>CM045496.1:70223572-70823572 GCA_024704745.1 Rosa lucieae | reverse complement strand
AATAGGCGCATTATTGTACTTAGCTCAATGCACAAGACCGGATATCTCATTCGCAGTGAACTTGTTAGCTCGACACAGCTCTGCGCCAACACGCCGCCATTGGATTGGTGTAAAGACCATCTTTCGATACCTAAGAGGTACGATTGATATGGGCCTGTTCTATCCCTACAGAGAGAAAAGGAATGACGGAAAATTGGGATCGGACCCCAAAAGGCAAAACGCCCCCGTCCATGGAATGGCCGCCGGCCATGTTGCCGGCGCCGGCGCCGGCGCCGCTCATGGTGGCCGGCGTCCTCCTATCTCCCTCCATCAAAACGACAATGATGTCTTGATGGGTTTTGCTGATGCAGGGTACCTCTCTGACCCTCACAAAGGTCGCTCCCAAACAGGTTATGTCTTTACCATGGGAAGCACTGCGATATCTTGGAGGTCTACGAAACAGACCCTTGTTGCTACTTCCTCAAATCATGCAGAGATTATTGCTCTACATGAAGCTGTACGTGAATGTGTATGGCTAAGGTCTGTAATTCGACACATTCAAGGAAGTTGTGGTTTGAAGTCTACCACAGATGAACCTACATGCATTTATGAGGATAATGCAGCTTGTATTGAACAAATGAAGTTAGGTTTCATCAAGGGCGACAACACCAAGCATATATCGCCTAAGTTCTTTTATAATCAGCAACAACAATCACTTCTAAAGATTGAAGTGAATCAAATCCGATCAGAGGATAATGTAGCGGACTTATTCACTAAGTCGTTACCTAAATCCACCTTCGAGAAACATGTGAAGAGTATCGGATTAAGAAGGTTATCCGAACTCCCATGATTGTAGCAATCAGGGGGAGATTTCGACATCAGGGGGAGTTACTCAGTCTCGAAGGATCAAGGACGTGTTGCACTCTTTTCTCCTCCTCGAGTTCATTTTTATCCCACAGGGTTTTTCACTTGAGCAAGGTTTTTAACGAGGCAACGGATGAAGCGTCACCACCAAGTTTGAGCGGCACAAGGGGGAGTGTTGAAGGATATTGACACTTAGTGTGCCTAGTCAAACTAGGATAAGTTCTATAGCTGTAATAGGAGAGGTTTCCTACTCCAAGTTAGATAAGGAATCCTTGTACTCTTAGATTATGCACTTTGTAATCCCTATATATAGGGCTCCTATTCTCTATAATGAAATACACTTCTCTCATCAATCTCTCTCAATACCAATATACTTAAACACAAGCTAATATATATACATTTTCATCCCAGTGAACTTCATGGATAATACCAGTGCTTTTACTATAATTTATGCATTCACATTTATCCGATCCATTCTTCACAGTCTTCGATCCTGGCAACTATATAATGATTTTTAATACTCCGGAGCACTATAGAACTTTCAAGATAGAAGTGTCCGATCTCCTAATCTTAAGAAAAATATAATGTCAACGACTCGGCCATATATGATTTCTTTTGACATCTAATAATTCATGAGCACAACTGATTCAATCCTAGCAACTATATTAGAGCTCAGTCTCCTAGTTTCAACAAAAAAGAATTGTCAAGGACATCCTTATGTATGACAGTTATTTTAATATCTAGGAATTCATGAGTTAAAATTCCCAAACATTTAACAGAAATTCATTGCAGAAAAAGATGGAAATAAGGTACCAACCACATTGCAAATTGAAAGAAGAATTTCTTAATCTAGTTTTGTGATACCAGATAAGTAAGGGAAAGTAATGCAGTTCAAGCATACATAATGAACCCCTTTAAGCACTAAATCAACTTTGTAGTATAATCTGGCCGGAGTACAAGTGAATAGAAAGCTTAGGTGTAGAGTTGCAAAAATTTGAAGCTTGAACATTCATTGCAACTTTATCCACCAAAACTTAATAACTCTCCTATTTTTGTGACATCAATTGCAACCAAACACTGCACTTCATTATTGAACAATAAAAGAAGCTACAGAAATCATGAAATGAATATGTGAACCATCATGTAATAATCCTCTTAAGGCAGAGATAATAATTCTTCGAGTACCTTTTGCAGTGATGAATCTGATCTTCTGGTCCATGGAACACACGTGCAGCCTGCAGCTTGGATGTCATCAATTCCATAAGCACGTGTAATAGTATAAGCTTGAGATTGATTCAAGCATTTATTCAAATTCTGGACGTGATATTGATATAGTAAGCTCTGCTGAGCTTTTACAAATAAACACACCGGCAAAGAATTAAAGGAGCTAGCAGAATGCTGAATAACCAGCAATTAATGGCACTATAGAAAATCTGCAAGGGAAGAACCGAAGAGGATAGATACTAATTGCATTCAACACATAATTGGGTGCAACCAATTCTTCTAATACATTTCACTTTCTTAAGGTGGGTGGAGTTAGATTCAGAGATATATCTCAAGATTTCATCTTTGAGTTTCTGATTCATCCAAATTTGCTCCCTTGCTGAGGAAATGCATTGTACAAAGTCACTTGGCGACACTCCTAAGAAGCGACTGGGCACTGTGGTGTGTTTTTCCTGCGCACTTTCTGTGTGTTAAACTTTCCCACAGAATAATTCTAACTTCGTAGAATGTGTTGATGTTTAAAATACTAACAGCCTATTAGCAAATCAGCAAAGAGAACACAGGTAGACAATCCAAGCAGCATTAGTGAGATGCATCGAGATGAAGAGGCAGATGCTCTGGTGATGTCCAATCTTGAGCAATTCTCTGTCACAGACATCACAATTGGCCTCTCCCACCATTTTGTTTCTGTAAGCACATTTCAGTATATGTGATAAGCTAGCTAATTAAAATCTTATATGGTAATGTTATTGTTGTTCAAGTGTCATATAACATTGGTCTACAATTGCATTTGTGTTATATGACTCCTGCAGCTTGGATCTTATGCCACTGCTATGGTGGATTGATATGGGGCCATTACCAGCCGTTTGATGAAACACTGTGATAGCTCAATTAGACTAATTAGTAAGTACAAGAAAGCTATCAAGGAGAGACTTGGCCTTGATGGAGTTGAACGATATGGCAGCAGAGCTAAAGGATGCCCAGGATGACTTGGAATTAGGCAAGAAGAAGGCTGAGAGGATAGCGCTGGCTGAGGGGCTTACTGAGGCAAAGGAGGTGTGGGCGGCTGAGAAGGTAGCACTGACTAAGGGCTGTGAAAAGGGAAAGAAGCGGCTGTACGAGGCGACCATTAAGATTATGGTAAAAGAGCGGACCAATGTGGGAGCAGTGCTGAAGGAGGTCCAAAGGAAATTATCCAAGTCCCAGTCCCAGTTGAAACTAGGCAAGAAGGCATGGGAAAGTGAGAGGATAGCAGTGACTAAGAAGCTTAATGAATTGAACAACATCTAAGCAAAGCTGAAGGGGGTCGGACAGGAGTTGTCTGACTCGGAGAACTCCCAGAAGAAGCTTATTAAGGAAATTGAGGATGCCTATTGTACAGGGTACCTGGATGGTTCTTACGCCACTGATCTGGTGGACCGATATGAGTCCAGTATTGAAATTATGATGGAAGGGAGCTCTGATACGACTACCAAGTACAAACAAGTTCTGAAGGAGCGAGACTTGGCCTTGAAGAAGTTCAACAACTTTGAAGCAGAGTTAACAGAGGCCCAGAAGGACAAGGGGGTGTCCAAGTGCTGGGATGACTTCAAACAGAACAAGAAGAAGAATATGAAGAACACTTATTGTGCAGGGTTCCTGGACAGGTGGTTCAAGAAGCCTCATGCCTATGTTGTCATGGCATGTGTCCTGAGGCCAACAAGATCACTCGTTCAGATGATAAAGAATCTGTCGACAGGCACAGTGTACCTTTGGAGGGTACACCACAACAATCTCATCTTCATACCTTTATCAGAGAATTTGGAAGGGGTGGATCCTCTGCTGATCCTTAGGTGTTGATATGCTAATTGTGTGAGTATTGTAGAGGGTCATTAGGATTTGATTAGATTTCAGCATTTGGGGATTTAGAGCTGTCCCATACTAGGGGTTGTGATTCTGTTAGTTCAATATTTTGCACACAAGCACCTACTTTCAGCTTCAAACCTGCAGGCTTTAACATTTTGGGATATTGTGCTCCGAATTATTCTGCATATACCGAAATCTAACTTATATACCTTTTCAAACAGAAAAACATTATCAGAAACAGCAAATTAACTAATAGCTCAAGCATACACGGTTGAATCTATTTAACAATACCAGCCACGGGGCCAAGAAGAAGCAGATTCTATTATGTCATACAAACTCTTACAGTCTAATGTCTCAAAAGAAAACTAAATCAGTAAACTTGATATATATATACAATTACCAGTGCTATTTGACAACAACATGGAATCACAGTTCATAAGACATTACTTGATCATATACATTCAAAACAACATAAATCCACTCCATTCTTCAGCATTTAGTGGTCTTCAGTCCTAGCAACTCTCATAATAAGGTACTCAATCTCCTAGTTTCAACAAAAACAAAGCATCAAGGACTTGGAAATCAGAGGAACTCATGCAATTTATAGTTGATTCAACCAAATTGAAGCAACGACGGATGATGGAAAACAAACCTCTTCCTCCTCTTCTAACCATGATGTCTCTCTCTCCATCTCCTTTAGAAACATGTCAAGCTTCAAAATCTGAAACAACACAGCTTTAGAATGTCTCAGCCAATCACATTGTGGCCACAAAATTACCCAAATGAGAGAACCAAGCATTGATCAAAAGATCCTGAGGATTAATGCTAAAAGTTGAACAATTTGACAATGAGGGCACTTTATAAGCAAACAAGTGAACAGTCCACTTTGACCTCCAAAATACTGAATTTCAAGCTACATTTCTCTAAAATGATAACAGTAACAATAAGAATACCCTTTGTTCACATCGTTGAGAGAATAGCCAAAACTCTTTGCTTAGAAGTTTCAATTGCGAATTCGGTGTCTCTTCCTCTAACAGTATGGTAAACTCGGTTTCGGCTTGCTGTACTTCCAACTGGACTTTTCGAATTTCTAACAACATTGAAATGAATGATCAAGACAAAGTAAGCTAGCTACCACAGAAATCAAACAATCTAGAATGAGAAATAGATAAGTGGAAGTTTCATTATATAGAAGCCGGAAACAATATGAGGTTTTTACCTTCACCAAAGGCGTGGATTCTGGCTTGATATTCAACCATCAACTTCTTCAAAGCTACACGGTACTCACAATACATACTCAGCATGCGCTGCAAGGTCTGCGCCTCCATGAAGTTGATTCTCGTGTCTCCCTCTTTCCCCGAAACGGTGCGCGCGCCAAGTGTTTGAGGATTTTACTAGAAATGGGAACTGGGAAATGTTTAAGCAGTGAATAGTTGAGTTTCTATGACCAAGGATGAAGTGGGCTCAAAGGAAACCCTTCCGCAGGTGTTTCGATATTTTTTTTTTAATGACAGAAAACAAACAACAACTAAAAAACAAAACCTTTCAAAAAAAAAAACAAAACCTCAACCATCACTCATTTTCAATTGATCCAAGTGGAATGTTGGGGACACTGAAATGGGCAAACAGTAAAACCATACAGAGGGAGTGGTGTTAGCTCAGTGGTTAGAGCACCCACTACCTATGTATGAAGTCATGGGTTCGAGTCACCATGGAGGCAGGAGTGAAACTCTTTGATCCACTTTAAAAAAAGAAAAAAAAAACCATACAGAGGGAGTAACAGAGTTATAAGTTGCCAAGGCTAACCGATCAGCTACAAAATTAACTTCATGATAAATATGTCGGAATATGACCGAATGAAGTTGAAGAGATAGGGCCTTGATATCCTGAATCAGTGTCCAAATCCTCAAAGGAATTTGACAAGTACCATGGACACAATCCAAGACAATCTTAGAGTCTCCTTCCACATTATGTAGTGATGCAAAGCAGATGTATGTAAACTGTCACGAAATGTCGTAGCCTCCACTACAAGAACATTAGCATGTCCAGTCTGTCTATTAGCTGCAAACAAAGGATAACCCTGCTCATTAAGAATTACAAAACCAATAGAAGCCAAAGTATTCCTGACCACTGCATCAAAATTTAGCTTAACTTGATTAGCATTAGGTGGTTGTCATTTAATGTGAAAGTATTTTGAAACCTTTGGCTGGGATATTTTGGGAGGGGAAATTCTACAATGTGTTAATGTATGACATGCATACAATTACCTTAAAGTTGTAAAATGAGTCTTCAAAGTAGTAATATTAGTCCTCAAAGTGGTAACATGAGTTCTTAAAGTGGTAAATTTTCTTAGTTATCCCATGAGTTCTCAAGTGGTAAAAGAAATCATTAAAGTGATAAAATGAGTCCTTATGGCAACTCCAACAATTTGCACCATTTGGGGGTGCTATTCTCATTTTAGCACTTCCTTGTTGCACTATTCATATAGAACTCAATTCTCATCTCCAACCATGAGGTGCTATATGGGGGTGCTATTTTCACTATTCTTGACTAAAATATAATATGAGTATAATTTTGATGAATATTATATTTAAAATATCTTAATTTAATTAAATAAGGTAAAAAAAACATAATTTAACATTTTATCATAATATTTAAAAATTATTCTTATTATTTAATGAATTAAAAAAGTTTTAAATTTTTTTTTTGTTGTTCTAGAATTTACTGTTCCAACGGGTATATTTTTTTCCCACAATTTTCTGGTAATTTTTTAAATTTTTTTGGAACAAAAAGGCCACAATAATCTTTCATTTCATTAGAGCCGTTGATAAGTTTTTTTTCCCTCAAATCTGAGCCATCAGATTGAAACTATATCAGTTTGAGTAAAAAAAAAAAAATTAAATGCACATCGGACCGTCCATATTCAAAATGGAGCGATCTCAGCTGTGCGTTTTTTGACAGTTGCATGTCCCAACTGTCGGCAGCAGATAGCCCAGCATGGCGGGGCCCACTGGAGCAGGAAGCATGCAGGTCACTTTTCTCTCTCTAGCGCAATTGCGCTTGTGCTCTTCCTCCCCCCTTCTTATTTCCGCGCGTCCTACTCCTCTTCATTCTCCAGCGTGTCTCTCTCTCTTTCTTAGGCTAGGTCAGCCGGGCTTGTGATCCCAGACCACTGTTCATCAGTCTTGGTCTTGGAAAATCTCAATTTTGAGACTTCAAATGAGCCCAAATGCCATTTTTATGAGACCAGCCCCCTCTAAAAACCAAGGTTGGAGATGAAAAGTCTCATAGTTGATCAAATTCTGATTTTGAACCCCAAGGTTGAAGTTGCCCTTAAAGTGGTAAAAATAGTTAATTCATACGAAATGTTAGCATACCATAACCTTACCTCCAAGTCAAAGGATTAGGAGATGGAGCAGAAGACCAAACTTGTTAAGCAAATGAACAATGCATAAAAAGATGATCAATAGTTTCAACAACATTATAACAGAAAGGACAATGTGAACAGATTGTGGGGTTTGGTTTGCCAATGGTACAACTGGGTGTTCTGGGGTCTTGCATCTTCAAGGCTCAAAATAGTAAAGATTGAGTCTTTCATCTATATACTGTTGTAGCTTGATTTCTTGTGTAATTGCTTTGAACAGACTGAACTCATTTTAAGTTGTGGGGGGTTTCCTTCTTTCTGCAGTTTGCAATGGTTCCAGGAGAGCTTCATGTTGGTGAGTCTAAGTTTTATCTTGATTAAAGTTAAATTTTTTAGCTCCACTTTGGTTTGATGCCCAGATTTGTTACCTTTGGGGCTTGTAAAGGAGTGTTGCCTGTTCAATAGGGAAATTGCATCAAGATCTATTGGACCTGCAAGGTCATTTTGAGAAGGTAGTCCTTGAGCTTGAAAAACTCTGTCAAAATCTCAAGAGCAAAACAAAGATCTTGAGAAACAACTTGAGGAGAGTGAAAACAAAAGGAAAGAGCTTAACAAGGTAGTCTTAGACTATGAACATCATACCAAGGATCTTAAGAATGATCTTAAGCAACGTGGAGCTCAAACAAAGGATCCTAAGAATAGTGTTGATCATAGTGAAGATGATGTTAAGAAAGAACTCTATCAATCAAGTACTTGACCTAGTTTCATTTGATTTGGAACTACTTATTGTTGCTTAAGAATTGAGCTTCATATAATTTTGGTTGCACTTGCACTTGTCTTAATTCCTACCTACATGCAAGTTGGCTTTTATGAGTCGAGGATTGAAAATATGACTAAAGAGCACGATGGCTTAATTAACAAGTTGAGCAGCATTGGACCAGAGCTAAAGGAAGCATAAGAGGACCTGGAATTAGGCAAGAAGGTTTGGGATATTGAGAGGATAGCACTGGTTGAGAGGCTTACTAATGCAAAGTAGGTGTGGGAGGCTGAGAAGATAGCACTGACGTATGAAATTCTCACAAAAGTGCTCCAGGACTCCACTTACAAATACAACCAAGCTTTGAAGGAGCGAGACGCAGCCTTGAGTGTTCTGAAAAACCTGGGAGTAGAGCTAGAATAAGTTCAAAAGGACTGGTCAGAGTCCCAGGCTGACTTGGAATCACGCAAGAAGTTTAGGAGTCTGAGAGGATAGCAGTGGCTGAGAGGCTTACCAATGCAAAGAAGGTGTGGGAGGCTGAGAGAATGGAATTGAATAACAAACTTAACCATGAGTTAAACAAGTTTGGAATAGAGATAATGGAGCTCAGAGAGGAGTTGTCTGACTTGGAGAAGATCCACAAGTAGCACATTCAAGAAAATGAGAACGCATATTGTGCAGGGTTCCTGACTGGTTGGTTCAAGGAGCCTCATGCCTACATTGCCCTGCCAAGCCATGAGGCCAAGGACGTTGCTCTTCTAGATCATGAACCTCTGGAGGCCCTATCTCCATTGTCTCACACTTCTGCCTTAATTAAACTTTTCGAAAGTACTGATCCATAGGTGCTGATGTGCTGCCTTTGGGATGCATCATCTGTTTATAATTAGGTTTCAACATTTGGCGATTTAGAATTGTAATTCTGTCAGTTCAATAGAGCACTTGGGTTGAACAAGTTGGGTCTATGAACAAGCACCTAGTTTCAATGTCTGCAGGCTATCATCTTCTATGTGTTTGTTTGCTCCCAAACATTTTAGATTTATAGCAAATATTTACATTTTCATCTTACATTCATTTAAATGTTGACATAGAGCAATCGATTGAAAAAATTCATTCTGATTACAACTCCATTAATTGAAAATCTTGCAATCCAACCATGAATAAGGAAAATTACATCAGTGAACTTGATGTGGCCAATAAGTAACACAAGTTCACTGGAGAAAAAAGGAAATTAGAATGTGATCTACTGTCTGTTGAAGGAAATCAGTTTTGTGTGCCTATTCAAACTAGGATTAGTTTCATGGTTGTAATAGGAGAGAATGTTCTAGAATTCCTAGTCCTACTCAGATTAGTTTTCCTTGTAACATTAGAACATGCACTTTGTAATCCCTATATATAGGGCTCGTATTCTCAATAATGAAATACAATTCTCCCATCAATCTCTCTCAAAATATCTCATACTTAAACACGTTATCAGCAGGAGCCCTAACCATGAGATCAAAAATTCAAAACCAGAAAATTCTGCAACATCACCTTTTCACCGTTGCACCTAGCCCGTGCTAGACTAGCCACTGCTGCCCACCGGTACACCCCTGCTCTACATGCTGCCCCTACAGTCCTTACACACCTGTGTGCAGCCTACTGCCCTGCAGCATCACCGCACACCTGCTGCCCTTGCAGCACAGCAGGACGCTCGTTCCTGTGCAGATCAGCCTGCTTTTAAGCCCGGAAATGTCTTGATAGGGACCTCAGATCAAAATGCTTCCTTCATGAAAATTGTTCGTCTTTGTCTCTTTTATCTGACCTCTGAATTTTAGTCTTATCGGAGTTGTTTTGAAACCTGTACACCAATCGAAGTGAAAGCTGTTAAGAGGCAAATCTACTGCTGCCATCTTCAAGCATCGCTGCAGCAACTCCTAGCCCACGCTAGCCTCATCAGCGTGCCTGCCCCTGCAACTCCAACGCTCCCCTGCACATGCATCAGCTGGCTAGCTCCTCGGATTACGAGGCCGGACCTGTATCGGTCACACAGTAGGGATTGAAAGATAGTTTGCAATCCCCAACCCAGGATCGATAGCACACCTGCATCAACACGCTAGTGTATTGAGAATTTCAAGTTCTGAAATTCATGAGTAAGAGTTTTCACAAGTAAGTTGTTCCCGTTTTTGAAATTTAAATTTACTTTTCTTCGGGGACTTACAAAATCTTTTCTTCTACATCCCACCTTTCTGTAACGTGGGTTCGATTTGCTAAAAGCCGAATCATGGGGATTCACGCTACATACGAACTAAGAGCGTTCGTAATCTTCCGACTAAGAGCATCCGTGAGCATCGATTTTTACGAACTAAGAGCGTTCGTAGGCTAAGGACTAAGAGCGTTCATAAGCATAAAAATTTGACCATATAAACGTCATTGGTTTCAATCCAAATCCAAAAAATTTGGAAACTATCAACAAAGACAGTGGTTATAACTCCTTCTCACTAGGCATGCTCAAGTGTAATTGTGATGTCTAGGAAATGTTTGAACTGAGAGAACGGTTTTAAAAGTGAGCAACGCTCCACCAAAATCTCGCCTTACCTTACCTGGTCACAACCAAATTGGAATTAACTGATTGAGTAACTACTACTTGTCTAAGCTTGATTATCCTTTTTGGATTAAATTTAGAAACTTTGACGTAATTGACTTGATACACATTTATGCAAGCGTACGTATCATTGTCAAGATATGGAATTATTATGCCCAAAGTTTATCGTACCACGGGGATTAGTGGCTAACCCACAATCCTTGGGTAGTCGGAACTAGAGTCACTAAGCAAATAAAGGAAAGTAAAACAAATAAAAATGTTAATCTAAGGCACCAAGCCTTAGCAATGCTCGGCTTTGATTTTCACCAAAGCCTAATCAAAACTAAGAGCCTAGTGATGATTATCTACAATGAGTTGGAGTTCAATATTTTGAGAGTTGATTTTAGATTAACAAAAAGTAATAAAATGTAAAGCAACTAATAAAAATGCAAAGAAATTAATAAAAGCGTAAACAATATAAATGGGAATGCCAGGTGTTAGGGAGGTTCCTTCACCCAAATCTCATGTGTCGGAAGCTAATCTAATATAGATGCATATTTCTTATTTTGGCGGTAGTCGTATCCAAGGCGGTTCAAGGCTCAAGGACCGAAATTCCCTTTCATGGTATTCCTACTCTGGTTCAAGGGTTGTAGGAACTCACTTGACATGAATTAGAGCCGGTTCAAGGGTCACTAATTCACATCAAGAGGCGTAGAGATAGAGGAATTAGACTACTAAGCGACCCGCCCGCGCAATCACGCAACGAGTGTAAATAACCATGCTTATAACCCCTCGAATACGAAATTGAAGCTTTCTAGCTTAGGAATTAGAGGGGGTCAAACCCCTAACTCCATCCTAGACATGCTCAAAATACACACCCTAGAGTTGACTAGGCTCCTAGACATGCATTTTAACCAAACAATAATTTATATAAGCATCCATCATATGAAAATTGCATCATTACATTAAATTAAACATCTTTTACACAAAATTTGGGTTAGGGACACAACCCTAACCCCCAACAAGGAAATTACTCACAACCCATAATCATAGACATCAAAATTACAAAATTCAAATAGAAAAGAGTAGATAAGTGTAAGAGAAAACAATGATAGTCACAAATAGCTAAAAAGCTAGCATGACTAGCCTTGAATTATAACTCCCACAATTACCCAAATATTGAATCTTGTAGAGGTTGAGCATCTTGATGGATCCTTGAAGTTTTGTGTGAGTAGTCCTTCAAATCTCAAAATAAAATAGAAAGAAAAGAGGAAAAATGGAGGAGTGGAGAGGAGAAGAGAGCAGCCCAAAGGGCTTCCCCTGTTTTTGGTGTGGTGCTGACTACTGTTGCTGCTGGTTCTCTTCCCGCTCAGGGAATTAGGTCGTGGGTCAATATATATTTTGAAGAGAAAGGATGTGTGGCTGTGCAGAAGAGGAGAAAGAATGGGTTGGTAGTCTGCCATGTGTTAGCCATTAATTGGCTCAATCTAATCAAACAAAATGTGCTGCACGTGATAAGAAAAGGAGAAGGGTTGGTCAGTAAGGATTAATTAAGCAAAGGTTTGCTTAATTAAATGGTCAACACGTGTGCAGCATCCATTTTCTTCTTTCATTTTCATTTTCTTTTATTATTTCATTTTTCTTCTCTTCCACCAAGTACCAATACATGAGCTTCACAGTTCACATCTGATGACGTTGACCTTAGTCAACCCATTGATCGACCGTTGACTTTTCTCATCTTTTTGTCAGAAATTCTAAGTTGGTTCAATTTTGCACTATTTTCTCTCGATTTAGCAATTCCGCTTATTTCCTACACAATAACTAAAATTGGATTAATTACATTATAATTGGCTCAAAGATTAGCTTATTTCTAGTGTTTTAGATACAATTACATGCATAGAAATGCATGTAATCAGTAATCATTGGCTTTCATTGAAATAAAGTGTCAATTTTGATTCGAACTTTATTCATTCAAGTTTGTTTCCCGAAGAGCTAGAATGCCTCATGGATAGTGCTACTACGCACACCATACTTCGAAATAGGCAGTTATTTCTTGAGATGACGCCTACTCGATCTTCAATGACTACGATGGCAGAGTCATCTAAATTAATTCATGGTCGAGGACCAGCTCAATTCTTGTTGCCACATGGCACAATCATTAATGTCACTGAAACTCTCTACGCTTCTAGGGCTGAAAGAACCGTTTTGGGCTTCAAAGATATAAGAGCCAATGGTTTTCATGTGGAAACATGTTGTGAGAATGGACAAGAGTTCCTTTGCATCACCTCTAATGACTACGGATATAAAAGAGTCTTAGAGAAACATATGTGTCGTTCTAGTGGGTTATATGAGAATCCAATCATGTTATGAGAGATGATTTATGGGATTCCGACACATATAGGCATTGGCATGACCGTTTGGGACACCCAGGTCGTGATATGATGATCCGTATATAAAGACTTCACACAAACATCCATTCTTCAGAACGAAGAGAAGTAAAAACTAAAAATTGGTTCGAGGAGATGCACCTGCACCTTACGGCGCCAAGACTGTGCAAGACCGGCCACTTTGGGCCGACGCCGTCTACCCCCTTCGGCAACAACATGGCTTTGACGCCATGGACCATTGTTTGACTCCTCCTTCTACTTCTAAAGTCAATTGTGACTTCATGGCTCAACCAAAATCCTCATTGGTTGTTTCTCAAGCCCAACATTCGTTTGCAAAGCCTGCTCTTTAACAAAACTAGGATCGAGACCATCCTATGCAAATGACACTAAAGAAAATAAACCATTCTTGCAGAGAATCCAAGGTGATATTTGTGGACCTATTTAACCACCATGAGGACCATTTAGATATTTTATGGTGTTGGTTGATGCATCGACACGCTGGTCACATGTCATGCTATTGTCCACAAGGAACGCTGCATTTGCTAAACTCCTAGCCCAAATTATTAAGTTAAGGGCTCACCACCCTGATCATCCTATTAAGTCTATAAGATTAGACAATGCTGGGGAGTTTACATCAAAAACTTTTGATGATTATTGCATGTCCATTGGGATTGAAGTTGAACATCTTGTTCCTCATGTTCACACCCAAAATGGTCTCGCAGAAGCCGCCATTAAACGACTACAAATGGTCGCTAGAGCATTGGTAATGTGCACCAATCTCCCTATTTTGCTTAGGGCTATGCAATATTGCATGCAATTGTGCTTATTCGTCTGAGGCTTACTGCCACTCAACCATTTTCTGCGTCCCAGATGATGACTGGGTATGAGCCTGATGTCTCACACTTGCGCATATTTGGTGTGCAGTTTATGTGCCAACTGCGCCGGCACAGGCACCAAAATGGATCCTTAAAGACGATTAGGCATTTATGTTGGATATGATTCTCCAACGATTGTCCGCTACTTAGAACCCTTGACAGGCGATCTCTTCACCGCTAGATTTGCGGATTGTCACTTTGATGAGACAGTCTTCCCGTCGTTAGGGGGAGATAAGAACATAAATGTTCAACAGGAACGACATGAATTGTTGTGGTATGTCCCCACTCTGTCTCATCTTGATCCCCGAACCGCACAGTCCGAAATTGAAGTGGAGAATTCTTGATCTTCAGAACGTAGCAAATCGATGCCTGATGCTTTTTCTGATATCGCTAAAGTGACGAGATCACATATACCTGCTGCAAACGTGCCTGCAAGGATTGATGTCCCTAAAATTAGAGGACATGACGCCATCTCAAGGGCAACTGAGCATGGCGCCAACGTGCCCTCTCACAGTGATGGTGACGTTGTGGCTAGGCCCACGGCTTCTGCTAGGAAGCGTGGGCGGCCTATAGGTTCGATGGATTCTCGCCCAAGAAAGAAAGCGAGTTTGGCACAAAATAATCCATTAATCATCGATGTAAATAATTCATTTCATGAGGATATTCCGGATTATGGTTATGTCCAAGAGACATCATTGGGGGACGCTCTAATGGCAGAACCAATTCCAGATAATAGAGAGATCTCCATGAATTACACTAGTGTACATGAGATGATGGATAGAAATTCTATGGCTATTGATGATGCATTTGCATATCATGTTGCAAAAGGAATCATAGAGTATGATGATATCGAACCTCGCTCTGTCGAAGAATGTCAACGAAGAGCGGATTGGCCTAAATGGAAAGATGCGATCGAGGCTAAATTGGATTCACTAGCAAAGAGACAGGTATTTGAGCCTATAACGCAGACACCCCTAAATGTAAAACCTGTTGGTCATAAATGGGTCTTTGTTAGAAAGCGTAATGAGAAAAATGAGGTGGTTAGATATAAAGCCTACCTCATGGCACAAGATTTCTCACAACGCCCTGGAATCGACTACAAGGAGATGTATTCTCCCGTAATAGACGTTATAACGTTCCGCTACCTTGTCAGTTTGGTAGTTTCCCAAAAACTTGACATGCATCTTATGGATGTGGTTACAACATATCTCTATGGGGATCTAGATTCAGAGATATATATGAAGGTCCCAGAAGGACTTCAATTACCTAAGTCAAGTGGCTCTAAACCACAGAGCGCGTTTTCAATAAGATTAAAACGCTAATTATATGGATTAAAACAATCCGGACGGATGTGGTATAACCATCTAAGTGACTACTTGATTGGGAATGGATATATTAATAATGAAATATGCCCATGCGTGTTCATTAAAAGTACAAGTTCTGGATTTTCAATTGTAGCAGTTTATGTCGATGACATGAACCTAATTGGAACTCTAGATGAGTTAAAGGAAATTGCTAAATATTTGAAATCCGAATTTGAGATGAAAGACCTTGGAAAAACACAATTTTGTCTCGGTTTAGAACTCGAGCACCGTAGTGATGGAATTTTGATCCATCAGTCTATATATACTCAGAAAATTCTAAGGCGCTTTAATAAAGATAAAGCAAAGCCTGTGAGTACTCCCATGATTGGTCATAGTCTTGAGCCCGGAAAAGATCTATTTCGTCCAAAGGATGAGGACGAAGAATCATTAGAGGCCAAAGCGCCCTATTTAAGTGCAATAGGCGCATTAGTATACTTAGCTCAATGCACAAGACCAGACATCTCCTTCTCAATGAACTTGTTAGCTTGACATAGCTCTGCGCTAACACGCCGCAATTGGATTGGTGTAAAGACAATCTTTCGATACCTAAGATGTACGATTGATATGGGCATATTCTATCCCTACAAAGAGAAAAGGAATGACGGAAGGATGAGATCGGACCAAATTGGCTCAAGAGCCATCGTCCAAAAGGCCATGGTCGGCAACATTGCCTTCGCCACCACCAAGGGTGGCCGGCCTCACCCTCCTCCACTCCATCAAAAAGACAATGATATTTTGATGGGTTTTGCTGATGCAGGGTACCTCTCTGACCCTCACAAAGGTCACTCCCAAACAGGTTATGTATTTACCATGGGAAGCACTGCGATATCTTGCAGGTCTACAAAACAGACCATTGTTGCTACTTCCTCAAATCATGCAGAGATTATTGCTCTACATGAAGCTGTGCGTGAATGTATATGGCTAAGGTCTGTAATTAGACATATTCAAGGAAGTTGTGGTTTGAAGTCTACCACGGATGAACCTACATGCATTTATGAGGATAATGCAGCTTGTATTGAGCAAATGAAATTAGGTTTCATCAAGGGCTACAACACCAAGCATATATCGCTTAAGTTTTTTTACAATCAGCAACAACAATCACTTCTAAAGATTGAAGTGAATCAAATCCGATCAGAGGATAATATAGCGGACTTATTCACTAAGTCGTTACCTAAATCCACTTTCGAGAAACATGTGAAGAGCATCAGATTGAGAAAGTTATCCAAACTCCCATGATTGTAACAATCAGGGAGAGATATCGACATCAGGGGGAGTTATGATGTCTACATGTTCGATCTCGAAGAAGTAAATGACGTGTTGTACTCTTTTCTCCTCATTGAGCTTGTTTTTATCCCACAGGGTTTTTCACTCGAGCAAGGTTTTTAACGAGGCAACGGACGAAACGTCACCACCAGGTTTGAGCGGCATAAGGGGGAGTGTTGAAGGAAAATCAGTTTTGTGTGCCTATTCAAACTATGATTAGTTTCATGGTTGTAATAGGAGAGAAGGTTCTAGAATTCCTAGTCTTACTCGGATTAGTTTTCCTTATAACATTAAAACATGCACTTTATAATCCATATATATAAGGCTCATTTTCTCAATAATGAAACATAATTCTCTCATCAATCTCTCTCAATTCTTTTATTCTTAAACAAGTACAGATTTAAACCATCATCTGGTCAGATTCTAATTGAACAGAAATTTATAGTTGCTACAAATTGAAGCTTCAACATTCATTGCACCTTTATACACTAAAAGAGTAAACGCTCATTAACTGCCCTATATTTCTTGACAGTACTATAAAAGAAGCATACAGTAAATCATGAATGAGGGGAACCCTGGTATCTCAGACAATGTTAATCCAGCTGGCACGTGTGAGTGTGAGATATTCACTGTAGCTTCCAGGTGTCTTATACAATGGTCCCACAATATCAAATGGAAAAGACCACTCCAAAATGATCATTCTGGCGTCAACATTATGTCATTCTCCAAAAATTGAAGAGCAAACCAACCAAGACAAACACAAAGTTCAGACCTTGAAACTACCCATCTTTTGATTTTGCAAGCGCCCTCAACCTACTTTGTTGTTCCTGGTAAGCAATCTATGAAGTACCAATTCTTTCTTTCTGGTTTGCAGATTGAAATGTTCTCCTTTTTTTCTCTTTTTTTTTCTTTTTTTGTGCATTTAAGCCCTTTTTCTTGCTAAAAAGTATTGTGGATTTTTGTGTTTGGTTTGCCAAATATGACTCAGAAAAATAGGAAATGAACAACTGGGATTCTGGGTCTTGTATCTTAAAGGCTCAAAATAGTAGAAATTTTCAGTCTTTTTATCTGTATCTTGTTGTAGCTTAATTCCTTGTTTTAGTTGCTTTTGAGGGTTGGGCTGATTTTAAGTCGTGTAGATTTTTATTGTCCTCTCTGCAGGTTTGCAATGGTTCCAGCAGGAGAACTTCAATTTGGTGAGCCCGAGTTTTGTCTTAATTAAAGTTAAATTTTCTGACACTTCTTTAATTGGAGGCCAAAATTTGTTACCTTTGGACTTTGGGGCATGAAAAGGAGGCCAAGTTTACCTATTGAAATTGTGCTTGCATTTTACATGTTGTATTTTTCTTAAGAAGCTAGCTTTATTCAACTTTCTTTTGATCTGTTTTAATGTTGTTTAATAGGCAATTTTCATCAAGTTTTACTGAACCTACGTAGACAGGTTGAGAAGATAGTCAATGAGGGGCAGAAAGCTCTGTTAGAATCTCCAGAGCAAAAGGAAGACCTAAGAAAACAGCTTGAGAAAAGTGAAGCTCAAAACAAAGATCTTAAGAAAGAACTTGAGAAGAGTGAGGCTCAAAATAAAGAGCTTCACAATATAGTCTTAGACCAGCATGCAGCCTTGTCAAGCTATGAAGATCAAATCAAGAATCTAAAGAAAGAACTTGATCAGGTATTTTGACCTAGTTGCATTTTATTTGGTACTATTTGTTGCTGTCCAAGTATTAAGATTCATATAATTTTGGATGCACTTGTACTTGTGTTCATTCCTGCCTACAGGCTGGCTCTCATGAGTCGAGGAGTGAAATTATGACCAAAGAGCGTGATGGCTTGATTAGCAAGTACAACCAAGCATTGAAGCAGCGAGACTCAGCCTTAGAGAAGTTGAATACCATTGGAGCAGAGCTAAAGGAGGCGCAAAAAGACTTGGAATTGAGCAAGAATGTCTGGGATGCTGAGAGGATAGCTTTGACTGAGAGGCTTACTGAGGCGAAAAAGGCGTGGGAGGCTGAGAGGATGGCACTGACAAGTACAATTTTGACGCACCAGGACTCCACTTGGAAATACAACCAAGCTTTAAAGGAGCGAGACTCAGCCTTGAAGGAGGTCCAAAAAGATTTGTCCAAGTCCCGGGTTGAGTTGGAATCAGGAAAGAAGGACCTCAACACAGCCATGAACGAGCTGAACATTTTGGGAGCAGAGCTAAATGAGGTTCGAAAGGACTTGTCCAAGTCCCGGGCTAAGTTGGAATTAGGCCAGAAGGTGTGGGAGGCTGAGAAGATGGAACTGACTAAGAAGCTTAACAAGTTTGGAACAGGAAACTCTGATCTCAGAGAGGAGTTGTATGACTTGGCCAAGATCCACGAGGAGCACATTAAAGAAAATGAGAATGCATATTGTACAGGGTACCTGACTGGGTGGTTCAGGGAGCCTCATGAATATATTTCCCTGCGAGGCTATGAGGCCAAGGAAGTTACTCTTCCGGTTCACAATCCTCTGGAGGCCACATCTTCACATTCTCATTCTCGTGCCACAATTAGACGTTTCGGAAGTGCTGGTCCATAGATCCTGTTATAATGTTTTTGGGACGTGTCATCTGTCATCTGTATATGATTAGGCTTGAGTGTTCGGGATTAGAGCTTAACCTAATTAGGTACTGCAATTCTGTTAGTTCAATAGACTGAATAGAGCGGTTAAGGTTTATCGAGTTGGGACTTATTAATGAAGCTTTTCACGAAGAGAAAGTTGGGTCTGCAGGCTTTCACCTTTTGTGTGATTGAATTTCTCCCAAATATTTGCATTTATGAGCAAGTTAATATAGATACAAAGTTGATGTATAATACCTGTGCTTATTTTACAATTTATGCGCACACATTTATCGGCAACTATATAATGGTTTTTAATACTCTGGAGCACTTGCGAACTTTGAAGATAGAAGTGGCCAAGCTCCTAGTTTTAAGAAAAACAGAAATCTAGGTTTCCTGCAACATATACATGCTTATTAAGTTCAGGGAGCGCTGCTGCAGACCCTGTGGCTATGCTTGCTCCGCCCCTGCCGAGGAGGATATTGCTGTAGATCAGGAGCAAAATGCTGAGGACACACATGCCCCTGGAGGCTCAGTCTCTATGATGTTTGTAATATCATTGTAATCACATTTGTATTTTGATTAGGTTGATACATTTCGGGATTTAGAGCTGCCAGTCTAGGGAATGTGATTCAGTTAGTTCAATAAGCATTTCCATCCTACAGCAGATCACCACTGGAAAAACATCATCGTTCTAAAGCATACACAAACAAATGTCCTAAAGTATTCAATCCAGGAGGCCAACAATAGCTGGTTTCAAACTCCAATTCCAAGAAGGATACAACAACAATGAACTTGAGGATGCAATACCAGTGCTCTTAACTACTCATTTCGATCACAGTTCACAACACTATATTGAAATAGTACCTGCTTGACCGCAGATTCACGCATACAATTTAAATCCACTCTCTGTTCTCAGCATTTACTGGTCTTCAGTCCTAGCAACTCTCATCATAAGGTACTCAATCTCCTAGTTTCAAGTAAAATAAAGTGTGAAGAACCATACCATTGATTCAACCAAATAACCTAGTTACAACAAATGATGGAAAACAAACCTCTACTTCTTCTACCAAGCATGATAATTCTGCATGAGCCTTCGCTCGTTCCAAACAAGATCTCTCAACCTGAAGAAAAAAAAGTGAGATAGTAATTACAGACACAATAATTAAAACTTGAAAATTCAAATTGAGGTGATCACTTATAGTTTATACCGATCAAGTTACCATCTCACTCATTCCAACCTTAGAACCAGTTGGGACAAGTAATTCAGGCTCATCTTAAGGAAAATTTTGATAAAGCTCTCATCCCATTAATGGAGAAAGTTATAAAGCACAATTCAAATTCTTTGATCTCTATATTATCCAAAAAAAAGCCCTAGTTCATTGATAGTAATTCTTTTCCCAGAAACAAATTAAATGGGAATGAGATGATTAGATGGTACCGTTTCTGTGATGCACAGCTCAAGCTCTTCCCTTGTTTTGCTCATGGTCTCACTTGTATCTTGTTCCACTTCCAATTGAAGTTTTTGAATTTCTAATACCATGAATTAGAGATGAAATAAATGAGATAGCTAATTAGCTACCATAGAAATTAAGATTTGAAGGCATTAATTAGAGTGTACCAATCAAAAACCAATCTGAGCTATTAACTTATTCTAACTAAAAAAGGAAACGAAGAAAAAAGATCATGATCTCACCTTCTAAATAAACTAGGATTCTCTCTTTATGTTTACCCAAAGTTACAGCAAAAGCTTCACGGAGCTGACCATATCTTCTCTGCAGCTCCATCAGATCCATTTTCTTTTCTCTGCTCCTCTTGGATGCAAAAGTTTAAATCAAAAAAGGGTGTGTGTGTGCCAACTATTGACGATATTGATAGATACTAGAATACAGAGATGGATAAGCAATGAAAAATGAAAGAAAAAAATGGAAATTTTACTATCCAATTCAAGTTTAAGCTTTTACAATGGCCGGAAATGGCGTATAACGCACAACGGTCACCAAAGTGAGGCCAGCTGTGAATGTGACAAGTGTCAAAATTCAGACTAAGAATTATAAGTAATGAAATATTGCGTTTTAAGAGAATCTTTCCTGTGCAAAATCCATAGCTCTGAGCCTCTGACATTATGGTTTGGTTGCTTCATTGGGAAGTATTACTAGTTTGTTCCCCAACATCTCCACCAAAATTGAACTGGTATCATGCAAGATGATTTTATCTGCTTCCTCCCAAGTTGCATCTTTGGGTGCATCACCAACTCCCTGGGTCAGCCATTGGTTGTAGCAGCATTGCATTTTTGAAACATTCCCCTGGCTAAAATCATTGCTGGGAATACCTTCGATTACTTGGATCCAGTGTGGGAGGTAGGTATGTGGAAAAAAAAAACAACTGCATTGGACCCCAATTTCTTCTCAAGTGTTGAAACATGGAAGACCGAATGAAAGTCTCTGGGCACTAGGTACTGGGATGCCCTTGGTTGAACTGACAGCTGCTTGTACGCTTGAAGTTTCAAATATAGCAGATCATCGCCAACTTCAGAAACCAATTTAGCTCTGTGCATATCAGAATAAGACTTCATTCATGATTGAGCCATCTGTAGATTAACCCAAGTCAAGCTAGCAACTGATATATACTTCTCAAGGCAACAACCACCTCATGCACAACATACACTAGAGCTTGGGATGCAATGGTGATGTACTAAAGTACCTAACAAGTTATTAGCAAAGGATATGACATTTTAAGCTTAAAATTGGGTTCAGCCACAAAATGAAATTGTGTTTTCAAATGATTGATTATAAATAACACACTTATATACATCCAGGGTTGTCCAAGGTGCAGGCCCAACTTCCTTCTCATGCTGAGAAACTTCTGTTTCAAATATTCCAATTAACCATATTATGAACTTTTAACAGTGGCAACAAGGCAGGATCTACTCTATCCTGAGACTAAATCATCTAACAATTCCACAGTTGTTGCATCTACAGAGAAACCCCTCATCAGCATTTCTTGAATAAGTCCCATTACCTTTGATGTCTCGTTCTTATTGATAAACCCTCGGATAATGATGTTATAGGTGCAATCAGCTGGAGAACAGCCCTTCTCTTCCATTTCTTGAATAAACTTTTCTGCTTCATCTAATAGTCCCTCATCACAAAGTCCATTAATCATAATAGTATATGTCCTGACATCAGGTTGAAATACTTTTGATGATAAACCAAAGAAGACATCTCTTGCAGATTGAAATTCTCCTGCTTTGCACAAACCTTCAATAATAACGGTGTAAATTACAATATTCAGTTCCAATTTGTTGGCTTCCATCTCTCTAAGCAGTTCTATTTCCGTAGAAATTTGTTGGATGTCACATAGGCCACCAAGTAAAACAGCATATGTTTGGACATCAGGAAGTTGGCCACACTCTTGCATCTTTGGGAACAGCCTTTGTGCGTCTTGTATCAGCTGCACTTTGCAAAAGCCATCAATAAGAATGGTATAAGTAATGGTATTGGGAACAAGCTCCCTAAGATGCATTTCCTGAAAAACCTTGTTGGCCTCATCAATCTCTTTATGCTTACAATATCCGTTCATCAATATGTTATAACTCTGACAACAATGGAGCCACCGCTAACCAGTAACCATTAGATCAAAAACCCTTTCTCTTTTGTCCATTTCTCCTCGCAAGCAGTAGCCATCCACAAGGGAATTGTATGTCATCGTGCTTGGTTCAATTCCTCTTTGAATCATCATTTCAACAACGCTCTTTGCATCGATGACCATCCCCTCCTTACAAAGTGCATCTACCAAGACGTTGAAGGTTTGCACATCTGGAAAGATAATCTGACCTACCATTTCATTCAACAACATCGTACCTTCTTTCCACTTGCCTGTTTTGCAGACTCCATTGATCAAAGAGTTGTAAGTAACAAGGTCTGGAGCAATACCTCTTCTAATAATTTCTGAGAAGAGGTTCATTGCATCAACAACTAGTGTATCCTTGCCAAGACTGTCAATGATGGTGCTATAGGACACTATGTTAGGCTCGCATCCATTTCCTTCCATCTTCCTAAGTAGCTGAATGGCCGCAGTGTTGTTTCCCATTATGCAAAAGCCTTTTACCAGTGTGTTGAAAGTAACCACACTGGGTATACAATAACCTCCCTCCCACCATTTTGCTGAAAAGTCGAGAACAAAGCCGTTGATTAGAGTATTGAAAGCCCTATTGTTCGGTTTAAGACCCAATTTGAAGAAGTGTGCCAACACAGATAAACTAAACCCCATTTGGTTCAAATGACAGTAGCAATTGATGACAATGTTTAGAGTATAAACATCGTGACGGATTCCGATCAGACCCATCTGTTTACACAAAGCGATGACTGCCGAATCCTGTTTCAGTTTGGAAACTTGAGTCAAGATTGGAGTGAAGCGGAGAACAGAAGGCAGAGGACGCCTTTGAAGAATTGCATCGTATGCCTTCAAGGCATCCACAACATTACGTGACTTTGGGCATTGAAGGTGGGTCTCTCACAAGCTGTCCGAGCTGGGTTTCTCTAGATTTGGTTGGGTTTGAGGATTGAGAATGAAACAAAGCAACAAGAGTAGTAGATGAGTGAAGAAATGGCATACCTCTTCTGCTGCTGATGCTGCAATTAGAATATGATGTGGTTCTGCGCATCATCTTCAGAGAGAATCAATCCACGAAGAGTTGGGAAGAACAACAATACTCGAACCTCAAACTGGTATCTGCTTTCTCAACTCAACAAAGGTGGGCGCTTTCAGCGTTGTTTAGTGATTTTTCTGTTTTTTTTTTTTTTTTGGACAAGCGTATTTGGACCGGGGGAAGCAACCCACTGGTCCAGGAACATTATAAACCACTCGTGGTCATAGGAATCCAACTAACAGATGGGTTCAATGTCGATTATTATGTGAGAGCAGTCACACCCTGTCGGCCACTTGGCCCAAGGTTTTTCACCTTGAAAGCTCGCCGGCATCCGGCAGTCGGGCGTCGTGATGACCAAACTCTCTAGAAGCTGACGCTTTCACCAGCACCGCACGGATCCTACATGACCCTATTACTCAACAATCTATCAATGAAGGACTTGTGAATGTTGGGGCTCAAACTTGCGTAGGGGTTCCACTCAAGCAAGTGTCATGTCATTTTTGCCACTGCATTTAGTTCCCATTTTGATGTACAAAAGTTTTGATCTGTTTCAAACAATTTTGCTCATCCATTTTTTTTCCGCATTTGGTAAACATGATACTAAGATGACTTTAAAAGATGAAAAATAGAAAAATGAACCCATTTTCTTTTTATAAGAAAAATAAATTATAAGCCAAAGTGATGAGGGCAATCAACACGAAATTGGTCAAAGTTAAAAATTGGTTAGCATTTAGATCCAACCACCAAATACCTGAGATTCTGAATAACATTTTCTCTTAAATTTGCTTCTATATGAAGAGATGAGTAAATGAAATTTTTTCAAAAGAGTCCTTTAGGTGGGCAATATCACAAATGATAGTCTTTGATTTCGAAGGAATGTTGCAAATGTCATTGACACAATCTATGGTAAACTTTGAATCGCTTTCCAGGAAAACATGCTTGAGATCTTTCTCCTAATTAGCTTTCATCATCGCTTCCTTTAAAGTAAGGCATTCCGTAAGAGGAAACACGCGCAGTCCCAACATTTCTAACAAAAGCAAAAAGAGTAGTTTGATGATGATTTCTGATAACAAAAATAAACCGTTATAGTTATGAAAATACAAGAATGGATTGTCACAAGATTGGCTTCCGAAGTGGAACGAACGATTGTAGTTGTCTAGTTGATTTGAGATAGGGAAAATGACTGAAAAAATGATGAAAATATATTGTCAGCCAACATATGAGCTTATTTTTCTGTTTCTAGAAAGAGAGTGTACGTTAACTTCTTTCATAAGGACCTTGACTAAGAGTTGTCACGTTACGGTTTGGCAGGAGTTGAAGCTGGCCAAGTTCAAGTGGGAGTACGTGAAGGCCACTAAACCATGAACAATGGACATGATTTTAGAGTAGCTCTTGTACATGGTGGCCTTGTAATCCAAGTTTGTAATCCAGGTGCTCAAATGTAGTTTCAGAAACTACTGTATCATATATTAAGCACTGTGCCTCATTAGTATTTATTTATCTATTTATCTATTTATCTTTTTAAACGTAAAAGAGAGACGAACTTGTTTTCATCATGCATAGTACAAACTACACTATTAGCGGAAACACTCTGACTCCAAACACCGGTGCTGGATTGCAACTTGCTTGCTACTCATTCACAAGCAATCTTGGAGTCAATGCTGCTAAGGCAAATAGCAAATGCCTGGAAGGCTGAGATTGGATACTGGTAATCCATTGTGAATACATCTTTGCCTACTTTTCCACACTCGAGAATGACATTCTCATGCTCTGGGTCAGCAGCAACTCCATTCTCTGGAGAAGCAACCAGCTGAAAATTCTTGACTGAAGCTTCGGTTACTCGTCGATTGAAGTTCAAGCACCAGCGCTGGAGTTGTTCGAGCCACCTAGGTGCCTTGCTCCTTAATACCAGCATCCCTTCATTCTGGCCAGATTGTTGTCCAGATTGGACCCTCTCCGCGGGACCTGATTTTGATCCGAAGAGAGGGAGAGATGGAACACTATCCGAATTGCTATCGACAAATTCAGTCTGCGTAGGGGCACCTCCTGGCTCAACGGCACGATCAGGGATGGCATCCAATACGCACTTCATTCTCCTTGAACCTCTGGAACCCAAGATGTTCAACTCATAAGCAATGTGGCCGACAGGATAGTCGCCAGCAGGAACTCTGGGTGACACTTGTTTCATGGTGGAATGACATTTAGTGACATTGGCTCCAGTATTACTTGGTTGCGCATCATAGATTGTAAATTTGGTACCCAGAAAATTTGATCTGAGCTTTCCAACAAAGGCACTGTTCCCTTTTGACACGTTTTCAGAATTCAGAGAGATGATGTAATCTGTGCATGTTAGGCGTCTACGCTTTCTCGCAGCAAGAAGGAACTTCCCATCATCAGTTGAAGCTTGATTTAAGCCCAGGAAAAGATAATATGCCTGGTTGCTACGCTTTATATAACATTGGAGAAGGAAGTCCCTGGGACCAGGCTGCTTCAAGGAGATTGGGAATGTCAGCTTGCCCGAAACTTCTGGGGACTTCACAATCTCTTTCATCATCTCCCTCCAATTGTTGCACACACCAGCACAAGCGACCACATTTTTCCGCAGAGGCCATGTATCATCAGACGCCTCAATTCTCATCAACACCTCCCTCAAAAGCTCCGGCGGCACGTTAGCCCAACAACTCTGCTTCAAAGCATCAATCCTGAACGAGGTGTCCTGAACCACCCGGTGAGACCTAGATATCATCCCATAACTAAATTTCAGATTAAGACGTTTCCTCCAACTGCTTCCAAACTCGCCTTTCTTATCCTGAAGTATACTCTTGAAAGACATCACAACCTCCTTTCTCCCTCACCTATCTCAACCTCAAATAAACCCCAACCCTTGTATCAACAACCTCCAATCCTTCCAAGATAGCCCACATTCATCACAAAATTAGCAAACTAAACTGAGCAGTCTGAAGTACTCAAACCCTATAGACCAACCTTGAGCATATAAAGTCAGCCCACAGATACTCTGTCTGAGATCTACAACAAATTTTCAATAACTGAAAGAAACTAATACCGATCAACTAACTAAACCGCCAAATCGAATCAAAGATTGATACTTTTTTCCATGCATCTCTATCCAAATCAGTCTACGAGAAACTAACGCTGACCTTTGCGAATACCCATGCATGAAAGCTTTATACAGAGATTGAGCCACACAAACCCTCGGAAACCGCGTCCACAAGGTCAGGAAATGAAGACCACCGCGTCCACAAGGTCAGGAAATGAAGACCGGATTTTGGGTCAAGCCGATTCCGAAGGAGTTGGTTCTGAATGCGAGCAAAAAGGAGGGTCCGTAAATTAGGGTTTGTGGAGTGTATCATACGGCTGCATAACCAACTGACCTACCGCGCACTTCTTCCTTTCTTCTTTGGTTACATTACTTTCTTCGTTCCTTTTATTTTTTTTTGTTCTTCTCCCTTCCTTCCTTGGTTACAATATTTTCTATATTTTCTTTTCCTGTTTTGCCAATTTTCTACTTTTCAAAAAATATTCTAAAATGTTTCTTTATTTAGTTCTACACTTCCATTAGTGGTTCTTTAAAAGAATTTCTAAATTGTTTTTCTTATTTAATTTTTAGCATATATTCTTAGAAGTACTATCGGCAAAAAGAAAATTATATCGAGGTTAAATTAGTCCACCTCAATTTTATATTCTGAATCAGCCACACTGTGTATGTGTGAAGTGTGATTGTGTGTGCCTCCTTTTTGCTGGAGTCGCAGAGACCAGTGATGGATGATGGGTCATGTTACCAATACCCTTCCTTACTTTTAATTGTGTGTTATGTTTTTCTTTTAGAGAAGTTTTAAATACACACCCCTAATTACTTAATACACACTCCATGCTTAATACACCACCCATTTAATTTCTCATTCTAATATTTTACTAAATACACAACCAAAGTACCTAAAATATCCTTAATCTAAAAAATCATGAAATATCCTACTTTTTACTATATTAGGGTTATTATTTAATACGATTAGTATATTCTATTATATTGACGTTTTGTAAATGACCATATTGATTACTTGTGTTTTTATTAAAAAATACATAAAGATTTATTATTGTTCCCTTTAAATAGATGCATATAAATAGGTTTTTTGTTATTTGAGCTCACATCCACCAAACACCATGTTAATCAAGTATAAAATTATGAGTTGAACATTCAACCAAAACAATATCAGTAGTTTCTCCATAGTAGCGAAACAAAAAAGTTGTCATTAGAGGGACCAAACAAATTAACAATTACAAAGTTTTTTCACCTGTGATGTTTTATATTAGAAAATAAATTGATTAATCATAACTCTTAGAACAAAGAACGAAGTTAACTAAAAACTGGGAGTAAAGTGATATGTTTTAAAAATATTTAATGCCATTGATTTTGAAATTCTAAATATTATGGTTTCTAACCTCATTTAATTACAATTTATTTAAGGAAAAATTAAATTTGATAGTTTCTAACTTTATTCTTGTATTAAATTGGGAAGCTATGTATAGAAATTTTTTGTGTTTATCTAATTATCTATACATAAATACATAAATAGAATAATATAAGAAAAATATGACTATTTTTTTTTCTTCTAATGCATAGATGTCTGTTTTGGTCATTTAACCTACCTACAAAATCTAATTTGAAATATAAAATAATAGGGATGTGTATTAAGTGATTAGGGGTGTGTATTTAAAATTTCTCTTTCTTTTAACATGAAAAACATTCTTCTCTTTCTTATTTGTTCGTTGAGACAAAATCAACCTTTTTAAATTTTTTTTTTTTAATAGTGTGGCACAAAAGCTAAACCTCTAGAAAATAAAATGAATGACACCAAATTGAAAAAATGTAACTAGCATAAAGAGAAAAAATAAATCAATGAAAACGAAAGTTAGAGAGACCAAACTTATTTCGTTGACATTGGTATTACATTATACATACGCATTGCTTTCCTTTGCCTAGACCAAAATCTTCATTTTCTAGGCATCATCAAGTTGACGCTTATGAAATGCTTAGGATTAGTTTGAGATTGCTTTGCTGTGGCCAAAAGTGCTTTTAGTTTTGCTGTGGTCAGAAGTGCTTTTGGTTTTGCTGTGAGAGAAAGCAGTGAGTGTTTGGTAAACTGTTTTTTAAAAGTGCTGTGAGAATGAAAAACAATTTGAAGGTGTTTGGTAAACTTAACGCAAAAAGTTGTGGTTGTAAATAATTACCAAAAAAGACATGATTACTAAAATGCTTCTAATATTAGTAATGAACTCAAATTGAAACATTTTTCATTCATTTTGCTTTTATAAACTAGTGTCTTTTTCTTTTTTTAAGGAGAGGAATTTCATTAATGAAGCTTGCAGGAATACAAATGGGAAACCGCAGTCTCATATGAAAAAAAAAAATAATAAAACTTGTTTGATTAGAAAGAGCACATAATAACAATTGAAGGTGAACCGAATATTAGCCAATAGATTTTTTTTATAAAATTGCAAGAGTGCAAGATAAACCTCAGAATTTATACAAACTATAATTCTCCAAGTAACACATAGAATTTTAGTTGCACTATACAAAAGGTAACTGGTATTAGCCATATATATATATATATGTTTTCATGAAGGAGAACACTGGGAAAATAGAGGGCCAAAATCATGTTGCCGCTCATTGAGTTATAAGTGCTCTTGACTCTCAAACTGTGTCATATATATTCAGCAATGGAAAATGGGAATCGAACAAGGCAAACTACTTCACTGTATTGAACAATTAGTAAGTACAAGGACTTCACTTTTCCAATAAAAGAAAATGGTTGCCTCTCCATTAAACCTAGGATCACATAACCATGCTTGCTCAAACAGCTTGCCATCAACATCACACCCCTTTGTTACTATTAAGTTTCTTCTTTTGCTGCTGACCCAACAGGCCTTAAAAGGAATGCACACATGAACTTCGATCGATTATGCGTAGAAGACGGGGAGTTGACGTGAGCTTCATGAGTGAGGTTCCAAAATACCATACCTGTAGGAAGGATGTCAAGAAGGCAATCAATAAAGCCTCAAAGCTCAGAGAAAGAACGAGCACAGACAAAACTCATGAGACTCTAGCCTTTGTTAAGATGTTGAAAGAGTTAGATGCAGGCACCTCTGCCATGTTTGAATCCTTGTTTTCCTTTATAGCTGGTTCAGATTTCAAATCAAAGTCAAGCACTTGATCATTAGCTTCAAAGTTGGTGCAGCCCAGAAAAGTAGCATGTGAAGGTGAAGAAGTCACAAAAACGAATGAGCTTGAGAAGGTGGATGTTGCATTGCACTTCATGTGTCATAAGACAAAAACATCAGTAACACCTTCATTATTGAAGAACAACTTGAATGCCTCTTTATGCTCTTAATCAAGTTAATAGATCTTTGCACAAGTTGAGAGACAAACCCTTTATCATCAGTAATACCTTCATTATTCCAGATTTGTACCAAAAGCAGCAAGCCACAATGCACATTTCAAAGCCCCCACCTACGTCCTAAAACAGAACCAATTTTATGTTACCTAAAAATTGACCTATTCTCAATATCAGCATTTCCTTCATTTCTTTTACGTACCCTCACCAATTTAGTATTTGAGGCAAAAAAAAATCCCTCCCATTAAAAAAAACAACACATGCAGATAACAACAAACCTAACGAAGGGAAGCAAAACCTGATCATTTATCTCAAGCTTTTTTCCAAAAATTATGACTTATCTCTGGGAAGTAAGAATAGATGGATTTGCGTATATGACTAACCAATAGAAGAAGAGGTGGCAAGTTCTAGTTCACAAGAGAATCAGGAACCGTCAGAGGCTTGACGGAATCGGGCAATTTTGGAACTGTGGCGTATCCTTGTTGAATCTGAAGAGAAAATCCGGGTGGATGGAGGAGGCATAGACTGGAGCGGCGGGAGAGAAGCCTTGAGGGAACTGGATCTGAACGGAATTTAAGGCGTTGACGAAGCAGGAAGAGGTGGAGGTGTTGTAGATGAAGCCGTCAAGATCTTTGCCGGGGGTTTTGCGGAGGGAGGAGTGCGAGAGATTGAGAAGGATGTCAATTTGAGATAAATCTGAGGGCAATTCGGATAGTTGATTAAAATTTCATTTAATCATCCACGTCCTGACTTTGATTCCCGCAGAAGCTGAAAACAAAAGCTACGAATCGTAGCTTCTCAATTTTGGAGGTTGGGAGAAGCGCTTCGGGTCAAAAGCTATTTCTTGACAATTTACCAAACAGCCCAAACATTTCTAGAAGCGCTTTTGATCTCAAAAGCAGTTTCAAAAGCATTCCCAAACTAAGCCTTAATCTACTTCATTCAGACTATATATATGCTTGAGCAATCAATTTATTTATTACTAAAGTTGATTCTTTTTTATTATTATTGATCTGTCATCAAATAAGAAGTTTTCTCAATAAAAAAAAAATGTTTGAAATTTAGAAGTAAAACGTTATGATACAACGTGGGACATATCGCTAGAAGTGTTATAGTCAACACAAAACATCAATACATTATGATACATTAGCCAAAATTTACAATTTGATTATGTGATTTGAACCATCTTATTATAAGAACTATTTTTATATAAATCAGTCTGAATCACTAATTCTTGTATGCTCTTTCATAATCATTTATAAAAATAAATGTTATTTTTATTACATCAGCAACTACATTTACAAATGAGAGACTTGTTATGCCACCAGACTAAATGGTAATGCAACATTCAGTAAAAAAATAAAAAATAAAAACATTTTTGAAACATAAGATAAATAGAAAAAGGAAATGATTAAAGCCGAAATGGCCAAACGTTAAAGGTGCAAAACGGAGCAGCACAAAACAGCGGGAAGCAAAGCCTGTACTAAAAAAAAGGAAACCCACCGCATGCAACAAGAGTAAGAGCAACGCTTTGTTAAAGCAGCTCTCCTGCTTTCTCCGATCTTTAGGGACAAAAGCTCTATGTATGCTTCCTAGCTTCTTTCCATTCTCCCCTTTTTAATTTAGTTGGTTCAGATTTGTACGTTAATGTATAACCTTGTGATTTTTCAATTCTCGCTTTTGTGGTTTTACCGTTTTAGATAATTGTTTGGGTTTTCTGCATCGTCTGTGATTGCGAAGAAATGGGACGTACCAAGGAAATTGCTCGCAGATCAACCGTTGATGGTGCTCCCCTTAAGCGGCACCATAGTACTGCTCCTCCGGTGAGTGTTTTCTTTGTTCTGGAATTTCCAAGCTGGGTTGTGTTTTTGTTGCACGCCAGGTGTTTGTTAAAATTCCTCATAGAACGATTCTTAGAGTGTCTTCTTTTCTGTATTAATTTTTTGAACTCCTAAAAAAGCGTGGTAGGAAAGCAGTAAAGAGGCCTCTGCTGGATAATCCAAGCACCAGCTCTGAGATTTCCCAGGATGAAGAAGCAACTGCTCTGGTTCTGCCCAACCTTGGCAAATTCTCTAACACAGACCTCACAGCTGGGCTTTCCCTACTTTATGCTTCTGTAAGTAACTAAGTACACCTTTGTATGATTCACTTTACATTTTATTTTCTATTGGTATTTTGGTTTGAGTTGAGTTTTGAATTGGGTATGCACTTGCGTCTGTGTTGAATTGTTGCGTGCAGATTGGGTCCTGCTCGACTGCTCTGGTGGACCGGTATGATGCCACTGTCAGAGAAGTTTTATCGAAAGAGTACAATCAAGCTTTGGAGGAGCGAGATTCGGCCTTGAACAAGCTGGACAATATGGGAGCAGAGCTGATGGAGGTTCAAAACAGCTTGTCCAAGGCCCAGGCTGAGTTCGAGTTGGGCAAGAAGGCTTGGGACGCTGAGAAGAAAGCATTGACTAAGATACTTGATAAGGAGTTCAATATCTTTGGAACAGAGCTCAACAAGGTCCTTGAAAACTTCTCCAATAGCCGGGCTGAGCTGGAGCAGACTTCCAAGGAGCAGGACATCTTGGAATTAGGGAAGAAGGTTTTGGAGGCCGAGAGGATGGAAATGGCGGAGAAGATAGAAATGGCGAACAAGGAAAAGGAAAATGCCTATTGCAAAGGGTACCTGGATGGATGGTTCAAGAAGCCTCATGCATATGTCCTCGCATGGCATGAGGCCAAATTGGCCGATGAGGTTACTGATCATTGTGTCTTGCAAATGATGAGAAAATTGCCAAAATCACTAGTGTAGAGGCTACATGTCATACTCCTATATATCGAAGAGTTGGTCAGCGCTATCTTATTAGCATTTTAGTGTCAATTTTGCAGGTTGTATTGTGTGGACAACGGTTCATAGAGTTTTCTTTTTTCTAACCCATTCTGCCTAATAGAGTAGGATGAATCCTGTCATTTACACTGTTCAGCCTCATGCTTGTTTATACAAAGACCCAAGAGGGCTTTTATTCACACAATCAAACTATGACTCTAAGCTCAAGCTTATATGAAATGACCTTATATGCCTTATTATTGTTTTTCAGTACCAAGTTTTGTTTTGTTTTGGTAAATAACCGCAAAATTGATTTAAATGTTTAGGAATACAATATTAATGACGAAGGTATCCAAATTGAGAGTAGACTTGGCGGTAGATCACACAAATTAGGGTCCTACACTGGAGAAAGTTATTGAAAGGTTTCTGGTGGGTAAAACATGCATAATAGTCCCTTCAAAAAAATTAAAAAAAAACAGTAGGTGGAGTTGGAGATAGAGAGTATATGAGTATAATTATTTTTGTTATTATTTTTTACATACAACAGTCGGTATTAGTCTAGGTTCATTGTACTAATTTATTTGTAATTTCTGTATCAATTACTTATTTAACTTGTACATCGTGGTGCTAGCATATCACGTCCTAAACTTGTCTTTAGTATGACAAGGGAAGGTATGTATCCATGCCATTCTGGCTTGAGTATGAACAGTGGCGGAACCAGGATTTGATCTTAAGGGGGGTCCAGACATAACGTAAGTTGAAAGTCAAAAAAAAAAAAAGTATAAAAATAATTTAAAAATCTTGAGTCTTAACATTAGATTGTAGTAAGGTAGCACTAAATTCAGAGTTTTCGGGCGTTTTTCTTTTAGTAAACCATGTATCAAGTGTCTTTTGTGTGGATGACTTACAAATCAAAAGAAAAAAAAAATTACATATAAACAATGAGTATTCAACAAAATCAATCGTGAAAAAATAAGCAAAAAAAAAAAATTAAAATCAATCTAACAAAGAAAAATGAAAGAATGGAAAAAAATATAATATAACAAAAAATAAATAAAGGTATCGGACCTTTTTGCTTTGCCTGGTGTGAGAGAGAAAAAAATTAGGTTACAGAATTTGCAAACGGCCAACCCCAATATATAGAATAAAAGCTGTCAAAATCCTAATGATATATGAATATTTATTAATTTCTGTTTTGACTTTCTTCTCTTATCCTAAATTCCTAATTAAATGAATATTAATATTTTATTTTTAACCAGACAAAGTGACAATCACATGGGTTAGAGAGTGGGGGAGGTGGGGGTTAGAATATTATATATTTATGTGTACAATTCAATTTAGAAGGGGGGTCCAACCGTTGCACATACACATAAATCAATAGTTTAATTAATAATAGACATATAATATTATATATCTGCCAAAAAGCTGAGGGGGCTCCGGACCAGTCAGACCAAATGACGGGTCTGCCCCTGAATATGAATGAAATTGATGTTTGGTTCAAAAAAAAAAAAACCTTCGTGAGAAATGAATTAATGTTATCACATTATTTTCATATACTTTCTAATAAAAATAAACCTAGCAAGGACATAATGTTGGAGCTCAACCTTATTTAATTCCCATTTAGTCTAGCTAACCTACTAGTATTTTGTCAAGGTAGTAGACCATGATGACTTGTCCATCTGTTGTGGTCCTTGCAGCCACGTGTTGATCAGCTAGATTGTAGAGGACAACATCACAGCTATATTATGTACCTACAGCCATTTTGACAGGCATCTTGGAAAATGAATTAAAAACTACTTTCTGCGTTTCCAGTATTTCTCTGCAAATTTTCTTCTTTATCTTCCTTGCATAGTTTGAATCCTAACAACTGGTATCAAAGCCATTACCCTCCGCGGCCTGCAAAACCCACCCCTTCCGTCCCCTTCTCCTCCGCCCTCGTCGACCCACCACCTCCACCTCCCCCACTAATAGATCAACCCTCTTCTTCCTCCAACGCATCCGATACCCAAGCCCTCAACTTTCAAAACACCATAGACTTCCTCCAAAATCAGAATGAGGACCTTCACCACTCCTTCGAAACCTTTCAAAATCAGATGTCTGCCCAGTTTGCAGCCTTGCAAAACACAGTGGTGGCCTCCTTGGTTCACTGTGAACAACCTCCAGTTAGCTCTGTCTCTAGCTCCCCACAAATCACTTTTGGATCCTTGAACTCACCTTCTCCCATCTCAACTCCGACAAGTGGTGCCTCTAGCTTCCCTCAGCTGCCTCTAGGCACCGGTACCCCCACCACTCTACCACCAACCACCACCCTCACATCTCTTCCACATTCCACTCCATCTTCTTTGACCCCTTTACCATAGCCCCAATATTCTTGGCCATACCCACCTTATTTTTTCCCACACCCTCAGATTCACCCTTCCCTACCTCCTCCTGGGTTCTACTACACCGCCGGCCCCTCAAACTCGACCACCTATTCCACCATCACCAGCACTACTGACCCACAATCACATCCCCTCATACTCCACCCCTTACCTCCTTACAAACCCCAACAAACAACCCAACCTCACACAGACCACACTTTTAAACCTCCCAAAATCGACCTACCCCGTTTCACTAGTGAGGATGCCATGGACTGGATCGCCATGGCTGAACGTTACTTGCGGATCAACCGGATTCCCCTGCAGGAACGAGTCGCCATAGTATCCTCCCACTTTGGGCCAGTTGCTTCAGTGTGGATGAACGCTTTTGAGCAGCGTCACCCACACCCAACCTGGGATCAGTTCCTAACTGCCTTCTTGGAACACTTTGGCGCCGACAGCACCGCTGATCTCAAATCACAGCTCACCCACCTGCAACAAGAAAATTCGGTGGATGAGTTCATCAATGAGTTTACAAAACTCTCATGCCGAGCTTCGGAATGGATCGACGAGCACCTGCTACATATTTTTCTCGGTGGCCTGAAATCTGAGATCCGTCACGATGTAATGGCTATGGAGCCTCGCTCACTTTCCTATGCCCACCGCCTTGCCAGGCGGTACGAGGCGAAAGTCAAAGACCAACGCGCTGCAGCAAGCCGTAATTTCAGGCCTTCACCGTGGGCGTACACAGCCAGACCACCAAGTGGTCCACACTACAGTCCAATTCTAGCCATGAACCCGGGCCCCACTCCAACAACCCAGCATACATATTCTTCAACCCACTCAAATTCGAACACAGTGACCGGTAAACCTGTTGGTCCCTACAAAAGATGGTCGACGGCTGAGCAGCGTGACCGACGAGAAAAAGGCCTATGCTACACCTGCAATGAGCCATATACCAAGTATCATGTCTGCAAAAAGTCGTTCATGGCTATACTGGAGGCCTCAACCCCTGATTCTATAGAAGACTCTTCTGAATTCCACGACGCCGTCGCAGCGTTGGAGGACCCACCTATTGATGCAGAGGCTTTCATCCCTCTCCAGCCCATTACCCAAACCAAACTAGGTGAGATGATGTGCCTAATTGGTTCAATAGATGGCACTCCTATTCGGGTCTTTATTGACTGTGGCTCGGCCATGAACTTCCTTAACCCAGCTATTGCTCAGCAATTGAAACTACCCATACATCAAAGCCCCCATATGCGTTTTTCCTCAGCATCAGGCCAAACCCTCACCCCCACTAGTGCAGTATCCTGGGTGACCGTATCGATGCAAGGATACTCATTCACTGACAATTTCCTTCTATTACCAGTGGCTGGGTGTGACTTAGATCTTGGAGCTCAATGGTTAGATCAATTGGGTTTTATTGGGTGGCAATTTGCGGAGAAGATTATGTTCTTCATGGTTGATGGCAAAGGCTACTCTCTACAAGGGATTACGTCGGGGAAACAACATAGTGACCGGTTAGATATACTTACTTTGGTCAATTTAGAGCAATTGGACCCACTCCCCTATTCATCGGCCCAACCCAGTTGCACAGAGTTCTCGGCCCAACCTCAATGTGTCCGGGCTTTGCTCCAAGATTACCAGGACTTGTTTGCTCCTCCATCAGGGGTCCCACCATCAAGGCCCATCGATCACAGGATAACACTCCTGCCCAATGTTGGGCATGTGAACGTGCGGCCCTATCGTTATCCTCATTCCTAAAAAGAGGAGTTGGAAAATCAAGTCAGGGAAATGTTGACTGCGAGTATCATCCGGCCTAGTTCCAGCCCATATTCATCTCCTGTCCTTCTAGTGAAAAAGAAAGAAGGTACATGGCTTTTTTGTGTTGATTATCGAAACCTAAATGCCATAATGGTCAAAGACCGCTTCCCTATTCCCGTGGTCGATGAATTGCTTGATGAATTACACAGAGCAAAATAGTTTACCAAGTTGGATCTACGGGCCGGATACCACCAAGTGAGAATGCACAAGGATGATATCGAAAAAACCGCATTTAGAACTCATGATGGGCACTTTGAGTTTATGGTTATGCCATTTGGGCTTTCTAATGCCCCATCCATGTTTCAGGCCTTAATGAACAACATTTTTTCGACCTATGCTCCGTAAGCTTGTTTTGGTTTTCTTTGATGACATTTTAATCTATAGTTCTAATTTGCAGGATCATATTTTGCATCTTGAGATTGTATTTCAGCTGTTATGAGCCCATGAGCTCAAAATCAAACTCCAAAAGTGCTCTTTTGCAAAGCCCAGTGTGCAGTACTTAGGCCATGTGATTGATGAAAATGGGGTGTCTATAGACCCGGCCAAGGTACAATGCATTATGGATTGGCCCAAACCAACAACTGTTAAATGCTTGAGGGGGTTTTTAGGCCTTGCTAGGTATTATCGTCGATTTGTTCGTCACTTCGGTTCCATTACACAACCATTGATAGAAATGTTGAAGCATGACAAGTTCCACTGGTCTCCAAAGTCAGAAGAGTCTTTTTCGAATCTCAAACTGGCACTCACCACAGCACCGGTACTAGCACTACCTGACTTTACAAAGTCATTCACAATTGAGACAGATGCGAGTGCAAAAGGAATGGGTTCAGTCCTTGCTCAAGATAAACACCCAGTAGCATTTTTTAGCAGAGCATTGTCAGACAAGCAATAAGCATTATCCACCTATGATCGAGAGATGCTAGCAACTATATTCTCCATCGACAAGTGGAGACCTTATCTTCTGGGGAACTCTTTTATTATCAAAACTGATCATCAGACACTAAAGCACCTCTTGGATCAAAGAATCTCAACACCAGCACAATATAAATGGCTAGCAAAGCTCATGGGGTACAATTACACTATCGAATACAAGGCAGGAACGTTGAACAAGGTACCTGACATTTTGTCACGCCAACATGAGCTAATGGCTATTCAGACTGTCACAGCCCCTCTCTTCGATAACATTCAGCTTATTGACAAGGCTTGCCTTAACGACTCAGAAGCCAACTCCATCATCTAGTCTCTAAACCAAGGATTGAAAACAAAGTCCAAATTTTCCATTCTTCATGGCCGGTTAATGTATAAAAAAAAAATCTATGTACCTGCTTCTTCTGACTGGCGAGCCAAAATCCTCCACGAGTTCCATGCTTCACCTCAAGCAGGCCACTCCGGCTACTTGAGAACTCCAGCTCGTCTATCTCACAACTTCGCTTGGCCGGGAATAAGGAAAGAAACCAAAGTCTTTGTAGCTTCTTGTGATCAATGTCAAAGACAAAAATATGAATCAATCCATCCACCAGGACTCTTACAACCCCTGCTAATACCAGAAGATACTTGGGAAGATATTTCAATGGACTTTGTTGAAGGATTACTAGATTCAAAAGGCTCCAATGCCATCATGGTAGTTGTGGATCGTCTTTCTAAGTATGCCCACTTCATCACTGTCACTCATCCATTTACAGCATCTCAAATCGCAGAAACTTTCATGAAAGAGGTGTTTCGACTTCATGGGTTGCCTAAGCGAATTGTCAGTGACTCAGTCAAGCTTCTTCAAACTCCAAGGCACTCAGCTCTGCCACAGTTCGGCTTACCACCCTCAGTCCGATGGCCAATCAGAGGTAGTCAACCGTTCCCTTGAACATTACCTGCGATCTTTCGTCTTCGATAAGCCTTCTTCTTGGAAGGATCTGATACATTGGGCAGAATTTTGGCATAATACATCTTTCCACTCAACAATCAAAATGACACCTTTTGAAGCATTATATGGGAATCCCCCTCCGTCTATTTTGAAGTACATCCCAGGTACCACAAAGGTACACTCAGTCAATAAGGCTCTGCAAAATCGAGATAACTTGCTTCTCAGCCTCAAATCACATATGGCACTTGCCCAGAACAGAATGAAACAATTTGAGGATCAAAAACGGACAGAGAGGGAATTCATAGTAGGTGATTGGGTTTTCCTGAAGGTTCACCCCTACAGACAGAAGTCATTGGCTAAACACAGTTCAAACATACTCTCACCTTGATATTATGGACCATTTCAGATTGTGGAACGGATCGGAGTTGTGGCTTACCGCCTTCACCTCCCAGCAAATTCCAAAGTTCACCCGGTCTTCCACGTATCTCTACTCAAGAAGCGAATTGGAGAAGGCATCCCCATATCTTCCACTCTGCCACAATTCGATCTGGAGGGTGACATATCCTGGAAGCCATTGAAGGTCCTTGACATGGGGTTCAGAACAAAGAAGGGTCACCGGATTACGACCTGGCTGATTCAATGGCATGGGATGCCAGAAGAAGATGCAACCTGGGAGGATGCACGAGTTATTGCTGCCAAATTTCCAGCTTTTTGCTCCTGAGGACAGGCTTTTACTCGGGGGGAGCACTTGTTGCAGCTCAACCTTATTTAATTCCCATTTAGTCTAGCTAACCCACTAGTATTTTGTCAAGGTAGTAGACCATGATGACTTGTCCATCTGTTGTGGTCCTTGCAGCCACGTGTTGATCAACTGGATTGTAGAGGACAACATCACATCTATATTATGTACTTACAGCCATTTTGACAGGCATCTCGGAAAATGAATTAAAAACTACTTTCTGCGTTTCCAGTATTTCTGTGCAAATTTTCTTCATCTTCCTTGCATAGTTTGAATCCTAACACATAACTGGATGCAAGACTAAATCAAATAAAGCACCGAATGTAACCTAGACAGTGAAAGATATAACTAATGTATGACCGACCATGTTCACACAAAAACCTATGTTGAATAGAGAATTAGAGAAATCATCCATCAATATGACTAATAATACGATCGACCATGTATATTTCTCTTCATGTAAATACATAAATGTCGAACATAAAAGCTAATAATAATCCACCAAGATAACTAAATAACCAAATATTAGGAGCCCATAGAAGCTTGCATTGAAAGACATGTGGAGAGGAACTGAAAAGTTTCTGAAACGGGTTGAAGTGGGAAAGCAAACTTGTTCTACAGAGGAAAAGCCACTTCGATAGCTACACTCAGTCAGATTACACAAGAGGGTTGCCAAATCCCTCCCAAGTTATTTATTTCGGGTAAGGAAGGCGGCTAATTTCTTTCCCTTTCTTCTTATTTACTGGGTTCATATTCATACATTGATATCTAATGGTTTGATTCTTGCTTTGTGGTTTCAGATTGTTTCTGCACCATTTGTCATTGCGAAGAAGAAATGGGTCGTACCAGGGAAGTTGCTCGTCTAACAACCGGTGAAATATATCCCCCTATGAAGCGCCTCTGTACTACTCTGGTGAGTTCTTGATCTTCTCTTCTGGGCATTTCCAAACTGGGTTGTGTTTTTCTTGCACGCCTGGTGCTTGTTAAAAGTCCTCACTGAAGTGTTCCATTTTATTTGAAATCCTAGAAGAGAGGTACGATACCGCCGAAGAGGTCTCCCACTGTGGTGGATATTCCAAGCAGCAGTTGTGAGTCTGACAAGTCCCAAGAGGAAGAGGAAGAGAAAGACTCCGATCCTGAGATGGCCCAAGATGAAGAGACAAGGTCCGAGTCTGAGATGCCCCAAGATGATGAAGAAATTGTTGTGGTAGATGCAAAATATGTATCACTCGGTTCATATTTTTATTCAGTTTGTGCTGTGTAGTTTTAATTTGGGTATGCACTTGCACTTGTGTTAAATCATTGCGTGCAGTATAGCCCCGATTCCACTGATGAAGAGGAGTCTGAGAAGTCCCAAGATGAAGAGGCTAGCTCTGAGTCTGAGATGCTGCCTCAAGAGGAAGAGGAAGACTCCGAACCTGCGAAGTTCCAAGATGAAGAGACAAGGTCCAAGTCTGAGATGCCCCTAGATGAAGAGGCGACTGCTCTGGTAGATGCAAAATATGTATCACTAGGTTCATATTTTATTTAGTATGTGTAGTGTAGTTTTAATTTGGGTTTGTACTTTTCCTTGTCTTAAATCATTGCGTGCAGAATGGCGCCGATAATCCTGCTCTGGTGGACCAGAATGAGGCCAATGGTAGGGAAGTCTCGAGGGAGGAGTACGATCAAGCTTTGAAGGCGAGAGATATGGCCTTGAATGAGCTGAATAACTTGAGAGCAGAGCTAAAGGAGGTCCACAATGACAGGTCTAGGGCTCTCGCTGAGTTTGAGTTAGGCAAGAAGGTGTTGGAGGCTGAGAAGAAAGCATTGACTGAGAGACTCGATAAGGAGTTTAGCAACTTTGCAGCAGAGCTAAAGGATGTTCTGGAAAGCTTGTCCAAGAGCAAGGCTGAGTTGGAACAGACTTCCCGGGAACGGGATGGCTACCGAAACAGCTTGGAATTAGGGAAGAAGGATTGGGAGGATGAAAAGAAAGCTCTGACTGAGCGACTTAATAAGGACTTCAATAACTTTGGAGCAGAGCTAAAGGAGGTCCTGAAAAACTTGTCTAAGAGTGAAGCTGAGTTGGAGAAGACTTCCCAGGAACGGGATACCTACCGAAGCAGCTTGGAATTAGGGAACAAGGTCTGGGAGGCTGAGAGGATTGAAATGGTAGAGAGGATAGCAACAGCGAACAAGGAAAAGGAAAACGCCTTGGAATTTAGGAAAAAGGTAGCCGAGGCTGAGAGGATAGAAATGGCGGAGAGCACAGCAATGGTGAACAAGGAAAAAGAAAAGGCTTATTGCAAAGGATACATAGATGGGTGGCTCAAGAAGCCTCATGCTTATGTCCACGCATGGCATGATGCCAGATTGGCCAATGAGGTTACTGATCTTCCTGTTTTGCAGATGATGAACAACCTGCCAAAATCACATGTCTAGATCTATATATCAGTTAGTTAGTGTCAAAGCTATTGGCATTTTAGTGCCAATTTTTGCAGCTTCTATTTTGTGGAGGTGGGTTCATGGAGTTTTCTTAAACCCATCATGCCTAATAGAGTAGGATAGATCTTGTCATGGAGTCTTTTGTATACATGGAAGCTGGAAATGAAGTATCTGAATTGATCTTAATTACCTTCTTCATGAGATTTCTTATACTGTAGATTGTCATTCACATCCCACTGTCGCTAAAATAAATCTCCCAAAAGGCCACTGGTAAAACAACAAGATGTATATATGATTATTTTATCACATTAACCACCCAAATGCTTTAACTGCATAGAGAAAATGCTTCATGTATGTGCAGTACTGAGCATCATTGTTTTTATTCCGTCTATATGTGCTTTCTCAATTTCTGATGATCTGGTCTAGCCATTGGATTAGTGAAGGTTTTATCTATCGGCAAACACTAAACGGCCCTCTCTCTTATTCAGATCTCTCTCATACTTCTTCTTGTCGGTACTGCAGTTGCTTGGGAGGAGAAGGTATCCTTTTTGCAACTGTTTTATGGTCTCACTTGTATTTGCTATATACAAGAGCATAGATAAGTCATTCTAAACCATCCCCGGTGTGGATGAGGAGATCCTACTATTTCACAAAATCATCTAGTCACCATTGGATCTACTGATTCCTTCTTGAACGTGGTTGATTTAATTTTGAGATCTCTTATAAAAGAGGTTTGTCGCCAGCATTCTGAAAAGATTCCCTTGGCACCAATGTCCATGGAGGTTCATAGACACTCAATTGGTTGTCTCAATGTCTAGGTTATGTTTATTTTTTGCAGAAAGTAGTTTGTGTGAAATGTGAAGGAGTCTCATTTATCTTTGTTTTAACAAGGGATGTCGGATTCAAAAGAGAGTCCTTGTCGTTTTGAGTGATATTTTGAACTGCATTCAGATGTTTATCCATCAAGTTTATTGTGTGAGTTACGAATTTGGATGTCTATGTTAGATTTCTACTAATAATAGACATCTTTATTTACAACTGGTGTATGCTAACAAACATAAAGCAAGAACTATTGTGAGTGCAAGTGTAGTCACAAGCCTTGGAAAAAACCATTGGCTTAAATAGAGTGAAGATAAGTGAAACCCCATTCCAGTATTGTCTGCTTTGACAATATTGAACTTTTTATTGAAATGAGAGACTGACCTCTACTACATTTGATATATATTGCAGTTTTTTTGCAACCGAGATAATATAAGTTTTGCTAACTGAAGAGTTTAAGGTAGTTGTAGCTATATCTGATATGTTGTATGTTAGCATTTCTTTTCCTGTTCTTTCCATTTCCATATGCTATTGTCTTTGTTAGACCATCTTCTGTCAAAGGTTTAAATTAGCCTGGATTGTACTTGGATTTGAATTTATAAGCAATATTCCAGTTTACTCTGTTTGTTCTACTTTTTGAGGTCTGATCATTTTGCCATTGTTTCTTTCTTTAATCTTTTGATGACAGGGCGGTTTTGGCGGTGTTTTTCTGCTTTAGACTATATTCTATCTTCACTAGCTTGATATATGTTTAGTTGGCTAATCAATATGATGCTTTTATACTTTTCTTTTTATTCCATTGTATTAAGAAAGCCATCTTCATTCCGGCATATTTGATGAAATTAATAAGCAAAGGAGTTATACGTGATGTTTTTCTTAAGATTGCAGGATATGCTAAGAAGACACATAAGGCACACCATGATAAGAATGAATACACAAGTGGCTAAGGCCATGCAGTTCCATATAGAAGCAAGCAAACCTTATGGCTTACGCTGTTAATTTTTTATTGCTTTTTAACAAAGTTCCCATGCTATCGTCCTGGAAGAACAAGGCTACATGGCAATATCAATACTGGCCTAAGATTCCTATTAAAGGGAGCTACTCAAAAAGCTTCCTAGAAAGATATTATAGCTTTCATCCCTAGCTAACAAGGCTCAATCTCCAGCTCCAGTGCCTGGTTTGTTCCCATCAAGTTTCTTACCTCATTTGACATTGAATTCCCTGCGAAGTCTCTGCCATTTCCAATATATCACTAGAAACTTAATTCAACTCAATACTATTTAATCATATCAATATAAGCCGTTATTTGACTAACCGATTCAACTGATTAAACAAACAAACCTGTGCTTCTTCGTCCAACCGTAACACCTCTTCTTGTGCCTTCTTCTCCTTGGAGAAGGCCCTATCAAGCTTAAAGAACAATGCACAGTATGATTCAAAGTAGGAACAAAATATATTCATTTGGGAACATCAATATTAAGTTTAGGGTTTTAGATTACCAATTGCTGGAATTGTTGTTGCACACGCTGCTGAAGCACTTTCTTTTCAGCTTTCAGTAGAAAGAGATTTGGTTTCACATGATTCTCTAAGAACCATATTTCGCGGCAGTCGCTCGAAGTTTGTTGTATTTTTTGTGCTTCTACCAACACAAAAAATGAAGTAAACTAATTACCTTAACAATTTGAAAGTCGTTTTATTCATTTGATTAACATGGAAGCAGGAAATAAAGAATCTGAGTGTTGCTAGCTGAATTACCTTGTTGATAATATGTAGTACTGTTGATGTTCACGCTGTAACTTATTGTAAGCAGCCAGGGCCTCACGTTATTCGCCCTCCATCTGCATGGGAGTCTTCATTTTCTCATCTGATCCCCTCTTCCTTTTTCCCATCTCCATATTATGTGAACTAGCTAGGTTAATCGAAGAGGACTGATAAAAGCCATTGAGGATTTCTAGGTTGGATTGTTAAAACCTAAAAGAAATAGGAAGACTTCTCTGAGAAGCCTCCTAGAGAAGTCTTCTAGATGTATTAAAGAGAGCTTATCTCGGAAGCTTGCTCTTGTTTGTCTTGGGAAAACAAATTAACTAGACAAGTGTGGTAAGATCATTGGTACACTTTTTTTACATATTACACCACCCCTAGTTTCTTCTCTTTAAAGTTTAAAATCATCACCTAATTTCGTTAAATTATTACTTATTTTTACACCACTTCTATCCGTTTTTGACATTTTACGTTTAAAATTATTAAATTAGTCTATAAAATAGGACCTGTGTGATCTCCAAAGTCAGGTAACGTTTCGGCAAAATCTCTGGTGATCTCTCTCTCCTACTTTATCTCTATGTGACAAAGGGAGAAAGCACACCCAAAAATAAATAATAATATAAAAAAAAGAGCTTAATTGGGTATTAGGGAACACATGCAATCAATTATCTTATTTTTTGAATCAAGCCCACAGGGCGAATATTTCATCACAAGCCGGGATATGCCGTTACATACACTTTCGCTGCCATTTATAGACAGACAATAAGATGGTGGTAGTACCCACAGTGGTACATAGAAATATACCTACTCATTATACAATTAGATACGTAGAGAAAGCGGAGATCCTCTTTTGGTACTACGCTGGAGGCGCTAGAGATCTAAGTTCCTAATATAAGGAAATTATTGTAATTAGACAAAAACTAAAAACATAGGGTTGAGCCAAGGGTCTAGTCCAAATTAAAAGCCCAGTAGCTCAAAGAGCAGAAGCCCAAAAAACACAAGGCCCAGCGGGATTGTTGGAGCAAGTCTCAACCATGTCTCGCCAGCCCGAACCCAGCATACGACTCACCACCTCCCAAAACACCTGGCCTACTTCGCTGCACAACTTTCTAGAATCCATACTGTTGCCCTGATCATCCAGATCTTCACCGCCGCACAACCCCTCAGAACCACGCCACCCAAATCTGCAGAACCCATGCCGAAACCTGCCATCCCTGCACAACTCAACCACCACGCCCAGAGCTTTTGTCTAGTACTCACCACTCAGCCACCCATCCAAACCTTGAGCCAAAAAAACCTCTCTCTAGGACTCGCCGAGCAAATAGCGTTCAAACACCCGTCCGAAAGTAGCCCATTAGCGGCAAGGCAAACCAGCACCGCCGGATGAGCAGAAATTCTCAAACCGTAGACCAAGAGTAATCCAGGTTTTTCGGAGCTTGATTTTTTCGGCTGTTTGTGTCCAATCAATTATCTTATGAGTAATGGGGAAACCCATAAATTTAGTGGGGGAAGTGGAAATAATTTTTCAAAAATTAGGGTATTTGGACATTTTTCCAATAAAAAATGGCTACTTGTTCCTTGCTATAATTAATCTTTACGGAATAGGTGTCTGCTTCAATTGTTTTTTTTTTTTTTTTGAATAGAAGTTTATTTCATAGACCAACAGTAGAAAGAGTTATAGTCTACCAATACTTATATAAGAAATCTGGCAAGAAAATCCGAAGCAACCTACCTAAGCTAAAGCAAACCATTAAGGATCACTGGGTTACATTTAAGCGAGCGTATGCAAGAATGAAAAAACATCGCCTCCTACGGAAAATAAATCATTCAACTAGTAATCACTTGTCAATCACGCAATTGTGGTATAGGCAATAAACTACAAACGTCATAGAAGACTCAAAGAAGTTTATCCAACCTCACACAGGCTCAATATCCTAATACATTACACAAAATTATATATGATGATATTGTTGTTAGTTGTGACATATTGGTTATTTGAAATAATTAATATCGTGAATGTAAAATGTTTAATCTTCACTGACATCACGGAGTAATTATATATACACATCCCTATTTTATTAATACACACCTCATAAAAAATTTATTTTTGAATGCCAACCCTTTTGATCTTAGAGTGTGTAATTATTTTTCAGCTCTAAGAGATCATGAACATAGAATGTCTTTTGACTCTTTTCAATAGTATAACTCTTAATAAAAATTTTAGCAAATTTCATAGAAACATTGTTTTTTTGATTTTGTCAAGGAGAACCCAAATGCTTCCTAGGCTCAAGATAAACCCCTTCGGCACATGTGAATGACTGATGTGCAAATCCTCATGTTTATAGAATTTCAAAGCTATGGTATCAATAAACCAATACAAATCATTCTTTTTCTCAATTGTGTTTTACATATCTATACTAGAGAAGAGTGTTTGTCAACCAAAACAGATTTCTTTTTACAAAAATATCTCTTAAATATTAAAAAAACCTTTGAACTGAAATATTCGAGAAGGACAAAAAGGCCAATACCCAAAATAAAATAAAAAGAAAAAAATTAAAAAAATAAAAATAAAAAAACAAAAAAAAGTTGAGCAGTTTTCTCCACATTCTGTGAAACAACTACGTACGTAGTTATCCACATCCATACAGTGTGTTTGACGTCCAGTATATTATTAAGTTGGCAATAATTATCTCAAAAATTAAAAAGTTTTCAAGAAGGGTAAAATAGTGATTTTAATTTGTCAAAAATAATCGATGTAGGATACAAAATTTCTCATTTAATTTTCTCGAAAACAAAAAAAATTGTTGTGGACAACTGGACAAGTTTTTCGAGTGAAATGAATATAATGAACTAATGAAAACAGGCGTCTGTATTTCTAACTGAAACAGTTTACTTTCCTTTCTTTTTTTCTTTTTTTTGGTGAATAGTCAAAAGTAAAATCCAATCCGGTGGGATGTTGTAATTATTGAACGACTCTTTATGAGTAAGAACTGGTTTCACATGAATTAAATCTCTGCACCCTGGCCAGTTCTTCTGACTACTGTTGAGTATCCACTTCATATCTGAGAAGAAATCCGAAATGTCTCCAACCAAGTCAGCTCAAACTGCTCGGAAATCAACCGGCGGTAAATTCCCCAAGAAGCGGCTGGGCACCCTGGTAATTAAAGTTTCCTCCTTTTCCATTTTGCCCTGTGCTTAGTTCTCTTCATCTGTTTCTTACATCAATCCTCATGTTTGTTTTGTCTTGTTCCTTCTCCTAAAAACAAGCCTGACAGAAAACCAGCAAACCCACCTCAGGTTGGTGCCCCAAGAACCTCTGTGATGGCCCCACCACCGCCCCAAGCCACATTTTTGAGGGGAGGTTTAGTAAGCCCTGTGAATCTCAGAGCTGAGCTCTCCCAGCATTGTGCTTCTGTAAGTTAAATTACATACAATCCCTGTTTGTTTTGTTCAACTCCCTTTACATTATTAATAGAAGCCTGTTTAATTGGGAACATAGGTTTAGTTGATATTATATGTAGTTCAATGGCTTGATAAGGATTTGTTGTGGAGACAAAGTAAGCACTAGAATGAATTGAAGAAAGTAGATACATTTGAAAGAAACTAACTGAACCCATTTTGCAAATTCATGTCTTCAACTCTTTTCCTTCTAAATCGAATCATATGGCTTGTAATAGAAGTCTAGATATTATGTTAAGTAAATCCCCGAGATTTGGAATCACCCCTTATGATTGAGGGCTCCTGTTTTTGAAACTTCGATACTAATCTACCCTTACAAGTAAAATTCAAGTTGAATCGTTTAATTTCATCAATCCAAAAGGACCATACAGTTGCTGTTCTAAGTTGGGAGAGTATTGGGTCTGGTTTGTACTTGTGTTCCGCAGGTTGGCACATATATGGACTGGTCCGATGCCACTATCCAGAATTTAACAAAAGAGCGAGACCTGGCCTTTAAGGAGAAAGACCTGGTCTCCAAGGAGCGAGACTTGGCTTATAAGGAGCGAGATTTGACCTTGAAGGAGTTAAGGGAGGTTCAAAAGGACTTGTCCAAGTGCCAATCTGAGTTGGAGCAGAGCCAGAAGAGCTTGGAACTGTGCAAGAACCAATTTGAGGTTGAGAAGAGAAAGTTGACTGAAGATTTGATGCAGGACTTCCAAGAACAACTCTTTATGACAGAGAGCCAGCAGTACAGTGTTGGGTACAGTGATTGCTGCAAGGGAAGATGCCACAGGCTTGGATGGACTTCGGAGCAGGTTGAAGTGTTTGCTGATGAGCTCTACTTCAGTGACATGGAGGAAGAAGGAGCCTGAACAAGACTAGCATATAATTTGGTGATTGCTAATCTTATTCGCAATTTCGATGTCAATCAAAACTTTTATCTTTGTACAGACGCATCGGCACTGTACGCCTATATTCATGAATTAATAGAGTTACAGAATTTGATCTTCATGCGCAGAAAGTCTAATAATATCTGGTAAAACTAGTTGAGATTGACATGGTATCTGCCATTTCAGTCAGGTCACAAAACATACATACTTCAGGGCACTCTTGGCCAATAAGTTTCAGTTGGCTTGATCAAGCTTAGCTTCCTATTATCTTACAGTTATTGTCTATTACATATTAAAAATTAGCTTGCTAAGTGCAAGTAGTTTCCTATTAGGAAATTATACATCCAAAGTTTTCCACTTTCAGCATGCACCGTTTGTCTAGCTCGTTCCCCTCAGTCTTCTTTTTTTTCCAGATATAGCATTACATTTTCCCTCGAGTTTCTGATACCATTGCCAGTTAATCAGCAAAACTAAATATTATCAAATAATGAGTACCCAAGTATATGATGAGTCTCCTAGTTTGCTATCTAGTTTCATTATTAGTAAGGACCAGATTATTAAGGAATATTAAACAAACCTCTGCTTCTTTTTTCAACCGCAAGCCCTCTTCACGTGCCCTCTCAACCTGAAAGAGTAAGGCAGAGACAATTATATGCTCATATTGCTAAGTAGAAAACAATTTAACACCAGAGTAAGACTGAAAACTAAGAATAATATATGAATACGTACTATTTGTTGGCAATGTTGTTGCATAAGCAGCTCAAGATGTTTCTTTCGAACTTCCAATTCTGTTTTGGGTATCTCTCGATCCTCTAACAACATCTTCATCTCACTTACACCTTGTTGCAATTTTCGTGCTTCTAACCAACAATTCATGAAGTGAAATAAGTTAGCTACCACACAAATAAAATTAAGGGATAGAAAATAAATGAATTGAACTCATTGAATACTGCTGGAAACTAACAATCTAGGTCTACTTACCTTCTTGACAAGCTTTGATCATATCCACGTCCATTTTCTTCTTTTCCTCTGTGCCTTGTGTGGGGAGAAGAAGCTACTGCAGTATTGAGATTATAAAGGAAGGAAGCGCCTTGCTAGCTACTGTAAACAGTTGAAGTGATTGATGTGATTGTACTACAGATTAAGCTTCTCAAGGAAGTCATAACATCAACCATGGCTTCTGAAAGAAACTACTTTGTAATAATGTTCTGGTTTCCGGATTTTATCATTGTAGATTTTGTACTTGTACTTCGTCCATAATGCATAGTTTGGTTTTCAAAGGCTGGTGTATGAATCCTTTTTTTTTGTAAAAACAAAGAACTCATAATAACAAGGGATGTACGGACAATTTGAAACATCAGAAAGCTGATATCAACTGCTCCCCTTTCTTTTTCAAAAAAAAAAAACAATAACAAAAACAAATAACCAACTTAACTAACAAAACCTCGAGCATAACCAACACCCAGCATATCAAATTGAAGAGCTTAAACAACTGAAAGAGGTAAGTTGCTTCCTAGAATCTCCCCAAGAAACTCTCAACTGCCTTTAACACTAACGTAGTAACGTTGGCAAAATTTATCAGTCTGAAAGTTGCAAAATCCCGTGCAAGATACATGTATATTTGAAGCTACATCTGAGTCTTTAGGAAGATTCTTAATGTTCGCCCTGCTAAATTCCAACTGCCGATGAGTCAAATTTTTCTTTTCCTTTTCAGAGGTCAAATTTTTCTTTTCCTTTTCAGAGGTCTCCAGTTCAATAGTATATATGATAATCCCTCTTGTAGTGTTGCCCTCCTCCCTTTTTGAAAGTTCCATAGTTCTTCTGTTACATACATACCACTCGAATTGTACTCCTTCAGTTCCATCAAGGCAGTTGTGACTGCCTTGTACACTCCATCGTTGCCCTTTATACACTTCAATTTTTCATCTTCTACATCAAGAATTTCCTGCACCACATCCAATACAGCATAGAGCAACAACAAATGAACGTGGCATCAAAAAATGGTAGTCTAGCTTTTGATTATTGGGTGTGCTTGATTAGTTTTGTATATATTATACCTTCCGATTTCCAAATTTATCCTCGATCGGTTTAAAAGGATACCAGCTTGGATCACTAATACAATCCTGCCACACCTCTGGTTCTAGCATAGAATTATCTCTCTTGCATGCGGTTGCAAAAGGGGTGATGTCAAGCTCTCCCATTCTCTTCACGCCAATAAAACCGCCATCCACCAGTTCCTGCTATGCAGAAAGTTACAGGTTAAAGACTGGACTTAAACTGGTTCCGGAAATTATACAAATTCTGGATCTGTACCAGTCTATTCACCACATTATCAACCCTCATTTGAAAAAATAGAGAACTCCGTGCCCTTTTGGTACATAGATGCAAGCATCTTGTATCTAAGCACACAATCATGCAATGAATGAACAACAGCCAGAGGTTTAGAACCTTTCTTAAACATACCCTGATCAACTCCTTGCGAGCATCCTGCAGTTCATCGTTACTTTCACGCTCCTTGACAAATAGCGTAGAGTTGAGCTCTTCTGAATATTCTAACTCAGCTTTTAAATCTTTCAACTCAGCTTCCTTCTCCTCTAACTTCTTTTGAATTTCATTAGTCCCATCATCCGGTTTTTTCTTCTTCATATCAAGCTGCTGTTCCAATTAAACAATATTTTCAGACTCATTTGTATTCAACGAAACTTCCTAGTTTCAACAACATAAATAGAAACAAACCTTTTGTTCTGACAGCATTTTACCAACCCTCTTTCTCAGCAGTTTCAATTGGTTCAGTACATACGATATTCCCTCTTTCACTGTTGCCTTCCTCCCTTCTTTAAAATTCCATAATTCTGCTATTGGAGTCCTACCATTGGTATTATAGCTATTCAATTCCACCAAGGCAGTTGTCACAGCCTTGTATACTTCGATATCAAGATTGCAGACCTTTAACTGTTTCAATTTTTCATCTTCTTCGTTGATAGTCAGCTTGTACCCACATCCAAAATATCCCAGTTAGCAAACCCAAATGGAAATTGAGAAGAAAAAATGCATGGATTTGGACTCGATGGTTGAATAGATATTAATAAGAAATAAAAAGAAGAAGAAAAGCTCCCTGTTATAAAAGACCAGTACCATAGATTGACAGTGCAGTGCAAAAGAAGTACAAAAGTTAACAATGAGCCACAGGGGATACATGAAGATTGCAGGTTCAAAGGATTGATCACAGAAATAATCTCTTTGATAAAAAATGCGCTAGCTTGTATTTGCAGAAAAGACATGAATAATTCTTTCATTGAAACCATGCACTCACTAAAAGTAGAATTGGTATGGCAGGAGCTACAGAACATGGACTCGTTAACAGTGGTGCTCTAAAAGACAAAGCTTCAATGGTCTAATTGGGAATTACAAGTTACATACATATATCTACATACCTTAGAATTTCCACAAGAATCCATGCTAGTTGTGAATGGATACCAATTTGGATCCCTGAGGTAGCCTTCCCACTGAGAATATAGTGTTGCTGCCTTGTCATCAGCTTCTTTTTTAGAATATTGTCTCTTGCATGAAGTTTGAAATGGTTTGTTGTCAAGCTCTCCCATTCTCTTCACGCCAATTGTAGTACAGAAGTTTAATCCCCCTAGTCCCTGCACTGCCCATAAGTTATGATCCTACCAAATGAAAAGACATTATCCCACTGAGATAAAACTAAGGCTTGGACATGAATCCTCCATCCAATGATATATCAAGTAACAGTTCAAGATATCAAAACCAAAAAAGAAATAAAAAATATGTTAGACAGGAAATGTAATTGGAAAAGATAATGGTATTTGGGGAACAAAGCCTGATGTTTAAAGTGCTGAAAACATGGGATAATCGCAGACTAAATTTCCAAAGCCTATGTATCATGTTAAGCGTCATAACAGAAAACCAGTACGATACTAATTAAGTACCAATATTCAATCCAAAATAAATTACAGAACCATGCATAGTCCAAAAAGCAAAACCCACACAAACAAACACAATACTATCAACCCTCCCATTGGTTCAGCCTAATTGATTCTTCCATATCCCTAGTTAAGCCCTCTCCTAGATTGAAATTGTAAAGTATTGTCATTCCCTTTGTTTCAGGATATTCATACCTTTAAATCCATGTATAGTGTAAGCTTCTTGTATTTTCATACAATAGTAGGGAATAAACACATATAAAGAAATCGAAAACCTTTTGTTTACATACATTGATGAACTCTTGACGAGCCTCCTGTAGTTCGGCTTCACTCTGATCATCCTTTTTCAGAAGATCTTTCTTCTGAGCTTCACAATGATCATGCTTTTTTTGAAGTTCATTTCTTTCAGATTCACTCTCACCTAGCATTTTCTTAAGATCATTCTTTAGAGCTTCAGATTTTAAAAAGGCTTCTTTCTCCAAGAAGGTCTGTTCAAGAAGGTAACGTACATTGATCAACTCTTCTTCCTTCTTCTTTAACTTATTCAGAACAGCATCCTTTAGTTCAAGCAGGAGATTATGATGGTTGCGCAACTCATTCAATTCCCCATCAAGCTTCTCATTCTTTTTCTGCCTTGCAAGTCACTTATCAAAACTAAAATTCTAAAAATTCATTCATATAAGTTTGATTTATCATAATCACATAGTTTTGCCAAAAAAATGGAAAACAAACCTTTTCCTCGAATAGCTCTTTAATAGCCTTATTATCATCCAAGCTGAACATAAGTTGCTGAGAGAAAAAAAAAAATAAAACAAAACAAAAAGCATAGCATTAGCTCATACCTATGTGAAAAGTAACTAAGCCACTATAATTCCCAACAAACAAAAGAAACTTTATTAAATTTGAGTTATGAGAAGAATATGTAAGAATACCAATTTCTTTTTTTGAATGAGACTCTGCTGAAGCAATTTTTTAGCAAGTTCTTCCTTTTGAGCTTTTTCAGTTTTCTCATGCTCTTTTTTCTGAGCCTCAATATACTCAAGCTTTTTCAGAAGCGCTTTCATATCAGCTTCACTATGCACAATCTTTTTCCGGAGCTCTTTCATATTAGCTTCACTCATTTCATGCCTTTTCATAAGTTCTTTCCTCTGAGCTTCACTGTGATCATGCTTCTTCTGAAGATCTTCATTTTGAGCTTCACTCTTCTCAAGTTTTTCCTCGAGCTCTTTCTGTTGGCATCTTGTCTGCTCAAGCTTTTTCTTAAGTTCATCTATTTGAGCTTTGGATTTTGAAAAGACTCTTCTCTGCTCTAAGAAGGCCTCTTCAAAGACATGAGTCAGATGACGTACATTTTGTTGCAATTTTCCTAATTATCAACATAAGAAGATAAGTAAAACAAGCTGTTTTTGCAACGCCAAAGCCAAACTCAGGGCATCTTAAAATAGAATCAGACTCACCTATATCCATATCTTGGTTACAATATTCAGACTGATGCTCACCAAAATCTAGTTATGATATGTCAGACAAATCAAAACTGCTGCAAAGAAAATAGAAAAGATAGAAAACGATCTTGTTCTCCGTTCTCCCCTATACAAAATACAGATTAAACTAACATTCAAAGCAACCAAAAATGGAAACACGGTACAAATGCAGATAAAAGGTTTAGGGTTTAGGATAACAGTAACACAAGTACAGAGAAAGTTCCCTAACTCATTAAGCCAAAGGGTTATAACTACACTGAGTTTCACGGCAGATCATAAAAAAAATGGATTTCATTGAATACCACAAGTTTTCCACTTTCTCTGGCATTTTCTGAGCAACCAAACAGTACATTTCATGTTTTAGAACAAAAACAACACATAAAGCACAAAGCAGAAGAGGCTCACTCGATTTGATTAGAGGGCTAGTGAGGCCTCTCTACTTCTACTCCGGTGGACGCCCAGAAACAAAACCAAAGCAAACGCTCTTTCTCTCTTTCTTGGGGTTCAGAAAGATGGATAGGCTTCTGAACTTGCTTTTCGTTTAGTTATGGTCATAAAAGACACGTGGAAGGTGCAAATGGAATATAGAGGCATGTGCCAACGGGCGGCTTGGGCAGGGCAATAGTCTCTCGAGGTCGACGGAGTTATGGGAGAGTCGAAAACAAGGCTTTGCCTAGTTCCATTTTCATGTCAATATTCTATTTAAAGATTTATTTCTGCCTAGTTCCATTTCAAATTTGTAAATTAACCAATAAACTGCCCTTCCATCAAATTTATTTGTTTCTATCTATTCATCAGTCCAAATATTAACACTTAAGTCTCGTTTGATCGGCGGAATGGAAAGCTTTGGAAGGGAAACTTTATCATTTATTAATAGGACTTGCTCTGAATTTCACCTTGAAATCATATATGGCCATGTGAGACTCACTTTAGGAATAACTCTACCGAAAATCTGACAAAATTATTCCTAAAAATAGACTACCTAAAACTTGTAAAAACATTTTAACACTCCTCAATAATCATATCCATTTTTATCTCCTGAAACCTACCTGCTCCCCACAATTCATAACCAACTCCCCAATAATTCTGATAAATTTAAATATACTCAAAATACAAAGTTATACAAATGTTGGTAATTACAGCAATCTAAATGAAATATTGAAATAAGGTTCGAGTGAGTTAACCGGGAAACCTACAATGAAGATGAAGTTGGTACGGTGGCCATTATGTCTCGATGCCTACAAACGCTCCACCTCAACCTATATGCAGACTAGGCAAGTAAAACTGAAAAGCCTAAGGAAAAGTATTAGAAAACCATTAAAGTGAGTGAATAAAAAAATTAAAAAAAGTAATTGTAATGAACGTAAAACAAAATATATAATGCTTTCTCAATTTTTTTTTCATGTAAAAACAAGGCATGCAGTAAGGTTTCAAGAAAAATACTTTTAAATGCAAACTGAAACGACCATCTCAAAATCAATGCAAAACTCGTGAAAACACTCTTAATTATTCTCTAGTACTGAAATCTCAGCTCATGATGTAAATCATCTCGAAAACAGTTTCAAATCCTCCCATGATAGAATATCTCGAAATCGTTTCAGAAACCTCGTAAATCTGATTTAAAAATACTCTCTAAAAATAGGTCGGTGAGCTGTGACCTATTGGTAAATTATAATTCCAACATTGTAAAGGTCATGGGTTTGATTCTCATTGACATATGTAAGGGTGGGGTGGGCTAAGGGTTTTTTTTTTTAAAAAAAAAAAAAAGGCCATGACTAGAAGGAACTGTCGAGTGCCGACCAGTCATCTTATGCCACCTAGAGTGTACTGCTGATCGTTGACAGAGTCTAACAAAAATTAAAAAAATATGTGGAGATCCAAATATTTAAGTTGGAGGTCTGACTAGAACCACCCTTTCGGATTACTTCCTGGCGTTCTCATATATTGGTAGGAAAGTAAGCATCAGGAAAAGAAATTTGTTCATTTCTTGTGTTTGGGATACAAAAAAAAAAAAAAAAACTTTCCTGAAGGAAGGAAAAATAAGGGGAAAATGGTTCATTCCAAACCCTAAAGGAATCACTTTTCTCCTTTCTTTCTTTGCATTTATTACTCATACACTACTAAAAAAAATTGTAATTGCTTCGTCTTTTTACTTCGGCAACAGTTGTCATCGCAATTGACACCCTATTGCTACGGAAAATGTTACGTCACGATTAACCCTTATCATTTGCGACGGAAAAACTTTGCTGTAGTAATTTTGTGCTTAATTGTGACAGTTTTACCTCTTGTCATCGTAAAACTTATATGTATATGTACCTTACTAAAAAAAAAAATACTACGGAAAGAAGCCGTGGCAACACATAAATGTCACTGTATTACTCTTTTGTAATATTGGTATGGTGTGCATGGACATAAAATAAAAATTTCAATTTAATTACAAAGACGTTGGGCTATATCAATTTGCCTCCTAAAGTTGTATGTAGGGCTGTCACTCGGTCGGTTCGAATCGGTTATAGGTATTACCAACTTCAAAACCAAAGCTTTCGGTTTCAAAATTGAGCTACCAATTACCAACCCAAATTTTCGGTTTTTAATCATAACTACCAAATTCGGTATTTCGGTGTTCGGTATAACCAAATTTAGAACAACTAATTCTTTTTAATTAAAATTAGAAAGAACAAAACTAGGTTGTTCAATTTTATAGTCGTAAACTGTGTACTCATCCCCTACTTATAACTTTCTTTTGTATATATGACATCAAGTTTGAGTCATTTTCAATAAAACTAGGTTATTTAACCATCTTTGACTAGGTTACTTAAAATACATGTATTATTAATATAGTATATGTTCATACTATTGTGAAAATTTTTATGTTTATTTCTTAATATACATGTATGTGTATTGAAAACCATAGTATATAAAGCTAACATTTAGATAATCGGTAGATTCGGTATTTACCAAAATCAAACCAACTTTTTCGATAATTTTTTATGTCCGTTTTATAGGTCTTGGTTACAAAAAAGTCGGTTTACCAAACTTAAAACATCGATTCGGTAAGTTTGGTAATTACCAAACGAAGTGGCAGCCCTAGTTGTATGAGTTATACATTGCATTTAAATTGTTGATGTTCATTCTAAAGCAACCATGAAGTGGAAAATGAATTTGGAGAAACCAACAGCTCGATGGAGAGATTGTAACTTTTATGGTGGTTGTAAAAAACCGAGCAAATTTGGTTCTTGTTTCGAACTCGATCAACTAGGTCAAATTTAGTTATTTTTATAAACCTATATTTATATATCATACACTCCAAATGGCAACTTCTATAAATTCAAAGAAAAATAGAAAATCTACCATTGGATGAGATTATTACAATAAATTATGAGTGTGGTAAAAAATTTAGCCAATTTCACCATATTTTCGAATCCAATCAAATTGATTAACCGTAATAATTTGTATGTCTTCTTGGTTAACCGATGACGTGATGACTGCGAAACGTGCTTATTTTTTCACATCACGTTTGTAAATATTTCATCGATGGATGTGCATGGACATAAGATATAATTTTCAATTTTAATTACAAAGACGTTGGCCTATACTAATTTGCCTCCTAAAGTTGTATGACTTGTACATTGCTTTTAAATTGTTGAGATTCATTCTAAAGCAACTATGAAGTGGAAAATGAATTTGGAGAAACCAACCGCTCGATGGAGAGATTGTAATGTTTTATGGAGGTTGTAAAAAATCCAACCAATTTGGTTCTCATTTCGAACTCGATCAACTAGGTCAAACTTAGTTTCTTTTATAAACCTATATTTATACATCATAAACTCCAAATGGCAACCACTATCAATTCAAAGAAAATGGGAAAACCGACCGTTAGATGAGATTATTATAACAAATTATGAGTGTGGTAAAAAATTTGGCCAATTTCACCATATTTTCGAATCCAATCGAATTGGTCAACTGTCGTCACTTGTATATCTTCTTGGTTGACTGATGACGTGACGACCGTGAAACGTGCTTATTTTTTCACATCACGTTTATAAATATTCCATCAATGGATGTGCATGGACATAAGTTAAAAAATTCAATTTTAATTACAAAGACGTTAGCTTATACCAATTTGCCTCCTAAAGTTGTATGACTTATACATTGCTTTTAAATTGTTGAGGTTCATTCTAAAGCAACCATGTGAAAAATGAATTTGGAGAAATCAACCGCTCGATGGAGAGATTGTAATGTTTTATGGTGGTTGTAAAAAATCCAGCTAATTTGGTTCTCGTTTTGAATTCGATCAACTAGGTCAAACTTAGTTACTTTTATAAACCTATATTTACATATCATACACTCCAAAGGGAAACCTCTATCAATTCAAAGAAAATGAGAAAACCGACCGTTGGATGAGATTATTATAATAAATTATAAGTGTGGTAAAAAATTTAGCCAATTTCACCATATTTTTGAATCCGATCAAATTGGTCAACTGTAATCTTGGTACTAGCCCAAAAAAATTTCCCTCTTTATTGTTTTCTTTTGTCCAAATTTCCTACTAACAAAACAGCCCTAATTTTTTCCCTCTTTTTTCCAAAGTCCCAAACATCACCGCGTGCTCTCACTCTGTCTCTCTCGCCTAGAACCTCACCGCTCTCTCTCTCTCTCTCTCTCTCTCTCTCAGACGTGTTATCTTGACGTGTTATCTTGAGGTGCTTGAGAGTAACCTAGACATGAGGATGGGCTAAAGGTATGTAATGAAGGAGTTAGTTAATAGATCATATTATTGTATAACTAACTGACTAACTGATACATGTAATAGTGTATATATATATATATATATATATATATAATATGAAAGAGTGATTGACCTCCTCGGTAATTATTTATTTTGATGAAGTGAATGGTAAATTGCTTTAATTAAGAAGCTTAATACATTGGCAAAGTGGAATTGCAAGTTGGAGTGGCTGCAGCACATGGTATGCTTGGAAAAGGGTATGCCCTGTTGGGAAACCCAAAATATATGGCTCTTTCATTGACGGAAACAGCAACACGCCTATTTGTTACTAGATTTTTTAGACATTATATATCTACCAGATGTTTAATGTGAGTAATACTTATGTTCTTGAAATATATTCTACTTCCTCAACTTGGATTACAAATGTGACAAGCTTACTGTTACCTGCATTGCATGTGACACTTTTCTTCTTTTTCTGTCTTCTATTTCAGCTGTTTTTCTACAATTTTTCTTTTCATAATCTGGAATAAGTTTCATCAGATATGAATACAATTAATATAGTTTGAATGTCGTTTTTTATGCAGCTTATTAGAAGAGGGAGGAACAATGTTCACCTTTGAGGGAAGCAGAAAGGACTGTTCTCTAAAATCCATTCTTAAAGTTCACAGTCCTCAGTTTTACTGGAAAGTATGCATATACAGTCCTCAAGTGACTAATTCATTGTTTGAGGGAAAAGTTCCTTTGAGCTTTAAGTTTCACAAAAGAATGTACCTAATAGTTTGAAACTTTATATTTACATGAACAGGTGGAGGGGGAATGGTTTGGTTTCAGAACTTGTTGTAGCATTGTAGGAGAAACTCATACTTAATGATTGTGAAGCATTACTGGCTTCAATAGCAGCTATGCAGGTATAATAACGTGTCCATATGTTTTAACTTTTTAACATAAAATGAAATACTTCACTTTCTTCAGGTATAAGATGTTTACTTCCACGGGGTGGAGCAGGGCTGATCCTATTTTCCTAGAGTTCATGGACCTGATCAAGGTCTTTCTGAAACAGAACAAAATTTGAACATAGGAACTTAAATATTCCTGCAGCCTCTGGCTTCTGTTAAACTACATTCTCTTTTGTGCTCAGTAGTTCAGGGCCATGTAGTATATTGAGCTTCTGTTAACTTCTGATTCTTATTCACAGGAGATTTAGTGTATTTCAAAGTGTCTTGTCCTACTTCTATTCCCGGTACTTACTACTGATAATTCCTTTCATTTCCTATCAGGTTGGTTGTATATATTTGAGTGGTAGGAAGATAACTTGATCTGTTTATATTTCTTATGTAGTTCCCATCTTTGGAGAATGTCACAAGACATACCGGAAGACCATGGAGAATAATGGTTGAGAATGATGGTTAGAAGTTAGAACATTGTCTCTACTCTCAAGTGAGTTGGTTCGACGTAGGTGATTTTGGGTTCGCAGCATAGCTTACGTGGACAATGCCAAAGCTCAACATGGTAAGTTAATTGCTTACTTGAGATGCAATTTGTCTAACTTGAACCTAATCATTAGTTACTTCTATGAGTAATCTACTATGCTTCTAGGCATGTTGTTTCAATTTTGTGTCCAGGCATCTTGAACATTGTTTTTTTTGTTTTCCTCAGCTTCTTGTAAATGAACTTATATGTCGTAATCATTAGTTGCTTCTATGAGGAATCTGCTATGTTTTTGGTCATGCTGTTTGTCAGCTTTTCCCATCTTTCTGTTATTCAGGTATATATTGGGGAGTGGCTACAACACACACAACCACACCCTTGTGCATTACGATAACTGTTACTATTGATTGAGGTCCATCAATGCCTTAATGTTTTTTGTTTTGTTTGCATAGACACCATCACGAATGAATATGTGCATTTTGTTGTCTATCTTGCTTACTGGACATTAAGCTAACATTGGTTTTTCTATGTTTATATTACAGGTTCTCATGGCAAAAAGAGCAAAGCAAATGAAAGCAAGTGCAAAGCTAACAAAATGAGAGTAAAATGGTGCACTTGTGATTGTTGTTTTATTTCAAGTGTGGTTATAATTTTCAATACTTGGAAATGACAACACATTTATTTTCATTTTAGTGTTTGTATTTGAAGATGGTACAATGACTCAATGGATATGTTTAACTATATTTTTCATGAATTAATGTTAATTTCCTATTTGATTTAATAAATGTTGATATTTAATTGCTTAACTATTATTATTATTATTATTTATTTATTTATTTAATTTTGTTGAAATGGGTAAAATAATAATAATAATAATAATAAAACAAAATTAGCGTTTGCGACGGCCATTTCAGCGTCACAATTGGTATAAAATTATATAGTTTTATCTATTTATCAAAATATTTTAATAAAAATTGATAAATATATTTGCGACGGCAAACTAACCCGTAGCAACAATTTTGGCGGCAAGATTTGGTAGTTATTTTGAAAATATACACATTGCGACAGCATCATAGCCGTAGCAAATACCTCTACATGGGCTACCCTAATGGAAACTTTGCGACGGAAGTCTGTGTAGCAAATTGCCGTCGCAAAACAATAACTGATGCGACGGCAAGAGAATACCGTCGCAATTATCTTTTTCATCGGCATTTTACCGTCGCAAATGGATCTTGTGACGCCACCTATTGCAACGCCAACATTTCCGTCGCGAAAAGTTTTTTCGGTCGCAAAATAGGAGTCGCAAAAGCAATTGTTTTTAGTAGTGATAACACATTTTTTATTGCATTATTTACAAACATTTTAACAACTTTCTTAGTAACTTTCCTTATGTGACCAAACATTGGAATGAAAAGTTCTTGAAAATTTTGATTTCCCTTCCCACGTGAAAGATTGATAGGAGCATAATAATGCGATGTTATTATTGTTAATTCTCATATTTACGTTGTTAGTTTAACTTATTTTATGATTAATTGAGTTGTTTTTATGTTTTATAGGTATTTTGAGCAAAGAAGGAGAAAAGCAAAAGAAGCAAATCTACTTGTACAGATCATTCAACTTCGACAAAGCACTAGACCATCTCAGAACCAACCAGATGATTGTCTTTATATTGGTGGAAATCCTCAAATGTCTAGTTTCCGGATTTTTTCATGGCTCGTCAATATCATTTTTTTAGAAAAAGTTATGGCCGATTTAGTACAAAAAGATTAGGATGCGCATAAATCTAAGGTTGAACTGAAATTTATATTTCGAGGCCCAAATCACACTAGGAAGCCTGAGGCCGAGTTTGTGCTTCATTTTCCAACTTAATATAGACAAATGGCGCGACGTGAATAGTTGGAATAAGTCATCAAGTTCAAGAGCCAATAGGGAAATTCCACCTAAGCACGCTAAGCCTAATACTCTTAGGTTTTGGATTTCTTACAAAACAAGAAAGATGAAGGCAACCTCTAAGCATATAAAAAGGAGATCCATATGCAGCAGCTGGCTCTTTCTCACTTCCTCCCCTTATTTATTTTGTTTTGTTTCTTCCATGTTTAATTAGTTTTTACTAGTTAGCTAGGGAGTTGCTTGAAGTCCCTAGACATGAAACACAAGATGATTTGACCTTTGATTTTATTTTCTTTTAATTCAAGATGAGACTTTAGTTCACTACTTTTCCATTGATGAATGATTGCTTGTATTCTTTGAGTGCACGCTTAATATGCATGTTAGGATTCTACCGCTTTGATTGTTTGATGCCTGAGTCAATAGTTGGACTCCTCAAACCTTCTAGAGAAGCAATTGTTAGTTTTTACTATCAAATAAACTAAGTCCTAGATTTAGCAAGGCACTAAGTTATTTGGGATGCCTAGTGATGTCTCAAACCGGCCCTTTAAATCATAATGATCTCTTCTTGTTAAATCAAATAAACGTACCTTTAGGTTGCATGTTAGAGAATAGCCTAGGTATAGAGCACTTCCTGCCCAGCATACAAAGTAAGAAATGTTAATAGGTTGTATTTAAGCGTACCGAGCCAACCTGAGCATCTTCCTCTAGATTAATTGAATTAAGATCGAACAAATTGTCTTGTGTATGATTGTCAGGGGTGGATGCATCTTCCCTAACTATCTTCATCATATTGTTTTCAAACCATCTTAAAACCAGTTTTTGTTATTTTTAGCTTCTGTACTCTATATGTTCGTATTTATTTTAAATAGTAAACTGTTGTAAATAATAATGGCTATTCATACAATAGGTATTGCTTAATGTATGCGATTGACAGACATGTAATGTACGATTGATTAGTATAGCTATTATGTATTACCTTTTATATACATGATGTAACCCTATATAAACCTCATGGTGAGATGAATACAATACAATTATCCAATTCTCTACAATACGTTATCAGCACGATATTCTAACCCAAACCCTAGCTAGAAAAAAAACCCTTAACACCCGAAATTTCTTTCACTAAAAACTGCCGCAAGCTCCTAGCCCTTGCTAGCCATACCGTACGATGCTCCTGCAGCCCTTGAGCACCCGTGTGCCTCCTACTGCCCCTATAGCATCGTCGCAGGCCTGCTGCCCCTGCAGCACAGCAGTACGCTCTTTCCTGTGCATATCAGCCTGTTTGCACGCCTTGAAACATCTTATTTAGTACCTTAGATCAAAATCCTTCCTTCAAAGTTGTTCGTCTCTGCCTCTTTTATCTGACCTCCAAATTTCATCCCTATTGGAGTCATTTTGAGATCTATACACCATTCGAAGTGAGAGCTGTTCAGAAACGAATCTGCTCTGAATTTCAACAAGTTTGAAAGATTAAAATTTCTGCTTTCTTGTCTTTTAAATTCCTTTATTTTATGCAAGATTTTCAATATACGAACATGAGTTCGATTATTTAATAAAGCGGAATTGTGGGGATTCACGCTTAACGAACTAAGGGTGTTTGTATGAACTAAGAGTGTTCATAATGCTCGGACTAAGAGCGTCCGTAAGCATCAAATTGTGACCATATTAAAATATTATTATTTGGTCTAATCCTAAAGAGATTCTTGGAAATTGTTTTCTTGGTAGCATAGCTCGGAAATCTTATTATTTTAGTTTTCGTGGAAGTTTAGCTCCGAAACTAATATATCTTCTCTTCTTATTTTCAGGATGTCGAATGAACCTAGACTCGACTTTCCCATGCTTGACTCAATAGGCTCAGATTACCACAGTTGGGTAACCGATGTTGAGAACCACCTCACTTCAAAGGGAATATTACCCATAACCAGGCACCTAACCCAGATCGTGTGTTCGTGCGAACACCTACAAAGCATGCTCAAGCAGTTATCTTGATGCGACGTCATATGGACAAGGCACTCATATTGGAGTATATGTCGATCAAGGATGCAAGAGAGCTATAGGTAGCGCTAGAAGAGCGCTTTGGCAATGTCCAAGATTCCCTCCTCCCTGACTTGAAGGTTCAATGGAACAATTTGCGCTTTGCTGATTTCAAGTCTGTTGCTGAATATAATTCAGAAGCTCTTCGCCTACAGTCCATGTTGAGGTTTTGTGGACAACCTGTCACAGAGCAACAGGTAATTGAGAAAACTCTCTCTACCTTCCCTGTTTCAGCCATTGTGGTATCAAAGCAACACCACACTGAAGTCAATGCTAGATGGATCACGAGGTTTCATCAGCTTATCAATCTCATATATGTAGCTGAGAAACATGATAACATACTTGTGAGGAATTATAATTCAAGGCCCATTGAAACTAAAAGCGTTCATGAGACGAATTATAATGCACCCAAAAGAGGGCGCAAGGAGCGGAACCCTAAGAATAAGGGATATGAGGGACGTATGGGTCCATATAACAACCCTAACAAGGAAGGAAACCGCAGGTTTGGTGCGGATACACGTGGTGGCAATGCTACACGTGGGAGAGGTGGTCGTGGTGGTGGCACCATGGGTCCTGGTAGAGGCACCATAGGTCATGGTGGTGGCCCCAACCCTTCTAGGGAACGCCCACAACGTGCACCTCAGTTAAAGGGAGGCAACCACAATGACATGTGTCATCGATGTGGATCAAGTGAGCATTGGTTCAAGCAATGCAAGGCAAGCGAGCAACTAGCTTCAAGATACAGGGCATACAGGGACCTGAGGGAGCAAGAAGTGTACCTTGCAGAAGAAGAAGAAAATGGTGGAGACATCCATCTCACTGTAGAGGACTTCAAAGCTGATGATGAAGTGCACAAGGATGCTGCAGACTTTGATTAGATTAGTCCTTTTATTTTCCAAGAATTTTTGTAATGGCAATATGGCTTAGTCAATAAATGACAATTGTATTAAACTCTTTCTTATGTGGTGCACCCAATGAAATATGATGTCTAGGAAGGTCATTGAGATTAATGGTACTTAAGAGAGCCTCGCTCCACCAACATCTCTCTATACTTTCCTGGTCATATTTGATTGGAGTTACCAAACAGATAGAGTGACTACAATGTGTCTTGGTTTGATTTTATTTTGGATTAGACTTTTTGGGACTTTTGATGTAATCATTGGCTATGTTTATTAATAAAGTATCGTATTATTATTCGATGTCATGGACATGTTTTAATTCCGAACTTTATTATTTTTTCAGTATGTTTCCTGGAGAGTTGGAATGCCTTGTTGATAGTGGCACCACACATACTATATTGCGACATAGGCAACTATTTCTATGGATGACGCCTAGTCGATCTTCTGTGACTACGATGGCTGGACCATCACAATTGATTCATGGTCGAGGACCAGCTTAATTTATGTTGCCAAATGGCACAAGTATTAATGTCACCGAAGCTCTATATGCTCCTAGGGCTGGAAGGACCCTATTGAGTTTTAAAGATATAAGAGCCAATGCTTTTCATGTGGAAACATATTGTGAGAATGGACAAGAGTTCCTTTGCATCACCTCTAATGACTACGGACATAAACGAGTATTAGAGAAACTTATGTGTCGATCTAGTGGGTTGTATGCAACCACTATTTGAATTATTGAATCTAACCATGTCATGAGAGATGACTTATGGGATTTTGACACATATATGCTTTGGCATGACTGTTTGGGACACCCAGGTCGTGATATGATGATCCGTATATTAAAGACTTCACACGGACATCCATTTTTCAAAATGAAAAGAAGTCAGAACCAAAATTCAATCCAAGGTAGGGCTGGCGCCCCCTACCCCCTACCCCCTACCCCCTGCTGCCCAAAAGTGGATTGACGCCACCAATACCTCCGTGGTTCCTTTTTCTACTTCTAAAGTCAATTGTGACTTTGTGGCTCAACCGGATACTTCCCTGGTTGCTTTTAAAGCCCATATTTCGTTTTGCAAAGCCTGCTCTTTAGCAAAATTAGGATCGCGACCATCCTATGCAAAGGACACTAAAGAAAATATTTCATTCTTACAAAGAATCAAAGGTGATATTTGTAGACCTATTCAACCAACTTGCAGACCATTTAGATATTTTATGGTGTTGGTTGATGCATCAACACGATGGTCACTTGTCATGCTATTGTCCACAAGAAATGCTGCATTTGCTAAACTCCTAGCACAAATCATTAAATTAAGGGCTCACCACCATGATCATCCCATTAAGTCAATTCGTCTTGACAATGCTGGAGAGTTTATATCAAAAACGTTTGATGACTATTCCATGTCCATTGGAATTGAGGTTGAACACCCTGTTCCTCATGTTCACACCCAAAATGGTCTCGCAGAAGCTGCCATTAAAAGACTTTAAATGGTCGCTAGAGCATTGGTTATGCGCACCAATCTCCATGTTTCTGCTTGGGGCTATGCAATATTGCATGCAACTGTGCTCATTCGTCTGAGGCGTACTGCCACTCAATCCTTTTCTGCGTCCCAGATGGTTACTGGATATGAGCCTGATGTCTCACACTTATGCATATTTGGGTGTATAGTTTATGTGCCAATTGTGCCACCACAGCGCACCAAAATGGGTCCTCAAAGATGATTAGGCATTTATGTTGGATATGACTCTCCAACAATTATCCGCTACTTAGACCCTTGACAGGCTATCTATTTACCGCTAGATTTGCGGATTGTCACTTTGATGAGACAGTCTTCCCGTCATTAGGGGGAGATAGGAACAATAATGTTCAACAGGAACGACAGGAATTATCGTGGTCTGTCCCCACTTTGGCTCATCTTGATCCCCAAACCGCATAGTCTGAAATTGAAGTGCGGAGAATTCTCGATCTTCAGAACTTAGTAGACTCTATGCCTGATGCTTTTTCTGATATCGCTAAAGTGACAAGATCACATATACCTGCTGCAAACGTGCCTGCAAGGATTGATGTCCCTAAAAATCATGGACATGGCACTACCCCTAGGGGTATTGGGCATGGCGCCTCTACCACTAATAGTGATGGCAATGTGGCTCAAGCCGGGCTCCCAGCAAGGAAATGTGGGAGGCCCAAAGGTTCGATGGATTCTCACCCGAGAAAAAAAGTGAGTTTGGCATAGAAATATCCAGTAATCATCGATATAAATAACCCGTCTCATGAAGATATTCCGGATTATGGTTATGTCCAAGAGACATCATTAGGGGACGCTCCAATGTTAGAACCAATTTCAGGGAATAGGGAGATCTCCATAAGACGTTGAATCGAGATTCTATTATCTTGATGATGTGTTTGCATATTCTATTGCTCAAGGAATTATAGAACACGATGATATCGAACCTCGCTCCTTTGAGGAATGTCAACGAAGAGCAGACTGGCCTAAATGGAAAGATGCGATCCAGGTTGAATTGGATTCACTAACAAAGAGACAGGTATTTGGGCCTATAATGTTGACACCCCCAAGTATAAAGCCTGTTAGCCATAAATCGGTCTTTGTTAGAAAGCGTAATGAGAAAAATGAGGTTGTTAGATACAAAGCCCACCTTGTGGCTCAAGGTTTCTCACAACGCCTTTGAATCGACTATGAGGAGACATATTCTCCCGTAATGGACGTTATAACGTTCCATTACCTTATCAGTTTGGTAGTTTTTGAAAAACTTGACATGCAGCTTATGGATGTGGTTACAACATATCTCTATAGGGATCTAGATTCAGAGATATATATGAAGGTTCCAGATGGACTTCAATTACCCAAATCAAGTGACTCTAAACCACGGAGCGTGTTTTCAATAAGATTGAGACGCTCACTATTTGGATTGAAACAATCCGGATGGATATGGTATAACCGTCTAAGTGACTACTTGATTGGGAAGGGATATGTCAACTATGAAATATGCCCATGTGTGTTTATAACGAGGACAAGTTTTGGATTTGCAATTGTAGCAGTTTATGTCGATGACATGAACCTAATTGGAACTCTAGATGAGTTAAAGGAAATTGTTAAGTACTTGGGATCCGAATTTGAGATGAAAGATCTTGGGAAAACACGGTTTTGCCTCGGACTAGAACTCGAGCACCGTAGTGATGAGATTATGATCCATCAGTCTACATATACTCAAAAAATCCTAAGGCGCTTTAATGAAAATAAAGCAAAGGCTGTGAGTTCTCCCATGATCGGTCGTAGTCTTGAGCCCGGAAAAGATCCGTTTCGTCCAAAGGATGAGGACGAAGAATCATTAGAGGCCGAAATGCCCTATTCAAGTGTAATAGGCGCATTATTGTACTGAGCTCAATGCATAAGACCAGACATCTCCTTCGCAGTGAACTTGTTAGCTCGACAGAGCTCTACGTCAACACGCCGCTATTGGATTGGTGTAAAAACAATCTTTCGATACTTGAGAGGTACGATTGATATGGGCTTGTTCTATCCCTATAGAGAGAAAAGAAATAACAGAAGTGTGGGATCAGACTCCACAAGGAAAAACGCCACCTTCCGTGCTCCTCTCCCTTCCACCAAAATGACAACAATGTCTTGATGGGTTTTGTTGATGCAAGGTATCTTTCTGACCCTCACAAAGGTCGCTCCCAAACGGTTTATGTCTTTACCATGGGAAGCATTGAGATATCTTGGAGGTCTACAAAGCAGACCCTTGTTACTACTTCCTCAAATCATGCAGAGATTATCGCTCTACCTGAAGCCGTGCGAGAATGCATATGGCTAAGGTCTGTAGTTAGACACATTCGAGGAACTTGTGGTTTGAAGTCTACCACAAATGAACCTACATGCATTTATGAAGATAATGCAGCTTGTATTGAGCAAATGAAGTTAGGTTTCATCAAGGGCGACAACACCAAGCATATATCACCTAAGTTCTTTTACAATCAGCAACAACAAACACTTCTAAATATTGAAGTGAATCAAATCCGTTCAGAGGATAATGTAGCGGACTTGTTTACCAAGTCGTTATCTAAATCCACCTTCGAGAAACATGTGAAGAGCATCGGATTAAGAAAGTTATCCGAACTCCCATAATTGTAGAAATCAGGGGGATACCTTAACATCAGGGGAGGTATGATGTCTACATGTTCGATCTCGAAGAGTGAAGGACGTGTTGTGTTCTTTTTGCCCTTCAACCAGGGTTATTTTTGTCCCACAAGGTTTTTGTTACCTAGGAAGGTTTTTAGTGAGGCAATGATAAAAACGTCATCACCGAGTTTGAGCGGCACAAGGGGGAGTGTGGAAGGATGTCGACTACTCCACATTCACGCGCATTGTGCTCTTTTTCTCCTTCGACCAAGGTTGTTTTTTCCCACAGGGTTTTTATTACTTGGCAAGGTTTTTGACGAGGCAACTTAGAAGCGCATAGCAGAGGCAACACTATTGACATGGAATGTCCAAGGGGGACTGTTGTAAATGATAATGACCATTCATGCAATAGGTATTGCTTAATGTATGCGATTGACTGACTTGTAATGTGAGATTGATTAGTATAACTATTATGTATTGCCTTTTGTATACATGATGTAACCCTATATAAACCTCATGGTGAGATGAATACAATACAATTATCCAATTCTCTACAACATAAACGACATCCAAAAATTCCCAAATTTTGTGTTCTGGACTCTCTGTAAATTTTCTTATTTTTCTGACTAGTTTAGATTAGGTTTTTAATTAGGCTAGTTAGAACCTTAGTCTTCTGCGGGAAAGACCCTTGTTTACCCTTGCTACAATTGACAATTTTAAGTGTGAATAAGGAAAATCAATAGTTTTTAATTTAGCTATCAAAGACATAGGAATTACTTTCCTTTCCGTGAACCAAACGAGGGTGGTCCTAAGGTTTAGGAATAAATTAGGGTTTGATCTTGAATTGCTCAAAGAAAACCCTAATAATGTCAGGCTACTGGTTACTTTGTGCTTCTATCTAGGTTAGCATTATGTAGGTAGCTTTAGGGCTCCCTAAGCAGTGATGCAAGTCGAACGTGCCATCCATGGTGGTCACCGTGTACTGTTAGCCACAATTTCTTTTAATGGATCAACACCAATTCCCTGAAATTTTTTATTAAATATTAAAGATTTTATGCTTAGTTTCAGAAAACTCAAACTTTTACAAATGAAATTTTGAAATTTTTGACAGATTTCTTCACTTGATGTATATTTATTCCTTCTTTTTTTTTTTTTTTTTTCAATTAATGATCTTTAGTCCATACTATCTGGTATAATAGTTTCCTTTGTTGTTGTACTGAAAATATCCTTCTAGGAAAGCCTCTAAATTTCTTCTGCCTTGACCTTATTTCACATTGGCATAGCAAAGAAAAAGGTGGACGGCGTGGACCATCATGCCAGTATTTACACGGAGCTACCAACGTGTTTTCAATTTTTGTAGATTATCAGACAAAACCGATCGAACACGTTTAATTTGCATGTTTGAAACCAAACCAAGGAGACTAGGTAGGAGTTAATTCAATATTATCTAACTCACAGTAACATACAGACAGCGTTTCCCGTATATATATGCATGTGTCATACTTAACGGAGGAGATGAATCACTTTTGTGGTTGATTCACCGACCTAGATGAATCACCTATTCATTGACCTATAGTCAACGACTCGATATTCATGCTTTATGCGTGCAGTGTCGGTCAATACGTACTTGTATCTTTTAGGGCTAGTTTGTAACCCAGTTATTTACCTAGATATTAAGCTCTTGTATGGTTGTATATACTGTTCCTTCATAGATATTTTACTATAAATACCAAAGCAACGGGAGCATTTCAACTCATACTGCTACCCAGCCACTTAATCAAACCTTTGATAAAATTAAGCCGGCCATATTGAAATATGTCTCTCAACGGGGTCAATATAGCTTCTCAAGCCCCTCCAACACTGAATGCCTCTACTGATGCCGATAGTCGACGTTCGGCAAATTTCCATCCCAGCATTTGGGGAGACCAGTTTCTGTCTTGTAACAACACTATGGTACGTACATCTGAAGCAACAGTACATCTATTTTATGTTATTATCTGTCTGATAAGATGATCGATATTTTTGTTTCTTCTATCGGCCTGTATAGGAAACTGACATAAATGGTGAGCAACATGTCCAACAACTGAAGGAAGAAGTGAAGAGAGTGCTAATGGCTCCGCCAGTTGAAACTTGTTTAGGAAAATTGGAGTTGATTGATGAGATTCAACGCTTGGGCGTGTCTTACCATTTTGAATACGAGATTGACCAAACTATGCAGCAAATTCACGACAATTTTAATGGTGACTGTGATGGTGATCTGCACACTTGTGCTCTTCGTTTTCGCTTGTTGAGGCAGCATGGTTACAATGTTTCATGCGGTAAAGTTGCAAATATAATTTTCCCTGCATTAATCCTATTAACTCTTTCTATTTAAAAATAGGCTAATTTTCGTGTACATTGACATATGAATAATTAAGCAGATATGTTCAACAAGTTTGACTACACATCGCTTCATGATGATGTAGTGGGGCTACAAAGTTTGTATGAAGCCACACATCTTAGAGTACGAGGAGAGGATTTTCTAGAAGAAGCACTAACCTTCACCACCACACATCTAGTGTCGGCAGCGCTAGCAAACCGTTTAAGCCCCCCGCTTTCGAAACAAGTAATGCATGCCTTGAATCAACCACTCCGGAAGGGCTTACCGAGGCTAGAAGCGAGGCATTACATGTCTCTCCACCAGGAACTACACGGATCACGTAACCAAATTTTGCTGAGTTTTGCAAAGCTGGATTTCAACCTGCTCCAACAACTGCATCAGAAAGAACTAAGTGATATTGCAAGGTTGATATTTATTAATTACCATACTCATTAAGTAGACACCATGCAAGAAAGTAATTAAAGAAACACGTGAATATTGTTCTAATTAATTAGATAAATGTGTGTGATAACTAATTATGTGATTGATTAGGTGGTGGAAGGAGTTGGACTTTGCAAGCAAGCTACCTTTTGCAAGAGACAGAGTAATTGAGTGCTACTTCTGGATTTTGGGAGTCTACTTTGAGCCTGAGTATTACTTTGCCAGGAGGACACTAACCAAAGTTATTGCCATGACGTCCATTATCGATGACATTTATGATGTGTATGGCACGCTTGAAGAACTAGACCTCTTTACTAGAGCAATTGAGAGGTTTGAAATTGATCTATATACATTTTGCCTTATATTATATAACCTCAATTTATTCCTAACAAAATTTCTCCACGTGTAATCGCCGTTGTCTTGCTTATATGCAGGTGGGACATCTCAGCCATGGATGAACTACCGGAGTATATGAAAGTCTGTTACGAGGCACTGTTAGATGTCTATGCTGAAACAGAACAGGAGCTTGCAAGCAAGGGACAATTATATCGTATCAATTACGCAAAAGAAGCGGTAATATATTAAGCCTCAATTTACGTTCAGTATTGTAAATTCATAAAGTTATTGAAGGTTAATTATTAATAGTTAACTTGCTGCATGTATGTCCTAGATGAAGAGACAGGTTAGGGCATACGATGCTGAAGCAAAATGGTTTCACAAGAACTACACACCAACAATGGATGAATACATGGAAGTAGCCCTTGTCACTTCAGCCTACTCAATGCTAGCAACCACATCATTTGTTGGAATGGGAGATATCGTTACAAAAGACTCCTTTGAGTGGATCTTCAGTGACCCTAAGATTGTAAAGGCTTCAGCAGTAGTTTGCAGACTCATGGATGACATTGTATCCCACAAGGTAATTGAATTCACTGCAGCAATGACAGAAATTATATGTACTTTCTTAAACTCTTCCTCAGCTAATTTTTACCTTAATCTTCTTGCCTATGTAGTTTGAGCAAAAGAGAGGACATGTTGCCTCGGCTGTGGAATGTTACATGAAACAATACGGTGCGACAGAAGAAGAAACCATAATTGAATTTCGTAGACAAGTGAGTGATGCATGGAAGGACATAAATGAAGAGTGCCTCCACCCTACACCTCTTGACATGTCCCTCTTAATGCGAGTTCTGAATCTCACACGCGTGATAGATGTAGTATACAAGTCTGAAGATGGCTACACTCACGCTGGAACCATTCTCAAAGATTTTGTAGCTTCTCTACTTATCGAACCTGTGCCTGTATAAGTGGAAACTGGGAACTTGTTTTATTTATTATAAGTTGTTGGAACTTGGTTAGTTTAGTTCCAGGAGTGTAATGTCAAACGCAATCCTTTAAAGTTGATCGTGGGAATCTAATAAATTTGCCTGTGACTAACAAAAGCTGAACTTTTGTTTAGTTGCAACTTTGACATTTCATATAATAATGAAAATAAATTCATCAGTCGTCTTGTATCTCAACCTTATATTTTATCACATAATATTGTACATGTTGTCCAAAACTCTGCTAAATTTGAAGGCATTAGCTTATAAATGCATTTTGCCTATTAATACAGTACTTCTTATTCATTAAGTAGTGTAGCTTCCATAGCTGTGAGATGCTTGAAATTGATGGAGATAATTAGTGCGAAAGCAAGGAGGAAGAAACCGGACAAGAAACCAAGGAAAATCCGTTGATGCTAGGTGGCCGGATACGGGTCTGGGATTCTGGCCTCTTTAAGTTTTCCAGCTTTGCACAAACCATCAACGATGATGATGTAAATTACAATATTTACTCCCAACTTCTTGTCTTCCATCTCTCTAAGCAGTTCCACTGCCGTTGAAAGTTGGTTGCTAGGCCATCAACTAAAATGGCATAGGTATGAAGATCTGAAAGTTGGCCACAACCTTGCATCTGAGAGAACAACTTTTCTGCTACCTGTATTCTCCCCGGTTTATAAAAACCGTCGATAAGAGTACTGTAAGTAATGGTATCGGGAACAAGTTCCGTACGAAGCATTTCCTGAAAAACCCGGTTGGCCTCATCAATCCTTTTATGCTTACAGTATTCATTTATTAATATGTTACAACTACGAACATCAACCATGCAGCCCTTGCTAAGCATTAGATCAAAGACTTTTCTTGCTTCATCCATTTCTCCTCGCAAACAGTAACCATCCATTAGTGAATTGTAGGTAATCACATTACGCTCAATATTGTTTGGATCATCATTTCAACCACACTTTTGGCTTCCCCGACCATCCCTCCTTACAGAGTGTATCAACCAAGACACTGAAGGTGACTACATTTGGAAACATATTTCTGCTCCCCATTTCATTCAACAACCTTGTGGCTTCTTTCCTATGTTGCAAACTCCTTGAATCAAAGAGGTGCAAGTAATAACGTTTGGAGCAATGCCTCTGCTAATCATTTCTGGGAAAAGGTTAAGTGCATCAACAACCAGTGTATCCTTGCAAAGACTTTATCAATGATAGTGCTACAGACGACTGTGTCAGGCTTACAACCTCTTTCTTCCATCTTCCTGAGCAATTGAATAGCTGCACTGTTGTCACCCTTCATGCATATTCCCTTTTTTTTTTTTTTCCTTTTCTTTTAACAATTTAATTATTGAGTAAATATTTCTTCAAATTGTAAATATTCTTTGAGTATTAATGTGTGATTTTTTTTATTAAATAAAACTTTCATTGATAACAAATAGTCAATACAACTTTCGGGGTTAAGGTGGCCTTGCTAAAAACCCTGCTTGATAATTTCTTAAGGGAAAAGACAAGCCGCAATGATTCTTTTTTTTTTCCTACCACTATGTTTAAACTACCTTGCTCTTTTTTCATACCTTGTGCATAGATAGATAGATAGATATGTGCACTTCATTACCTTGGAGGGCAAACTTATATTTTTACATTTACCCATTTAAGTGAGCACACATATCGTTTAGTAGAGTAAGTGGACATTTGTTAGGCCCAAATAAGGTAAATGGTCAAGAGTCTAAAAAATTTTAGGCGCAGGGGAGGCTTCACTATCCCTAAGAAGGATTAGCGGGATTCAAACTCGATTGGGACTCAACGAACAATCCGATCCTTGCCAACTGAACCAACCCTCATGGGAGTTTGATTTGGTTTTTGAAGGCTGGTGTATGAGCCCTGTTTTGTTTTGATTTTGGTTCAATCTATCTTCCTATTTATAAAACAAAGATACAAAACCAAGCAGAAAAAATATAATTGACATGGAAAGATTTGACCAATGTTGGAAAATAAATGCTCATCTCTTTGTAAAAAAATAGATTAATAGCATCTTAAAGGCATAAAAAAAAATGCTTTGACGCTGCATCTGAGTCTTTATGAAAATTATTAATTTTCGCAATGGTGATGGTGATTTCCAACTGCCTATGAGTCAAATTTTTCTTTTCCTTTTCAGAGGTCTCCAGTTTAATAATATATATGATAATCCCTCCTGTAGTGTTGCCCTCCTCCCTTTTTGAAAGTTCCATAGTTCATCTGTCACATACATTCCACTCGAATTGTACTCCTTCAATTCCATCAAGGCAGTTGTGACTGCCTTGTACACTGCATCGTCGCCCTTTATACTCTTCAATTTTTCATCTTCTACATCAAGAATTTCCTGCACCACATCCAATATAGCATAGAGCAACAAAGTAACAATGTCATCAACAACGGTATTCTAGCTACTGATTGTTGGGTGTGCTTGATTAGTTTTGTATATATTATACCTTCCGATTTCCAAATTCATCCTCGATTGCTTTAAACGGATGCCAGCTTGGATCACTAAGATAATCTTGCCACACCTCTGGTTCTAGCATAGAATGGTCTCTCTTGCATACAGTTGCAAAAGGCGTGATGTCAAGCTCTCCCATTCTCTTCACGCCAATAAAACCGTCATCCACCAGTCCCTGCAAGGCAGAAAATTACCAGTTAAATACCAAGTGCAGTAAACTGGTTCCAGAAATTATACAAATTCCCAATCCGGACCTGTCTGTTCTCCACATTATCAGCCCTCATTTGAAAATTGAAATTATAGAGAATGGCATGCCCTTTTTGTATATAGATGCAAGCATCTTGTGTTTAAGCACACAATAAAGGAATGGATGAATAACACACAGAAACTTAAAACTTAAACATACCCTGATTAACTCCTTGCGAGCATCCTGCAGTTCATTATTACTCTCCCGCTCCTTGACAAATAGTGTAGAGTTGAGAGCTTCTGAATATTCAAAATCAGCTTTTAAATCTCTCAACTCATCTTCCTTCTCCTCTAACTTCTTTTGAATTTCATTAATGCTGTCACCTGGGTCTTTCTTCTTCACATCAAGCTGCTGTTCCGATTCATCCGGGTTTGTCTTCTTCACATCAAGTTGCTGTTCCAATTCAACAATTTTTCAAAGACCATTCATATTCAATGAAACTTTCTAGTTTCAACTACATAAGTGGAGTCGGTGAGCCGAGGCCTGTTGGTTAGCTAGCCTAACTAATATTGTGAAGGTCAATCTCACTGACATCAGGGATGGGGTGGGGTAGGGAGTTACATTGTCGTCCAGAGTCAAAAAAAAAAAAAAAACTACATAAGTGGAAACGAACCTTTTGTTCTGACAACTTTTTACCAATCCTGTTTTTCTGCAGTTTCAATTGCTTCAGTACAGACGATATTGCCTCTTTCAATGTTGCCCTCCTCCCTTCTTTAAAATTCCATAATTCTGTTCTTGCACTCTTACTATTGGTATTATAGCCATTCAATTCCACAAGAGCAGTTGTCACAGCCTTGTAAACTTCACTACCAAGATTGTCAACCTTTATCTGTTTCAATTTTTCATCGTCTTCATTGATTGTTAGCTGCACAGCCACATCCGCAATAACCAGTCAGCACACTAGATGAAAATTAAGAATGAAATATGCATTGATTCTGACTAGATGGATCATAGAAACGGAAATATTGTCTTCATTGATTGTTAGCTGCATAGCCACATCCGCAATAACCAGTCAGCAAACTAGATGAAAATTAAGAATGAAATATGCATCGATTCTGACTAGATGGTTCATGGAAACGGAAATATGGAGCCTTTTTGTTGTAAATGACCAAATGACCAGTACATAGATTGAGCGGTGTGAGAGTAAAACAAATGTTAACAATATCAGCCTCAAACGAGACATGAAGATTTAATGTTCAAACAATTGGTCACATAATATATATTTTGATAACAATTGCTATAGTTGTATATGCAGGAATGACAACATGAATAGTTCTTCAATTGAAACCTTAATTGCACTCAAAAGAAGTAGAACTGGTATGGCAGGAACAAAAGAAAATGGTTTCGCTAACAATGGTACTCCAAGGTATAAAGCTTTCATGGTCTGACAGAGCATCATAAATTACATATATATACCTTGGAATTTCCACAAGAATCCATGCTAGTTATGAAAGGATACCAGTTTGGATCCCTAAGGTTGCCCTGCCACTGAGAATATAGTGTTGATGCCTTGCCATCTGCTTCTTTTAAAGAATATCGTCTCGTGCATGAAGTTTGAAATGGTTCTTTGCTGAGGTCTCCCATTCTCTTCACACCAATTAAAGAACAAATTCTTAAACTCCTAGTCCCTGCAATGCCCACATGTTATGATCCCATCGAATGTAAAGGCATTGTCCCATTGAGATAAAACTAAGAAGTCATCTAGATGGATCCTCCACCCCATTTTAAATCAAGTAACATCTTCAAAATATCAGATCCAAAAACAAAGACATGTCAAATAGAAAATTGTATTTAGAAAAGAATATGGTACATTGGAAACAAGCCTGATGTTTGATTGTTTGAAGTGCTGAAAACATGGGATAAATCTAGACAAATTATCCAAAGCCTATGTATTGGTACACAATCCAAAAAGAAATTACAGATATATGATGCATACACGGTACATATATACTACTAAACCTCCCATTGGTTCAGTCCTGATTGATTCCTTCAAAACCCTATTTAATCCCCCTCCTAGATTGAAATTGTAAAGTATTGTCATGCCCTTTGTTTCAGGATATTTATACCTTTAAATCCATGTAGTGTAAGCCTCTTGTATTTTAATACAATATAATGGAGAATAATAACAAACCAATAGAAATTTAAAACTGTTGTATACAACTATACATACATTGATGAACTCTTTATGAGCCTCCTGCAGTTCGGCTTCACTCTGATCATCCTTTTTCTGAAGCTCTATCTTCTGAGCTTCAATCCGCTCAAGCTCCTCCTGTAGCTCTTTCTTCTGAGATTCACTACGATCATACTTTTCTTGAAGCTCCTTTCTTTGGGATTCACTCTCACCTAGCCTTTTCATAAGATCATTGTTTAGAGCTTCGGATTTTGAAAAGGCTTCTTTTTCTAAGAAGGTCTTTTCAAGATGGTATCGTACATTGATTAGCTCATCATGATTATTGTTCTCCTTGCGCATAAGTGTAGAGTATAGAGCACGTACTTCTACCGACTCTTCTTCCATCTTCTTTAACTTATTCAAAACTACATTCATTTGTTCATGCTGGAGATCACAATGGTTGAGCAATCTGTTCAATTTCCTACCAAGCTTCTCACTCTGTTCCTGCATTGCAAGTCAATCACCAAAATTGATTTATCAATATCTCGCAGATTGGGAAGGAAAAAAAAAAAGCACTTTCTTCTACCAGATGTTTGCTAAGAGCATCTGAGCCATTATATTACCCAACAAACAGAAGATACTTAAACTGAATTTTGAGCGAAGAAGAATAACAATACCAAAGTTCTGTTTCTAGTCTCACTCTCCTGAAGCAGTACTTCATTAAGTGCTTTCCTCTGAGCTTCTTCAGTTTTTTGAAGCTCTTTGTTCTGAGCCTCGCGATGCACAATCTTTTTCCGAAGCTCTTCCTTTTGAGCTTCACTCTTCTCAAGTTTTTCCTGAAGTTCTTTCTGTTGAGATCTTGTATGCTCAAGCTTTATCTTAAGATCATTTATTTGAACCTCAGAGTTTGAAAAGACTTTTCCCTGCTCTGAGAAGGCCTCTCCAAAGAAATGAGGTACATTTCGTTGCAATTTCCCTACTGATCAACATAAGAAGATAAATAAAGTAATACTGCAACCCTTTTTTTAAAGGGAAAGCCAAATGAACATGGTTGCGCTTCTTAAAATAGAATCAGACTCACCAATATCAATATCTTGGTGACAAAACGCAGACTGATCGCCAATATCTATTTCTTCTGATATGTCAGACATATCAAACCTGCATCAGAGAAAATAGATAATAAGGTAGAAAACTTGTCCTCCCCAACACAAAATTCCAGAAACAAATTTAAAGATTAGAAGAATAAATCCTACGTCTTCAAAGCAACCATGCAGAGATAAAAGGTTTTGGGTTTATGGCTTGGAAAACAGCAACAAAAGATACAGTTGCCTAACTTATGAAGCAAAAGGGTTCATACTAACGGCAGGTCACAAACAGTGGGATTTCATTTTTAGCCCAAGTTCCCAAACTAATAAACACACCTCCTCTGAAATTTTCCCAGCAACCAAACAGTAGATTTCGTTTTCAAGAACAAAGAACAGCATATGGAACACAAACCAGAATGTGCTTACTCAATTTGATTAGCGAACCCTGTGGATGCCTAGAAACCAAATTGAACTGAACCAAAGCAAGGGCTCTTCCTCTGGTTCACAGGGATGAAAAAATCTAGCAACATTGCTTGTCTTCATCGAAGAAACTCATTTGCTTATTGGTTCTGGTATCGTTGGTTAGTAGAAGACACGTGGATGGGGGAAATCGAATATAGAGACCATGTCTTTTTTGGTAATGAATGTAGAGACCATTTGGCAACGAGGGGCCTGGTGAATTGGGCGGGGCGGGGCAGTCTGTGCCTTTCATTTTGACTTTTGCTGGTGATTGGCCACAACTAATCGGGGGTGTTGAAAGTTTTTTGCCATTTTACTTTTTCTTACCCCGAGTGTGTTCGCAACCTTTCTCGAGAAAAGAACAGATTTGTGTACCACTAGGCACTAGTCAAGTAAAGAAATATATCAAATCTCTACCACGGGTCGTGTTTGGTTCACAGATTTCTGATTCAGAAAAAGAAAACATGGTGAACTTAAATGAATTTATTCTCTATTTTCTTTTACCATATTGAGTGAGCACATAGATAGTAACTTAGAAAAAGAGAGTCGAGAATCGTAAGGGATTCATTTTATTTCCTTATATTCCAGCATTAACTACTAATTTAATCTTGAATTAATTACGATTTTCCTAATCCTGGTGTGATTATTCTCAGGCCATATGTCCATAACCAGAGTGTTATATGAGGGTAGCAAAACAGAGTCTTTATGGGTACCCCCACAATTTAAGCTCGAAACAGGCCCCCATATCGACCACCCAGAGCCAAACACTGGGCCTAGGATAATTAGGGGCTGTGACACCCGGCTAATACACATCAGAGCGAGACCTGCCCCCAGCGAGGCCCAGCAAGGTTTCCATTGTCCCGGATCAGTCCAACTAAATGTACAATATCAAGGACTTGACCATAGATTTGAGACGAAGTCATTTAAGTCATGGTGAACAAACATGTTGGGAACTTGGAATTGACATGGAACTATCCAAATCTTAGTTCTACATAATGATTGTTTCCTAACTATGTAAGTTGGACTACAAAACTACACAGAAACGACTTGATTTTTACATACGAAACAGGCTCGGCAGGGCTACTTCAAAAGCTTCCTAGCAGGAAATTATAGCAGCTTCTCGATTCCCTTGAGTGCCATCACTCTCGAGACAATCCCCTACTCTGAAATTTTGGACAACAGGATGTGGTCAGAACCTAGTGTGAGATCAGCAAGCAACTATCAGTTTCCAGTAAATGTAAAGTTGAAACAACTTAACAACAGAAACATAAGAAACTCAGTAGTAATGGTAAGCAATGAAATTAGTCATTTGCCAAAAAAAGAAAAGTACGGATACAGCATGTAACAGAACATGTTTGGTATGAACTGTCTCATTGAGTTAAAACCAGTTCATCGAAAATATTTTCATGATTTCAACGAATATTTCAGGGAGGGTAGGCAGAAAAGTACTGCAAAAGGTGCTTGATGATGCCAAATCCCCCCTCCCATCCACAGATGTGTGAGCACATTGATTATATTTACCAAGAAACACCACAAATAAAACATTTCCTTGAGTTCTAACAGAAGAAACATGATGTTCAGAAATCAGTTACACAACCATATCATCCTGCATGAATTTTAAAACAATAGGCCCATTATTTATAAAGGTCATCTTTATGTAAAGATAAATAATACCAAATTAAAGTGCATTACGAATCACATGACAAATTTGAAGAAGCTATGGCCAACCTGAAATCTATTGGAAAGAAGTAAAGAAGCTTATGATTTTATGCACTGTATGTGTGGAAAGAAAAATTAAAAAAAACAGTGACGAGGGTAACCAATTAAATAAAGAGGCCTTATATTGGACACTGGCAGCAATGCTTCAAGTTTGGCCATGCATTACGCTAATTAAACAATGAGAGACCTTAAACCAATCAAACCTGAATTTAAGCTAACTTATATAAGAGAAATACACAAGTCACTATATTACCAAGATCTTGTTATCCATTTCTAGTTTACATTTGAATGAAAGATTTCTAGCAAGAATCATTACTCAAGTTAAAAATTCAATACTCGCCAATGCATACCTTTATGAGGTTCTTCTCCTCTTTTGCAGTTTCAACTGCTTCAGGAGATGCAATATACCCTCTTTTAATGATGCCCTTCTATCTTGATTAAAGTTCCATAGTTCTTTAAGTGCATACCTACCACTGGGATTATACTCATTCAATTCCAGCAAAGCAGTTGACACAACCAGATGAACTTCAGCACCAAACTCGTTCTTTAACTTCTTCAATTTTTCATCTTCTTCATCAATAATCTCCTGTGTACGTACCCGCATCCAATATGTTAGTAAAATCAATTTCAAGAAACACGATGGGGTAAAATAATGTTGTTCTAGAATTTCAACATGGGACAATGTCATTAATTAGGACATTGGTGCAATGGTTCATCTGGGGTACAATTCAAGCTCATTATTAGACAAGGAAAGACTCCTATAGGTTTAGCATCTGTGAGAGGAAAATAAGTTAATTTCATGAGCAAGAAAAGGAAAATTGGATGTCTTTTACTGCATTAGGAACAATAACATGAATATTTCTCTAATTGGAAGTACATGCCCATGAGAAGTTAAACCCATATAGGAGGAGCAACGAAACTAATGTTACCAACAATAGTATTCTATTCAGTGTTAGATAGTACATTCTAAGGAAAATTTATACCTTACAATGTCCAAAGGAATCCTTGCTAGTTTTGAATGGATGCCAGCTTGAATCCTTAATATAATTCTCCCATAGAGAACATAGTGCTGCTGCCTGGTCATCTGCTTCTTCTGTATTATATTTTCTCTTGCATGCAGTCTGAAATGGTTTGCTGTCAAGCTCTCCCATTCTCTTGACACCAATAAAAGCACGACTTGCTGATTCCCATCCCTGAAAAGTACAAAACTTTACTCAAACCATATGAAAATACTATTATCATATTGACAAGCAAGCATCATGATTAATACATTAACGACTGAGCCTCAAGTATGAAGCTAAAATTTGATGGAATCTCCAACCATAAAAGGAACATGTTCAGAAGATCAAACCAAATAAGAAAGCATTTCTAACAGTGAAGTTGTATTTGGGACAGAGTTATTGAATAACATTACTGCTTGTCTGTCCTCAACAGATTACAGGTTCTAAATACATGTGATTAAAGTCCAAAGCCAATGTGTAAGATTTTACTTTCTAGTATTACAGTTGGATCTGTGTAACATAAGGTAACTAGTTTAGAAAATGATATTAGAAATGCTAATGAGAAATCATAAAACGGATACAAAAGATCAGACAACAGCTAAACAAGGAAAAAACAAACGAAAATATGTCAACCCTCCCTTGGTTCAGACCTCAACTGACTTCTACACCATTAATTTTAGTTCTCAATCAAATTTCTAAAGTATTGCATGTCTTGATTTAAGTTAGTGATAAATGCATTTCCATGCATAGTGTAAGCTTCCTGTATTCACCTTGAAAATCACACTCAAATAGTCAAATTCAGAACCTTTCATATACATACGTACTCTGATTATCTCTCTACGAGCCTCCTGCAGTTCAGTGTTGCTTTTAAGCTCCTTAACAATAAGTGTGTTGTTTAGAGCTTCAACATTGGCCAGCTCTTCTTCTTTCTCCTTTAACTTTTCTCGAATTTCATCCATCTCTTCATGCTCGTCCTCAGACTCATCATCTAAATCCTCCTCATCCTGAACTTGATTCTTACGATCCTCCAACTCAGTGATCTTGTTCCGGAGCTCCTCATTTTCTTTCTGCCATTCCCCTCAGTCACCAAAATAAAAATTTCAAAACACTCATTCGTATAAGCATGATGTAACAAATGTCCTTGCTAGTTCTGAAAGTAAATAGAAAACATACCTTTTCTTTTAACAAATTTTCATTAGCCTTCCTCTGCTCAATATTAACCCTCTCCTGCTGAGAGAGAAGGGGAGAGCATAAATTAGCTATCAAACAATAATTTCCAAGAATGAATGACTCAGGCAATTATATTACAATCACTAGATTATTCCACAAAGGAAAGACCTAGACAATCAAAAGATAAAAATTAATGGTAATACCATTTGTTTTAATTTCATCTCGCGCTGCTCAAAATCTTTCTTTTGAGCTTCAATCTGCTCAAGCGCCTTCTCAAGTTTGTTCTTTTGAGCTTCTTCAATCTTCTCAAGCTCTCTCTTCTGGGATTCACTCTGCTCAAGCTTTTTCTGAATCTCTTTCATCTGAGTTTCACTCTGCTCGTGCTTTTTCTTAACCTTAAGATACAACTCTAGACATGCCTGTTCACCTGCAATCTTCTTCTGAAGCTCTTTTTTGGCAAGTTCACGCTGCTCAAGATCTTTCTTTTGACCTTCAATCTGCTCAAGCGCCTTCTTAAGTTCGCTCTTTTGAGCTTCTTCAATCTTCTCAAGCTCTCTTTTCTGGGATTCACTCTGCTCAAGCTTTTTCTGAATCTCTTTCATCTGACTTTCAGTCTGCTCGTGCTTTTTCTTAACCTCAAGATACAACCGTAGCCACACCTGTTCACCTTCAATCTTCTTCTGAAGCTCTTTTTTGGCAAGTTCACGCCGCTCAAGATCTTTCTTTTGACCTTCAATCTGCTCAAGCGCCTTCTTAAGTTCGCTCTTTTGAGCTTCTTCAATCTTCTCAAGCTCTATTTTCTGGGATTCACTGTGCTCAAGCTTTTTCTGAATCTCTTTCATCTGACTTTCAGTCTGCTCGTTCTTTTTCTTAACCTCAAGATACAACCGTAGCCACACCTGTTCACCTTCAATCTTCTTCTGAAGCTCTTTTTTGGCAAGTTCACGCTGCTCAATAGCTTTCTTTTGAGCTTCAATCTGCTCAAGCGCCTTCTTAAGTTCGTTCTTTTGAGCTTCTTCAATCTTCTCAAGCTCTCTCTTGTGGGATTCACTCTGCTCAAGCTTTTTCTGAATCTCTTTCATCTGAGTTTCACTCTGCTCGTGCTTTTTCTTAATCTTAAGATACAACCCTTGACACTCCTGTTCACCTGCAATCTTCTTCTGAAGCTCTTTTTTGGTAAGTTCACTCTGCTCAAGCTTTTTCTGCAGATCTTTCTTTTGAGCCTCATTCTGTTCAAGCTTTTTCTTAAGATCATTCTTTTGCCCTTCAGATTTTAAAAAGGCTTTGCCTTGCTCCAAGAAGGCCTTTTCAAGATGGTCACGAGCATTTTGCTGCAGTTTTCCTATTTAACCATATAAATCGAAGAAAAGTGAGCCCATTGCTGTGGACAGGTGGTGTTCAAGAGTGCATGTTGTAAGTAGAATCAAAAGGGTATTAAGTTTAATTTGGACTCACGATATCCATTTCTTCTGATCTGTGAGACATTTTCAAACCTGATATCCTGAAATCAGTAATGATTAAACAATCTAATGAAGATATTCATATGATCCTATCTCTTCAAATCAGCCAAACATGGTGCCTGAAGATGAGGGAGACTCTCATGTTGAACTTTTTCGTTTACAAAAGCAAGGAACCAAACATTTTAGAAGATGGAGGTCTCAGCCTCTCAGGTCAACAATAAAAACAAAACGCATGTAAGATGCAACAGTGGCACTTACCAGAATCTATCTCCTTAGCTACGTCTCTTTGATTCTCCCTAGCAAATCAGAAACAGCAGATAATATCTTCCTTGGTCTATAGCAAGATTACTCAAAACAGTAATTACTGGGAAACTGGTGAGCTCAATAATTATAAAAAGGGAAAACAGGGGAATTAAACTGATTTCATTTCATGGATGCCTCAAAGTGAAGCTGTGGCATACATATATGGGTGTGTCCCTTACAACGGAATGAAAACACGTGGCACAGGACCGCCACTACATATAAGGGATAAGGATGCAGCTACGTTCTGGCAGAAGACAAGGAGCAATGCTGCAGTTGCAGCTCTGGCCGGACGATGTACTACTGTACTAGTTGATGCAGGTGGTTGTCTGGGGGTGATGATCATAGTGGGCTTTGTGTGGGCTTGGTCCCAACAGAAACAGAACGCCAACTCTTCTATATATCTTTGCTTGGGTAACCATCATCTTGTGCTGCACGGGAGACACGTGGAGCCGGCTGTTTCGATACGAGGTACAGTGGGAAGTGGAGGATGTTGAAAGGTCCCTCTAAACTTTCTTCTTCTTCGTTTTGCTTTTTTTTTTTTTCCCTCCCTTCAATGCCCTCGATCAGACGACCATTGTTTTCTTTCTTTTTTGAGTTTTTTCTGCCCTGCGTTGTTGCACTTGCTATTCACTTCAGCCTCCAACTTCAATGTTGCCACGGAAACAATTCCTCATTTCCTCATCACAATGTTTAGGGATTTCATCAGTACCCATCAACATATATGTACCTCTCCAAAGCCAAAGTGCTTGACTATATATGTTTCCAAAATTGCTTCTGCTTCTGGTCAGTAAGCATCCTCTTGCAACAACAAAAGAAGAAACATGTTTTAGAAACGCCTTTAATATAAGAATGTTATTGTTGGCAACTAGGTCAAGCCATAATGTCCGTTTCAAATACACGTCATGCAATTTGGTGTTGCAGTACCAAGTTTTCTTCTTCATCGCAGTAACGACATCAAACTTTGGTGTAGTAAGAGTACGATACAAACAACATTTGTATTTACTGCAGAAAATCATGTATTGGGATAATCTCTGGGGGCAGCTAATTGAAAGCTTCTTCATTTCAATTTTGAGTTTGTGGCCAACTTCAAGCTTCTTTTACAGGAATTTGAAATATTCAATTGAACTTCCAGACCTGAAAACTTAAATTGGACTAATATTGCTTCATTGGATGGGGTCCGAAGAAGCACAACCGAAGATCTTGATAGCAAACAGGAGACGACCCCATGTCTGCCGTGCCATCCAAGATAACAAATACATTGAAAGGGTTAAGAAAACATTTAAATGGTAAGGGATCTAGGCCTCGGCTAATTCGGAGGTAAATGAGAGGCCAAATGCGACCATGCACAATAGTAAGTTCCAACAACAATTAAATGCATAACTAAGACAACAGTTCTTATCTCACCAACTCCCAACTCTGTCTCCCACCGAAAGAAATGTCCTAAGTTTACATCTATTCTTCCAACAAAAGTTAAGCAAGAGCAAAAGAGCTCGACAGCAGCCAGTCGTTCAACAACAGAATACCGAAGCTCTTGAAGCACTCTCCATCCACAATGCCTGGACAAGATCATTCTGGTCAGGATATTGAATCTAGATATTAGCGATTGTACTGTGTATCATAATCTATATCACAACATAAATCATAGGTGAAACAAAATTATATTTTATGCCAACCATGATCCCATAATATCTAAGTCCAACGTTAATTGGACTAATTTACAGGATCTTCAAAGATATATACCAAGTTCAAAATTGATTAATCGATCCATTTCAATAATAGCACTTCGGACCACATTAATCTAACATTCTAAATAATGAAAACTGACGTAAAGACAGGTCACTATACATAACCACATTACCAAACCAATCTTTTCATCCAATTGATAACTACTATATGTATATGCATATAATATTGAAAGATAATTACCATATATTTGCTATATCGTAAGTAAAATTTAAACACTTGCCTTCAGTTTCTTCTCCGACCCTTCTGCAGTTTCCACTGCTTCAGAATATAACTTGCTCCCTCTTTCAAGTGGCCTTCCTCCCTTCTTTGTAGTTCCATAGCTCTCTTACTGAATACCTGCCACTGGGATTATACTCATTCAGTTCCATCATGGCAGTGACAACTGCCTGGGCCACTTCATCACCAAGCTCATTCTTCAAACCTGCCAGTTTTTCATCTTCTTCATCTATAATCTCCTGCACCCAACAAGACAAGCTCGCTGTGACAGCATATAATACTAAGATAAAGATAAAATTCCCCTCTATTGTGATTTGTGAATAGAGGGTGATGAGAACCAAGTTGACAAGACTCAGGAACAACAACAAAAACAAAACAAAAGACAAGTGCCAGTTGCAAGTTCAAAGGATTGACCACATGAATTTTTCTTCAACAAAACCCCAGAAGCTCATAATTACAAGGCAATCACCTAAAAAATCTAAACTTAAACCTAATGCACTCATAATAAATGAAACATAAATAGCAAGAACAACAACAAAAGAAGTTTATTGTATACCTTAAAATGCCCTTCTTTATCAGTAATGATCTTGAATGGATGCCAGTTTGGATCCGCAAGATATGTCTCCCAAAGAGAGCATACCTCCAATGTCTTCACATCCGCTTCTTTTTTAGAATATCTGTTCTTGATAGCAATCTGAAATGGTCTGACGTCAAGGTCTCCCATTCTCTTCACACCAATAAGAACACGGGTCTTATTGCCCTGGCTTGTTGAATCCCATAATCCCTGCAAAATACAAGATTAGAGTCCCCGAACATGACAAAAGTTCATTGTGTATCAGCAGTACGAAAATTCAACAAATATAATTTGAAGCTTTTATTAATCTACGCATATCAGTTCTAAATACATTAGTTCTGTATAAAATAGTATGGAGATGTATAATTCAATGAACCAAGAAATAGTGTAGATTCAATGAACCAAGCAACAGTCAAACGAGAGAGGTCAAACGTCCATACATTGACTAGCTCCTTGCGAGCCTCCTGCACTTCATCATTATTTCTCCGCTCCTTGACCACAAGCGCTTGATGAAGTGCTTCTACAGCATCATACTCCTGCTCCTTCTCCTCCAAGTTTTGTTCAATCTCATCAATCTTCTTCTTGGCATCCATGTCCTCATCCTCATCCATGTGTTTCATCGTCTTTATAGCACCTCTCATCTGCTCTATCTCCAGCTCCAGTGCTTGTTTTTTTTCCAGCTCCTTTTCCAATTGAATGACTTTTTTACGAAGTTCCTCCTTTTGTTTCTGCAATTCCAGTCAATTACCAAAGACAAAATTTCAAATATTCATTCATCCATTCCACAAAGTATCAGAAATAAAACAAATGGAAAACAAACCTTTTGTTCTTCAGCCAACCGTAACATATTTTCATCAGCTTTTTTCTGTTCCAGTGTAGCCCTTGCATTCTAAAAGAGAAAGACATCTATCAGCTATTACTAATTAATAATTTGCAATAAGATGGACATATATATCAAACAATCAGATTCTGAACCCTAGACTAGTCAAAGGAGTGCAGTAATCGATGAAATACAACCACAATGTACACACGAAAAAGAATGAAACATACTTTAGGAATGCTAGAAATTGAAACTTGAATGAGGTCAGATTTGTAACAACTCAAACAAGAAGCAAGTAGAACAAGAGATGCTGAATCCTCTTTCTTATTCAAACTAAGTATGAGGAGTTTTCTCAATATAATGAACATCATATAAGTAGTGGTCCAGCAAAAATGTAAAAGGTAACTTAATAGGAATTCTATACTTCTTTGATCCCATTCTCTTAGTGTCTCTTCTCCTTCTAGCATTTTAATTTCCAAGGTTAACACGCAAACAACTTATAAGTTAGCTCAATATCAAACTTAAACTGACTCAAAACAAGAAACTAATACAACCTGACAGTTAATGACAGTGGTGCAAACCCCACACATCCAAACAGAGCCTAAGCTCTTTGATAGAAGAGAACAATAAAATTACCATTTGCCTATCATGATGGAGTTTCCTCCTCTCGCTATCATTTTGTGCTCTGCGTTGTTGCAGTTGCTTCTCACGGCGCGCAAGCTCTTTTTTTTGATTTTCCAACTGCTCTGCGGCTTTCTCATGGTCCCTTAATATTCTGCTGAGCTGTTCTTTTTCCATTTGTTCCCTTTTCTCTCTTTCTAACAACATAAAGTGAGATTCAAAGTAAGCAATCACAAAATTTAAATGAACCTTTAAATTCAAAAGTGCACTCAATTATCGAGAGTTGACGAACTCTTGAGCATTCAAAGTAAGATATCACAATATTGAACTGGGAAAATGAAAAGTTAATTCAAAAGTGCATTCAATTATACACTATTGAAGTTTTGAGCATACCGTCATTGAAAGCTTTAAGTATCGCATCCCTTTCAAGCACTACCTTGTTTAAGGAATTAGCAGTCTTATGATATTTGTTTTGCATCTCCTCAAGATGTGAATTCTTTATCTCCAAGGTGTTTTTAAGATTGGATACAAGCTTTGTAGTTTTTCTCTGTTCCTCAGCTTGCTGACCAGAAACAGTTTTCAAATCTCCATTCTTGCAAAGATAATCACTTACAATGCTTCTTGAATTGTAATCATCATCCCGAGCAACCCATCCATATAATTGATCTCCTTTATTCCTCATCAGATTATAGTCCCTTTTTCCATGGCGCTCAACTTCAAAACTTTTCTCAAAGGACATTCCATTGTTGAAACCTTCCCAGTTATTCTCAAATTCAACAATTGCAAAACCAGAGTGACCCCGAAAATTCCATAACGGATGAACCCTCACAGGGTTAAAACCTTTTGCTGTCAACTCAGCTTTCATTTTAGAACCACTTTCGCCAACATGTTTCCCACCTTTGAACTCAGTTTTAATGTTTGCCAAAACGCCCATCACAGGCCATACAAACAATTTATCATCATTCAGTCTAGGGGATTCTGTCTGTGGTGCAGGCTCTAAATGGCGTTCTCTCTTTGGTGCAGGCTCTATAGGAAGTTCTCTGATGGGTGCAGGTTCCCGTTCTCTCTTGGGAGCAGGATCTCTAGGCCCTTCTAGCTTGACTGCAGATTGTTCAGGTCCTCCTACCTTGGGTGCAAGTTCTCTAGGCCGTTCTATCTTGTCTGCAGATTCTAACCGACTCTTCACAGCAACATATTTATCTATATAACTCTTCAAAGCCCAGTGCTTGGCTTCATCTTTTATACCCCTGCTATGTGAGCCTCTGCCGATAGAAGAAGCATGTCGTGAAAGCTCCCTAAGTTGGTAACTTTGCCTCCTTTTCTCATGGCAAAACGGACATCTGTAAGTTGAATCAGAATTTTTTATTTTATAACTACCTTTCTTTAACTCATTATAATACTTGTCCTCATAGTACTTGAAATCAGACCACTTATCCTTTTCTTCCTTTGATCTGTGAGACATATCAAACCTGAGATGCAGAACAAAATCTAACATTAAACTTCTGATTGCCTCTCACTTCTTTCTCTTTCAAGCTACTAAACATAGCAATAAGATACAAGCGCAAATACAATTTAGATCCACCTTGAAGGACTAAATAACGGCAACTTTATTTATTTCAGTGAGAATGTGACCTTCACTTAAATTCCAATCAATCTGAATTATGAGTCAAAATTTTGGTGTATACTCTGTCATTTCGATTATTTTTCATAATGTCGTAGTGTACTTTGACTAATTCATGATCACATATATTTCAGTCGTCCTAATAATAAAACTCAAGCAGTAAATTATTAGTCAAAAAGAGAACCAAAACTTAAATATCTATTTTATGCAACCTAAATGCACCGTGAAAGTAACAACACTACTAACAGCAACATTTGTTATACGCAACAGTCTTTGGTACCTGAGACATTACTACACAAGTAAAACCAGAACATATGCTTCACAAAGATAATGACAAATAGAAATGACTTTTCATTTGTGCATATAAACAGGAGAACGAGATTAGTCATGAAAAATCACTAAGCATTAGAAAACTAACCGACAACATTATACAAGAAGGAGATGTTTGTCACCAGCAAGCAAAACCCATGCATATAAGACCAGCATAATTAAGTGAGACATGTAAATCTTAATATATATATATATATATATATATATATATATATAAGTCAGCCTGATGATTTGATCAACAATTGATCTTTAACATTGATGCTCATATACAGCTGTTTTTTGTCACTCAAGTAGCATCCACAGAAGCCAACTATAAGAATCTATGTAGATAAGGCATACAAGTTTTTGACCTACTTTTAACATTTTTAAATCATATTTAAGCACACACTTTAGAAGTGGACAGTAACCATTACAATTAGTGACTGTCTCAGTAGTTCCAAATGTAAGGCTACTTACTGTCTTCAGTACTAAACAAAATCTTGTTATCTCACACTTATAGATTTTACTTCTTTACCCCCATTAACATTGTTTTTAGTTATAACAAGTAAAATTTGTTTCTTTCCTTAAAAGTACTCAAAGTCACACGATTATGCAGATGGTGAAGGTAATAGATTAAGCTCCTCAACTTCTAGCCATGCATAAAACTTGAAGTCCTAATTCCAGTCTCATATATGTGAGAAAGAAAAACTTACAGATACAGTTTTGAAATCTCTTTTTTGGTGAGTAAAACCACACATCCAAACATTTCACAGATACTCAGTAAGTTAGGACATGTAATTTCAATATCTGTTCAATATCTTAGGGATATGCACCAAAGTTATTCAAATTGCCTTTTTTTACCTTTACATGGAATTCTATTTGAAATAACATCCTCTCTAAATCTTACCTGCTTAAACAAATAAACAAAAAGAACCCTACATTTGCATCCAGCCTTAGACATCTAATTCAATGATTTGCCATTGCTTACATGAAGGCTAAATAGGTACCAACGTGCCAGTGTAACAACCACTCAAGGTGCTGATATATGTAAAATACCAAATGCTCGTTCCGTTCCTACATATAATCGCACATAAATAATGAAGAAAAACATTGAATTTAACCAAAGATTGGTGAAGTTTCGGCTACAGATTACAGAACATACAACCAGGCTCAATTCCTTTTTTATTTTTTTTCCCTAACATTTATTTTACAAAACAACAAGCAATTCTGCTCAACAATCAACAAAATCAACACAACAATCCATATGCAAAAGCAGAAAATTCTTCTGAGTAACTAGTCCCCTCTGTTTGGTTGCCCCAAAATACAGAACGCCTCTGTTTACCATAAGCACCAAACAAAGCTAAATCACTTGGATTAGGTTCAGAAATTACCTTCGCAGTTTCACTCAACAAACCACTTTTCCCACAGGCCTCCGATACCCCAATCGCTCCTCTCCGGCGAGCCAAAACGCCGGAATGTTGATCAAAACAAAGACCGATCACCAATGCCGTCGTACAAGTCCCACAGAGCCAAAACCCCACTCTCCCTCCTTCTTCCTTCTGGCTATCACTGACAACGCGGAGAAACGCCGATACTGCGACACGCCGGAAGCCGAAACGATGCCGTGGCGAGTCTACGGCGAGCGGGCGACGAGAAGCGGAAGAGTGTTGTGGTCTAGAGAATGGGGGTTAGGGTTTTGAGAGAGAGAGAGAGAGTGAGAATCAATTTTGGAAATTTAGAGAGAGAAAGCAAAGAAAACGCAATGACTGGAGAGGACTACTGGCCTTCTCTGAGTCCACTATATTTCATTTCGTTCCCGAAAAACATACCCGTTCTTGGTATTTTCTCGTTTCCAATTCTTTTTTTGTTTTTTTCCCTTTAAGGAAAGCGTCTTCGCGAGTGTGGGATTGAGAGACTACTCGCTACTGTGACGGTGGGACTTTGGTTAGAGTTGGGAAGTCTGCTTGATCAAGGGAGGTGATTTGAAAGTGCGGTTTTACAGTGTGGTGTAGCGTGTCTTGATTACTATGATCTTGTGGGCCATCGGAGAGACACGTGGAGAATTGAGAATGGGGATGCTCACTGGCAGAGGACCTGATCAAAAAAGCCAAATAGGATATCCATTCTCCTGTGTCCACGTGTCACTTGCATCGCTCACAGGCATTGACTGACTTGGAGAAAAAGAGGAAAAGAGTAAAGTGTTGAATAATTTAAATAGTCATAAGGTTTTACTTTTTACTTTTGTTTTTTGATAACATTTTAAGTTGTTACTTTTTACCAAACAAATTCAGTAACAATGAAGTTGGTGGAAATTTTCCAATAATTGTTGTCATGAAGTTGCTGGAAATGCGGATAAATGAGTCACGAACTTGCTGTGATTTACAATAGAGATAAATATAATATTTTGATGGGAGTTTGGTTGAAGTGTGGAACTTAGTTTCATCGGCAAAATCGATCCTTAAGCATGTCAATTTTTAATGATAAATTGCTTATTTTAGCACACATATTCTTGAAATCTTCAAAACCTCTTAGACCCAGACTGAAGCAAAATTTTATGTAAAAGTTATAATTAATGGAGAGAGTGTAAATTGTGTTAAAGTAAAATGACAATTGGAATTAGTCTACTCATTTCATTCATAACCCCTTTATATAGGGATAAGATTACAACTGAAATATCAATTACATTTATGATACTAAATGCTGATTGAGTTATGATTTGTAATTGCTTGATTCTCTCTTCGTCTGTTTCTTTGACGAAGGCACATAATGTGCTTTTCCTTTAACACTCCCCCTTGTGCCAAGTCAAAGACGAAATGGTGCATGAGTTGTTGCCTCACTAAAAACCTTGCCAAGTAACAATAAAAACCCTGTGGGACAAAAATAAAACTTGGTCGAAAGAAAAGAGCACAACGCACCTTCTATATTTGAGAATGACATGTGTGTGTTAGACTCCCCCTGACGTCTACACCTCCCCCTAATACTTACATTAATCTAGGGAGCTTGGAAAGTTTTCGCATTCCTATGCCTTTCACATGTTTCTCAAATGTGTCCTTAGACAATGATTTGGTGAACAGATCTGCCACATTCTCCTCAGGCCTTACTTGATTCATTTGAATCTTGAGGAGAGTCTGTTGTTGCTGATTGTAGGACAACTTTGGCGATATGTATTTTGTGTTATCACCCTTAATATAACCTAGCTTCATCTGTTCGATGTAAGCTGCATTTGTGTTCGTAAATTCAAGTAGGCTCTTCAGTGGTAGAACTCAAACCACTAGTCCCTCGAATATGTGCAGTGATAGTTCTTAACCATACACACTCAAGAACCGCTTCATGTAGAACAATGATCTCTGAGTGGTTCGAGGAGGTAGCCACAAAGGTTTGCTTGGTTGATCTCCAAGATATCGCTGTGTTCCCATTGGTAAATACATAACCAGTTTGGGAGCAATATGTGGGTCAGATACGTATCCAGCATCAGCAAAACCGACCAAAACGTCATTTGGCGTTTTAGTGTAGTGAGTGGCGTTTTCGCCATCAACATTTCCTTTAGGGATTGCAGTTCCATCTGCGGTCCCTCTTGTCTCTCTGCAGGGAAAGAACAGTCTCAAGCCAATGGTTCCTTTTAGGTATCGAAAATGTTCTTGATACCATTCCAGTGACGCTGCGTTGGCGCTGAGCTAAATCTAGCTAACAAGTTCATTGAGAATGCAATGTCTGGTCGAGTAAATTGGACTAAGTACAATAATGCGCCTATTACACTTAGATAGGGAATTTCAGCTCCCAATACTTGTTCGTCATCTTCCTTTGGACGAAATGGATCTTTCCTTGCATCCAAACTTCGACCGATCATGGGAGTGCTAGCAGGATGTGCTTTGTCCATGTTATATCGCCTGACTTTTGGACATATGCAGACTGGTGGATTAACATTCCACAAACTCGATGTTCTAGTTCAAGACCTAGATAGAATCGAGTTTTCCCAAGATCCTTCATCTCAAATTCGGATTTCAAGTAGCTCGCGGTTTCTCTTATTTCATCAAGAGTACCAGTTATGACATATACTACTACAATTTGCAAATCCGGAACTTGTTTTCTTTATGAATACGCAGGGGCATAATTCATCGTTCTTATATCCCTTCCCAATCAAGTATTCACTTAGACGGGTATACCACATCCGTCTGGATTGTTTCAATCCATAAAGTGAGCGTTTCAACTTAATTGCAAACGCACTCTGTGGTTTAGAGTCACTTGACTTGGGTAATGTAAGGCCATCAGGCACTTTCTTATATATCTCTGAATCTAGATCCCCATAGAGATATGCAGTAACCACATCTATGAGCTGCATTTCCAGTCCTTTGGAAACTACTGAGCTAACTAAGTAGCGGAACGTTATAACGTCTATTTTGGGAGAGAATGTCTCCTCGTAGTCAATTCCAGGGTGTTGTGAGAGACCTTGCGCCACAAGGCGAGCCTTGTACCTTAGGACTTCATTCTTCTCATTACGCTTTCTGACAAACACTAATTTATGTCCTACAGGCTTTACACTTGGTGGGGTTAGCACTACCTGACCAAATACCTGTCTCTTTGTCAGAGAATCTAATTCTACCTGGATTGATTCTTTCCATTTAGGCCAATCTGCTCTTTTTTGACATTTTTCAACAAAGCGTGGTTTGATCATCGTGCTCTATGATTCCTTGAGCAACAGTATATATCATCAATGTGTATGGAAGGTCTTTCTATCAACTCATACATACTCTCGTAATCCTTTGAGATTTCTTTGTTCTCTGGAATCATTTCAAACATCGGAGCGTCCTCCAGTATTGATTCATGGACATAACTATAATCAGAGATAATCTCATGAGAGGGATTCTATACGTTGATGATTGGTTTGTGCCTTACTCGCCCTCTTCTTCCTTGGGTGAGTGTCAATCGAACCAAGTGACCTCCCCCTCTTCCTTGGGGAGCCACGGCCTCAACCACACCTCCACTAAGTGCGGTTGCAGTGCCTCTAACTGCGGCACCGTGCCCCTTGTTGGGGACTTCTAACCTTGCAAGCACATTTGTAGCTAGTATATGTGATCTCGTCACTTTTGCGATATCAGTAAACGTATCAGGCATCGAATCTGCTACGTTCTGAAGATCGATTATTCTTTTCACTTCACTTTCACTTTATGAAGTGTGGGGATCAAGATGAGACAGAGTGGGGACAAACCACGACAATTCCTGTCGTTCCCTTGGAAAATCCTTTTTCCTACCTCCCCCTAACGACGGGAAGACTGTCTCATCAAAGTGACAATCCGCAAATCTAGCGGTAGAGAGATCGCCTATCAAGGGTTCCAAATTGCGGATAATCGTTGGGGATTCGTATCCAACATAAATACTTAATCGTCTCTGAGGACCCAGTGTAGTGCGCTGTGGGGGCGCAATAGGCACATATACTACTCAACCAAATATGCGTAAATGTGAAGTGTCAGGCTCATATCCAGTTACCAACTGGTACGCAAATAATGGTTGGCTAGCTGTGGGTCCGAAACGAATAAGTAAAGCTGCGTGCAATATTGCATAACCCCATGCAGATATAGGCAAGTTGGTGCGCATAACCAATGCCCTAGCCACCATCTGTAGTCTTTTGATGGTGGCTTCTGTGAGACCATTTTGTTTATGCACATGGGGTACAGATGCTCTACATCGATCCAAATAGATATGCAATAATCATCAAATGCTTTTGATGTAAACTCTCTAGCATTATCAAGCATTATAGACTTGATAGGGTGATCAGGGTGGTGAGCCCTTAAACGTATAATCTATGCTAGGAGTATTGCAGCATTTCTTGTGGACAATAAAACGACATGTGACCAGATTGTCGAAGCATCCACCAGAACCATAAAATACTTGAATGGTCCGCATTCTGGATGGATAGGTCCACAGACCTCTCTTTGTATCCTTTGTAAGAATGGAATGTTTTGTTTTGTATCTTTAGCATAGGAAAGTCTCGATCCTGTTTTTGCTAAAGAGTAGGCTTTGCAAAACGAGTGATGTGCCTTTGAAATAGTCAATGAGGCATAATGGGAGGGAGGTAGTGTTCTGGTACTGCAGAAGGCAAGGACTGCATTTGAGCAATACTAGAACCGACACCTTGCAGTGTGGCGGATTTTTCTCCCATTTTTCACTCGAAAGAAGGGATGTCCGTGTGAGTTCTTTTAAAAATACGGATCATCCTGTCATGACCTCGGTGCCATAGGCGGTCATGCAAAAGCCTGTATGAGTCAGGGTCCCACATTTCATTTTTGGTGACAATATAGGATTTAATGATCCAAATCGTAGTGAGGTGCGGTCCACTAGATTGACTCATAAGTTTCTCTAAAATGCGTTTCCTTCCACATTCATTAGAGTTAATATCAAGGTATTCAGTTCCATTCTCACGGTGTGTTATTACATGATAACCGTTGGCACAAATATCTTTGAAACTTAACAAGGTTCGATTAGCTCTTGGTGCATATAGAGCGTCTGTGACTTGAAATGTTGCGCCATTAGGCAGCAAAAATTTGGCAGTTCCTCGCCCTTGTATTAGTTGTGATAATCCAATCATCGTAGTCACAGAGGAATTATAGGCTATTAGTTCAATGAATAATTACCTATTTCTTAATATTGTGTGGGTAGTCCCACTATCATCTAAGCACTCAAGTTCTCCTCCATTTATTCCTATAAATAAATGATTGGTATTTAGAAAATATAACTCATATTCTTTAGAGTATTTCTATTTGCGTAGAATGTATTCTTTTCATTCTAATAATTTTTCTCTAGATGTATTGCTTTACATCTTTATAGTGCTTTGTCGAACCATGTAAATATGTGTAGTAAATAAATTTGAATAAATTCAGTGCTTCAAAATAAAATTCAAAATTTATTAATAAGCCAACGATAATCAAATCAAGGTCTTGTTCAGAAATCTTATTCATCAATCCATGATTGAAAATAAACTTTAAGACCAAACAATAGTCTAATTAAAAAAATGAGGCGTCATGCCTTCACAACTATCTTTGGAAAATAAAATAAATAAAGCAGATCAGTCAAGATTGAGAGCATCCATTGACTTAGCAAGTTCCTCTTTGCCATTGGAGTCTGCAACTGTAAGGTTGACGTTTAAGTCATGACCTCCTTCTTCCATATAGTGAGTCACTTGTTCTTTAGACTCTCTATACCTCTTGTAATTGGCTGCTACTCTGTTGTTTGCTTGGCAGTTCTTGTACCAATGCCCAATGAATCCACACCTATAGCATGGTTCATTGTCAACTCTTTCCTTTGGCATCTTGTTTCCATGATCCGCATGTCCCTTTCCACGTGGTGCATTGTTGCCACGTTGGTAGGGATCAGCACGTCTAAACCCCCTTGCATTGGAGTTATTTCCACCTTTCATTTTTCCATAATTAGCCTCGGGAATTCTCTTTGTCCCAGTGGGCCTGGCATTGTTATTCAAGAGAATCTTATTTTGTCTCTCAGCCACTTGCAGTAGGCTTATCAACTTATTGAAGGTTGTGATTCTTTTGTTGTCATAATCCAACTGATACTGGTTCGCTAGTATAAAAGCTGAATTAGGAAAGGTGGTAAGAGTCTTGTAGATCATATCATCTTCTGTGATTTCCCTTCCACAGAAATTGAGACGTGCCGTTAAGCGCAACATGTCCTTGTTGAAGTCATTGACATTTTTATAGTCAAGCAAGCGGATTCCATTCCACTGAACAGCCAGTCCTGGGAGCAAAGTATCGTGAATGTTCCCAAAACGTCCTTTAAGGGCATCCCACAGTGCTTTGGGTGTCTTCAACTGAAGGTACTCCCAGCGTAGGCTAGGATCAATATGTCGCCTCAGAAAAATTAAGGCATCTGCTTTCACCTTATTAGATAATTCATCATCTTTGGGGTCAGTAATGGTGGCAGTGTAGTCTTTTGCCACAAAGGCAGTTTCCATATCGGAAACCCAACGATGGTACTCAAGTCCTTCTGAGTCCAAAATGTCAAACTCAGGTCGAGTTGGATCAGCCATCTACATAAAACAAGAGAGAAGATATAAATTACGCAGTCATAAAGACATCCACGTGAGTTATTTTCCAAACGTATGAATTAGATTTCAAGACCAAGATTCGTAATGGTCACACATTTTTTTTTTTTTTTCGGTGCTATGTGAAAATACTTTATCACGGTAAGTATGTATGTATAATGCTCATGAAGTTTCATTATCATGGCAAAATGGAGTTTATATGTTGTATAGCATTCTAAACAAGTAATAATCATAGTACGTAATAAATAATAAAAACATAGCATATATTAAAATAAATTACATGGCATGCTCAAATTTCACAAATATATGCCAAAATATATGTTACACAAAATAATAATAATATATCATGTGTAAAATGAGCAATAACATAACATAAAGGCATGCTTAGGAATATATAAGAGTAAATAAAATTCACAAAACATTCTCACAATTGCATAAATAATATATATAAAATATATATGGCATGTTCAATATAAAGTATAAACTATAGCATAATTAAAACATGCTTAAACATAATTATGTAAAACATAAATAACAAGGCATGCTTAAAATGATTAAAATTATCTAATTAAACATGCTTAATAACAAAATAAAATAAAGGCATAAACAATATGGTATAAAGCATGCTTGGTTAAAATCATAAAATAAAATAAAGAAAACATACTTGATTTCGAGAAAATAAAACAATCCTAGCGCACGCGCGTGTTGATGCAGGCGTGTGTAGCGATGTTTTTGGACTTATGAAACTAGGCCGCTTCCTCTCCCTTTTCAGCAGTGGGTTTTGTTTTATTTTTTTCTTTTTCTCTTCTTTTATGGGCCCGGGGGTGGGGGCTCCTCTTTTTTTTTTTTTTCTCTCGGCCGAAAGGCCTACTTCTTTTGTTTTGTTTTTTTTTTTTTTCACTGGGCCACGTCACACTCAAGGCCTTTTCTTTCTGGGCCGCCCTTTTCTTTGGGTCGGTTCACTTTTTCTTCTTTGCTCTTTTTTTTTTTTTTTTTGGTTGTCAGTTAACTAAGATCTGGTGTTGGAAAATCCGGCAATCTCTGCCGGGGTTCTCGAGGTCTGGGTCGAGCGCCTGAAACCTGCTTCAGCTTCTGATCTGGAGGTCTTCTGATCGAGATGGGTCTAGCTCGAGGGACGACGTGGCTGCAGGCGGAGAGTATGGATCGATTGGAGACGAATGGAGGTCGTCGTATGGGTTGTCCGGTGTCGGAATCTGCAAGAGTTCTTGTCTGGTCTGTCGATCGACGCCGGGAACTGATCTAGGCGTGAGAGACGAGGTCGTTCTGGTCGATCGTGGATGCTCTGACGGTGGAGAGCGCCGGCTGTGAGCGTAGGTGAGGAGCAATGGTGGATCGCGTCGACGGCGATGATGTGGAGGAGGATTGACGAAGCCGGTGTTCGGTGTGCAGACGCCGGCACGCTGGGCTGGGTGCCCTTAGCAATTCGATGGAGATGGAGGCTGGACCGGGCGGGGCCGATCTGGTGGTCGGGGAAGGAGCGCAGCGCTGGGCAAGGCTGAGGCTGGCCGGTTGAGGGTAATCTGCTGCCTGATCAAGATGGGCTAGGCTGGTGCTTGGCCGGAGAAGAAAGATTTTTTTTTTTGGGTTGCGGCAGAAAGAAAAGGAAGAGAGATTTTTTCTCTTCTAGGGTTTTTTCTCTTGGCTTATTTGCTCTGAGCGTGCTGATAACGTGTTAAAGTAAAATGACAATTGGAATTAGTCTACTCATTTCATTCATAACCCCTTTATATAGGGATAAGATTACAACTGAAATATCAATTACATTTATGATACTAAATGCTGATTGAGCTATGATTTGTAATTGCTTGATTCTCTTTTCGTCTGTTTCTTTGACGAAGGCACATAATGTGCTTTTCCTTTAACAAATTGACTATTATTGTCAAGTTTATGAGGTAAATTTTCACAATTGCAATTTTGAAATGTAAATTAACAATTATAGCCAAATTTATGGAGTACTTTGGAATTAAGCCCAGTGGGACTGAAGAATTACATACGTCTTTGCACCATATACATATGCCAGTCAGTACTCAAGGGAACAATATTGTCATTGTGTAAGCAACAATCAGAAGTTGAATAATCCATTATCTGGCTCTTTCATATAAACCATAGATGATTAAATATAACAGTTGAGCAATGTAATGAGTAAATCCACAGTTCTACCATAAAATCAAAAGAGTAAAAAAGAATGATTAGATATACACAAGCATCTAGAAATAATTTTAGCTTGATGGGATGCAAAATTGCATGGTCATATCCCCCGTACGTAAAAAGGCTACCAATAATTGAGATATGTAATTGGAGGTATGAACTGTCAAGCAAATTCCAATGCAGCAACTGATTATCGAAGTCACATTGATGTCGAAACTAAGAAGTCCCTCCCATCCAAGGGATATCATATCGAGGGCGGAAAAGAGTGTCAAAACATGAGCATGATTGCAAAGAATCTCTTGTGAACAAGAACTATAAAATTGGATCGGCGTGGGAGGAAATCACCTATCCCCGAGTTCCCAGTCTCCATTCTGTCACTTGCACCTTATTTTGACACGAAAATGTTCACTTGATTAGTTATTGACCAAGAAAATAATACTTAACCACTCTTGGATATAAATCTAATGGCAGAGAGAATTATTATTAAATTGAGGTGTTTTGTTTTCTACCCTTGAATGTAAATCTAAGAATTATTGAACATAAATTCTTTAGTCAGCAACTGACCAGGTGAACACTACTGTATTTTGACATCAGTTCATTGAGTTAACAATCACCAACTATATTAACTTAATTTCTTTTTTCTGAGAAAACTATAATAACTCTTCTCATTTGTTTTCTTTTCCTCTTTTCTTGCAAGTTGCAATCCATTCACCAGCCGAAACAAAAACTGATCAAAATTTCCTCATTTGCTTCGCTTTGCTTTCTCATCCTAAATCCCAAATCAACCTATTACCACCCGCTCATCTTGGGGCAAAAATCCCTTGAGATTCGTCTAAGCCCCCATTATCCCATCCTATAGAATCGTCCCAACTCAACAACCAGTAAGAGGAACGGTGACTGGCATAAAAGTCGAACCGAGAGCTTCAAGGATTTGGTGTCACTATTCAGGTGCCGATGAGCTCCACCATATCAAGTTCATCAGGTTTCCATAAATCCTATAGCAGGTTCAATGGATTAAGAATTGGATTTTTATTTGAGTCATAAAAATTTAAGAAATTTGTTAAGGAATGAAGCACCTATATATCAAACGAAGAGGTTGATTTTTGGGTTTGTTTGTTGTAGTCAGACTGGGTTATGCTATTAATCAAATGAAGAGGTTGATTGGGTTTCATCAGGTTGATTGGAAGCACATCTCAGACGAGTTTCTCCATAATGGTTTGTTTGTTGATTGCTATTCTTGGTGCATGCACACTTTGGCTCTTGGGTGATGATGTTTTTTTTTGCAGAGGTTGTGGAAGAGGATAGAGTAAGAAGACGAATAGATGACAAAACAGGAAGAGGGATAAACAAATTATTATTATTTTTTTTTGTAATTAATTGAATTTTAGGAGCTTCTATTCATATCTCCAAAATTATTATTTGGACTCCTTTTTTTTTTTTTTTCAAATAATAGTTGACTTTGTCAATTTATGTCAAATTACCAATAAAGACACAAAAGAGAGAAGAAAAAGAAAATTTCTTACCTCTACGTATAGTAGTAATCTTTAATTGGAGAAAACTTTCTCCTCCAATGTGAACCTTAAAATATACATCGGCAAATGTTATTCATGTTGTTGTTAAAATTTTCTAAACTTTGTAGTTGATCACCCATCAATTGAAATAGGTTTCATATGAAAAAAAGATCTTCAGCTATGAAACTGATAAAAAAATAAGGAAACAAAAAATTGTGGAACTGTTAGCAAGAATGATGGCGGAAAGAAGATTTGACAAGGGGAGAAAGAGTCATTGTATTTCATTGATTCAACAAAAAGAAACATAAGCTATCTAACCTTCATAAGATCATAAAACGTTGAAAATTTTCTGAAAAGAGTTCACACGTATAAGGCTGTAAACAACCTCTATAAAATTACAAATGATAATAAGAAAGAGAGAGAGAGAGAGAAGCAGCAAGGGGAGAGAGAGACGACTACCAACTAAAGGGTTTTTTTTTTTTTTTTTTTCCAGCTTAATTGTATTAAGGTAAAATAGAATTGTGAAATCTTCAAAAATTTAATGAGGTCAAACTACTGATTTTTTGAGGTATGAATTGAAAAAAAAGAAAGAAAGCTTTTATTTATTTTATTGGACAATGGGCATTGTGGGAAAATTAAGGAGGTGTAGATAGCAAATTGGTTATTTGTAAAAAGTAAGTTGGAGGTCTATTAAGTGACGAGGTCAAACTACCAATTTTGGAGGTATGAATAGAAACTTTCTTGAATTTTTAGTAAAAAAAGAGTAATTCAAAAGTTAACGGTGTTAGTAGTAGCAAAAGGATAAGCGTCACTCTTGTACGCCTGTGAGAAAATTGGCACAGAATTAACAGGGACATGTGATTTCCTTCCACCAAAACCATAACCAAACAAGGGTAGAGTCCAAGTCATGAGCAACTGCAACAGTTTCCCCATATTTTATTTTTTTCTATTTTAGGAGAAAAAATTAAGTCTCTTTTGCTCCAACAAATTCTCTATAACCATCCCAATTTTAGAGATAGTGAGGAAAGAGAAAACAAAATTCTCTATATTTGCGGCAATCTCTAAAACTTTAGAATGTGTTTGGATGAGGGAAAAATAATGGAATTTAATTAAAAGTGAGGATTTCATAATTACTAGTAGTCAATTCCTCGTTTTGGCATTATCATATTGAAAATTTTAAATTTCTCTATGGAAAAAAGAAGAAGAAATTCATTATTTAAATGCTCCACTTCAATTTCCACCAAAATAGGTGTCATTTACGAATTCCGTTGCAATATTCAATTTTCATTTTCAAAACAAGGCTTTCTTCTATTTTATTTTTTTATTTGTTTTAAACTTTCTTAATTTATTACACATTTCAAATCCTAAATAGATACAACCAAACAATAGAAATTGCAATTAATGGAATTTTAGATTGATTGAGTTAAAATTCCATCATTTATAAATCCATACGGATTTCAAAATTTTCTTATCCAAACGCACTCTAAGGAAGAATTATGGAGATTTTAGAGATTGCTAAAAACTAGGGAATCTGTTGAAGTTTGAGAAGAAAAATTATTTAAAGCTTTGACTTTTACTATAATACAAAAATTATAAGAAGCTGTTGGAGTTGCTCTAAATTAATGAACCAAAATAGCATGTCATAGTAATAACCAATTTAGAGCATCTTTAGCAATCTAGCCATCTTTCAGTCAAATTTTTGTCAAAGTAGCTAAAAAGTCATTTTGGCTAGACACTTTAGAAATACGTCTACATCAATTCTCTATATTTTAGTTAAATTTGAATTTATATTATTTATTGAATGAAGGAAAAAATAATTTAGATATATTTACAAATTACATATAATGACTTAAAATGAATGTTTTGTTCAAGTAAAACCCTAGTTTGTGTTTAGCCCAAACTCTAGGTTACTTGCTCTAGTGGTAATAGAGTTAAATTAGAAAGATTTAGATTCCTATTCAATGTACGATTACTTTTCTTGTATGATTGAAATTCTATGCATTGTAATCCTCTATATAAAGAGACCCCTATTATCAATGAGAATATACAGCAAATTCCACTCAATTCTCGTTTCTCTAAAACACGTTATCAGCACGAAGCCCTAACCCTGAAACCCTAAAATGGTAGCCTTCAAACCCTAGAAACTACCATAATATTTCGCCGCCACCTGCATCTTGATTGCAGAATCCGTGAACCGGTGTCAGACCTCCAAAAACCGGTAGGAAAGCAACTGGACCGGCCTAAAGAAGTCTACACGCTCTTGAACCGCCGGGCACCCCTGAATTAGTCTACAACACCTGCACGTCATCCTCCACTTAGCCCAGCCCAGTGCAGCTATCATCCACAAAGGCCCACACGTTTTGAGTCAAAGCAGCAAAGAAAGAAAAAGAAGGGAGCGGGCCCCAGACGACAAGAAAAAAAAAACAAAGGAGTAAGCCAATGTGAGCTAGCAGAAGAAAAAAGGAAGAAGAAGAAAAAGGGGAAGCGGCCCGACTGCCAGAAGAACAAAAAAATAAAAGGAAGAAGAAGAAGAAAAAGGGCACGCGGCCCACCTGCCAGAAGAAGAAGAAAAAAAACCTGTGGCCCGCTGACAGAAAAGAAAAGAAAAAAAAGAAAGAGGCATGCGGCCCATTGAGAGAAGAAGAAGTCAAGGACCACCAGTCAACTTCGGCCATCGGCGACTTTTTCCGACTAAATTCTGGCAATTTTCTACACTTTTCAAGGTATGTTTTAAAGGTTCTTTTAGTTCCCGTTTTTGAAGTTTTTATTGTTTTTCTCTTCTTTTTCTCGGGGACTTGCAACCTCCCTTCTTCTACCCCCCTTTCTTTATCATAGAGGAAACCAAATTAAGCCGAACTGTGGGGGTTCGTGCTCACTCCAAGCTTGGAGCTTGTAGAGTTCTCCAAACTTAGAGTTTGTTGAGATAAAACGATCGACCGCAAACATCATTGTTTCGATCTAATCCAACCCCTCTTGGAATCAAATTTCTTGGAAGCAACTACGCTAGGAAATTCCTAATTTCTTCGAAGCGACTACGTTCAGAAATTTTATTTGTTTTCGTGGTAGCTATTTTCGCTCCGAAACTAACCCTAATTTCTTGTTCTCTTTCAGGATGAGTAACCTGAACAAATTGGACTTTGCTCCATTGGGAACAACTGGCTCTGAATATCACAGGTGGGTTCGTGATATCCACCAGCATCTCAAGGCCGATGGAATCTTGGATACGATTCTCGAGCCTAGCCAGAACGTGCTAACTGTTGAGCAAACTCAAGCTTTGGAAACACATAGAGCAGCCTTAGAGGCAAATAAGGTGAAAGCCATCATCCTAATGACTCGTCATATGGATGATTCGCTCCAGTACGAATGTATGAATGAAGAAGACCCCAGAAGGCTGTGGGTCTCACTCGAAGATAAATTTGGCAACGTTCGTGACTCCCTACTTCTGACCTAGAAGTGAGATGGCATAGCCTCCGCTTCTGTGATTTCAAGTCAGTTCTTGACTACAACTAGGAAGCACTTCGCATTAAATCCTTAATGGAATTCTGTGGTAAAGAGATCACAAATGCGATGTTGATTGAGAAGACTCTCTCTACTTTCCCCGTCTCTGCATTAATGGTTGCTAAGAACTATCGAATCGATGTTACTGCAAGACGAATCACAAGGTTTTATGAGCTCATTGGAGCTATGAATGTCGCTGAAAAGCATGACAACATCCTTGTGAATAACTATAATTCGAGATCCGTGGGAACATGGCATATTCCAAAATCCAATTATAGTCGCGCCCCTAAGAGAAGGTGCCAAGAGCGAAACCCTAATCTTAGGGATACTTCTAGATGTTCTGGTCCATATAATCGCTCTACTTGGGAAGGTAACTGTCAAAATAGGCGAACATGGAACCGAAGATGTCAACGTGGAAAGAGAGATGGAGGCAACGCCTCTGGCCATGTTGGTGGCGCCACCAACACTAAGAGCCATCTAAATGACGCTTTCAAAGTGCCTCAATCAATGGAGTTTGAGCAAAGAGATGTATGCTCTCGATGTGGAGTGTCTGATCATTAGGCACACATTTCTAGAGCTCGTGAAGAAATCGTCATCGCCTACAAAGCATATTGTGAAGCAAGAGATGCTCACTATATGGAACAAGAGGATCAAGAAGATGATCTAGAGTGAAGGGTTGAAGACTATAAATCTGGCTGGGATCAATAGATTGCCAATTCTGTTTAAGTCTTTATTTTTCCAAGAGATGTAATAGGCAATTGCCATATATTTTTGTAGTAAATGCCAATGGTTTAGATTTTCTTCAAAGTAGGCTCACTCAAAGTAAGTGTGATGTCTAGGAAGGTTCTGAGATTACTGGTACTTAAGCGAGCCTTACTCCACCGACATCTCTCTACTCACCTGGTCACATTTATTTTGGAATTACCGAAAGAAGTTAGACGACTACCATTGTTTTGCATTAGCTATCATTTTCGATTAGATTTTGTTTAGTCAATGAGACAATGAGGTAACTCCGTTGGCTTATAAATAAAATTTCGAGTTCTTTATGACTCCATTTTGATTCTGAGCATATGACTTTTGTGACTACGATGGCTGGGCCATCAGTATTAATTCAAGTACATGGAGTAGCCCAAGTTCCACTTGCCAAATGGCTCCTTAATTACAGTCACAGAAACTCTCTACGCTCCTAGGGCCAATCACACTTATAAATAGCCAACGGATTCCATGCGAAAAACGCATGTAGAGAACGGAAATGAGTTCCTTTGCAATACCTCTAATGATTGCGAACAAAGGCGCATCTTAGAGAAGTTTATGTGTCTCTCTAGTGGACTATATGTCACTATTCGAGCTATTAATCCAATAAAAGTTATGAGAGAAGATCTCTTGGATTTAGACACATATTGGCTTTGTCACGACAGGATAGGTCATCATGGTCCTGATATGATGATTGATCTACTAAAGACTTCACATGGACATCATTTCTTTCGAGCGAAACGAAGCATGAATCAAAAGTTGATTTCTGGACTAAGTGTGACTGACGCAGCTGCCTAGGGCAGGGCCTCCGTCCACCACTAGCCTAGGGCTAGCGCAGTCCATATCCATAACGCCATGGATAGCTTCCATCATGGTGATGGAGCCCCAGGTGATGTTGCAATCACCAACTTGCTTCAAATAGCGTTTCAGAAGCTCAGGCCTAACCGAAATACTCATTGGTTGCTTCTAAGGCTTCTCGCTCGTTTTACAAAGCCCGTTCCTTAGGGAAATTAGGACTAAGACCGTCCTATGCAAAGGAAATGAACATACTCATTCTGTTCTTACATAGAATCCATGGGGATTCTGTGGATTGATTTAACCAACTTGCGGACGCTTAAATATTTTATGATATTGGTTGACATGCAAACACGCTAGTCACGTGTTGTGCCATTGTCCACCTATAAATGCTGCTTATGCTCCACTCCTAACACATATCATATGACAACAGGCTCACTCCCCAGATCATCATATTCAGTCAATTGGATTTGACTATGCTAGAGAGTTTACATCGAAAGACTTTCGATGGATATTGCAATGGGACTGATGTTGGACATCATGTTCCCATGTACACACCCAAATGGTCTTGCGGAAACGACTACGATGATAGTCTGGACAATGGTAATGCGCACCAATCTCATTATATCAGCTTGGGGTAATGCAATATCGCATGTAGCTATGCTAATTCGTCTACGACCCACCGCCACTCAATGTACCTCTGCGTTACAGCTAGTGACTGGGTACAAATATCGTACTTATGCATATTTGAGTGAGCCATTTATGTGCTAATTTCGTCGCCACAGTGCTCTATGATGGGTCCTTACAGACGAATGGGTAACTACATTGGATTTGAGACTTCAACAATCGTTCGCCACTTAATGCCCTTGCAAGGCGATCTCATTACCGCTAGATTTGCGAGTTGTCACTTTGATGAGACAGTCTTCCCGTCGTTAGGGGGAGATAAAAACAAGGATGTTTAGCAGGAACGACAGGAATTGTCGTGGCCTGTCCCCACTATGTCTCATCTCGATCCCCGTTAAAGTGAAAAGATCACACAAATATGCTGCAAACAAGCCTACAAGGAAGGACGTCCCTACGAGAGGACGTAGCGCCACCCTACATGGAGGTAGGCATGGCGCCAACGCCAAAGAGAGTGGCACTCTGGCGTTACAGGCCATGGCCCCAGCTAGGATGCGTGGGAGGCTCGTAGGTTCGAAGGATGCTTTGGCACACTCCAATCTTTTGATCATCGATACTCAAAATTCGTCTCATGAGAATCTTCCGGGTTATGGTTATCGTTAGCGGACGCCTCAACATCAGAACCTATTCCTGAGAATATAGAGCTCTATAAAAATTACACTAGTGTACATGAGACGTGGGATAGAAACTCCATCATAATTGATGATGTAGTAGCGCATTTCGTTGCGCATGAGTTTGTTGAGTAAGATGATATCAAACCACGCTCCGTTGATGAATGAATGCCAAGGTAGAGAGATTTGGCCTAAATGGAAAGATGTGATCCAGGTTAAGATGGATTCTCTAACGAAGAGGAAGGTTTTCAAGCTAGTGATGCCAATACCTCCTAACATAAAACATGTTGACTAATGGGTCTTCGTTAGAAAGCGTAGTGAGAAAAAGATATCGTAATCTCGCCTTATGGCGTAAGGCTTCTCATAAAACGCCCTGAAATCGACTACGATGAGACAGATTCTCTCGTATTAGATGTCATTGCATTCCACTACCCTATCAGTTTGGTAGTTTCCGAATAACAGAACATGCAGCTTACAAATGTGGTCACTACGTATCTCTATAGGATCTAGATACAGAATATACATGAAGGTTCATGGTGAACTTCATTTACCAAAGTCAAGTGGCTCTAGACCATGGAGCGCGTTTACAAAGAGGTTGAAACGCTCGCTAAAATGACTTTTTGATTGGGAGGGGATATGCCCAAGCGTTTCCATAACAAGTTTCGGATTCCATCACAGTTCATGTTGGACATGATCTTCATTAGAAGCCCTTAAAGAGTTAAGGGAAACCGCTGAACACTTGAAATCCGATTTTGAGATTAAGGATTATGGGAGAACACATTATGTCTCAGTTTGGGACTTGAGCATCGTGTCGATAGATGCTTAGGCATTTTTAGAAAGTCAAACCTTCAAGCACCCCCATGATCATCCATAGTCTTGATCCTGAAAATGATCCTCTTGTTCTAAAGCATGATGACGAAGATATGCTAGAGGCAGAAGTGCCTTACTTGAGTACAATAGGCGCATTATTGTACTTAGCTCAATGCACAAGACTGGACATCTCATTTGCAGTGAACTTCTTAGCTAAGGTATAACTTTGCGCCAACGCGACGCCATTTTGATTGGTGTAAAAGATATCTTTCAGTACTTGAGATGTACAATTGATATGGGCTTGTTCTATCCCTATAGAGAGATGATGGATTCGGATCCATCACACACCAGAAACGCCGCCAACGCTGGCCTGAGTTCTCTATCCCCATCCCAAAACGATATAAGTGTTTTGGAAGGTTTTGCTGATGCTGGGTACCTCTCTGACCAGCACAAAGGTCACTCCCAAACTGGTTAAGTGTTCACCATGGGAAAAGACCATGATATCTTAGAGGTCTACAGAACAGACTGTGGTTATATCTTCGAACCATGCAGAGATTATTGCCCTTCACGAAGTGGTTCGTGAATGTTTATGGATTGGATCCATAATCATGCATGTTCGAACAATTGTGGTTTGAAGTCTACAACAAGATGAGCCTACGAGCATTTAGGATAATACTGTTCATTTTGAACAAATGAAGCTAGGCTACACCAAAAGTGACAACACCAAGCATAATCAGAAACAGCAGACTATCCTCAAATACCAAAGTGAACTAGGTTCGATATGAGGATAATGTGGCAGACTTGTTTATTAAGTCATTACCCAAATCCACGTTCGAGAAACATGTGGCAAGAATTGGCTTACGGAAATTATCTAAACTCCCATGATCGTAGTCATCAGGGGGAGACGCAGACATCAAGGGGAGATGTCTACATGTTCACCTCGAAACGTAAAGGGTGTGTTGTGCTCTTTTTCCCCTTCGACCAAGGTTATTTTTGTCCCACTGGGTTTTTGTTACACGGCAAGGTTTTTAACGAGGCAACGAAAGAAGCACCGCGTTTGGGCACACAAGGGGGAGTGTTCAAGTAAAATCCTAGTTTGTGTTTAGCCCAAACTCTAGGTTACTTGCTCTAGTTGTAATCAGGTTAAATTAGAAGGATATAGATTCCTATTCAATGTACGATTACTTTCCTTGTATGATTGAGATTCTATGCATTGCAATTCTCTATATAAAGAGGCCCCTATTATCAATGAGAATACACAGCAAATTCCTCTCAATTCTCGTTTCCCTAAAACATGTTTTAAATTAACAAAAATAATAGAGAGCCTCATCTCGCTCTCTATATTTATGAGCGAGATAACTAAAAGTTAAGATGGATAGCCACTGAGTATCTTTAGCAATACTAGCCATTTTTTAGTCAAATTTTAGCCAAAGTAGCTAAAAAGTCATTTTGGCTAGCCACTTTAGAAATACATCTGTATCAGTGCTCTCTATTATGGGATAGGATCCTCTCCTGAGCTGGCTTTTAACCTGAGCTGCCTGAGCTTTTCATTACAAGCCACCACATGTCCAAACTCACATCTAATGGCTCCAACTTTTTATTGTATTTATTCCAATTTTTGTAGCTTAATCAATTAACGGCTGATATTCTCTGTCTGCCTCTTCAATCTCTCTTCTTCTTCTTCAACAACTCATTCCATCTTTTGTAGTTTAATCAGCTACAGTCCTCCTCCTCCTCGATTATCTCACTAAACCTCTCTTTCTTCATGATCATTCTGATTTTTCTTTTTCCTCCTTGCTCTCTTCACTTTTGTACAGATCCAAAAAAATAACAATCCAAAATTACAATCCTTCGCATTCAACCTCAGCAAAATCAAATCTAAATGAAAATCGAATCTCAGATTTTACCCTTGGTATTCTCTCCTCTTCTACCCAAGTATCCAGACCAAATTAAGACAGTATTTTGAATTAAATATCAAACGAAATAGAAGATAAAAATTGAATCTTTTGAAGCTTTTTCTTCGAGACCTGATCTGGGTTCTCTACTCTCTGTTTGATTTGATTCTCCATGTTGTGAATGGGAAGTTGTAGCTGGATGAAGATGAGAGAGAGAGAGAGAGGTGGATTGCAACAATTTGAGAGAGAGAGAGGGTCCAATTTTGTTGATACTCAATTAACAGAAATGGTGTAAGGAAATAGGTTGGAGTGGTTGATGGCTGCGATGAAGATGAGAGAGAGGGCAGAGTCTTCCTTCCTATTGTACTTTGAGTGTTGATGAAAAAAGAATAAGTCCAAACCGAGTTCAAGAGGAGCCTTTAGATGTTGTTTTAGACACGTGGCATCATCAGCTTCAAAGCTCAGGCAGCTCAGGTTAAAAACTAGCTCAGGAGAGGATGCTCTCCCCTCTATTATAGCTAGTTTTGAATTTATATTATTTTTTAAAGGAAGGTTAAATAGTTTAAATGTATTTAAAAATTACATAAAATAACTCAAAAGGAATGTTATAAATTATAGAGAGCCTCATCTCACTCTCTATATTTATGAGCGAGATAGCTAAAAGTTATAATGGAAAGCCACTTAGAGCATCTTTAGCAATGCTAGCCATTTTTAAGTCAAATTTTAGCTAAAATAGCTAAAAAGTTATTTTAGATAGTCACTTTAGAATTATGTCTGCATCAATGCTCTCTATTTTAGCTAGTTTTGAATTTATATCATTTTTTAAATGAATATTAAATAGTTTAAATATATTTATAAATTTCATAAAATAACTTAAAATGAATGTTTTAAATTATAGAGAGCCTCATCCCGCTCTTTATATTTAGGAGCGAGATAGGTAAAAGTTATAATAGAGAGCCACTTAGGAGTCTGGTGCAGCTGCTAAAATAAATAAAAAGCTAAACATGCTCTCCAAAATAGCTAAGAAGCCACAATAGAAAGTCTGCTAAAAATGCTTTTAGGAGTCTGGTGCAGCTGCTAAAATGTATAAAAAAACTAAACATCTCTCCAAAATAACTAAGGAGCCAAGATAGATTAGAGCATCTTTAGCAATGCTAGCCATTTTTGAGTCAAATTTTAGCTAAAGTAGCTAAAAAGTTATTTTAGCTAGCCACTTTAAAATTACGTCTGCATCAATGCTCTCTATTTTAGCTAATTTTAAATTTATATTATTTTTTAAATGAATATTAAATAGTTTAAATGTTTTATAAATTACATAAAATAACTTAAAAGGAAGATTTTAAATTATAGAGAGTCTCATCTCGCTCTCTATATTTAGGAGCGAGATAGCTAAAAGTTATAATAGAGAGCCACTTAGGAGTCTGGTGCAGCTGCTAAAATAGATAAAAAGCTAAATATGCTCTCCAAAATAGCTAAGGAGCTGTACATACCTCCAATAATATGGAGTATTTACTACATCACCAAGCATAAGTAACACCCTCTTTGGGACATCCACAAGCCATGGTGAGGCCCAACCGAGACTTGCATCTTGTAGCCCTATGTTCAAGCTACGCTACGGTATCCGGAAGTCGCAAATCCGTCGCCGGGAAGCCACCTTTCCGGCCTTGCCAAGTTGCCCTCACAAACTAGACTTTCTACACTAGAATAGTTGTTACTTGTCCCACATCGAAAACAATGTAGGGGATATGGCTTCCTTCACTTATAAAAGGAATGCCTCCTCCCACAACTCAAACATTCATTACACACTTTGTAATCATGTTAGGCCGCAAGGCTCGACACACACTAGTATAAACATTCAAGTGGACATAGTCTCCCGCTCATGCGGAGGCGAACCACTATACATCTCGTGTCAACTCTTTCTCTCTCTCTATCTCTCTCTCTTTGATGCTAACTAGAGATCCCGCTCAATCTCTAACGTTAACATTGGCGCCGTCTGTGGGAAGCCAACACAAAGGCTTCGTCACCTACCACGAACTTTGACCCGAAAATGTCGATTCGACGCTCATTCAAACATCAAATCATGGATGGTCAACGCCCGACGGAGTCGGTCAACGTCGGGCTAGCTTGGTCAACGCTGACCATGGTTAGTCAACGCTGAACTTCAAAAAAAAAAAAAAAAAAAAAAATTGAAAAATTGGCGGCAAACTTCTTTGGACACCCAGAGATTTGCTCTGGACACCCAGCCACTTTCGCCAGAACTCCTCCTCCGCTGGGAACCATCTCCGCCAACCCCGCATTGCTTCCGCTAGCAGCCAGCCCGCTCAACAGCTCCAAAACTTCCGCTGAGCACCAAGTCAGCTAGCTACAACACCGCTACGAGACACTAGCGGTAAAACCTCCGCCAAGAACCCATGTTCTTCAAGGCACCGTCGGCCAAACGCTCCGCCAAAACCCATCGAGCGCGCCTGCAACTTCACCACCATCGTTAGCGGATTCCGACACCGCCGGGTTACAGCAGCGGCAGTCTCCAGCGGAATCTCAACTAACAACCGCTGGGCCAAAATTGCACCAAACTTTTACCTGCGGCACCGCCACACCCTGTCAGCGGCAACACCAAACTTCTGTCAGCGGTACCACCGAGACGGGTCGGCGGCAGCGCCAAAGCTCCATCAACGAGGCCCGCTAGATGAACTCCGCTCCGCTGCACTGTTCACCGCTGAGCTTCTCCTCCGCCGACCAAAGCTCCACCGCCGAGCTCTCCTCCGCTGAACATCAGCGCTGAGCCGAGCTTCACCAGCTTCCGAGCATCACCGCTAGCAAGCCAGGCCTCCGCTGGACACCAAAACCTCCGCTGAACGCCAAGCCCGTTGAGTTCCAAAACACCTGGAACAACTCCGCTGGACATCACACATTGCAGCAGCTCTGCTTAAACCGCTGGACAACTCCGCTGGCTAAAGCTCCTTTGGCCAAAGCTCCGTTACCGCTGCCAACCGACAACCGTTGGACAGTCCTCCGCCAACCGGCAACCGCCGGGCTAAGCACCCATGGCTCTCTTCAATGAGTCTCCACTCTGCACCATTCTGCCGGTGTACAAGGTCCTGCCGCTGTTCCAGTTTGGTACTCAACCTGAGCATAATTGGTGGTCGTCGACCCACTCAAAAAAAAAAAAAATTGGGATACAATGCAGCTCTCAGTGGTGCAGTTCCTTCAAACATCGAGTGCCTTTGAGCCACACACAGATAAGTTCTCTTATCTACTTATTCACGTGCCACGGGTTATATCAACCACACGTTTATATATATGCGCACATGACCTGCTATTCTGCTAAGCATGCTCTGCCATACCTCATTTTTTCAACTCATTACACTCCACAAACAAAGTGCCACGCACTAAACAGCATGGGCACTTGTCTGCCTATATGCATGAACTTACTCCTACTCACCTACTCAGTTGCTTGCCACATGCATCATGATTTTATATATGTTCATTATCATGCCTACAGCATATATCAACGGATAATTGGCCATGTATAAAGAATCTCCTATCATGCATGTTTGTTGATCAGCCACGTGCCCGCCCATCAACATTATCCATTAACATTATCATGCATGTTAATTATGCTGAACACTTTCAACATAAGAGTATGTCTTGCCAATTATCACTGCAACGTTTAGAGAGAGCCATGTTCCATTTATCATGCATAAGATAATTATAACGGCATGATATAATTATTGACACCGCTTGAACATATCTCCTATCTATATCTTCCGTGTGTATAGTACACACAAGAACCCACACTAGTACACATGCCTATATGTTCATTTAGTTGCTGCCTTGCTAGCTATACCATGCTTCTTATATTGATCTCAATGATCTCTAGGCATGTTTACAAAATGCAAAAATGATATTAGCATCCGCATTACAAGTACATGCTATACACATATGCCATGCTTCTATTTTAATTGCAAAATTAAATAAGTATGGGACACTCAAACAAAATATTATTACTTGCTCTATGTGTTTATCGTTTTTTCATCGGCAACCAACCGCCAGGCGGTAAGGCAACGCCTCATAATGACAATGACCGCTACGTGGCATTGCAGTCAAGCTTTTCTCCTTCGAGAAAATAGCAAGGGACTAGTTAACACAGCCCACGGCAGCCATTGATCCGGCAGTTAACCCCGACGCTTGGGTACCAAAGATTGGGCTCGCTACCCAACACCCTCTGCTCCGTGCAGCTCCCCTCATCAAACAATTTTCCGACCATCCTGAGGTCTATAGCCAGGAGTGGGGGACTCCTCGCAGGGCCTAGCAGGGGCCCACCCGAAAGGGCAAAAGCGTTCGCTCCAACCAATTCTAGATGGACGACGCACTCGCACTAATTATGCTTCATATACGGCACAAAGCTACGCTTTGGTATCAACCCGCAAGAACACCCTCCTTGACTGGGGACTTCGGGGACTTGTACATACAGCCCAGCATAATTAGCAACGGCCACGCTCATGCCCCAGGGCATCACCATCGAGCTACCCGTTAATGCCTCATGGCAACGACAGGCTTCCGCGCAAGTGCCCCAGCCGCCCCGCCAGGCTTCCGCGTCCGCTCATGTGCCTCAGCGGCACCGCCAGACTCTCGCGCTCGTGCCTCAGCGGCACCGCCGAGCTTTCACCCTAGTGCCTTCGCGGCACCCCCTAGCTTCCGCTCACGCCTTCGCGGCACCCTTGAGCTTCCGCTCATGAGCTTCCCGCTCATGCCTTCCCGGCACCCCTGAGCTTCCCGCTCATGCCTTCCCGGCACCCCCGAGCTTCCGCTCGTGCCTCCCCGGCAACCCTTGAGCTTCCGCTCACGAGCTTCCCGCTCATGCCTTCCCGGCACCCCCGAGCTTCCCTCTCATGCCTTCCCGGCACCCCCGAGCTTCCCGCTCACGCCTTCGCGGCACCCCCGAGCTTCCGCTCACGAGCTTACCGCTCACGCCTTCGCGGCACCCTTGAGCTTCCGCTCATGAGCTTCCCGCTCATGCCTTCCCGGCACCCCCGAGCTTCCCGCTCATGCCTTCCCGGCACCCCCGAGCTTCCGCTCATGCCTCCCCGGCAACCCTTGAGCTTCCGCTCACGAGCTTCTCGCTCATGCCTTCCCGGCACCCCCGAGCTTCCCGCTCATGCCTTCCCGGCACCCCCGAGCTTCCTGCTCATGCCTTCCCAGCACCCCCGGGCTTCCCGCTCATGCCTTCCCGGCACCCCCGAGCTTCCCGCTCATGCCTTCCCGGCACCCACGAGCTTCCCGCTCATGCCTTCCCGGCACCCCTGAGCTTCCCGCTCATGCCTTCCCGGCACCCCCGAGTTCCCACTCATGCCTTCCCGGCACCCCGAGCTTCCGCTCATGCCTCCCCGGCAACCCTTGAGCTTCCGCTCACGAGCTTCCCGCTCATGCCTTCCCAGCAAACCCACGAGCTCCCCGCTCATGCCTTCCCGGCAACCCCGAGTTTCCCGCTCACGAGCTTTCCACTCATGCCTTCCCGGCAATCCTCGAGCTTTACGCTCATGTCTAGTCGACACACCACACGTTAAATGGAACATTGAATTTTTCTACCATTTGTCGTTTACCGACCGCGACAAATCAAATTCTTTTCGCGTTCCATTAATACGAGCGACAACCAAACAAACACAAGCGTTCACGTGTTCATCATTCCCGAATTACAAACGCTTACCTTCGCACCGCTCATGAAAACTTACATTCATCATATTCAATCCATACGCTCTCTCGAGTTTGTACGTCATAATTCGGTCGTACTCGGCGCCATTCGCGTGTATACATCAACATGTATCACGCACCCCATACGTTCATATATGCCAACGCATATCAGCGCAACTCACATTTGTTGCCCAATGCAACGAGCATTCTACATATGCCTATTTTTTGTCTTTGTTATGCAGGTTAACGAGTCCCTTCTTGCTTACGGAGTTCGGGGACTTGTAGGGGCTCCGTACCGCCCGATTACTTATGCTTGATGACTTCGTGGTTATAACTCCCCAACCAAGAAGCTACTCTTACTCGGGGACTTCGGGGACTTGTACATACCTCCAATAATATGGAGTATTTACTACATCACCAAGCATAAGTAACACCCTCTTTGGGACATCCACAAGCCATGGTGAGGCCCAACCGAGACTTGCATCTTGTAGCCCTATGTTCAAGCTACGCTACGGTATCCGGAAGTCGCAAATCCGTCGCCGGGAAGCCACCTTTCCGGCCTTGCCAAGTTGCCCTCACAAACTAGACTTTCTACACTAGAATAGTTGTTACTTGTCCCACATCGAAAACAATGTAGGGGATATGGCTTCCTTCACTTATAAAAGGAATGCCTCCTCCCACAACTCAAACATTCATTACACACTTTGTAATCATGTTAGGTCGCAAGGCTCGACACACACTAGTATAAACATTCAAGTGGACGTAGTCTCCCGCTCATGCGGAGGCGAACCACTATACATCTCGTGTCAACTCTTTCTCTCTCTCTATCTCTCTCTCTTTGATGCTAACTAGAGATCCCGCTCAATCTCTAACGTTAACAGGAGCCAAAATAGAGAGTCTGCTAAAGATGCTCTAAGAACTTAAACTTGAATCCAAATCCAGAGGCGGCGCGAACCCCAAAGCCATATCAATAAACTTTGACATCATAGTTAGGATGACAACTAACTGCGATCTGCCTTCCCCCTTACATAAGAGAAGGCACACCAATCTCGGCCTTCGGCGATTGAGAAATCTATCGTTCTTTACCATGAATTCAAGAGATGGTGTCCTGCAATCAGCAAGAAGACACCGTAACACCCAATGATTAGGAAAACACGATCAGATCTACCTCATTGCTTCACCGAAGCATGATAACGCCCAAGAGTCGAACTAAGGCTGCAAGGCTTCCTTCCCAACACTATAAAATGACTCACTAGAGGTGAATATAAGATGTGCTTGATAAAGGTAGAGCAATATCTGCTATATGTGCTCAACTTCAAAGTTAGAGTTGTTAGAGTTCTCTCTAGAGATAACAGTACAAATGATTTCTACTTAGTTTAATCTAATTTTCATATTGTTTTGGACATGTGTCTATATTCTTGACTACTTAAGCCACTAGTTTTAATCCAAATTTGGATTACTTTCTCTTCTGGAGAGTTAATGGCAAAGCATACTTACATCTTTTTGGGGTAGTTTTCTCCTTTAGTAGCGTGGGGCGGTGGGGCACTACCTCACGATCTAAATTTATCTTTCCTTGAATGTCTACTATCTTAAAAGCTATTAAGAGGTCATTTCAAAAAAAAAAAGTATTAAGAGGTAGAGTAATTTCTGATGATTTTTTGCAACCGAATGGAGAGTGGCTTTTGTCTCTTGTTGTGATCTATGCAGCATCAATTTTGAATCTCTTGATCACATTTTTCTTCATTTTTCTTATGCTGCTGCAATATGGAGTTATTTTACTTGTCACTTTGAGTTGGGTGGGATTATTTCTTCAATTTGAAAGGTACTCCAAGTAGGTCTTGCTGCATGGAGAGTTCCTAACTAAAGGATTTATGGTTGATTTATTTCACTTTAATATTGTGATTTGTAGCTAGAAATTAAAACCAGATATAGGGGAGTCGCTACATAAGTTCTAATCATATATATTCAAGCAGCTAGCTGATTAGCAACAGGTACTACGCACAATATCATTCAAGATATTCGTATTTTGAAATGTTTTGGTGGCCAATTTGTCTGATCCCAAATTAACATTTATCATTGTCAGCTCGAAGAAAATCAAGTCAATATCCGTGGCCCAAGCTAGATATTTTCGACAAGTTCGGAATATATTATTTAGGGGCTCAATAAAGCCTACTTGAAAGTCAAACAATCTTGAGGCAAATCTAGATATTCGTTGATTTACTAATAATTATCAAATCTTTAATAGTTAATGATGATTTGCTTGATTACCAAGGTGGTGCAAAATGGGAAGATGCATGTTAAGAAGCAAGCTGCGCTTATGGTTCAGATAAGGACGTGAGCTACACACATGCAAGCAATCAAGCTGCACTCATATGGCAATTAATGGACGTGGAACAGTTTGGTCAGGAATATACATCCTTGATTGCAATTAACAAGGATATATATTATTGATTACGGTGTGACAACTAAGGAAGGCTACTGGATTTGTTATGCTCGAAGATATATATGAATAACCAACAGTTGGTCATTGACGAATTTACGTTGCCTAGAAGATGACTACGGCGAAGATGCAATCAACATTGCCTAGCTAGAATATAGCTACATTACAGAGACAAATGATTATTACTTAGGAAAAATTTCACAAATGGTCACTCAATTATGACTCATTCGATACTTTAGTTACTGAAGTTTCAAATATATCACTTTGGTCACTCAACTATTACATTGTCAATCACTTAAATCACTTTGTTAATTTTTTTTTCATTAAAAAAATTATAAAAAATACTCTTTGGGTGACTTAAGTGATTGACAATGTAATAGTTGAGTGACCAAGTGATATATTTGAAACTTCAGTGATCAAAGTGTCGAATGAGTCATAGTTGAGTGATCATTTGTGGAATTCTCCCTATTACTTATTTCCTGGGATAGTTATCAAAACTAATAAATGTTTTGATTGTATTCGAGGCCAATAACTGTGGCCTAAAATATAGTATTTTACTCCTATTAGGAATGTGAATTTACAGTAAGTAGCCTATATATAGAGGCTAAAGACAAAATACAACAAACAAGCTCTCAATCAACTAATCTCTCAAATTATCCAAAGTCTCTCCGGAGCAACTTACCTTCAACCTAATTGAAACCAGCGAAGCTAAAGATTACGCTTTAACAAAACCCGGTGCTTTCTCCTACTTCCCGGTGATTGCTCTACTCAATCTACAATATTGAGTATCGATTCGGTGATGCAAGAGATCACAACAAAAGTCCTTATTATGTATGGCATAGAAAAGAACTTTGTGACGAGGTTAGTAATCTCCTCGTCCACAAAGCTTGAAAAGAAGTCAGATCAAGGGACAGCCCGACGACTACACCCCCGGTGTTGGCACGCTTGCACAATCACATCAGCACAAAGAGACTGTTTGCTAACCCAAACTAGGCCGAAGCCAAACACAATTAATAATGTAGGCCACGTCGTGCCCATAGAGTGATAGAAGTTAATTGGCACCTCCCATTAATTGGTTGGTTCAAGATTAATTCTAATGGAGCTTGAAAGCAACATGAGAGGGTTGGCAGATATGAGACATTTTTCTTGGAACTTTTGCTTCTAGTCTTAATATCCCTACTTCCATTGCGGTAGAAGTGAAGACTATGATTAAGGCAATGGGGCCGTGACCACTTACCCAATTTTAGTCTAAAAATTGTCCACTTGCTCCACCAAGAGTTTTTTAACCCCATTTACCCAATCTAATATCTATTGACAGTATTGCCCTCATACTCTCTCTCTCTCTCTCTCTCTCTCCCCGCACCACCTTCTGCCGGTCCTTCTTGTCCTCCACCATCGACTCGCGCCGCTAACGCTTCAGCGACTCCGGGGAGGGCCTGCGGTGGTGGTGGAGGCAGTGGATGCGGTTGGTGTCCGGGTTGGACCGACTGTGTTCTCTTCACCGGATTCGGATCGGGTCGTGGCTGCGTTGTCTTCTTCAGCCACCGGTGGTTCCTCTTCTTCTCCGATCTGTGGTTCCTCTTCTTCCGATATGGTTCGGAATGCCTTTTCTTCTCATGATTCGGGTCGGATCAGGGATGCATCCTCCTCTTCTTCTTTCCCCAGTGGTTAAACGGTTGTTGCCTCTTGTTCTTCTTCCATCTATCGTGGTGTTGTTGCGGCGGTCTCGTCTTCTGCCATTGATGGTTTGTAGGGGGTTGGTCGGCGAACTGGCCAAAGAATGAGAGAAAGTGCATTGCAGTACTGGAGCCTCATAATATTTAGCACAAGTTGTTCTAGAGTTTGCTTTCCCCGTTGGTTCTGTTTGATTTGCAAGTACAGTACGCCTTTTTTTTTTTTTTTTTTTAGAAAACAAGTACAATAGTTGGGTAATATCTTGTTAATAGAAGCAGGTTAACATTGCAGTTGGATGTAATTTTTGTAGTGTTTTCTTGCTGAAGAAAAAAAAAAGGTTTATTGAGTAGTTATACATGTCTATTGCGGAGCAATAATATGATTATTGGGAGGCAATAATATGAGTATTGGGGGTGGGGGCAATAATATGCATATAAATTGATCAATTGTGCCTGTAGTGTATTCATTTTGGTTTTGGGAGTTTATGCAATTCACTGGAGGTTAATAATATGAGTATTGGGAGGCAATAATATGAGTATTGGGAGGCAATAATATGATTACTGGGGGGCAATAAATTCATATGCCGGAATCCAGTCATCAGTCCGGTAGCAGGATTCAGGTGAATGGTTGTTGGATTCTGGTCACCGGTCGCCGGAGATCGCGACCGGCCACTGGTCACCAGAGCACAGCAAGGTGGAGGATGACTTCTCTCTCTAAGTGAGAAAGAAGGAGAGGGCAAAAAAATCTCAAAAATAAATAAAAAGAATAAAAAAAGAATTAATTGGGTATTAGGGAAATAATCTCTTAGAGTGTTTTGGGTAAATGGGGTTAAAAAACTGTTAGTGGAGCAAGTGGGCAATTTTCAAGCTGAAATTGGGTAAATGATCATTTCCCCTAAGGCAATTGAGCTGACTTGGTGTAATACCTGCAAATTTGTGATACAAACTAAATAATTAGCTAATTTGTGTACTCCCTAGAAAAATTAAAGGAGTAAAAACAAAGTATTTGGGATTAATTTTATTATTCCGGTCATTATTAAGGATGCTTAGGACAAAATTTTTTGAAATTTTTGTGAAGGGTAATGTCCAATTTGAGGGTTCGGTATTAAAGTTCGTATCGAGATGATTCTATGAAAATTTTCGTGAAATTTTTTAGGTACTCGAGTTATTTATTATGAACTTCTGAAATATGAGAATAAAATAAATTATGAATGGAGTGATCTCGACCATGGGATCTCACACCGCTTAATCTGGATCATTACAGTTATCATCGCTTAATCTGCACCGTTGCATTTAGGCCTCGTTTGTTTCTCAAAATTGAGGACTTGGGAAAGAAAATTTATTCCGTTCCTATGTTTGGTGTGCATAAGGAAATGAACAACTTTTCTTTAAGAAGGGAAAATATGGGGGAAATTGAATTATTTCATCCTCTAAATGATTCATTTTTCCTTCCACTTTTCTTGCATTAATTACATAATATAAGTACATTTATTTCCTTGTTGAAAATTATTATTGATGTTGTAGAGAAACTGAATTAGAGAGGAATTTGCTGTGTATTCTCATTGATAATAGAGGCCTCTTTATATAGAGGATTACAATGCATAGAATCTCAATCATACAAGGAAAGTAATTCTACATTGATTAGGATTCTAGATCCTTCCAATTAAATCCTATTACCACTAGGTCAAGTAACCTAGAGTTTGGGCCAAACACAAATTAGGTTTTCCTTCAACACTCCCCCTTGTGTTGCCCAAACGCGGTGCTTCTCTCGTTGCCTCGTTAAAAACCTTGCCGAGTAACAAAAACCCAGTGGGACAAAAATAACCTCGGTCGAAGGGGAAAAAGAGCACAACACACCCTTCACGATTCGAGACGAACATGTAGACATCTCCCCCTGATGTCTGCACCTCCCCCTGATGACTACGATCATGGGAGTTTAGATAACTTCCGCAAGCCAATTCTTGCCACATGTTTCTCGAATGTGGATTTGGGCAATGACTTAGTAAATAAGTCTGCCACATTGTCCTCAGATCGAACTTGGTTCACTTTGATCTTGAGGAGCTTCTGTTGTTGCTGATTGTAGAAGAATTTAGGCGATATATGCTTGGTGTTGTCGCCTTTGATGTAGCCTTGCTTCATTTGTTCAATGCAAGCAGCATTATCCTCATAAATGCTCGTTGGCTCATCTGTGGTAGACTCAACCACAATTGTTTCGAACATGCGTAACTATGGATCGAAGCCATATACATTCACGGACTGCTTCGTGAAGAGCAATAATCTCTGCATGATTCGAAGAAGTAGCGACTAAAGTCTGCTTCGTAGACCTCCAAGATATCGCGGTCTTTCCCATAGTGAAAACATAACCAGTTTGGGAGCGACCTTTGTGTGGGTCAGAGAGGTACCCAGCATCAGCAAAACCTTCCAAAACACTTATATCGTTTTGGATTGGGGATAGGGAACGCGGTCCACCATGTGTGGCATCCCTGGCACTTGATGGGTCCGAATCCATCATCTCTCTATAGGGATAGAACAAGCCCATATCGATCGTACCACTTAGGTATCGAAAGATATCTTTAACACCAGTCCAATGGCGTCGTGTTGGCGCAGAGCTATATCTAGCTAGCAAGTTCACTGCGAATGAGATATCCGGTCTTGTGCATTGTGCCAAGTACAATAATGCGCCTATTGCACTTAGGTAGGGCACTTCCGCCTCTAGCACATCTTCATCGTCATCTTTTGGACGAAATTGGTCCTTCTTTGGATCAAGACTACGGACGACCATTGGGGTGCTTGAAGGCTTAATCTTGTCAGTGTTGAAACGCCTAAGCATCTTTTGGGTATAAGCTGATTGGTGAATCAGGATACCATCTCTACGGTGCTCAAGTTCCAAACCGAGGCAAAACCGTGTTTTCCCAAGATCTTTCATCTCAAACTCGGATTTCAAGTGTTCAGCGGTTTCCCTTAACTCTTTAAGGGTGCCAATTATGTTCATGTCATCAACATAAACCGCTACTATTGCAAATCCGGAACTTGTCCTTTTTATGAACACACATGGGCATAGTTCATTGTTGACATATCCCTTTCCAATCAAGTAGTCACTTAGACGGTTATACCACATCCGTCCGGATTGTTTCAATCCATATAGTGAGCGTTTCAATCTAATCGCAAACGCACTCCGTGGTTTAGAGCCACTTGATTTGGGTAACTGAATTCCATCTGGAATCTTCATGTATATCTCTGTATCTAGATCCCCATATAGATACGCAGTAACCACATCCATAAGCTGCATATTCAGTTTTTCGGAAACTACCAAACTGACAAGGTAGCGGAACGTAATAACGTCCATTACGGGAGAATAGGTCTCTTCGTAGTCGATTCCAGGGCGTTGTGAGAAGCCTTGCGCCACAAGGCGAGCTTTGTACCTTACAATCTCGTTTTTCTCATTACGCTTTCTAACGAATACCCATTTATGACCAACTGGTTTGGTGTTGGGCGGTATTGGCACAACTGGTCCGAATACCTTTCTTTTCGCTAGAGAATCAAGTTCTGCCTGAATCGCATCTTTCCACTTTGGCCAATCGGCTCTACGCTGGCATTCAGCAACGGAGCGTGGTTCGATGTCATCGGTCTCAATAATCTCACGCGCCACTGAATACGCGAATACATCATCGATGATGACGGAGTTTCTTTCCCACGTCCCAAGTACACTAGTGTAATTAACAGAGATCTCTACGTTCTCAGGGATAGGTTCTGACATTGAGGCGTCCCCCAATGATGTCTCTTGGACATAACCATAATCCGGAACATTCTCATGGGACGGATTTTGAGTATCGATGATCAAAGGATTTGTTTGTGCCTCATTCGCCTTCTTTCTAGGGCGAGTATCCTTCGAACCAATTGGTCTACCGCGCTTTCTTGCGGGACCTGCGGCCATAGATGCCACATCATTGCCATGTTGGGCAATGGCGCCATCTCCTGATGTGACAGGAGTGGCGTGATGTCCAGTATTTGAGACATCGATCCTTGCAGGCACGTTTGCAGCAGGTATGTGTGATCTTGTCACTTTGGCAACATCAGAAAACGCATCAGGCAGAGTGTCTGCTACGTTCTGGAGCTCGATTATTCTTCGCACTTCAAGTTCGGACTGTGCGGTACGGGGATCGAGATGAGACATAGTGGGGACAGACCACGACAATTCTTGTCGTTCCTGTTGAACATCTGTGTTCTTATCTCCCCCTAACGACGGGAAGACTGTCTCATCAAAGTGACAATCCGCAAATCTAGCGGTAAAGAGATCGCCTGTCAAGGGTTCAAGGTAGCGGACGATTGTTGGAGATTCATATCCAACATAAATGCCCATTCGTCGTTGTGGACCCATCTTAGTACGCTGTGGCGGCGTAATAGGCACATAAATGGCACACCCAAAAATGCGTAAATGCGAGATATCGGGCTCGAATCCAGTCACTAGCTGTAACGCAGAGTAAGATTGGGTTGCAGTGGGTCGTAGACGAATGAGAGTCGCTGCATGCAATATTGCATATCCCCAAGCAGAAACAGGGAGATTGGTGCGCATAACCAATGTCCGGCTATCATCTGTAGTCGTTTGATAGCGGCTTCTGCGAGACCATTTTGGGTATGAACATGGGGAACTGGATGTTCTACATCAATCCCCAGTGACATGCAATAGTCATCGAATGTTTTCGATGTAAACTCCCCAGCATTATCAAGTCGAATTGACTTAATAGGGTGGTCCGGGTAGTGAGCCCGTAGACGGATAATCTGGGCGAGGAGTTTTGCATAAGCAGCATTCCGAGTGGACAGTAGCGCGACATGTGACCAGCGTGTCGACGCATCAACCAATACCATAAAGTATTTAAAAGGTCCGCATGATGGTTGAATTGGTCCACAGATATCCCCTTGGATTCTTTGTAAGAACGGAATAAGTATTTTGGGATCCTTTGCGTAGGACGGTCTCGGTCCTAATTTCCCGAAGGAACAGGCTTTGCAGAAAGAGCGAGGGGCCTTAGAAGCAACCAATGAGGATTTTGGTTGGGCCGGAGCGTCCGTAGCGCTATTAGAAGCAAAGTGTGTGACTACATCTCCCATTATGGCGTTAGAGCCATGGAAAGTGGTGTGTGTAGCGTCATGGCTACTGGGAGGAACAACCATGGTGTCATGCTCATGGTTGGCGCCAGTAATGGCGTCATCACTTGGGACGTGGGCGGCCTTATGGCGCCCCAAGACAGCTGCAGTTCCAGAGGCTGCAATGGTTGCGGTCTTGCTAAGTCCTGGAATCAATTTTCGATTCTTGCTTCTTCTCACTCTGAAGAATGGATGTCCGTGTGAAGTCTTTAGTATACGGAGCATCATATCACGACCAGGATGTCCTAGTCGGTCATGCCAAAGCCAATATGTGTCTGAATCCAAGAGATCTTCTCTTATGATATTATTGGATTCAATAGGTCGAATTGTAGTGACATAAAGTCCACTAGATTGACACATAAGCTTCTCTAAGATGCGCTTTCGTCCGCAATCATTAGAGGTAATGCAAAGGAATTCTATTCCGTTCTCATTATGCGTTTCCGCATGGAATCCGTTGGCTCTAATATCTTTAAAACTCAATAAGGTCCGATTTGCCTTAGGAGCGTAGAGAGCTTCAGTGACTTTGATCAAGGTGCCATTGGGCAAAAGGAATTGGGCCATTCCATGTCCTTGAATTAAACTTGATGGCCCAGCCATCGTAGTCACAGATGAATATGTAGGCAACATCTCTAAAATAATTGCCTATGTCGTAGAATGGTGTGCGTAGTCGCACTATCCGCAAGACATTGAAGTTCATCCATTCCTAAAAAGAAAGAGCTCGTAATTAAAAAGGAGTTATAAAGAAAAGAACTCAACTTTTATTAATAAGCCAAACGGAATTACATCATCGTTTCTATAACCAAAGTAAACCTAATCCAATAAACTAGTTAATGCAAAACAATGGTAGTGGCCCATCTTCTTTCGGTAATTTCAATGTAAATGTGACCAGTTAAGTAGAGAGATGTCGGTGGAGCAAAGCTCGCTTAAGAACCACTTATCTCAAAACCTTTCTAGACATCACTTTTACATTAAGTACGCCTACTTTGAAGAAAGACTAGTATCATTGGCATCTACTACAAAAGTAATATGGCAATTGCCTACATCTCTTGGAAAATAAAAAGACTTAATCAAAATCGCCAGTTTCTGGTTCTTGATCCTTGTAGTCTTCTACCCTTAGATCGAGATCTCCATCTTGATCTTCTTGTTCCATGTAATGTGCCTCCCTTGCTTCACGATACATCTTGTATGCGTTTGCAACATTCTGGGATGCAGTACACTTCTTTGCCCAATGTCCATTTAATCCACATCTGAGACAAGCATCATTATGGCCAGATTCCCTTGATCGAGACGCTCTAGGGGCGTTTGGTAGACGGTTATTACCTTTGGTGGCGTTATTACCATAACCGGAGGCTTGACCTCTCTCTCTCTTCACACGTTTACCTCCACGGTTCCGTGCACGCCTATCTTGGCGATTTCCTTCCTCTTAGGGCGAGAATATGGACCAGAACGTCCAGAATTATCCCTACTCTTAGGGTTTCGCTCCTTGCGTCCTCCCTTGGGGGCGCGACTATAATTAGACTCCGGAATTGACTTGGTTCCCACGGGTCTAGAGTTATAGTTCTTCACAAGTATGTTGTCGTGCTTTTCAGCTACGTTCATGGCACCAATTAGCTCATGAAATCTTGTGATGCGTCTAGCATTGACATCAATCCGATAGTTTTTGGCTATCATCAACGCAGAGACGGGGAAGGTGGAGAGAGTTTTCTCGATCAACATCGTATCAGTGATGTCTTGTCCACAAAATTCCATCATAGACTTGATACGGAGTGCTTCCGAATTGTAGTCAAGTACAGACTTGAAATCACAGAAGCGAAGGCTATGCCATTTCACTTCTAAGTCTGGAAGCAGGGAATCACGGACGTTGCCAAAACGCTGCTCGAGTTCCACCCATAGCCTTCTTGGGTCTTCCTCATTGAGGTACTCATTTTGGAGCGCGTCATTCATGTGCCTTGTCATGAGAATGATGGCTTTTGCTTCGTTAGCCTCTCTCGTAGCTCTATTTGCTTCAAAAGCAGCAGCTTGTTGAGGAGTAAGCACGTCCTGACTTGGCTCTTGGATCGTACTCAGGATCCCATCAGCCTTAAGATGCTGGCGCACATCACGGACCCACTTATGGTATCCTGCGCCTGTTGTCTCAAGTGGAGTGAAGCTCAACTTGTTCAGGTTACTCATCCTGAAAAACAACAAGAAAATAGGGTTAGTTTCGGAGCGTAGAAGGCTACCACGAAAAACTATATAATTTCTGAGCGTAGTCGCTTCCAAGAAATTAGGGATTTTCTGAGCGTAGTCGCTTCCAAGAAAATCCAATTCCAAGAGGGGTTTTGGATTAGATCGAAACGACGATGTATGTGGTCGATCGTTTTCTTCTCAACAAACTCTAAGTTTGGAGGACTCTACAAGCTCCAAGCTTGGAGTGAGCACGAACCCCCACAGTTCGGCTATTGGTCTCCCCTATGAAGAAGAAAGGGGGGTAGAAGAAGGGATGTTGGAAGTCCCCGAGAAAAGAAGAAGAAATTATTTAAAAAAAACTTCAAAAACGGGAACTTTTAGAAAAATTTACCTTAAAAGATGGTCGGAAAAACCGTCGCCAGAAGTTACTGTAGCTGCAGGAGTTACTGTAGCTGACCGGAAAAGTCACCGGAAATTCGCCGGAAAGTGGCCGGAAAAGTCGCCTGAAGTGGGCCGAAAAATGTTGACCGGCGTTGACCGGAGGGTTGACCGGCGTTGACTGTGGTTGACCCGATCGCTGACGTGGCACTGGTGCTGACGTGGCTTGCTGACGTGGCTACTGTTGATGCTGACGTGGATGATTGCGTGGCGGCTGACGTCAGGGTCTTCTGCTGCTGGGCTTCAGTTTATTGGGCTTGAGGCTGCTGGGCCGAGTACTTAGGCTATAGAGGCTTGGGCTGACTGCAGCTGGGCCTAGGGTTTGACCGGAAAAGGGTTTTGTTGACCGAAGCACAGATAGGAGGTGCAGGCGGCGGTTCAGCGGTTCAGTTGGTTCTGGCGGCCGGTTCAAGTCGATATAGACCGGTTCCGGTGGTGGTCTTTTGGATCAGGTGGTCTGATGTCCGTTTGCAGCTTCTGGTGGAGTTTGGTGACGGTTGACTGGGGGGAAAATATCGAACCGGGCAGAAGGGCTTTCGATACTTCCGGTGGCCGGTTCGGTGGTTTGCCGGCCGGTTCTGGGGGTGGGGCCGCCGGTTCTGGACTCCTGGAGTTGAGATCTTGAAGGTGGGCGGCGGAGGTTTCTGGTATTTGAAGGGTACGAATATAGGGTCTCAGGGTTAGGGCTCGTGCTGATAACGTGTTGTAGAGAAACTGAATTAGAGAGGAATTTGCTGTGTATTCTCATTGATAATAGAGGCTTCTTTATATAGAGGATTACAATGCATAGAATCTCAATCATACAAGGAAAATAATTCTACATTGATTAGGATTCTAGATCCTTCCAATTAAATCCTATTACCACTAGGTCAAGTAACCTAGAGTTTGGGCCAAACACAAATTAGGTTTTCCTTCAACAATTGACAATTTTATTTAAAAATTTTGTGGAGATATAAATGGAATATTAGCATGATTTTGTTTCCTTGCCTTGCACAAACTAAACACTAGAATGGAAACAAACATATGTTTTCTCCTTACTTTCCTAACATTTTCCAAATAGCGGAAAGAAAGTTAATGAGAAGTTTGTTTTTCTTTCCTATAGGATTTCCTAAAGAGTTGATTCCATTTCTGCAAACCAAGCGAGGCCTTATAGTCAATTAATCTCCACCATCCGATTTTGTATATATTAGCCCATATTAGTCTAGAAGGAGGGGAAAGAGAGCGAAGATCTCTCTAGTCTCTCGACCGAGGTTTGACATACAGGCACATAGTCTAAACCAAGTCGGACCTTCCTTCTTATAGTCGATAACACCAGTGCAAATTCTTCATCTTGGCTTGGGACTCACTACCAAGGTCTCATAGCGTCAACACCATCATCTAGGTTGGCAAATTGAAGGCTGAAACCTATGGTGTTTCTGGTGACTTTCTGTAATAAACGGCGACTTTAGTAGGGCTGTCATTTTCAACCGAGACAAACCAACCAACCGAATCCGAGCCGAACCAAAGAAGTTGGTAACCGACACTGTCGCTAACCGAAGTCTTCGTACGGTACAACAGTACCGACTCCACATACATGGTACGGTAATGGTTTTAATTTTCAAATATACACAGTATACCGTACCGTACTGAACTCATGTATATTACTCATATTTAAAAAAAAAAATTTCTCTTCTTTACGGACACTTCTTCTCTCTTCTCTTTTTTTTTTTTTTAATCTTTTGTCGTCTCTTTCTGTCTCTCTTCTGGTCTTCTTCTTTTTAGTTTTTTATTCTTTTCTCTTTCTTCTGTCTTCTTTCTTCTTTCTTTCCCCGTCTCCTCTCTCTTTTTTTCCTCCTTCTTTCCCGTCTCTTCTGTTTCTTATCTTCTTCTTCTTGAAAAATAGCAACCTATAAAGTGTTTCTCTCAGACTTTGCTCTCTTCCCATAATCCGATTCAAACTCGGCCCTGGATCTCTCTTTTACTTCAAGTTTCTTTTCTTGCTTATGTTGATTTTCTTTACTGGGAGGAAAAATCTGGTTTTGGGTTTAGTTGGTGTTGAGTAAAGTTTTGGTTGTTCATTTTTTTGGTCTTGGGTTTTGTCAGTTGTGAAATTTGGTGAACATCTAGATGAGGTTTTGTTAGAAATTCAGAGAATCATGCTTTATAGATAAATGAAGTTTGAAACTTTTGTTTGATTTTAGCAGAGGTTGCAGATCTGAGGTTGCTTCTTCCTTCACCACAACACTCTTCCATCACTGTGTGTGGTATGGAGACTGAAGAGACCCATAACTGTGCGGGTCAAAGAGTTCTCAGAAGGAGAAAACAGAAGAAGAAGGGATCGGTGATGTATTGGTGACTGGTTTGCGGCCCAATGTCAAACTCGGTTACAAGCCCAACCGTACCGAACCAACCGATTAAATCAGTGTACCGACGTCTCGGTATACCGGATTTTGTGGCCGGTAGTGGTATGATTTTTTGCATACCAGTATAAGTTGGTACGGTACATGGTATCGCCCGTAAGCTTCGGTACCAAACCGAACCCAGCCCTAGACTTCAGTCTCAATTTTGGAATTACCAAGGCATTAAATGCATTTCAGTCATTATGATCTATTTGTCAAGCTTACATTTTGATAATCATTAAATTTGGGAATTAATGGCTTATTTAAACTCTTCAATTCACCCTAAATTCATATTATTTCTTGAATTAATTCGAATTTGGGGTGTTACACTTGCATTGGAACACATATGACTAGAAGTTAATTCTTCTTTTAGTACTCCTAATTTTATTAGGTCTCCTTTCATGATTTCCTGAAAACTTCGTATTAGCTGGCTTAATTACTTGTACCAAATTTCTCAAAATGGCTTTCTGTGTTTTACATATTTTTTGAGAAGTTTTATGTATCTTCAATTATTTAATGCACACCCCCTATATTTTTTTTGTTAGCAAACTTCCATCTATACCCCTCCTCATTAATAAATAAATAAAAACAAAAACAAAGAAGAGTTCACAAAAATAAAATAAGAATTGAATGCTTTACATATCAAAATATTAATATTAATTAAAGATTTTCTTACAGGTTAAATTTTCTCCTCGTCTTCATAATACAATCGACGTCTCTTCAAGATCATATGAGTAGAAAATAAGGATTTAATGTGTTTGGAATGATTCGATATTTTATTCATCTCCGAGTAAGAGGTATATATAGAGATACAAGTATAATCCTAATAGGAAAGAATCTCCTACAACTATACAGAGTATGTAATCTACACGTACAAGGAAAGAGAATATTTACAGAATATTCTACACTGCCCCTCAAGTTGGCGCATAGATGTCAATCATGCCCAACTTGTCAATTGAGTTGTCAAACACTTTCCTTGACACTCCTTTCGTAAGAACATCTGCTAATTGATCTTCTGTATACACAAAAGGGAAACGAATGATCTTCCTGTCCAGGTTTTCCTTAATGAAGTGTCGATCTACCTCCACATGCTTATTCCAGTCATGCTGCACCGGATTATGGGCAATTTCAATAGCAGACGCGCTATCACAGTGCAAGTCCATAGGATTGTTGAGTTTAAGATCCAAATCTTTCAATACGTTATGAATCCATAGCATCTCACAAACTCCATGTGCCATACCTCGAAACTCAGCTTCTGCACTCGACCTAGCAACAACCTTCTGTTTCTTACTGCGCCAAGTCACAAGGTTTCCTCCAACAAATGTAAAATACCCAGATGTGGACCGTCTGTCAGTCTTATCACCAGCCCAATCTGCATCTGTGTATCCCACAACTTCCAATTCCCCCTTTTTTTCAAATAACAAACCTCTTCCAGGTGTCATCTTAAGATATTTCAAAATACGATACACTGCATCGATATGCTCTTCACTGGGACAATGCATAAATTGACTAACAACACTCACAACATAAGCAATATCAGGCCTAGTATGAGAAAGATAAATAAGCCTCCCTACTAGACGTTGGTACCTTCCTTTATTTGTTGGAACCTGATCCGGATAGATGGCAAGGTTGTGGTTCATCTCAATTGGTGTCTCAATAGGTCTGCAGTCAAGCATCCCAATCTCAGCTAACAAATCAAGTACATACTTACGTTGGGATAAAGAAATTCCCTTCTTTGATCTTGCAACTTCAATTCCAAGAAAGTACTTTAATTGCCCAAGGTCCTTCATCTCAAATTCCTTAGAAAGATACTTCTGTAGAGCTTCCATCTCTTTTAGGTCATCCCCTGTGACAATCATATCATCAACATACACTATCAGAGCTGTAATCATCCCCTGACTACGCTTGATGAACAAGGTGTGATCCGAGTTGCTCTGTCTATACCCAAACATCCTCATAGACTTGGAGAATCTTCCAAACCAAGCTCTAGGAGACTGCTTCAAACCATACAGAGACTTCTTCAACTTACAAACCTTGCCAGTATTGCAAGGCATATTTTTAACTCCTGGACGCATGTCCATATATACTTCTTCCTCCAAGTGTCCATTGAGAAAAGCATTCTTCACATCAAACTGATGTAGAGGCCAATCTTTAGTTGCTGCAAGTGAAATCAGAATTCGAACCGTGTTGATCTTTGCTACAGGGGCAAACGTCTCCTCATAATCAATTCCATAGCGCTGGGTGTATCCTTTGGCAACTAATTGGCTTTGTACCTGTCAATGCTCCCATCTGTTTTAAGTTTTACTGTAAACACCCACCAACATCCAACAGTCTTCTTTCCAGCAGGCATAGTCACAATATTCGAAGTCGAGTTTTTTTGCAAGGCCTCCAGTTCTTCATTCATCGCTTGAGTCCAATTAGGATCCGCCAAAGCATCCTGTACACTACTAGGAATAGATACAGTGGATAATTGATCAACAACAAGTGCATGTGACTCAGACAACCTATGGTTAGACACATAATTAGCTATAGGATACTTAGCTTTTGTTATGATGTCTGGCTCATATTGTTTCTTAGGAATACCCTTAGTAACCCTCTGTGATTTCCTAGAATCAATATTATCTACCCTAGATGATTTATTCGTAATTAAAGGTACCTGGGGAGGAACATTCTCTGCGGGTTCTTCAGTTGATGATGTAGAGAAGGGATAAAACTTTGTCAAATAGGAACTCTGAATTATATTTTCTTCACTAGTGACATGCTGGTCAATGGGTACTTCGTCGGCTTCCTCGGGTCGCATGCCAATTTCCTGGCGTGTAGTGGCATCTATTGGCCGGTCATTATGTCGGCTGGAATGAACAGTTGGGCCAACCCCACATCTGTCCTCATAGCAGGATGAGGACCCCATAGGGCAGTCCTTGCAGTAGGCCACGGGGCCGACACATCTGTCCTTGCAACAGCTTGGGGACCCTATGGGTCCACTGTACACTCCATCTTTTCTGTTTCCTATTACCCCAACGTCAACATCAGTCCTTACAGGTCCACCATATACTCCATCTTGTCCGTTCCCAACGTCAACATCAGTCCCTATGGGTCCACCGCCAACTACTCCATCTTATCTGTTCCCAATGTCAGTAATGCCAACATCAACGTTAGTTTCGTTCCCAATGTCAGTAATGCTAGTTTCATTCCAACTCCAAATTTTGATTCTAGAGCTTCTAATTCTTCAAATGTAAATAAATCACGAGGATTTCCTTCACAACCTCTCTCCCCCTGAAGGGAAGACTTTGAATCTCCCCCTGAATAATAGGGCTCGGATTCACGAAACGCAACATCAAGAGAGATATGGATAGTGCCAGTAAGAGGATCATAACATCGATAACCCTTCTGAAATTCAGCATAACCAACAAACATACACTTACAGGCATGGGGATCAAGCTTGCTGCGTTGAGGCTTGGGAATATGAACATAGGCTACGCATCCAAACACGCGAGGCTCCAGGTTAGGAAACGATGGAAATGAAAGAAGTTTCTGAAGTTGTTGCTGAGGGTTTTGAAATTCAATTACCCGAGAAGGAGTACGATTAATGAGGTAGGCAGCGGACTTCACAGCCTCTCCCCAATATTCACGAGGTACATGCATGCCAAACAAAGAGGCACGAACAACTTCAAGTAACTATTGGTTCTTTCTCTCTGCCAATCCATTCTGTTGAGGAGTATACGAATTTGAAGTTTGATGTCGAATGCCATGGGATTGCATAAACTCCTGCATAGGGCCATTAATATACTCTCCGCCATTGTCAGATTGGAATACTCGAATAACCTGTTGGTACTGTGTAGATACCATCTTGTGAAAGTCTTTGAACATGGAGCACACATCACTCTTGTTCCTTAATAAAGACACCCAAGTCATACGAGTACAATCATCAATAAACGTTACATAATATCAAGCTCCAGAAAGAGAAGGGATCTTGGCAGGACCCCAAACATCAGAATGAATTTTCATAAATGGAATAGGACTTTTATTAAAACAGGGTGAATATGAAATTCGATGACTCTTAGCCAATTCACATACATCACAACGAAAATCTGAATCACTAACAACCGAAAACAAATGAGGTTGCAATTTCTTAAGATAACAAAAAGACAGATGACCTAAACGACAATGCCATAACCATACTATTTCCTTAGCATTCTCTACTCCATTGACCTGATTCACTGGTCCTAACAACTGTTGTTCTCCACTTTCAGTCAGATCCAAATAGTAGAGTTTCCCTCTTCTAACACCATAACCAAGAATCCGCCGAGTCAGAATGTCCTGAAACACACAGAAAGAGGGATAGAAGGTCACAATACATGCTAGTGCTAGAATTTGGCCAACAGATGGAGATTATGCCAATGAAGGAAAACTAACACAGAATCAAGAGTTAATGTGTCAGAAAGGACAACAGATCCTTCTCTGGTAACCGGAGTGGAGTACCATCAGCAGTAAAACAATATTTTGAGAGGAGGGTTTCACTTTTTCAGAGGCTCGGATCCTTAGTCATATGGTCAGATGCACCAGTATCAATTATCCAAGAACTATTCATAGGTACCTTACCCTTCATACCTGATTGTGCTACATTGGCGGAGGCATTAGATGCTTGCTCTTCTGTAGTAGCACACAGCTCTTCCAAGGTTCTTCCGTGGTTTCTTGGTGAAATCCCATCAATCAGGGTAACCAATTACTTCATAACACCGTTGCTTGCTGACCCAACCTCACAGACTGGACACTTTGTATTTGCTATGAATTTGTTTTACCGGGAGGTGGCGTTGTGGAGTTGAGAGGCCTGAGGAAGGGCCCTGTTTGAGTTGAACAACCATGACAGGGCTCAGAGGCGTGTCCCATTGCTTGCCTCTCAGAGTGCACCTTCGAACATAAGCATAGCTTTGCTCCAAGTCGAACTTCGGGTCTTTGCGCAGAATCTCACCCGGGCTTGATCATACTCGGAATCGAGTCTACTAAGAAACATGTGAACTCGCATCCGTGCCATGCAGTAGTTTCTTGAATAACTGCAGCCACTGTGTTATTTTGAGAGGCCATACGCTGATTAATCTCTTGAAACATTCCCACCAATTCATTGTAGTCGGTAGGAAGAGTTTGACCATTCTGTTTTGCTCTAAAACACTTCTTGTTTAATTCAAAATCCTGGTTTCATCAGATCATATAGAAGGTTTTCTCAACAGCTTCCCAAACATCTTTGGCTATTGGGAGTCGGATATACCGATTCATGAGACTATCTCCAACAGATAGGTCTTTTGCCAGATGGACACCCAACGATTACTTTTGACTAACCAAACTATTCTCCAACCCATATGCCTTTTACACGTGGATTTGACATATGACTCTACTCTGTCAAATTTGACAGCTTCTTCTCCTTCTGTCTTTTATTTTTTATTATTATTTCTCTCTCTCTCTCTCTCTCTCCCTTTCACGTCTTTCTTCCTCTCCTCTCACCCAGAACTTCAAGCTTCCTCTCCTCTTACCCAGAACTTCAAGCTTCCTCTCTTCAAGTTTCTTTTCTCTTCTTGAATATTAGGAACATGGATCAAAAATTTTCAGATTCTTCCTCTCTTCAAGTTTCTTTTCTCTTCTTGAATATTAGGAACATGGATCAAAAATTTTCAGATTCTTCTTCAAATGCTGCAGATGAGGAATTTTGGAATCTTGCCAATTCATCATCAGACGAAGAATTGATGAATCTGCAGATTATTGCTCTACAAGAGAATGGAAGAACCTTTCTCCGTGGATTTGAAGACTGGCAATGGATTTGAAGCCATTTCTCATCAGTTTGGTCTGGTCAGTTCTCACCCCGTTGAGCAATTTCTTGTATATATTGATTGGGATTAGTGATCTTAACATGTGGGTGTTATGATTTGGAGTAATGGGTGTTGTGGAAGGTCAATTTAGTTTACTTGATTTGAATTTTTGAATGCCATAATGCCCTGTTCAACTGTTGGGTTTGTACCTTAACTGCAATGTACTAGCTTTAATGGGTTTTGTTTTGTTGTTGTATTAGATAATTGCTATTCTTTGGTTCCATTTTTCGGAGTTGAGACCTGGCATTAGTATGGTTCTGTAATATGCTTAGGGAAACTTAAAATCTCTGAACTTGCTAAAACAATCAAGTAAGCAACTTTTAAGTGCTGAGAGGTGTATTCAGTTGAATTCCCAACCTGATGTATTTGCCTAATTGCAATGTCTAGCTTGCATGGGTTTGTTTTCTTTTTATATGGATGATTGCTATCCTTTTGTTCAATTTTGAGTTGACATGTGTACAAATGCCATTAATTGTTTAGGGGAAACCTACACTATCTGAAGTGCTAAAAGAACATGCCTTCTGGTATGCGATTTGATATTGTTGTTCAAGTAAACAACTTTAAGCGCTAAGAGTTGTGATTTGAATTCCCAGCCTGATGTGGTAGTAAACTGTGCTGCACTTTCGATTCCTCATGCCTGTGCAATGGATCCTGCTGTAGCTATGTCAGTTAATGTGCCATCTTCTCTTGTTAATTGATTATCGAGCATAGAAGAGAGTAATTATCTTCTGATCCATTTGTCAACTGATCAAGGTAAGTGACTCTTAATTGTTTCATATACTGTAATTTGTTCTATTCAAAGACACCCAAGTCATACGAGTACAATCATCAATAAACGTTACATAATATCAAGCTCCAGAAAGAGAAGGATCTTGGCAGGACCCCAAAATCAGAATGAATTTTCATAAATGGAATGGAATTTTATTAAACAGGGTGAATATGAATTGACTCTTAGCCAATTCACATACATCACAACGAAAATCTGAATCACTAACAACCGAAAAACAAATGAGGTTGCATTTCTTAAGATAACAAAAGACAGATGACCTAAACGACAATGCCATAACCATACTATTTCCTTAGCATTCTCTACTCCATTGACCTGATTCACTGGTCCTAACAACTGTTGTTCTCCACTTTCAGTCAGATCCAAATAGTAGAGTTTCCCTCTTCTAACACCATAACCAAGAATCCGCCGAGTCAGAATGTCCTGAAACACACAGAAAGAGGGATAGAAGGTCAAAATACATGCTAGTGCTAGAATAATTTGGCCAACAGATAGGAGATTATATGCCAATGAAGGAACAACTAACACAGAATCAAGAGTTAATGTGCATCAGCAGTAGAAACAATATTTGAGAGGAGGGTTTCAACTTTTTCAAGAGGCTCGGATCATTAGTCATATGGTCAGATGCACCAGTATCAATTATCCAAGAACTATTCATAGGTACCTTACCCTTCATACCTGATTGTGCTACATTGGCGGAGGCATTAGATGCTTGCTCTTCCTCTGTAGTAGCCACAACAGCTCTTCCAAGGTTCTTCCGTGGTTTCTTGGTGAAATCCCATCAATCAGGGTAACCAATTACTTCATAACACCGTTGCTTGCTATGACCCAACTCTCCACAGACTGGACACTTTGTATTTGCATATGAATTTGTTTTACCTGGGAGGTGGCGTTGTGGAGTTGAGAGGCCTGAGGAAGGGCCCTGTTTGAGTTGAACAACCATGACAGAGGGCTCAGAGGCGTGTCCCATTGCTTGCCTCTCAGAGTGCACCTTTCGAACATAAGCATAGCTTTGCTCCAAGTCGAACTTCGGGTCTTTGCGCAGAATCTCACCACGGACTTGATCATACTCGGAATCGAGTCTACTAAGAAACATGTGAACTCGCATCCGTGCCATGGCAGTAGTTTCTTGAATAACTGCAGCCACTGTGTTATTTTGAGAGGCCATACGCTGATTAATCTCTTGAAACATTCCCACCAATTCATTGTAGTAGGTAGGAAGAGTTTGACCATTCTGTTTTGCTCTAAAACACTTCTTGTTTAATTCAAAAATCCTGGTTTCATCAGAATCATCATAGAAGGTTTTCTCAACAGCTTCCCAAACATCTTTGGCTATTGGGAGTCGGATATACCGATTCATGAGTGATGGCTCCATGGAGTCAATAAGCCAACTCTTTACTTTTTCATTGTCTGTGCCCAAACTTCAAATTCAGCAGAGTTCTCATCTGGTGCAACTCTGGCGCCAGTGAGGTAGCCAACTTTTCCTCTTGCTCCAATCCTCATCTTCATCAGAGGTGCTCATATGGTATAGTTGGATTCATTCAAAGCAACTCCAGTAGGAAATGCCGAATTATCTTGAGCGGTGGTATGATAATGATTGATGATTGGAGGCATTTTATGGAGTGTGAGAGTAGCAGCATCGTCTTCCATTAAGTAGAAGTAAAAACCTATACGTGACCAGAAGAAAGTATGCGGTAGCAAGCAACCAAAGTCAAAAAGTGCGGCTAGGTCTTTTGGCAAGGTTTGTCAGCTGGTACTAATTAAGTTAAATAAAGGGTGTGGCAGTCCAGATTTGTGATGTGATGTGAGTATGGTGATGTGGGCCAATTTGGTGTGGTGGTCAGATGATGCTACAAAAAAAAGTGTGTTTGCACTTTCGAATTTCGAGGTATGGGATTTGGGTGTGATGTGGGCCAATTTGATATGGTGGTCAGATGATGCTACAAAAAAAGTGTTTGCAGTTTCGAATTTCAAGGTATGGGATTCGGGTTCTGGATTTCAGCGGAATATAGTGCAAGTTCAAGGGTTTGAACCTGCTCTGATACCAAGTAGAAAATAAGGATTTGATGTGTTTGGAATGATTCGATATTTTATTCATCTCCGAGTAAGAGGTATATATAGAGATACAAGTATAATCCTAAAAGGAAAGAATCTCCTACAACTATACAGAGTACGTAATCTACACGTACAAGGAAAGAAAATATTTACAGAATATTCTACAATATGTATAAAACCAAATTGGTTGAAACATACTGAAAGAAGTTATAAATCCATCAAATATATCTTGGATACATGAATACATCATGATCAATCACTTTGTTTGCAAAACAACCACAATGACTCATTCTTTACCGATTTTAATATTGACCATGACTATATCGATCACGAAGATATTGACATACATTGAATAAGTTTTTCTCATTTATTTATTTAAGAGTTTTTCTATTGGAACCTCCAAATTTACTCACTTGACCTCCTTGCTTTTTACACCTCCTATCAAATTTTCAAATACTAAATTTACTTACTAAACCTCACTCAAGTTCCTGAAATAACCTCACTCATATAATTTGCAAACAAACTATAAATTACATATTCATTCCTTAACCAGATTACATAAATCTCTTATCTAATAAAAAAGAAACTCAAACACAAAGTATTGGACTTTAAAAATTAATTTCTAATAAACAAGAATTGTTTTTTTTTTTACTTTTTTTTTTCGAGAAATTTTAAATACACACCCCTAATCACTTAATACACATCCTTATTATTTTATATTTCAAATTAGATTTTGTAGGTAGGTTGAATGATCCAAACAGACATTTATGCATTAGAAAGAAAGAAAAAAATAGTCATATTTTCCTTATATAGAATAATTTAGGTATAAATAATTAGATAAACACAACAAATTTCTATACATGGTCTCCTAATTTAGTACAAGAATAAAGTTAGAAACTATCTAATTTAATTTTTTCTTAAATAAATTATAATTAAATGAGGTTTTTTTTTTTTTTTGAAAGGATGTAATTAAATGAGGTTAGAAGCCATAATATTCAGAATTGCAAAATCACTGGTATTAAATGTTTTTAAAACGGATCGTTTTACTCCCATTTTTTAGTTAATTTCCTTTTCTTTCTTTTTTCGAAGAGATACGATTAATCCATTTATTTTCTAATATAAAACATCATGGGTGAAAAAACTTTGTAATTGTTAATTTGTTTGGCCCCTCTAATGACAACTTTGTAGTTCCACCATTGGAGAGAAACTAGTGATATAGTTTTGGTTAAATGTTCAACCCATAATTTTATACTTGATCAACATGGTGTTTGGTGGATGAGACTCAAATAATATAAAACTGTAAAGTAAAATGACAATTGGAATCGGTTTACTCATTTCATTTCATAGCCCCTTATATAGGGAGAGAATTACAACGGAAAGAACAATTACAATGATGACATTAACTACTGATTGGTCCGTAATCCATGCTAATTGATGGTAATTGCTAATTGCTTGATTCCCTCTCTGTCAATCACTTTGACGAAGGCACATAATGTGTTTTTCCTTTAACACTCCCCCTTGTGCCAAGTCAAAGGTGAAATGGTGCATGAGTTGTTGCCTCACTAAAACCCTTGCCGAGTAACAATAAAAACCCTGTGGGACAAATAATACACCTTGTTCAAAGGAAAAGAGCACAACGCACCTTTTACATTTGAGTATGACATGTGTGTGTTAGACTCCTCCTGACGTCTACACCTCCCCCCGATACTTACATTAATCAAGGGAGCTTGGAAAGTCTTCGCATTCCTATGCTTTTCACATGTTTCTCAAATGTGTCCTTAGGCAGTGATTTGGTGAACAAATCTGCCACATTTTCCTCAGACCTTACTTGATTCACTTGAATCTTGAGGAGGACCTGTTGTTGCTGATTGTAGAAAAACTTTGGCGATTTGTGTTTTGTATTATCACCCTTGATATATCCTAGCTTCATTTGTTCGATGCAAGCTGCATTATCTTCATAAATGCAAGTAGGCTCTTCAGTGGTAGAACTCAAACCACTAGTCCCTCGAATATGTGTGATGATAGCTCTTAACCATACACACTCATGAACTGCCTCATGTAGATTAATGATCTCTAAGTGATTCGAGGAGGTAGCCACAAGAGTTTGCTTGGTTGATCTCCAAGATATCGTCATGTTCCCAATGGTAAATACATAACCAGTTTGGGAACGATCTTATGTGGGTCAGAGAGGTACCCAATATTAGCAAAACCAACCAAAACGTTATTTGGCGTTTTGGTGTAGTGAGTGGCGCTTTAGCCATCAACATTTCCTTTAGGGATTGCAGTTCCATCTGCGGTCCCTCTTGCCTGTAGGGAAAGAACAGTCCCAAGTCAATGGTTCCTTTTAGGTATCGGAAAATGTTCTTGATACCATTCCAATGACATTGCGTTGGCGCTGAGCTAAATCTAGCTAACAAGTTCACTGAGAATGCAATGTCTGGTCGAGTAAATTGGGCTAAGTACAATAATGCGCCTATTGCACTTAGATAGGGAATTTAAGCTCCCAACACCTTTTCGTCATCTTCCTTTGGACGAAATGGATCTTTCCTTGCATCCAAACTTCGACCGATCATAGGAGTGCTAACAGGATGCGCTTTGTCCATGTTAAATTGCCTGACTTTTGGACATACGTAGACTAGTGGATTAGCATTCCACAAACTCAGTGTTCTAGTTCAAGGCCAAGATAGAATCGAGTTTTCCCAAGATCCTTCATCTCAAATTCGGATTTCAAGTAGCTCGCAGTTTCTCTTATTTCATCAAGAGTACCTATTATGTTCATATCATCGACATATACTGCTACAATTGCAAATCTAGAACTTGTTTTCTTTATGAATACGCAGGGGCATAATTCATCGTTCTTATATCCCTTCTCAATCAAGTAGTCACTTAGACGGGTATACCACATCCGCCCGGATTGTTTCAATCCGTAAAGTGAGCGTTTCAACTTAATTGCAAACGCACTCCGTGGTTTAGAGTCTCTTGACCTGGGTAATGTTAGGCCATCTGGCACCGTCATATATATCTCTGAATCTAGATCCCCATAGAGATATGTAGTAACCACATCCATGAGCTGCATTTCCAGTCCTTCGAAAACTACTAAGCTAACTAAGTAGCGGAACGTTATAACGTCCATTACGGGAGAGTATGTCTCCTCGTAGTCAATTCCAGGGCGTTGTGAGAAACCTTACGCCACAAGGCGAGCCTTGTACCTCAGGACTTCATTCTTCTCATTACGCTTTTTGACAAAGACTCATTTATGTCCTACAAGCTTTACACTTGGTGGGGTTAGCACTACTAGACCAAATACCTGTCTGTTTGTCAGAGAATCTAATTCTGCCTGGATTGTTTCATTCCATTTAGGTCAATCTGCTCTTTGTTGACATTTTGCAACAGAGCGTGGTTCGATATCATCGTGCTCTATGATTCCTTGAGCAACAGTATATATCATCAATGTGTATGGAAGATCTTTTTATCAATTCATACGCACTCTCATAATCCTCTGAGATTTCTTTGTTCTCTGGAATCATTTTTAACATCAGAGCGTCCTCCAGTATTGATTCATGGACATAACTATAATCAGAGACAATCTCATGAGAGGGATTCTATACATTGATGATTGGTTTGTGCCTTACTCACCCTCTTCTTCCTTGGGTGAGTGTTAATCGAACCAAGTGACCTCCCCCTCTTCCTTGGGGAGCCACGGCCTCAACCACACCTCCACTAAGTACAGTTGTAGTGCCTCTATCTGCTGCACCGTGAGCCTTGTTGGGGACTTCTAATCATGCAGGCACATTTGCAGCTGGTATATGTGATCTCGTCACTTTTACGATATTAGTAAATGCATCAGGCATCGAATCTGCTACGTTCTAAAGATCGATTATTCTTTTCACTTCACTTTCACTTTGTGAAGTGCGGGGATCAAAATGAGACAGAGTGGGGACAAACCACGACAATTCCTGTCGTTCCCTTGGAAAATCCTTTTTCCTATCTCCCCCTAACGACGGGAAGACTGTCTCATCGATGTGACAGTCCGCAAATTTAGCGGTAGATAGATTGCATGTCAAGGTTTCCAAATAGCGGATAATTGTTGGGGATTCGTATCCAACATAAATACTTAAGTGTCTCTGAGGACCCATTGTAGTGCCCTGTGGGGGCGCAATAGGCACATATACTGCTCAACCAAATATGCATAAGTGTGAAATGTCAGGCTCATATCCAGTTATCAACTAGTATGCAGAAAATGGTTGGCTAGTTGTGGCTCTGAAACAAATAAGTAAAGCTGCGTGCAATATTGCATAACCCCAGGTAGATATAGGCAGGTTGGTGCGCATAATCAATGCCCTAGCCACCATCTGTGGCCTTTTGATGGTGGCTGCTGCGAGACCATTTTGTGTATGCACATGGGGTACAGGATGCTCTACATCGATCCAAATAGATATGCAATAATCATCAAATGCTTTTGATGTAAACTCTCCAGCATTATCAAGCCTTATAGACTTGATAGGGTGATCAGGGTGGTGAGCCCTTAAACGTATAATCTGTGCTAGGAGTATTGCAGCATTTCTTGTGGACAATAAAAAGACATGTGACCAGATTGTCGAAGCATCCACCATAACCATAAAGTACTTGAATGGTCCACATTCTGGATGGATAGGTCCACAGACATCTCTTTGTATCCTTTGTAAGAATGGAATGTTTTGTTTTGTATCTGTCACGCCCCTGATTTTATACACAATAAATCGATATTTAACCCCATAATTATATATGCGTGAAATGTTCAGCCATCAATACAAAATACTTAGAAACTTACTCCCTTTTAACCCAAGTACATATTGATGCCCTGAACCCACAAATTTAATATTGACTCGCCCCACAAAGTCACACAACACATGAGTTTACGAATTAAATTGTATACAACAAAATAAAACGTAAATACTCCTCAGAGCTCACTACAAATGGAAGTCTCTATAACGGTAAGGTCACAAAATTGACTTACTACCGTTAAGCTGCAAGCACCCTACCTCAGCATCAGCCACGATCAACCTGACCTGCAGAAATAACCCCTACACCGTTGGAATGGTGTACCGGGTTGCCAAACAACAAACCCGGTAAGCTTTTGCAAGCCCATATGAGTAACTCAAAACAACTCACACAATATCACGGGATAAAAGCCCGCACAACTCACGCCAAACACGAGGAAAACCTTTCGACTCGAGAATAAGAAAAACATACCCTATTTTTCCAAAACAGCACATTCTTTTCCCAAGAGAAACGAGTACAAGTCACCCTGTGACAAAGTCATATTAATTGAAACTCTGACAATTAGATATGATAAACAAGTCCTCCCATGACATTTAAAAGAAGAATCCCCGAAACTCCTTTTTAAAAACACGTACTCATGAGCATCAGATAGCTCCCCGTTACCCCCCATGATGTACCAACAACAAATCAGTCTAACCTAGACACACAACACATCAACACAGATTCACCACGAAGCCACTAATACATGAATGCATATGTATATGTATGTATCCCATAATATATATATGTACACACATAGTCATTCACTCAGAAATGCCACCAATACATGAATACATATGTATATATATATATATCCCATAATATATATATGTACACACATAATCATTCACTCAGAAATGCCACCAATACATGAATACATATGTATATATATATATATATATATATCCCATAATAAATATATGTACACACATAATCATTCACTCAGAAATGCCACCAATACATGAATACATATGTATTTATATATATCCCATAATATATATATGTACACACATAATCATTCACTCAAAAATGTCACTAATACCATCTATAGTCACAGTTAATTCCATAACTCAAAGACAATATGGTAACTAGGCTCATAACACAGATAAATTTTTGGTTACCATCTGCAACCTATCACCGTCTGTGACTCTTGGTTTTCATACCCCATCTGGTCTTAGAACCAACCGTTGGTCACCATCTGCGACCCATGCTTTTCAGAACCCATCTGGTCTCAAGTCAAACATTAAGTAAGTCACACCTGACCTAAAACGTTACAACTATCTAATTTCGGCTTTCCTTATCCCTGCTCACCATCTACGACGCATGATCTTCAGACCCCATCTGGTCATGAAATCAAACATCAAGGTTAGCGTCTGCAACCTGTCACTATCTGTGATCCATCACCATCTGTGACATAAGATCTTCTCAGACCCTATCTGGTCTTAAGGTCAACGTTAAATAAGTCGCATCCGACCTAAAAACGTTACAAACATCTAGTTTCTGCTTTCCTAATCCCTGCTCACCATCTGTGACCCTTGGTACAAAGACCAATACATCTAAAATAGTCACGCTTAACTCAAAAATGTAACATCAAGCTCAATGCTTTTCAAAACAATAGAAAACATCTTTTTCTACAATATTGTTCCCTGAAAAGTTACATTCAACAATAATATGAACACCATCATGCATATTATTATTCATCACAATCATCCACAAGGATATATATATTTCATCTAAATATATATATATATATATATAGTCATTCGCTCAGGAATGCCTACTAATACCAACTATAGTTTGCAGTTAATTAATTAACACCAAAACAATAATGGTACTTCTGTTCATAAAGATCCTTGTGAGATTTACTCACCTCGAAACTCCTGCTGCGTCTTCAATACAGAACAAAGCAGCCAGTCCACAAAACAACCGTCCAAGGATACCTCGTCAAGCACCTAATCACATACAGTTCAACTTAGCAACAATCCACAAATGATTTAAGTCTGAAACCCCTGTTTTGAACTAAAATCCCCAAAGTGACGCCAATCGAGGCGAAACCACATCCGAGACCACCCAATGTCTCTGGAATACTTCTACGATCGATATGCCAAAACCACAAGTCGATCGGACCCTCGAATCCTCAAGGATCGAAACATCTAACGGTCCGAAACCGTAAAAACCCTAGCATGCTCATACGATCTCCAAAAATTACAAACAATATATCGAAATGCTCATATCGACGAGTAGATCGAACTCAGGAACAGAAACTATCCCTGAGGTGGCCGAAAACCATAGGAAAACACCACCACAGTGGCGGCACCGCCGCCGGACCAAAGTCGGAATTTGACAAAACTCCCAACACCAAAGTTCTTCATCTCAACTCCAATTTAAACTTTCATAACTACACCAAAATCCAAAAATGAGCCAATTGATCGAATTTTACCTTAGAACAAAACAGTTCGATTGAAACCCTAGAATTTCAATTCCAAAATTCGACCTCCACGAGTTGAATCGATGCAAGCCACCTTGTGGGAATCATCATCGTCCTCCAAGCTCCAAAAGCCCTCAAAAATCACCCGCAAAGGTGGCCGGAATCTCCGACTCTGATCAAGTCGATTTCATCCCCGAAGCAGCCACTTCCAGTCGATGTAGCTTCCTCCATAGCTCGAATCCTCTTCAATTCTTCCACAGACCTCAAGAGGGGATTGAGACGAGCAAAACCCACTTTTGAATCGAAGCAAACGGTGGCCGGAGGAGCGAGAACGACGCCGGCGAAGTGGAGGCTGAGCGCGGGCTCGGGAGAGAGCTGGGTTTCCGTTTTTGGAAATCTGGCCTTCTTTGCAATTTCCGGAAAATTTCGTCCTTTTATACCAAAATGGAAAGTTTTTCCAAAGCCCATAACTTCTTCATATGAACTCCGATTCTCGCGTTCCGCATGCCCAAGAACTCGTATCGACGCGTTCTACAACTTTCGGGAAGGAAGTTTTCTGAGAATCCCAACGTACCAAAAGTCAACCTTGAATCCCCCCTAAAGTCATACTTTTCGAATAATTAATTCGTCCGAAACACTTCCGCTCCGTCCACGAGCCACGAAACCGTCCAACAACCATAAATTAGATTCCGGAAAATCCTCGAAAAATAATTACGAATTTCCGGGGCATCACAGTATCTTTAGCATAGGAAGGTCTCGATCCTGTTTTTGCTAAAGAGCAGGCTTTGCAAAACGAGTTATGTTCCTTTGAAATAGTCAATGAGGCATAATGGGAGAGTGGTAGTGCTTCTGGTACTTCAGAAGGCAATGACTGCATTTGAGCAGTACTAGAACTGACACCATGCAGTGTGAAGGATTTTTGTCCCATTTTATTTTTCACTCGAAAGAAGGGATGTCCGTGTGAGTTCTTTAAAAAATATGGATCATCACGTCACGATCTCGGTGCCATAGGCGGTCATGCAAAAGCCTGTATGAGTCAGTGTCCCACATTTCATTGTTGGTGACAATATAGGATTCAATGATTCGAATCGTAGTGAGGTACAGTCCACTAGATTGACTCTTAAGTTTCTCTAACATGTGTTTCCTTCCACAATCATTAGATGTAATATCAAGGTATTCAGTTCCATTCTCAAGGTGTGTTTTTACATGATAACCGTTGGCACAAATAGCTTTGAAACTTTAACAAGGTTTGATTAGCTCTTGGTGCATATAGAGCGTCTATGACTTTAAATGTTGTGCTATTAGGCAGCAAAAATTTTTGGCAGTTCCTCGCCCTTTTATTAGTTGTGATAATCCAATCATCGTAGTCATAGAGGAATAATAGGCTATTAGTTCAATGAATAATTGCCTATTTCTTAATATTGTGTGGGTAATCCCACTATCATCTAAGCACTCAAGTTCTCGTCCATTCATTCCTACAAATAAATGGGAGGTATTTAGAAAATATAACTCATATTCTTTAGAGTATTTCTATTTGCGTATAATGGTATTCTTTTCATTCTAACAATTTTTTTCTTTTTTTCTCTAGATGTATTGCTTTACATCTTAATAGTGCTATGTCGAACCATGTAAATATGTGTATAGTAAATAAATTTGAATAAATTCAATGCTTCAGAATAAAATTCAAAATTTATTAATAAGCCAACGATATGCAAATCAAGGTCTTTGTTCAGAAATCTAATTCATCAAACCATTCTTTAAGACCAAATAATAGTCTAATTAAAAAATGAGGCATTATGCCTTCACAACTATCTTTGGAAAATAAAATGAATAAAGCAGATCAGTCAAGATTGAGAGCATCCATTGACTTAGCAAGTTCCTCTTTGCCATTGAAGTCTGCAATTGAAAGGTTGACGTTTAGGTCATGACCTCCTTCTTCCATATAGTGAGCCTCTTGTTCTTTAGACTCTCTATACCTCTTGTACTTGGCTGCTACTCTGTTGTTTGCTTGGCAATTCTTGTACCAATGCTCAATGAATCCACACCTATAGCATGGTTCATTGTCAACTCTTTCCTTTTGCATCTTGTTTCCATGATCCCCATGTCCCTTTCCACATGGTGCATGGTTGCCACGTGGGTAGGGATCAGCACGTCTAAACCCTTTTGCATTGGAGTTCTTTTCACCTTTCACTTTTCCATAATTAGCCTTTGGAATTTTCTTTGTCCTAGTGGGCCTGGCATTGTTATTCAAGAGAATCTCATTTTGTCTCTCAATCACTTGCAGTAGGCTTATCAACTTATTGAAGGTTGTGATTCTTTTGTTGTCATACTCCAACTGATACTGGTTCGCTAGTATAAAAGCTGAAGTAGGAAAGGTGGTAAGAGTCTTGTAGATCATATCAACTTCTGTGATTTCCCTTCCATAAAAATTGAGACGTGCTTTTAAGCGCAACATGTCCTTGTTGAAGTCATTGACCTTTTTATAGTCAAGCAAGCGGATTCCATTCAACTGAATAGCCAGTTCTGGGAGTAAAGTGTCATGAATGTTCCCAAAACTTCCTTTAAGGGCATCCCACAATTCTTTGGGTGTCTTCAACTAAAGGTACTCCTAGCGTAGGCTAGGATCAATATGTCGCCTTAGAAACATTAAGGCATCTGCTTTCACCTTATTAGATAGTTCATCATCTTTGGGGTCAGTAATGGTGGCAGTGTAGTCTTTTGCCACAAAGGCAGTTTCCATATCGGAAACCCAACGATGGTACTCAAGTCCTTCTGAGTCCAAAATGTCAAACTCAGGTCGAGTTGGATCAACCATCTACATAAAACAAGAGGGAAGATATAAATTACGCAGTCATAAAGACATCCATTTGGATTATTTTCCAAACGTATAAATTAGATTTCAAGACCAAGATTCGTAATGGTCACATTTTTTTCGATGCTATGTGAAAATACTTTATCACAGTAAGTGTGTGTATAATGCGCATGAATTTTCATTATCATGGCAAAACGCAATTTATATATTGTATTCTAACAATAACAATAGCACATTTAAAAATAAATAAAACATAGCATATAAAAATAAACTACATGGCATGCACAAATGTCACAAATATACAACAAATTATATACTACACATAATAAATAGTAAGAATATATCATGCATAAAATAAAATGTAAACAATAGCATAATACGAAGCATGCGTAGGCATAATTTATATAAGCTTAAAAATGAAAACATGCTCAAAATTTCATTAACAATATATATAGATATATATGGCATGCTCAAAAATAAAATATATAATCATGCTTAAAGATAATCATATAAAGCATAAATAACAAAGCATGCTTAAAATGATTAATATAATCTAACTAAACATGCTCGAGAATTTTATAATAAAAGCATATATAATAAAATCTAAAGCATGCTTAAAAATAGAAAAGATAAATCAAATTCACTTGCTTGGTGAAAAAAAAATAAAGAAAACATACTTGATTTTGAGAAAATAAAACAATCCTAGTGCATGCGCGTGTTGATGCAGGCGTGCGTAGCGATGTTTTTAGACTTGAGAACGGGGCCGCTTCCTCTCTTTTTTTAGCAGTGGGTCGGGTCTTTTCTTTTCTTTCCTTTCTGGGCCGGGGGAGGCCTATTTCTATATATTTTTTTTTTCTTTTGCTTTTTATTTCTTTTTGGCCGCAAGGTCTCTTTCTTTTTTTTTCTTTTTTTTTTGTCTGGGCAGCCGGGCCTCTTTTTGTTTCTTTGGACCAGCTATTACTTTGGGCCGGATCAGCTCTTTTTGTTTTTTTGTTTTTTTTCTTTTCTCTCTTTTCTCTCTCTCTTCTTCATGTCTTTTTCTTCTAGGTAGATGCCGGTCTGGGACGAAGGCAGAGTGGGGGCCGCTGAGGTGCAGGCGTGGGAGGGGGTTACCGCGGGGAGTAGACACTGGGCTGCTGCAGGCCAGTATGGATCGGGGTTGCAGGTCGTTGGACCTATGCAAACGGGCGTAGGACGGTCTGGTGTGGAGGCTGCAAGGGTGCTGGGCCAAACGACGCGATCTGCAAGCGCTAGGCTGGACGATGCAAAGATGCAGGCGACGAGATTTGTAGGTGTCAGCTACACGGGTGGGCTGCGCGGCTGTGAGTTGCGTTGGCTCGGCGATGGTGGGATCTGCAGCAGGCGCAGAGCAGCAGCGCTGGTGCAGTTGAGCGAACGCTGGGCAGGGTGAGGGGCCGCCGGGGCTGTGTTGGAAGCTGCAGCGCGCGGGGTAGGGCAGGGCTGCAGGGCTGCCGGATTCTGCAGCGATCTGTGCTGTGGGCTGGCCACGTGGGTAGGAGGATAGACTAGGCTGGAGCAGGGCGGCTGGCCAGTTTGGATTGGTGCTGCAGGTGAGGCCGGTTTGGATCGGTGCAGCGATAAATTTGGTGCAGGTGCGGGGGCAACGACTGCAGCAATCGGAGGAGGCCGATCTGGAAATTTTTTTTTATTTTTTTTTTATTTGGGCGGCAGAAAAGAAGAAAAACTTTTTCTTCGTAGGGTTTGGTTTTTTTTTTTCTTTCTTGGCTATTTGCTCTGAGCGTGCTGATAACGTGTAAAAGTAAAATGACAATTGGAATCGATCTACTCATTTCATTTCATAGCCCCTTTATATAGGGAGAGAATTACAACCGAAAGAACAATTACAATGATGACATTAACTACTGATTGGTCCGTAATCCATGCTGATTGATGGTAATTGCTAACTTCTTGATTCCCTCTCCGTCAATCACTTTGACGAATGCACATAATGTGTTTTTCCATTAACAAAAACTCATTTATATGCATCTATTTAAAGGGAATAATAATAATTCTTTATGGATTTATGAATAAGTAACACAAGTAATCAATATGGCCATTTAAAAACATCAATATAGATATTTCATGATTTTTGAGATTAAGGATATTTTAGGTACTTTGGGTTGTGTATAAAGTATGGAGTGTGTATTAAGTAATTAGGGGTGTGTATTTAAAACTTCTCTTTTTTTTCTCTTGTAGATGTGCAAAAAAAAAAATGAAGAGTAAATTTTCTTAATGTTTAATTATTTTCTCTATTTTCTATACCTCATGATTAATTATTTAATAGCTTTTTAGATTTTTTTTACTACTAGTTTTTTTTTTGTAAATATAATAAATAGACTGGGATTTAGGTCATAAAATGATTTATTTTGTTATCTCTCACCAATATGCGTTCAGCATATATGTTGATAGAAATTTTTATGTCACATGATCTTGATTATAGTTTTAATTCTTAATAAATATATATAAATGCTTTAATGAGTATGTAGTGAAATTGAAAAATCAAAATAGATAAGGAAAATAATAAAGAATGCAATATAATATTATTGAATTGGAAAGTCTAGAGAAATTAAATATAATATTTTTTTGGGTATTATTATTGTCCTTAATAGTCATTTTATAAGAGGTTATATATGTCATTTCATAATTCATAATAGAGCGAGGTCAACTGAGCAGATTTGGAGGTCCCAATAGAAACACTCTTTATTTAATGAGGAGGGGAATAGATGAAAGTTTGATGAAAAAAAGTGACAAAAAACTATAAGGGAAGTGCATTAAGTAATTGAGGGGGTGTTTTTAAAATTTCTCTTTTCACGAAGGAAATAAAGGTAGCCAACGCTTTGGCCAATTATGGTAGGATGTATTCTATTATGACATGGTGAGACGCTCCTCCATCGATCTCTTATCTTATAACTTTGTAATAGTGACCAATTGGCTCTTCCTTTTCGACTGTGGCTTTGTAGCTAGAGAGGTTTGGTTTGGTTTGGTCCCATCCTAAATTGTTAATTTGTTCTTTTAAGAAATAACATACATCAAACACACCCTTCGTGTGTAGATACAGTATGGGAGAAAAATACGTGGATAGTTTGTAATACCCCATAAATTTGTTATTAATTTTGTGTGATTTTCCAAATTTTTAATAAGTTGTTGGGTTGTACGAGTATTTGTTTTGTGGGTGAAGTGAAAGTATTTTGATGAATAATTACTCTAAACGTTTTATTTTCGAGGGGTCAAGAGTTAACTTTTTATTCGTTGAGTTTCTTCGAAAACTTCCTTCATGAAAGTCGTAAAGCACGATACGAGTTCGTGGACATGCGACGCGCTATTTTTCATGATCATATGAAAAAGTTATGATGATGGAAAGTTTTCTATTTTTGAAAATTTCCTATAAATAGAAGAATTTTCATAAGAAAAAAAAAAACAAATTTTCCATTTTCGGAAACGAGAATTCCTGAAAATTCTGAAACTTCTCTCTCAACCAGCCAACATGACCCGGTTGAAAATGGTCCGTCCGGGAATGCACGTCGGCCCCACAGACCAAATCGCTTCGTCTCGACGTCACCATCCTCCTGATGGTGTTTGCTTTCACCGATTGTCACCGTACATGGTGGATCGAAGTTCGCAAGATAGCGGTGGGTCGTCGGCGTTGTTCTAGTCAATTCCAGTAACTTTAGAGCTCGAAACCTACTCGGCTTTGTAGCTCTCCTCTTGCTATTTCCATCCATACCAATCTTGAAGATCGAATTGAAGTGTAGAGCTTTGATTTTGGATTTGAAATTCTGGGCCACCTCGAGCTTTCGAGCTTGACCTAGCTTGATCCCAACTAAATTGGCCTTAGTGCAAGGTATGAAAGTTGCTCCTCTTGCTATGTTCTTCATTTTGATCGGTTGGATCTTGCTGGTTTTGAAGTTGGTTGGGCGGCGCGTAGGTCTATCGTGCAACTTGTGATGGCTCTTCCGGCCTCTTTTTGAGTAGTTGTTTGCTCTATTTGCTTCCATTCATCGACAAGAACGTGTAGGTGTGTTTAGTTTTGTGTTTGCTCGATCTTTTGGATAAGTTAAATTATTTTCGATTTTGGTTCGTTTGATTTTCAATATGTAAGGATCCGACCGTTGGATCGTCCTTTCATTTAGGTGATTTGATTTAGAAGTGTTTTGAATACCTTGTAATGTCTCGGGTGAAGTTTCGTCTCTATTGGTTTAAAGTTAGGTTTTTAATTCAAGTGTGTGTTTCGAACTTTAAACGTTTTTGGTGCGTTGTGGTATTGAACTATGACCTTGATGTGATTAGGTGCTTGACGAAGTTGTTTGAGGATCGTTATGTGCTTTATCTCGTGTGGAGTGTGAAGTCGTAGTGGAATATAGGGGTGAGTAAATCTCATGTTGTTTGGGTGATGAATTAGATGTTATGGTTTTAGTACAATTAATTGTAAGTTGTAAAATCATATTTATCGAATATAAATATTTGTTTTGAATTCTATGAACTTGATCATCAATGGTTCATGGGTAAGTCAAAACGAAGTTTTGTTATACAATAATTTTTGGGTTTTGTAATTTGTGAACTATAGTTGGTGTTAATGTCTAAAAGTCCGGCGGTAGCTGGACCTTAGCTAACGCTGATCCGGTGGGCGGATCGGTGTTTGTGTTGTTCTCGAAGCCCCTGATACCTGTCAAGTAAAATACAATGGGCGTCAGAGGGAGACCGCGCCGGGCGGTCTTCAACTCTCCGATGCCTAAGTTAGTCAATGTATTTATGTTGATAAAGTAACAGTAGGTAAGTATTGAATGCGTCCTTAATGAGGAGAGAGGAGAGAACCTTTTATAGGTGAGGAAGAGGTTGATTTTCTCTTAGTTTTCGATGTGGGACTGACATGCTTCAGTTCCCAGTTTCAGAAGCTTCTGATGCCATCTTGGCGAGGCGCGTGGCGGCGAGTCAGCAATCTGGAGGTGGTCCGACGCCGAGGTTGTAGCCCGTCTGGCGGTGTGTCTGCATGTCATTCCTTTGGCTGGAATTAGTACCTTTGGCGGTACAATGAGCATGGCCCATTATAGCTAATTATGCTTGCAAATGTACATGTATGTACAGTTGGTATTAGTGACATTCGTAAGTAAATGAGTACGTGTGTGTGTGTGTGTGGAGGATCAACATAAACCTCCTTAAACTTGAAAAGTGAGGATGTTTTTATTTTTGCATGTATTATAATTTAAACCATTCATTCTTTAGTTATATACACATGCACTTATGAATCCTACAAAAAATTAGCAAAATTGAAAAATGTTTAACCATTTGATTAGCACAATGTTTGTTTTAATTTAAGCTAACAGACTACAATTATTTAGAAAATTTTGAATGAACAAATGGTCATGGATTTGGTTAATTTTTTGTACACAGAATTCTTGCATAGATTCCTAAAGGATCAATGGTTGAAATCATTGAATTCTGTCATATGGTAGTGTAACATAGTAAAAATCCTCAAATTCTTAAAGTAAAGAGATCCTCTGTAGAAAACACACACACACACACATACACACACACACACATCCTATCCTGAGCGAAGCTTCACTTTGAAATTAAAGTACGCATTTAGAGTTTATGGTCATTTTTCGGTCGCATATCCACATCTTGACCGTTCAGTTTGTAGGTACTAATGTATAGATCATCTATGCAAATTTTTAGCCAAATTGATGATCGTTAAGGGATTGATAACTGTCTTAAAGCTAGTACGGTTCTGGTTGGACATATTCAGTTTGTCCATTGGTTTAAGCAAATTAGATACCTTAACGATCGAGATGAATATATATACATATATAGATACCTTAACGATCGTAATTGAAAAAATATGTGTGTGTGTGTGTGTTTGTGTGTGTATACACATATTCAGTTCATCCATTGGCTAAATATATATATATATATATATTTTTTCAGGTTGAAAATATATTTTGCTTAAACCAATGGACGGACTGAATATATGTATATACAGATCCTATCCAGAGCGAGGCATCGCTTTGAAATTTCAGAGCGAGGTTAGGGTTTAGGGTCACTTTTCGGTCGCATATCCACATCTCAACCGTTCAGTTTCTAGGTACTAATGTATAGATCATCTCTGCAAAATTTCAACGAAATTGATGGTCTTTAAGGTATCTAACTAGCTTAAACCAATGGACGAACTGAATCTGTCCAACTTGAACCGTACTAGCTTTAAGGCAATTATCAATGCCTTAACGACCATCAATTTGGCTGAAATTTTGCAGAGATGATCTATACATTAGTACCTAGAAACTGAACGGTTGAGATGTGGATATGCGACCGAAAAGTGACCCTAAACCCTAACCTCGCTCTGAAATTTCAAAGCGATGCCTCGCTCTGGATAGGATCTGTATGTATATATATATATATGTATTTATATATATATATATATATACATATATATATTTTTAGCCATTAGTTGAAAATATATCTTCGCTCTGGATAAAATATATATATATATATATATTTTCAGGTTGGACATATTCAGTTCGTCCATTAGTTTAACCAAAAAAAAAATATATATATATATATATTATCCAGAGCGAAGCTTCGCTTTGAAATTAAAGTGTGAATTTAGAGTTTAGGATCACTTTTCGGTGGCATATCCACATCTTGACCATTCAGTTTTTAGGTACTAATGTATAGATCATATCTGTAAATTTTCAGCCAAAATTTATGATCGTTAAGCTATCTAATTTGCTTAAACCAATGGACGAACTGAATATGTCCAACCTAAACCGTACTAACTTTAAGGCACTTATCAATGCCTTAACGATCATCATTTTGGCTAAAAATTTGTAGAGATGATCTATACACTAGTACCTAAAAATTAAATGGTCGAGATGTAGATATGCCACCGAAAAGTGACCCAAAACTCGAACTTCACACGTTAATTTCAAAGCGGAGCTCCGCTCTAGATAGGATCTGTATATATATATATATATATATATATATCTTGGTGGAATTGTGCGGTGAAGTGAGAAATAATATTTTCAGGCGATCAGTTTTATTGTTTTGAGATTGGTAGAGTTGAACTATGAATATAGTTATGGTAAAACGTATTATATTGTTATTGTTCTCTTGTGATTTTTGAGATTGAAAATTTGAGTATGAGTTGAGATTGCGAAATTTGTGTTTTAAGGAATTGCCTCCATAATTGTTGATTTGAGGTGATTGGCCTGTATGGTGATCATGTGTGGCGACCAAAGTGGTGACAGTCAAAGTGGCGACCTGTGTGTGTGGTGATTTTTGTGTAAAGGATGTTGATTGTTGTTGAGTTAATAATGATTGTGATTATTGATTGTGTGGAGTTGCATGCACTATTAGGTCTTGAATTATTTGTCTTCATCGTAATCGCCTAAACTAAATTATATTCAGGGATTACTGTTTTCTGAATTGATTGATGTTAATGTGATCTCCTGAACTACACTATATGCAAGGGTTAATATGACTTTGATTTGCGTGAATTTAATGTAATCTCTAGAACTAAACTATATGCAGGGGTTACTATAATTCTGAATTGTGTGATTTTAGGTGATCTCTATAATTAAATTTTATGCCGGGATTACTAGTTTTACAGTTATACTTTGTTTAAATTGTGAGCTGTGATGGATTGAAATGTTTATTGCTTTGCAAAATTGTTGTTGCATTTTAAAATATTTTAAAATGTTAGGAATAATGTGACAAATGTTTTGTTTTCCAAGAAGAGAGTCGTGATTTATGTGGTGCTGATTCTGAGTTCACCTTTAACGTTACTTGAGGTGGAATTATTTTGGTCATAATTTTGTTAACGGAATGCTGAGTTGAGAGTCAGAGCATGTGGGTGTTAATCACAAGTTAGCTTACTTAAGCCTGTTATTGACGAATGTGAATTTGATGATGTTGTCATGATATATGCTTATTGATTGTGTTAGGTTGAGATAACTGAAGCAGGTGTTTTTGTATGTTTGTTTTAAGTTTACACATATGAGCTTCATAAGCTCACCAAGTTTGTTTATTACAACCCGGTGCACTATTCGATGGTGTAGCGGTTTATCTTGCAGGTTAGGGCTGGTGTATGTGGTGGAAGCTGAGGTCCTTTCCTATTGCAGTCGTAGGTTTATAAACTTAATTGTTTGTTTCAAACTTGTTAGTCTTCTGATGTGTGGTGAGTGTATTTACTTATTGAATTGTTGTTTTAGTTTAATTTGTAAACTTAGTGTAATATAATATGTGACTCCAAAGAACGAGTCTGTATTGACATTGTAGGCTCAGAGCATCTTTGCGTACTTGTTTTAAAAGAAAAAATTTCAAGTATTTAGTGTTGATGTTTGAACCATCATGCGTAGAGTTTTTGTGATATTGTTTAACATTGTGCTTGAAAAATTAGTGCGTGACACAGTTATTTTACAAAACATGGAGAAAACTTATCCAATTTTTTTATTCTAATTTGTGGATAATTTTTGTGAAGAATGTGTAAACTTTTCTTTTCTTTTCTGTTGTGAATTGATCTTTTTGTCCTTGAACAATTTAGCTTGAAATGCTTTTCTAATATTTGAGGGTTATTATCATTAAAAATATTCAGTTATAATGAGCAAGCTCTGTTCTCTTAAATATAATATAGATATAAACAATGATTTGTTCTTTTCATTATAAAAAAAAAAACACAGTGAGTTGGTGCTCCTTCGTCTGGAAAATTCTACAATGTATTAACGTATGACATGCATACAATTGCCTTAAAAGTGGTAAAATGAGTCCTCAAAATAGTAATATTAGTCCTCAAAATGATAACATGAGTCCTTAAAGTGGTAAATTTTCTTAGTTTACCATATGAGTCTTGAAAATAGTAATATTAGTCCTCAAAGTGATAACATGAGTCCTTAGAGGGGTAAAAATAGTTGACGTATGAGAAATGTTAACATAACATTGCTTTACCCCCTCCGTCTAGCCTTATACTAGAGTACAAAATAAAAAAATCCAACTTTGAACTTGTGTTGGTGGAACTTATTTCATTTAGAAAGAATTGCATAAGTCAGATTTGTTCACCTAAGAGACAATTTTAAGGGACTGTAAGGGACAAATGCATCTCAACCACATGTATTAAATATAAAAGTAAAAATTATAACAACTTAAAGCTCACAGTCCCTTAGATGAGCATGCATTTTGCATAAGTTATCAGTTTCGCTATGTTATTACCTTTCCAAGTTCCAACATTCATCAGACTTCAAACTTATAACGAATCAAGCTTGCTCATGAAAAGTAGGACCATTCTCAAGCTTGCTTTTAAACTCAAAATAAATTACAAGCTGAAGAGTGAAGACAGTCAAGACACATGCATGAAAATACAACTCGGCCCTGACATCATTTATTGTATTGTTATTTTCCCTCCCGCTATAAGTAGAATAGGGTTTGCTTACTTTCCATATCAGAAGGACACAACCATACTTCATACTCCTTCATAAGTGTCAACACTTTCACCCGTCCGTTTCGTCCTTCAAACCTTACAACATAGACCTCACGACTCCTCCTCTCACATTGCCACCTTCTTCCTCTCTGCTTCTCTCTCACAATGTCCGGCGTGTGGATATTCGACAAAAACGGCGTCACTCGACTGGTCACAAATCCGACCCGAGAATCCTTCGAGCAAAAAGAACCGCCCTATCCGGGTACAGCGACCGCACCCGGAGCTCGACCCCGGCTGTTGATATACCTTCCAGCCAACCAGGTCATCCGGTCCTATGCTGAACTCGAGCAGCGACTCACTGAACTCGGCTGGACTCGCTACCGGCCCAACTCATTCTGCCAACCGCACCTAGTGCAATTCCACCGCTCCGAGGACTCGGCTCACCTCATCTCGCTCCCTACCAAATTTGATCACTTCAAGTCGTTTCATATGTACGACATCGTCGTCAAGAATAGATCCTTCTTTGAAGTTCGTGATCCTAATGCATTATAATTTACTGCATGCTTCATCTATTATCATCGTCCATGTAAAAATGCAATAATGTCTGTATTCCCTGAGCTATTTATATCAAGTGAAGTAGTGACTAGCTAATAAGGTTGATATCTGCCAATGGCCTATTGATGATGAATGCATATGCCTTTAATTTTTATCTCAGTTACTAAATTTTTATGAGTTCTTGCTGTCCTTATCGTTGTTCAGTTTGGTGCATCTGCAAAACTTATCTGTGGGGTTTTATCCACAATTATATAGATGCATGCGTTTATTTCATTATTCATTTCAGGGCGTTTTATTGTCCCCCACCAAGCAAATGAAATGCTACGTAAACAGAAAAATTTGGACTACTACCCAATTGAAACAAATTAAAGTTGAGCACTATGTAATGAAAGATACATGCATTAATGAAAGATACATGCATCTCCTTGCATTTTTAATTAAATTTTCTAATTTTTACATGAAGAAGGATGATGAGAGTAGAGAAGTCAAACAAAATGGTTTCACCCGACCAACTTAAGTCAGTTCCCTTCATGCTTTGTGCCAACCGGCCAGGCCAAGCTTTCAACCGATGGCTTATTCATGTTCATTCCTTGCCTTAACGATAGGGCCATATATACCTAGGCTTAACCAGTTTTTCTTTTAGCTTTTTACCTAGACAAGTTTATATTTCTAATATTTAGATATTAGCATTGTTTTGTTTGTTTTTCTAATAATCAGGATCATTCGTGCCTAGTTCATGCTCGTCTGGAATCTTATCTAGTGTACCAAAAACTCCAGTTACTTTACGTGTTGCTGCATGTATAGCCTGACCATGTTGTGTTTATATGTTGTGCCCCTCTAATCGTATCAATGCCAATCTCACCCGTTTTGCACCTCTAACTAGTTTAGAGTACGTACAATTCCGGCTTGATTTGGTTACTGTATTCGGGCTTCAATCTTGTTGTTAATTAAAACCAGAAGTAATACCCATCTTCATCATCATGAAATTTAAAGTCATGAAGAAATTGTAGCTTCTGTCAAAAAGAAATAGCTAGCCTATTTTCCTTTTGATTGTTTGGTTTGAGAAGGCGCGCGGAATCAGAAATATTAATGCTAAACGACAGTAGTAGTTGTATGTGTTGAAATTGAACAGAAACAGTACGTGTAATTAAGTGTACTATGAACCCAGCTATAAATCAGTGGGTCATTACTGCGAGCTATCTTCTGAAGTCTGAAACCCTAGCTATGCATGCTTCATAAATATGTATGCAGGGTATGATATGATGATCCCCACTTACCATCCCCACGGTATGAACTGCATCTCACTTCAAATAACTCAGTGCTGAGTGCTCACCTTGGTCAAAGAAAATCAGGTTCGTGTTGAAATTATATACTAATCTTGAGTGGTCCCTTATAGACCAGAATCATTACCTTCCATTCCTGAAAGCTTGATAGAGTACGTAGAGTTCCCTTTCGAGGCAGAGAGAACAAATTAAGGACACTCTGGAAAATGAAAGATGGTAGTAACAGAGCACGAAAGAGAAGCTAGAGGATCAGAATCTGCAGGAATAAATATTACAGCTCGTGATTAGACACATCGAGCAGCTGATCATAATTCGTCAAACTGGCTGGTGTCACACAGCCTGCAATGAATTACAGGTATTAACCACTTACTCTACAGCGACCTTTGATGGTCCAACACCTACCATCTCCAACTTTTCTTTATGCTCCATGTCTCCATCTGGATCTTGATTCAACAAAAGAAAAAGTACACCGTCATTACTCTTTGGTTTGTATTTAGGAAATAGGTACCACGCATATATCCAGAACCACAATATTATTAGGGTTTTATTAAATAAACAGCTCATATATAATAATTAGTTTATTGTGAGTCGAACTCACGACCTCCCACTTATAAAGGGAGACTTATGTCACTAGACTAAATGGTCACTATACCAAAAACCTTATCAGACAACGGCAGAAAACCGTTGTGGGATTTGGAGACCCACCGTTGTAGAGTGAGCCATTGTCTGTTGAAAATTCAGACAACGGTGGAACACAGTTGTGTGAGAAACACACAGACAACAAGTATGTGTTATAACTGTTGTGTGATAGCTCAATAGATGCCAAGCGCAGCAGTTGAGGCGCTGTCTTCAGACAACCATGCCAGTTTAAAACTGTTGTATGTTAAGCATGTCAGACAACATTTTTTTATTTTGTCTGTTGTCTGATTGATATTTAAACTTCAGTTTTTGGACTATATCTGTTATGTGATTAATTTTAGGACAACAGAGTTCAATTGGTTCCGTTGTGTGATTAACTTTTACGATAACAGAGTTCAATTGGTTCTGTTGTGTGATTAACTTTTACGATAACAGAGTTTAATTAATTCTATTGTGTGATTAACTTTTAGGACAACAGAGTTCAATTAATTATGTTGTCTGAGTATAAATCAGAAGACACTGATTCATTAAAAACCGATGTGTGATATGATTGATTACAATGTGTTTTTGTTCCATTTTTGGCCATTCAGACAACAGGTAGTGATCATTATATCTAATCTGTTGTGTGATCATTTGCACATCCCATTCCTGAATTAGATTGTACATTCATTTGCTCCATTTACCAAATGAATAGTACTCTATCAAATACAAACATTGCAAACCATCAAATGATTCATATAGCCAATACTTTAAACTTCAAAAACAAGAGGGGTGCATTTCCCAATCATTGAAACCAACATTTTACACAAGAAAAACATTCTAGTGCATGCTCATCTACTTGGGACATCAAAAAGCTGATACACATATATATTGTTCCAAAACATGCCACACATGGTGCATGATAATGTACCAGCAGAGAAGTACAAAAAAGATGCTTTCCTTATCTAAAATGTACCAGCAACAAGTGCGCTACTTCATGACTCGTGCACATATGTGTTGATAACAAATTTCCCCCACTCATTTCACACTTGATCAATATCTGCTTGGGTGTATTGGTTGCTGCCTCTCCTCTCCCACTGAAATCAGTTTATTATATCAAAAGGATCAGTGAATCATTTTGGTGAATGAGGCATGGATATAATAACACACTTAATGGAAATTGAGTCAAGTGACTATATTTATAGCTTATATGTTGTTAACTTGGAAGGAAACAATGACATGTCTTTATCCTCAATGATATATCTCATGTATCACATGATAAAGTACCCACACTCCTTGTTGCTAGGTTGGGGAGGAATGCCCTAAACACAAGCAAATGAATGAACAAGTGAAAAGTCAAAATGAAAAACTGTTTTTTGAAAACCACAAGTGGTGAAACTTACAGCCAAATTTTTCCAATGGACTGAACTCCGGCTTTGCTCATTCTTTTCAGCATTATACATACGCATAGGACTACACCAAAACAACAATATGATCGATGATGTACCAAAACCAGTCCAAAACAGAACTGCACTGCATCTATGAAGAACAAGAAAACCCCTTTCAAATCTAAAACAGTTATACAGAAAATAATCAAAAGGGTATGATTTCCAAGTTGAAAAAACACAAACTAAAACCATAAAAATTGCCAAAAATACCCAAAATCCTACAAACATACTCATAAGCATTCTAAGAGTAACAATAAGCTGCAAGCTTGAGATAGTTTCAGAAAACTGGTAACAAGAAACAAAAAATTCACCAACAACTATTCTTTCAGTGATTTTAAGCACAACTTTCCAGATTTCAAGTAGACACGCAAAGCTACTATTTTCAGTAGTTTCATGCTATTTGCAGTTCAAATGGATGGTCAAACAAGAATCCAAAGTGACTGAAATGTTGAATTCTGCAGAAATCCTGAAACAGTGCAATAACTTCAAAATAGCATAAGTATCTCATTTTAACTCCTTTTTTCACGAAACCATGTTCAAAATGATCATTGAAGAGTCACCTTTAAGATATCAAAAACTGAGATAAAACAAGAAGTATAGGTTTTTTTTAATCATGAAATACCCCACTGGTTTAGCTTAGGTGTCAAACGCGGGAAGAGTCAGAATATCAAAACAGGCTTAGCCACTCATATCAAATGCTTGTAGATACTTGAACCTAGAGACGATAAGCCAATATCGGTAATACTAGAAGAAAAATGCTCAGCAAATTAATAATTCCTAAAATCATGCAAAAAACAGAAATGACCAGGCCCCTGGGATCACCCTCTTACAAGATTAAACCCTAAAAAAAAACATGGTTGAATTATATAAATTAGACGAAAAGCATATATTATAGATAGAGGAAATAAATACCTGGGAGAAGAGAAAGGAACAAGTGTACAAAATATCACCCAACACTCGATGGAGCTGACAGCTAATTAAACATAACCAATAGCTACCCCAACTATTGAGCTCAACATATCAATGATAAATAAGCAAAAAAAAAAAAACACATTGAAGAAAATCACTACTGACCTCTGCCTTAGAATGGACAATCTCTTGAAGCTCATAAGGGAACAATGAATTGGACTTTTGAACATGCTCATCAGTAAGTTTAGCTTTGATAATGTAATTCTCTTCTTGTTGAATTTTCTTTTGACAATGTAGATTGCAAGAAAATGGTTCTGCAACATAAGTATGCTTCTTATTCAATTTATTCACTGGTTTACCATCTTTAGTACCAATGGTTCCAAATCTAAAAACCTGAAGTAAAAAAATAAGCAATGTGTTTAGAAGAAGAAAAAATAACTGAAAAAAAAATATCTATTTACAAATGCTTGAATATGTGTGTGCACGTGTTCCATGGATCAACCAAGGAAAGAGAGTTGATTGGGCATATACCTGAACAAACTCTGGTAGAAGCAAATCTTCCCATTGCTTGTTAATATGCCATGGAGGATGAAACAATATGAGAATCTAGATGAAGTGCAAGCAGATTAAGTTTGATACAACGAAAAACATATGGGGAATTATATCATGAATTTCTACATGTTGAGAATATATACATCCCACATGGGAAAAATGGGACTTTGCCTATGGGTTTATAAGGGTTTGGGTCACTCCATCCACTGCCAATTGGTTTAGGATTTGAACCCCAGATTACTTTATCATGGTATCAAAGCGGGTTTCCCACGTGTGCATGCCTAACAGTCACACGGGCTCCACGTCACCCAAGTTGTCCACGTTTATGGCTTGAAAATTCACCACACGTGCGGGGGCGTGTTGAGAATATATACATCTCACATGGGAAAAATAGGACATTGCCTATGGGTTTATAAGGGTTTGGGCCACTCCATCCATTGGCAATTGGTTTTGGATATGAACCCCAAATTACTTTATCACTACATAGTATGGATGCAGGGATCAATATATTGAAGAAGCTAAGGTATTCATAAAGACGCTGCAGAAATCATGCAATTGCCAATAGACAATGCAATTCGACAACAGTATCAAGTCCCCTGCTTGTGATCAGATTACCATCAATTACTACTTTGGTGTTGTTCACCAACTCATTTCTTTTGATAGATGAGTAACAACATAAGAAACTAAAGTCAGTGACAATGGAAACTATACCAGCGTAGTATTCAGATGAGCTTTTCGATAGAAGTTCACTTACTGTGGACATGATATCAACATTGTAGCGAGTTGGTCTCTATTTTTTCTGAAATATTTTCATAATTAATTGACTCTATTTTACGCTCTCTGATTTATAATATCTGTTACATTATTTGGTACCTTTCCCAAAAAAACTGAAGTGCTGCCACTTACATACAGGATTGCAAATAAATGAGCTCAACAGATGCTCCTATAACAAACTTCTTCCTAACTTCTCTGAAGCATCATTAAGCTTGACACCTGAAATGTAATCTACAAAAAGTCTGAGTAAGATCAATCTTTCTGTTTGGTGCCTAACAATTAAAATATATATATATATATATATATATATAGTAAGATCTACAAAAAGTCTGATAGTTGTATCATTCATTTCTGCTAAAAAGAAGTTTTATTTCTATTACAAACAAACTTGAGAATTGTCAGAAATTAGTTAAATTGGAGTATTTCATAAGTATTTCAGGTTTGACATAGAGAAGGTACCAGATTACCTTCCTTACTTTTACTTTGGTATGAAGGAGGTCCAAGTTCAATTGCTTGAGATTCCCAAATGTTGGAAAAGTTTGGAATGTTTTATGCACATAAAGATTTAATTATGAAAGTTAAAAGGCATCAAAACATCAATTTTGTGCTTTGGTATCTCAAGTCAAAATATCAATAACCAAAAGATCAATTAGTCTGAAACCATTAAGTCCAAAGTTCATTAGAAAACAGAGAATATAACGTATTGGGATAGAAATGATATGATTCGTATAATCGATAGTTTGTTGAGCAAGATTACCAGAAACTCTACAGCATAAATAGTTTCTATTTGCTAATCCTCATTTTCCAAGTATTTGATGATGAAGTGTTTTGATTTGGGAATTTCTTTCTTGGTAGCTTCATTTGCTCAGCACATCTCTACTTGAAATCCATAGTGTTTAGTTACTTCCTCTTGCATATTAAAAAACCAAAAAAGCTAATCATGTCGTATAAAATTTTATTTTACCTTTTACACTGCGTGGCTTATTTTCATGTCTACATGCAAGGAAGACGGAAGCAGCTGCAACTCAGTCTGGGGTCCTAAATTTGAGAGGTTTCTGATAAGTCATCTTCTTATAAATGTAATTGGTTGGATCATAGTGAAATAAATCCATGAGTGAGATAACATATTCCTTATATACTGTAGGTACAAGTTTTTCCGAACTTGGTGCATTGGGATTCCCATACAAAATATTGAAGTATCCTTTTGAGATAGTCCTGTGTGTTAGGAAAGTATCTTTTGGGTTTATCATCTTTTATATAAAGATATTTTCTGATTGTCAAAACGTGTTATCAAAATCCTAAGTAATTTAGGATTTATTGTCTTTAATTGGATATCTTTAATTAAAGGATCTTTTCCTAATAAGAGTCTAATTAGGGTAGAATCTTTGTGCATTGAAAAGATTGCATTGGTCTCTTATAATATGCTGCAAATGCATGGTCAGAGGGATCACCTTGGACGCAAAAATTAGTTTTGGAGTCTTGCTTGTTTAATATCAGTTTTGCCATAAGAATCAAAGACACTTGTTCCTTGCTTAAGTGTTCTTGTTCGTGTTCCTCATATGCTTAGATTCTCTTGAGATCAGTAGAAAGGCTGTGAAGAAAGAAGAGTGATATTTGGTGATCGTTCAAGTGAAGAAGGAGTTCAAGACGGAAGATAAACTTTGTATTAGTTTTTGTCTAATCATTGTAGCCGAGCTAGTGCTATTCAAGTTTGTAAAGAACATATCCTTCATCATAAGTTAATTCTTATTGTGGGTTCTCAAGAGTAAGAGCCCCGCAGTGCTTTTAATCTCAGAGGTTGAGGTTTTCACTGCGTAACCAAAATCTGGTGTTCTGTGTTATTTTTTGGTTTCAGCCCAGTAAGGATTGATACATGCCTTGCAATCCCGGCCCCGTTTTCCAAAAAACAGATTATGTCCTTGTATTTTCATATACAAACATGATGATAAGTTTGTAATCTGCGGAACTGATTACAGACATGCAAAATCAGAACCAATTAAATTCCAATCGAACAAACACACCTACATTTTCTCGATCCTCAATATCTACTTTCTCTCTCTTTTCTCTGCCTCTCTCTTTGAAGAAACTCTCCATTATAGGCAATCACATAGATAATACAATTCTATAATCATTCATTCAATCAAATTCATGCCTAAAGCAGTTGAAACCAAGAACTCAATCGACTTAATAACACAAAAGGAGGAGGAATTTAGCAATTGGAGAGAAGAAGGCTAGGCCAAGAAAATGTAAACAAGCTGAGCACAGAATAAAAAACTTTTCAATCTTATGGGCTCGGAATAAAAACAAGCATATAGAGGATTACAAAACATAGAATCAGAGTTGTACAAGGAAACATAATATTACATTGATTGGATATCTCCAAGATTCTCTGATATTATCTCTAATTCTAACCCTATTACCACTAGGTCAAGTAATCTAGAGTTTGGGTCAGACACATATTCTGGATTTACTTGAACAAATAATTCATTGTAGTTTTTCGACCAAAAAAAATAGCACTAAATATAGGTAGTCATGAAATGTAAACAGTGAGTTGTCATATTGGTTATTTGAAATACCGTACCGATGCTATAGAGGTTACAAATCTCATTAGCACTATGAGGTGGGGATTAAAAAAGGAGAGTGAAATTCACACTCCCTATTTTACAATCCACACTTCATTTTTCCTTGTTTAGTATCTCAACATTACATTTTTATAATTTACACTATAATTTAATCGCAAAAAGTATGTATCTATTAATTATAGAGGCCTTAGTCACTATAGTGGGCTTGACGAAAGAATCATTACATAAGAGCTTGTTCGATAACATTTTCAAAAATGATTTTTTAAAAATATTTTCTAAAAATGATTTTAAAAAAGAAAAAGCGAGATTATATTTTCCAAATATGCACTTTCTTTTGGCCTCAATGTAACTGATCAAGTACTACGTGCAAGTGATGTAGTGTTACGTGCAAGTACTAGTTTGGCTGAGTATCGATTTCACAATGTGAAAGTTGTGGTGTACGTCTAGTCATGGAACTAGGATGATTAAATGGGTACATCCTCCTGTTGATTTTCTTAAAGTCAATATGGATCGAGCATTTCATTCTGACTCGAAGATGGGAGCTTGGGGTTTTGTTGTCCGGGATGCTTTGGACACGTTTGTAGCTGGTGGTGCAAAGCCGCTACAAAACCTTATCTCAGCTAAACATGCTGAAGCGTTGGCATGTTAAGGAGCTGTGAGATTTGTGTTGGAACAGAACATGAACCTTGCTATATTGGAGACTAATTCCTTACTTGTGCAAAGACATGTCTCGAGGCCAACTGCAGCAAATACCTCTATATTGGGCAAAATTTATGATGATATTGTGGAGATGCTTGGATTTTTTTCAAGTATGAGACTTGTTCATACCAAAAGAGGTGCGAATTAAGGAGCTCATCTAGTGGCAGATCATGCTCAAACACTACAGCAGGAGCTTTTTCTCTTCTGCATAGTTTTATGATGGCTGCTTTAGCAGCTGATTCTACTGTACTGTAATTCTCTTCTTTTAATATATGGTTTGACATCATTTTACTCAAAAATATGTAATTGATCAAGTGAAGAATGAGGTGAAAGATATTTTAAAGGATTAATTTCAGTTTACCTACTCCAACTTTATGTCCAACTTCATGTTAGTCCCTGATCCTTTAATTTCATCAAGATTACCCTTGCACTTTCAATTTTAGTCAGCCGTGTCCAATTCTACAATCTCCATCCAAAATTTATGTCAAGTGATGATGTGGCAGGAGACAAAATGCATAAGAAGGGCTGAAATAGATAATTTGCATTTCATCTGCTCCTATTATTTATTTTTTTATCATCTGCGTCTTTGCTGACCACATTGATGCCAAACCCCAAATTCCTAAGCCACCTCGATCATACGGGGGATGGCTACAAATCTCTCACAGATGAGGAAATCGAGGAGGAGATAACTCGATTGAATTCGAGGCTGGAATCATACTATCTGTATAACCGGATCTAAACCCAACCTAACGAGTTCGACCCATTAAGAGTCATCTTCCGACCCGAAGAACTCTCGCCTCTGCGATATCAATCTATTGTTCTTCTTCATAAAGATACCAATTTTCTGGGTGGTTTCAAGCTCTCCAATCTCACTCTCAAGATTCTCAGTCTCAGATTCGCAACAGTCACCGGAGACCTATGCTACGGCCAATTCCCAAACCCGGAGACCGTCTTCTTCTTCTTCTGCTCGGCATCGATAATTCTCTCACTGCTGCCTGTCTTTGTCGTCTGTGGTTAGGGCTTAGGGTTTCAATTCGCATTGTACTAATCAAGGTTAGGGATAGCTTTGATTTTCAATTTTGTTATGCCTTGTAGCTTTGGGAGTTCTCCACCCGATTATACTCTACTAGTGGAAATTTCATGGGTTCTCATGAATCTCATCCTCGTCCTCTTCCTGACACATCTCTATTTCTACGATTTGACTATTGTTCTATTCTCAACAAACTCTTTGAAGACCCAGCATTCTCTGATGGTGGAATTGCATGTGTTTAACTTGGAATTGATCTCTTGAAGATTGATCTCATCCTATTCATATCTTGGGGATTTTGAATGATGGGTTAGGCAGATCTGGTAATTGGAAATTTTGGTGATTTTTTGGCTGAGGAATGACTCGGTTGCCAACGACTGTTCCTATCAACTCCACCGCCGTCGGTGGTGGTGGAGCCGGCTGGGAAAAGCTTGAAGAAGGTGAAGCTGGTATGCCCAAAAGGCAGTGTTAATTTGTTGCAGGTTTATTAGATGATGACCATTTTCTCAAGGCTTTGGAGAGTGTCCATGAGGTTTATTAGATGTTAGAGGCTACCCGGATCCACTATCACTCTAATTTTGCTGATAGTCGAGGTAAGCAATATCTATGAATCAATTCCATTTTCTATGATTTTGGGAGAATTGTGGGTAAAGTTTTGTGCTTTATGTATTGTTTTGGGATTTTATTGCTGGATCAATGAATTTTACTGTTGGGTAGATGATATTTTCAGTTTTATGCGTTCCTGCAAAAGGTTATGTGTAGATCAAGTTGGAATTACTGAGAAATCAGAATGGTGATGAAGCTGTATGCTAATTCAAAATTGCCGAAATTTTTGGTCGAGCTTGTGTTATTGGTCTTGGGCAGAGAACAAGTGAAGATGCTAGAAATATATTCATTTATGTAATATTCTTTTGGTTAAAAAAAGTGGTAAAACATTTCACAAGGGTATTATTGGAATTTAGTCAATTTGTCTCCTGACACGTCATCACTTAACGGAAATTTTGGATGGAGCTTGAAAAATTGGACACGGCTGATTAAAATTGAGAGTTCAGGGGTAATCTTGATGAAATTGGAAGATCAGGGACTAACATGAAGTTGGACCTAAAGATGGAGTAGTTAAACTAAAATTAATCCTATTTTAAATGTACCTATTGTGGATTTTCGTGAAAAGTTCTTGGACCTCCCTACAACTATTGGCAAAAACGAGAAGGAAGTATTTTGTAAAAGTGAATGAAAGGCTTTATTTTCATCTCGAAGGCTGGAAATGAAAGTTCCTCTCAAAAGCCGGTAAGCTTGCTTTAATTAAAGCAGTGGCTCAACATATTCCTACTTATTCTATGAGTGTATTCTAGTTGCCAATCAGAGTGTGTAAAATCTTCCAATCTAAGGTGAGCCATTTTTGTTCGGGGAAAGGTGGCGGAGCTAGAGGAATCCATTGGTGTAATTGGGAAAAACAATGTAAAAAGAAGAAGGAAAGAGGGCCCTCAATTCAATCAATATATGGTTGCAAAAACAGTTTGGTGGAAGTTTTGGGAGGAAGGCTTTGTTGGTTATTGAGCTGCTCCATGTTAGTGTGAGTCATTGTTCCCTATTAGGAATAGACTACAAAGGAATATATTGTTGTAACTACTTACCTTGTATATGTTGTGTAGTACAGTAGTACACAATAGTTGTAGTACGTTGTAGTACGATTGTAATCTATTTATATACACCACAGAATGGGTGTAATAAAACATCAGAAAATTCATTCTCAACCTTGTTCTATTTTACTTGGTATCAGAGCAAAGATCCGAGAGGACTTTGTCTCTTTAGTTGTCCAATTTTTTCTCAATCTGAGGAATTGATACAAAACCAAACCCCTTTGTTAGGGTTGTTTTTGTCGTTCTCTGCCTTTAATCCAAGCCTGGTCTTTGTCTCCTTTTAGGGACCGACCTCTGTCAAGTCAAACCAGGGCCACATCTCTTCATCACTCGTCTAGACCGCCGTCGCCCAGATCAACTTCGCATCTGGAGACGCCGTCGCTGCCCAGATTGACCAACAGAGAACTTCTCCAGATCTCAAGTTCTGGCGTGGCTTCAGTCTCCAGTCGACCTAGACGCAGTCGCTGCTCCAATTTCCGGTGTTGCTTCAATCTATTTGGCCCAGACGCAGTCACTCCGTCCATACCAAAACATGCCAGTTCGCGCGACCCGACCCGTCCCGTGCCTCAGTAGTCCGGATCACCAGCCCGTCGTCCTAGCCTACTGTCGCGCCTGCTTCTGTCCGATGCACATCCGAGAACAACCCATTCCGGTCGTCCATTCGATCCTTCAGTCTCCGGCTTCTTTTGTTCAAGACCGAAGTCCCCCTTGATTACTAGATCTCCCAGGCAACAAGTCAACCTGTAACAGGTTCCAAAAAAAAAAATCTGCACGTTCTGTTATTTTGGAATCTTCTGTCTCTTTCATTCTGCTGCATACTTTGTGATTGTGTGATTTTCCTGCTGCCTTGTTGCAATGGGTGGTAATGATAGTGAAGCACAGAGTTCTAACATCAATGAGGTCCAAAAGATTGAGGTTTCTGTTCGAAGTTCAGATGGTGGTTCTTTTGGTGGTCCAAAACTTAATGGTACCAATTTTCGAACATGGAAGAAGATTATGTCTGTCCATCTTCGTGGCATACACAAGATCAGGCATGTGAATGGAACAATCAAAGCTCCTAGTGAGGAAGATGTGGATGCCTATGCTAAGTGGGAGGATGATGATGGATCTGTGATGGCTCTCCTATTCAGAGCCATGACTGAAGATATTTTACAGTTGGTGGAAGAGTGTGAGACTGCTGAAACAATATGGAAGACATTGGGGGATCTGTATACCAACGAGTCTGATTTTATACAGGCTCATGAATTGATGTGTAAAGCTACTAGTATGCAACATAATGGGCAACCAGTAGCTATGTATTTCACCAAGCTGAAGAATGTATGGGCTGAAATTGATCAGAAGCGTCCTTGCAAGATCAAGAATCAAGAAGATCTTGTGTGGTACCAGAAGGAGAAGGAGCTAGAAAGGGTTCATGTATTCCTGAGAGGGCTTGATGAAAAGCATAGCAGTGCCAAGGGAGAATAGCTCAGAATGACAGACTCTCATAGTTTGAACACAGTTTTTACATACATCCGCAAGGATGAATCTCAGCAGGAAAGTGTCAAACATGCACAGGTTGAAGTATCTAGCCTAGCCATTCAGGCAAAGTCACCTGCACCTTTGCTTCAGCAACAGAGTTCAGCCCTACTTCATCAACAAGGTTTCCCACAAGGCTTCACCAATAGTCCTTGTCCTCAATGTTCTTATTGCAACGATCTTGGGCATGTTCTGGAGACTTGTTGGAAGTTGAACCCACACCTTAAACCTAAAAAGAAATGTTATCGTCTTAAAGGGAAAGCAGCTGTGGTTCACTTGGTCTAAGAACCGGATTTCTATGGAGTGGCTGGCCAAGATCATCATATAGCAGGTGCAGCTACTCCTACAACCTCTATAGCTGGTCGAGGTAAAATTGGTGTGGCTTTAAAGGTTTCTAACTTTGTTGGTTCTGATACATGGATTATTGATTATGGTGCCTCCGATCGTATGACTTATGACAAATCATATTTTACTGAATTGTCTTCCCATCAGTGTCCTATGTAACTAATGCCAATGGTGAGGCTTTTCCTGTGTTAGGGTCAGGGTCAGTGCGTATTACTCCCACTTTAGAACTTCATAATGTGTTATATGTGCCTGACTTATCTCGTCACTTGATATCTGTCCCACAATTGAACACTGAGTCTAAATGCTCTGTAACCTTTTATCCTATGTATGTGATTTTTCAAGATCTTCTCACCAGGGAGATAGTTGGTCGGGGGTATCTAAGGGGCAGGTTGTTCCATCTGGATCAGACATACGCAGGAGAGAAACCAGGAGCACAGTCCCGAGCCACTTTGACTTCGAATTTTGATATGCTACGTGAAATTTGGTTGTGGCATCACCATTTAGGGCATCCATCTTTTAGTCTTAAGAAAAAAGTCATGCCTACTCTGTTTATTGGTGTGGATGAGTCAGTTTTACATTGTGAAACATGTGTTTTGGCCAAGAGTCATCGTGCTACTTATTCTCCTAGTGTTTCTAATAAAAGTGTTATTCCTTTTGAGTTGATTCATTCTGATGTTTGGGGACCTTCTAGAGAGCTTACTGTATCGGGTATTCAATACTTTGTGTTGTTTATTGATGATTGTATGAGATTGTCATGGGTTTCTCTTCTTAAAACCAAAGATGAAGTCTTCCCCGCTTTTCAAACATTTCATAATCTTGTTCAAACACAATATCATAGCACCATTAAAGTCCTTCGTTCTGACAATTGCGGGGGGGGGGGGGGGGGGGGGGGGGGGGGGGAGTATGTTAACCATGTGTTCCAAGAGTTTTTTAAAATCCATGGGATTGTTCACCAAACCACGTGTCTACAAACACCAGAACAGAATGGAGTGTCCGAACGGAAAAACCGTCATTTACTTGATATAGCTCGTGCCCTTCTTTTTAGTGCTCATATGCCTAAGTATCTTTGGGGTGATGTTATACATGCTTCCTCTCATCTTATCAACCGTCTTCCATCCAGTGTCTTTCAGGGAAAAATTCCATTTGAGGTTCTCGCCTCTCATGTCTGCTTACCATCATTTCATAATCTTCCAGCTCGTGTTTTTTGTTGTGTTGCTTTTGTCCATGTACCAAAAAAATCAGAGGTCTAAGTTGGATGCCTGGGCCCTTAAGTGTGTCTTTGTGGCTACGAAGGCTATCAGAAAGGGTACAAGTGTTATCACCCACCCACCAGAAAGTATTATGTCACTATGGATGTTACTTTCTTTGAAGACATGAGTTATTTCTCCTCTTCAGATACAGCTCTTCAGGGGAGAATTCATATTTTGAAGAGCTATATCATGGAGAGGGGGAGGAATTAGAGGGAGAAGGAGAAGCCACACAGCCAAGAGGTATTTTGACGGATCCAGTTGAGACTATTAGCTCGCCGCCTCCAACAACAAAAGCACCAGTTCCCATCACTCAGAATGAGGTTGAAGACACAACTGCCCCTCCTGCCATCGCTTCTACCCCTGACCCATAGCTTCCTGGTACTAAAGATCACCCATTTGAGGTATGTCCGTTCACACTAGTAGTAGTGAGTCTAATGTTGAGCAATATGTGTTACCACATAGGACCACTCGAGGTCAATCAGCCAAAAGATATGAACATACACTTACTGCCAAATCAAAATACCCAATAGCCAACTATATGTTCACTAGGAGGCTGTCTAAGTCATATGAATCATTTGTGAATCAAATATCTGATGTATCAGTACCTAACAAAGTGCAGGATGCGTTGGGGGATCCAAAGTGGAGGAAGGCTATGGATGAAGAGATGGAAGCGTTGCAGAAGAACAATACTTGGCAACTTGTACCTCCACCACAAGGCAAGAAGGCTGTCGTTGGGAGTTTACCGTGAAGCATAATGCAGATGGATCAGTGAATCGATACAAAGCACATCTTGTAGAAAAGGGATTTACTCAGACGTATGGTATAGACTATGATGAAACTTTTTCTCCTGTTGCCAAGATGAATACTATTCGGGTTCTGCTCTCGTTCGCTGCTAGTTTAAACTGGCCACTCCGACAGTTTGATGTTAAGAATGCATTTCTTCATGGAGAGTTAGCCGAGGAAGTGCATATGAGTCTTCCACCAGGGTATGTAGTTGCTTCTCTTGGTGAGTTTGTATGCACATTGAGAAAATCTCTGTATGGTCTCAAACAGTCACCTCGTGCTTGGTTTGGAAGATTTTCACAGTTCATGCGGAAGGTTGGTTACAAGCAAAGCAACTCAGACCATACCTTGTTTCTCAAGCATCAACAAGGGAAGGTAACAGCTCTAATTATTTATGTGGATGATATGGTAATCACTGGTAATGATACTGTTGAGATGGATAGACTGCAGAGACAGCTAGCCTCTGAGTTTGAGATGAAGACTTAGGTGAGCTTAAGTACTTCTTAGGAATTGAGGTAGCCAGGGGGAGAGAAGGAATCTATTTGTGCCAGAAGAAGTATGTTCTTGACTTGCTGACAGAGACAGGTTTGTTAGATTGCAGACCTATTGACACTCCTATTAAGCAGAACCATTGTTTAGCTGAGTATCCAGATCAGGTACCTACTAATCGAGCTCACTATCAAAGGTTAGTTGGGCGCTTGATTTATTTGGCTCATACTAGACCAGACGTTGCATATGCAGTGAGTGTGGTGAGTCAGTTCATGCATAATTCGAGTGAGAGTCACATGGATACTGTTATGTGAATTCTGAAGTACTTGAAGTCAACTCCAGGAAGGGGAGTACTATTTTCTAAACACAACAACATTCTTGAGGTTTGTGGCTTCACAGATGTAGATTGGGCTGGAAATATCACAGATAGGAAGTCGACATCACGTTACTTTACCTTTGTAGGAGGTAATTTGGTTACATGGAAGAGTAAGAAACAGAAAGTTGTGGCACGTTCTAGTGCTGAGGCCGACTGTAGAGGTATGGCTCACGAAGTGTGTGAATTGTTGTGGCTAAGAAATCTGTTATGTGATCTGGGTTTCAAACTCAAAAATTCCATACAGTTGTATTGTGACAACATGGCAGCTATGGACATATCACATAATCCAGTACAGCATGATCGTACTAAGCATGTGGACGTTGATCGTCACTTTATAAAGGAGAAACTAGATGCCAAAATTATTAGCTTTCCTTTTGTTCCAACTGAAGAGCAACTTGCAGATGTACTTACCAAAGGAGTTTCCAGGAAGGCGTTTTATAACTCACTAAGCAAGTTAGGCATGGTTGATGTATATGCGCCAACTTGAGGGGGAGTGTTAGTGTGAGTCATTATTCCCTATTAGGAATAGACTACAAGAGAATATATTATTGTAACTACTTACCTTATATACGTTGTGTAGTACAGTAGTACACAATAGTTGTAGTACGATTGGAATCTGTTTATATATATACACCACAGAATGGGTGTAATAAAACATCAGAAAATTCATTCTCAACTTGTTCTATTTGACTCTCCAGGCTGAATACTTTCCTGATACTTGTCTCTTGAATGTCACTTTTGGGGCTCATACCGTTTGCTATTTGGAGGGACTGTTGTAGGGTAAGCATGTTATTAATTGATGGAGGAACTTGTTGGCGGATTGTTAATGGTAAAAGAGTGAGTGTTAAGGAGGATAGATGGTTGCCGTGCCCATCCAAGGTTTTAAATATCGGTATCTTCATATCTATCGGTACTTTGAAAAATGGAGATATCAGAAATATCGGGGATACAGGGTACGAAAATATCGTTTTTGAAAAAAGTTAATTTATTAGAAATTTAGAACTACATCTAAATACATATGAATGTCAACTTCATCTACATCCATAAAGAGACTCTAGGCAGTTGAAAAGCCACTCGCTGGTCTACAAAAATGCAATAATGAGACCAACACATATGACCCATATAGTGCGAATTGTAGTTATGAACATGATAGTTATAGATCTCTTTAGAGCTGCCGATTGTTTCCCCTATAAGGGGATAATAAGGATGAACCCAACTGGATGACAGATCATATACTTCTCCATATTGATTATATCAATAAGCATCATAACCAAATTGATTGTTGCCTTCATGAGATTCATTAGAGATCCCACTGGGCTCTGTGCCTAAACTAATAGAGTCAAAACTTAAGGCAATTGAAGAAACATCAGATGGGGTACTTTGATCATCAGTTGCACCTCTAGTCCTCCTCCCATATCGGGTCTTCTCTTGAGCACCATGACCAGCTGTTCTCACTCCGTGGTCTTCATCTTGGGTGGCATGATCAAAATTACCTTCACAGGTAAATTGGAATCCTCCATTTATAGAAGATTGTCCATATTCATATCTTTCACCTCCACCACCTGTTCCACTTCCACCCTCTCCAACATCATTAAAACTATCTGGAGTTGTTGTACCACCCCACGCATCATCACTATCTGAATTGTCTTCTGGGTTTTTAACAACTTCTTCAGATAAGACTCTCTCTACGTTGATTCCAGCATTAGTTGCAGTTTCTACAACTTGTGGAAAAGGTCTTCCAGCTTCATCATCGAGGTGTGCAGGCATAATCCAATCATGAAGTGGATCAATTCCATTATCAAGTGGCTCGCTTGCAACATGAAGTAGATCTATATAGTTATTTTCATTGACCACATTATTCTTTGCCTGTTGATCTCGCAGCCGCAGCTTCATGTTGTAGTAGCAATATACAAGCTTTTCCAACTTCTAATATGCCAAACGGTTCCTTTGCTTGGTATGTATAATAGCAAATGTACTCCAATTTTTCTCACACGCAGAAGAAGAAGCCGTTTGTGCCAAAATACGTATTGCAATTTTTTGCATGTTTGGTGCAGAATCCCTACATTGTGTCCACCAATCAGCTGTAAAGCTACTACAATGAGTTACTGCTATAGTAGATCAACATTTTGTATTAAAGAAATTATATGTGTGTATGTGTGCGTGTTTTAATGTATACATATATGGATATACCACAAACCTGTATTTCTAGTTTCTCTTGTTTTTCTTGCTATGGTTGACCCAAATGATTCTTTTGCATCTCTAAAGCATACAATCTGCATTAACCATTTGAAAATTGGTCATTTCTAATCCCAAAATTTTTTTAAGGTTGTCATCAATAAGAAGTTACCTCATCCACAAATGTATCCGCAATTTCTCCATTTATGTTAAATTGTTCGACAACTGTTGCCAGAGAGTTTGTGAAATGCGGGTTATAACCAACATCAGGGTCGATAATGAAAATTTGGGTTTAAGAAATGTGCTACAAACAAGAAACCAAAAAGTTATATAATATAGATCTAACTAAGTAATTATCAAGATACAAACGTATTTCGAGATAGAGAAATAATACCTACTGCATGCAATGGTTGACTTAGGCCTCATCAAAAGACCGCAGGTCAAGTGGGCCGATGGAGGCCCGCCGGCCCTAAGGGCTAAAAGCCCGGCCCGGCCCTTTAAAAAGCCCGCCTCAGTGGGTAGTGGGCCGGCCCGCCAAAAGCCCTCAAAAACCCGGCCTGTAAAAGCCCGTAAAATATTTTTTATATATGTGTGTGTGTGTGTGTGTGTGTGTGTTTATATATATATATATATATTTATATGTATGTATATGTGTGTGTTTATATATATATATATATATATAGAGAGAGAGAGATATATATATATATATATGTGTGTGTGTGTGTGTGTGTGTGTGTGTGTGTGTGTGTGTTCTTATACTTCTATATAGAATATGTGTATTAGTGCATATATATATTCTACATATCGGTTGACCAATTCGATCGGATTCTAAAATAAGGTGAAATTGGCTAAATTTTTTACCACACTCATAATTTATCGTAATAAACTCATCCAACAGTCGGTTTTTCTATTTTCTTTGAATTGATAGGGGTTACTCTTTGGAGTGTATGATATATAAATATAGGTTTATAAGAGTAACTAAGTTTGACATAGTGGATCGAATTCGAAACGAGAACCAAATTGGCTGAATTTTCTACAGCCACCATAAAACATTACAATCTCTCTATCGTGCAGTTGGTTTCTCCGAATTCATTTTCCACTTCATGGTTGCTTTAGAATGAACCTCAACAATTTAAATGTAATGTATAAGTCATACAACTTTAGGAGGAAAATTGGTATAGGCCAATGTGTTTGTAATTAATTTTTTTTTTTTTATCTCATGTCCACATAGCCTGTCACGCCCCTGATTTTTAACAACAATAAAAATCGATATATATAATCCCATAATTATACATGCGTGAATGTTCAGTCATCAATACAATACCTGGAACATCTTTCCCTTAAAACAAGTACTTACTGAGGAACTGAACCATCCAAGATAATATACACTCGCTCCACAGAGTTATATATTACACAAATTTACGAATTAAATTGTCATCACAAAATAAAACGTAAATGCTCCTCAGAGCTTACTACATAGCAGAAGTCATATATTGGCAAAGCCAACAAAATTTGCTTCCTATCCGTCCTGCTGCCAACAAGCTACCTCAGCTTCAGCCACGATTTTCCTGACCTGCAGGATTAGCCCCTACACCGTTTGAATGGTGCACCGGGGTTGCCAAACAACAAACCCGGTAAGCTTTTGCAAGCTCGTATGAATAACTCATGAACATCAATCAACAACTCACATCAATTTACTTAAGGAAACATGCAGCCATGATTCCTTCTAACATTCCATATCCTTTCCACCGAAAGGACAACATGAGTCACCGCTGTGACCATGCTCTATTTGCTAACTTAACCATCAAGTAGCAACTCAAGTCTCATCTAGACAATTAAAGAAGAATGCCGTCGGAACTCTCCTTTAAGCTGCATACCTATGAGTCTCAAGCAACCTCGACCGTTACTCCCATAAGCTATCATGGCAGATAAACTAGAACTCTATTGAAATTGTAATCACTCGTCCTACCAAGGACGTGATTACCTATTTCCTGCCTTGATCACCATCTGCGATCTGTCACCATCTGTGACATATGATTTCAGACTCCGTCTGGTCATGAAATCAACATCATGGTCGCCATCTGCAACCTGTCACCATCTGTGACATATGATCTTTAGACCCCATCTGGTCTCAGCTCAACCATTGATCATCATCTGTCACCATCTGTGACTCATGATTTTCAGACCCCATCTGGTCATGAAATCAAACATCAAGGTCACCGTCTGCAACCTGTCACTATCTGTGATCTATCACCATCTGTGACATAAGATCTTCTTAGACCCTATCTAGTCTTAAGGTCAACGTTAAGTAAGTCGCATCCGACCTAAAAAAGTTACAAACATCTAGTTTCGGCTTTCCTAATCCATGCTCACCATCTGTGACCCTTGGTACAAAGACCAATACATCTAAAATGAGTCACGCTTGACTCAAAAATGTAACATCAAGCTCAATAATTTTCAAAACAATTGAAAACATCTTTTTCTACAATATTGTTCCCTGAAAAGTCAAATTCAACAATAATATGAACACCATCATGCATATTATTATTCATCACAATCATCCACAAGGATATATATATATTTCATCTAAATATATATATATATATATGTAGTCATTCGCTCAGAAATGCCTACTAATACCAACTATAGTGTGCAGTTAATTAATTAACGCCAAAACAATAATGGTACTTCTGTTCATAAAGATCCTTGTGAGATTTACTCACCTCGAAACTCCTGCTGCGTCTTCAATGCAGAATAAGTAGTCAAACTACAGAATAACCGTCCAAATACTTCGTCAAGTACCTAATCACAAACGGTTTCCGCTTAATAACGATTCACATTTGATTTAAGTCCAAAAACCCCTGTTTTGAACTAAAATCCCCAGAGTGGCACCAATCGAGGCAAAACCACATCCGAGACCTCCCAAAGTCTCCGGAATACGTCCACGATCGATGTGACCAAACCACAAGTCGATCGGACGCTCGAATCCTCACGGATCAAATAAATCGATCGGTATGAAACTGCAAAAATCATAACAAATCCATTCGAACTCCAAAATTTGCATATTATATATCGAAACGCTCGTATCGACGAGTAGAAGACATATAATACCAAAAACAGTCCCATACATGGCCGGAACGCTGCCACAGGCGGTGGCGCACCGCCGCCGGCCAAAACTCAATATTTCACAAAACTCCCAACATCAAAAAGCTTCATCTAAGCATGCTTGTGAACTTTCATAACTAAATCGAAGTCAGAAAACAAGCATAAGGGATCGAAAACTACCTCACAAGCTATGAACAGTAATCCCAACTGAGTTGAACCGATTTCCACGTAAATCGATCGAAACAAACACCATAGATCGACTCAGACGACCACCACGAAGCCAAAGAAGGAAACTTGAAGCCTTGACGTCGCCGGAACTGTGTTTTCTGGTCGGGTCCGAAAACACCAAGCTGCACCGCCTTGCTGCGCCGTGCACGGTGGAATTCGCCACAAGAGGATGCCACAGAGACGACCAGAAGGAGGAGACGAGTCCTTCTGTGCAGGTTTCACGGCTAGAGGTCGCCGGAGATCGCCGGAAAAGCCGGGTCGGGTCAGTCTGAAAATTTCTTTTCTGAAGGAGTCGACCGAGAGAGAAGAAAGAGTTTCCGGAAAAGGAAAGGGAAAAATGAAAATAATTTCAGATTTTCCCTATTTATACTAAAATGGAAACTTCTTCCAATAGCCATAACTTCCTCATACGAACTCCGATTTATGCGTTCCGCATGTCCACAAACTCGTATCGACGCGCTCTACAACTTTCGTGAAGGAAGTTTTCCGAGAATCCCAACAAATAAAAAGTCAAACTTCACACGACCCCCTAAACTGTGAAATTCAAATATTTATACATACGAAAACCATTCCACTCCACATACAACCTACGAATAAAGCATACTAACAATTATTCGTACAACTGGTCCATTATTAATTACCAAAATTACATAATGAAAATCCAGGTCATCACACAGCCATCGATGGAATATTTACAAATGTGATGTGAAAAAATAAGCACATTTCGCGGTCATCATGCCATCGGTCAACCAATAAAACATACAAGTGATGACGGTTGACCAATTCGATCGGATTCGAAAATATGGTGAAATTGGCTAAATTTTTTACCACACTCATAATTTATTGTAATAATATCATCCAACGGTCCATTTTTCCATTGTCTTTGAATTGGTAGGGGTTGCTCTTAGGAGTGTATGATATATAGATATAGGTTTATAAGAGTAACTAAATTTGACCTAGTTGATTGAATTCGAAACGAGAATCAAATTAGCTTAATTTTTTACAATCACCATAAAACATTACAATCTCTCAATCGAGCGGTTGATTTCTCTAAATTCATTTTCCACTTCATGGTTGCTTTAGAATTAACCTCAAAAATTTAAATACAATATACAAGTCATACAACTTTAGGAGGCAAATTAATATAGGCCAACATCTTTATAATTAAAATTGAAATTTTTATCTTATATCCATGCACATCCATTGATGAAATATTTACAGACGTGATGTGAAAAAATAAGCACGTTTCACGGTCGTCATGCCATCGGTCAACCAAGAAAACATACAAGTGACAACGGTTGACCAATTTGATCGGATTCAAAAATATGGTGAAATTTGCTAAATTTTTTACCACACTCATAATTTATTGTAATAATCTCATCCAACGATCTATTTTTCCATTTTCTTTGAATTGATAGGGGTTGCTCTTTGGAGTGTATGATATATAGATATAGGTTTATAAGAGTAACTAAATTTGACATAATTGATCGAATTCGAAACGAGAATCAAATTAGCTGAATTTTTTACAATCACCATAAAAAATTACAATCTCTCAATCGAGCGGTTGATTTCTCTAAATTCATTTTCCACTTCATGGTTGCTTTAGAATGAACTTCAACAATTTAAATGCAATATACAAGTCATACGACTTTAGGAGACAAATTGATATAGGCCAACATCTTTGCAATTAAAATTGAAATTTTTATCTTATGTCCACGCACATCCATCGATGAAATATTTACATACATGATGTGAAAAAATAAGCACGTTTTGCGGTCGTCATGTCATCGGTCAACCAAGAAAACATACAAGTAACGACGATTGACCAATTCGATCGGATTCGAAAATATGGTGAAATTGGCTAAATTTTTTACCACACACATAATTTATTATAATAATCTCATCCAACGGTCGGTTTTCCCATTTTATTTAAGTTGATAGAGGTTTCTCTTTGGAGTATATGATATATAAATATAAGTTTATAAAAAATATTATCTTCAAAGATTTATTTGTAAATAAAGCCCGCAAGGCCCACCCCGAAAAAGCCCGCAAGGCTTAGCCCAGCCCAAAAAAGCCCGTGAGGCCCACATTAAATGGATGGGCTTGGATCCTTCAATTTACAATAAAGCCCGCCCAGCCCGTTGATGAGGCCTAGGTTGACTTAATGTGTTATCCCATCGATCATTGATCATTTTAAGCACTCATTGCTTTCCTCTCATCTATAAATTTTATGGATTGCTTCCATGTCATCCCAAAATGTCCCATCGAGGACTCTTTTTTCTATCCTTTTGCCATCTCTGGTCCTGCTCGCTGCATTCTCATTCCATGCGCTACTTGTAAACAATTTTCTCAAATCAGATTTCTTCTTCAAGATATTGTCGATGGCAATGTGATTTGTCGCAAATTGAGTTTTACCCGGTCGAATCAAATCTCCCTTTGTGATGCTCCTTATTTCAGCCAGTACCCAATCATGATTATAGATATAGTTAGTTACACTTTGAGCCCATTTGACGACAGTGGAAACAGTCTCTTGCTTCCCAATATCTTCAAATATCAAATCGATGCAGTGGGCAGCACACGGAATCCAGAACAGCGGATATTTTTTCTATAGTTCCCTTCCGACCTTTTTAAATGTTGATGCATTGTCAGTGACAATCTGGACAATATTTTCTGGTCCAACATCTTGGATAATCTCATCTAACAATAGTTCTATGTACTAAGCATTTTTTTTCATATGTGAAGCATCTACAGACTTCAAAAACACAGTTGAACCTTTTGAATACACCATGAAATTTAGAATAGACATTTTGGTTGGGCCAATCCATCCATCACACATGATAGTGCATTCATATATTTTCCAGGTTTCTCTGTGAGTATCCACATACATTTTCATTTCTGTGTACTCATTCTCTAAGTAACGAGTCTGAATTTCATAGGAGCTAGGAAGCTTTACACCAGGACCTAAACAAGAAAATGATTTATTTTATAGGAATGTTCATTATATAAATTCTACTTAACATAATTATCCATGAAGAAATATGTAAATACAATATAATTTACCTAGATTTCCATATGTAGTCAACATGTTTTGAAAATGTGGAGAATCAACTTTGTTAAAAGGGACAGCATCATATATGTGGTATTTAGACACCATTGTTGCCAATAGTTCTCTGCCACCTTTTAGTAATGATTTAATTATGCTATGTTTTGATCGACTATCTTTTGATGGCATTGCTACTGGACGCTCAGGAAATGAGTACCGATAGGTTTTTGATCGTTCAACTTGTTGCGGTTGTTGACTGCTACTACCGCCTCTCGATTGTTTTGGAAATTGAAATCTTGCACTTCTACTAAACTGAGAGTTCTTATCACGATCTACGGTTGATCGTCTTACTGCAGCACGATAATCTTGTCGTTCTGCAAGGTGCATGTCTAGTGGATACTAAAATCCATCATCATTGTCGTCATCGTCATTGTACAGACTTGTTTGATTGCCAAGATAATCATTGTGGAGTTCTTCTCTAATATCATCTTGAACATCTACATTTTCTTGCTTAATAGAATCTTTTCTCTTTATCCATGCTATCACCTCTGTTTTGATCTACGGTGGCACCTTATCACATTTCTTTACACACTTGTGAGGATCATAACCCGATAAATGACTCTTCAATATTGTAATTTCTCCACTTTTAAAAGTGGCAAAACAAAATATACATGTTGTACCATTTCGATTTCCTTCAACGGGAGTTGCATACTTCCATGCTGGATCATTTCCACCTCTACCGCTGCTTGCCATTTTTATTCTAGCATATATAAATGTACTAAAACAAGTAAATATTTATTGTAACTTGCAGATTAGATCTAAAACATAACGTGTAATATTAAGAAGAACTATTTATACCAGAAATGTAGAACTTCTTTTCTTTAAAACGACTGCAAGACTGCTTCGATGCGTAAATTGAAGTATATGATAAACTCTTATATAGATTCCTCGATCACTTCTTCAAGATGCATAGTCACTCTGTTTTTCATTAATATATTGTTTCTTTTGCAAACTCACTCAGTCTCTTTTGAAATAATTGAACTTGGTCTATTTTCAAATAATTAAACTTGGCAACTTTTGAATAATTGACGGCCTGCTCTGAGTCTCTTTATGCATGCTATTCACCTATTCCATTTTATAGTTACTTTAGCATTTGAACTTTTAGCTTCTTTATACTATTCAACTACAGACTATACACTCACAGAGTACACATAACACCTATTCCATTTGAACTTTTAGCTTCTTTATACTATTCAACTACAGACTATACACTCACAGACTATACAGTAGCTTCATTATTCCTCACTTTTTCAAGATGCATAGCCAAAATTTAATATTTCGTACTCTGCACTCTCTTCTCATCATGTCATCCATATATGGTTCCTTGACTTCCTTCTGCAATGTCATTTGGCCTCATTTGAATAATTGAACCTTTATGGCTTTATCTTCTTTCTATTATTCAACTACAGAGTTACAAACTACATACAAAGTTACAGACATAGTCATAGACTACATAGTACCAAATCTCTCCTCACACAGATTTGCATTTAGACTTTTAGAGAATTACTTCTCACCCAAAATCACCTTGAAGGTATTTCTCTGGGGTAAAGATTTGCCTTGAAGGGATTTTTTTCCTCACCTAGATTCGCCTTGAGGAGATTTTCTACTCACCTAGATTCACCTTAAGGGGATTTCTCCTCACTCAGATAGTCAGATTTGCTTTTAGGAGATCTCTCTTCACACATATTTTCATTTAGAGAATTACCGAGTTTTTTTTTTTTTAATTTTACCTCAAATTTTACAGATATTTCTTCACTTTATCGGAGATATATCGCAAATAACTAATATATCGGGGATATTTGACAATACCGGAGAAATTTCACAAAACGGTAAAAGATAAGATATTAACACCCGTAGATATATCGGTTCGTCGAAAAAAAAAGATATCAGGAGATATATCGGAAATATCGCAGAGATTTAAAACCTTGTGCCCAACTACTTTCAAGTTCGTATCCCATTTAAATATTATTGATGTTTGAATAGAAAACAAGATAGATAGCCCGCACTTTGCTACGGGTATTTTTATTATCAATATGTGTTTTCAGTTTATTAGAATACATAAACAATCATTATCTTTTAGTTAAACCTTAAATGAAGCTAGATAGTCCATGCTTTCTTTCTGGATTTTCTGAGTTGAAAAGGCAAGTTTCAGTGTAAAACCAATGGCAACTGCAGTTACAATCCCCAAAGGCTTGAACATGGATACAGAAGAAAATTCAACTAAACTTGACTGCTAGATAATGTTGCAACCAAAATATTTATACCGACAATTTTCCGCAGCAACATGCAATGTATTACTTCTTCCTCGCTTACACAATTACTAGTGGGAATAGGTCATAGCTTATTTCATCAAGTGTCTTTTTGGGTTTTTGATGTGACCTGAAAAGAAAATGTAAAATTTCAGAAAAACTTTACTATTTATTGTTTTCACCATTGTTACCGGAAGTAGATAGAAATGGTATAGCATAAGATTTAAAAGATACCAGAAATACAATGACTTGCCTAATATGCTTGAGTTCATCCAAGCTGAACCTGCATACTGCATTTTCGTTTAATCAGGAAGAGTTTATCATACAATAAGGCATGGTAGAGATCATTTCAAGGTACCTCATCTGTTGTTTCCTAGCACCAATGCTCCAACTTGGCTAAACCAGCTTTTACATATTCACGTCGTAATAGAAGGCTACAGAGAAATAATAAATGAAGAATAATAACAAATAAATGTATTTGTATTAAACAATATACCAATCAAGGGCAACCTCAAGTATAAGCGTAGACTTGATGCCTGTTGAATAACTGAACATTGATGAAGGAGAACACAGACTGATTCCGAATTTCAATAAAAAAATAGTACATGGTCATAATCAGTAGTGAAAATTTGACTCACACATAGTATATAAAAACTGTTTCAAATTGATTGTTGCGAGATATTGCTGCCTTTATATACTTGTTTATCACTAATATATTAAAGTGATTCCATTATATGATTTTGATGAATGAATGACGTGAGTTTTTGGATGAAACATGATTAAGACCAACATGATGGCTCACTGAATTAATAAACATATGAAAGAAATTCATTTAATGGTATCTAGTGTAAGCCAAAACTGAACTATAATCAGTAAAGAGTGAAAATTTGACTCACAATTTTGCACAGGTTGGGCTCCAAAATTGAGGAAAATTCTTGCAAGCTAACCACCTTGAGGAATTCCACAATCACACTGCATATAAATGAAGCACACATATAAACGATAGACATGTAACATCTGAGATTTAGACTTTCAATAGAGAAATCTCAGTTATCATATATAATTATGATTGATGGCAGGTTATGTTATAAACAGGACGCAAATATACAAAAACAGTTTCAAATTCATTACTGTGAGATACTTGTTTATCATTAAACCATTTCTACACATGCATTATATACTTAGTTTTGACAACTGTGTTGGTATAATGAAACAGGGGTTTCATAATCGGAAGATGATCGTCTTCCACTACAGAATGATATGATTATGAATTCATATACACACTATCATGCATGGTAAAACAGAAGAAGATGCAGCAGAGGAGTAAGTTTATCTCATATTCCCAATCTCTCAGATATCTGGTGATATTTGACTTCCGTGGTAAAGAAACAGAGAAATTATATCGAAGAAAACACCTTGGCTTCTGTATATGGTAATCTGGTGTTATTTAAGTTTCTAATTACTTGTGTACCAACCTAGCAGAATGATCGATGATAGGAGAGAAAATATGCCGTAGTAAGGTGGCAATTGAGTATAAAGCGAAGGTGTAAAAAGTGTTCTTATTAGAATTCAAGCTTATAAAATTATGATCAATAAACTGAAACCGAAGCGTGCGTTTGAAAAGATACAGAAAAGTTCTATGGTTTTTTTTTCGAACTAAAAGTAAATATATCATTCATCGCCATCAGATCCTTAAACTCTTCCAAAAATTGACAAAGGAAGTATTTAGAACAAAAGAAAGAAAGAAGAAGATTGAGTTAGAACCTAGATAGTCAAAACCTAAGAAAGGTTTAATTAATCAACCCCCCAAGAAAGTATCAAGCAAACACAAATCTCAGAGATGAAACCCCAAAAACTTGTCAATTGTAGGTTTCTAAAAACTCCAACAGCAATCACTCTGACCAACCCCCTGTTCTTCGTCTGCCTGAAACCAATCCGATAAGAAAGACTGAAACCAAATTCAAGATTTCACCTCTTGTTTCTTTTTCTTCCCAATCACTCATACATATGGAGAAAAGAAAAAAAACACCCAGAAATTAGATCCAATCTAACATGAAAATTCATAAACACATAATATGAAGCACTCCCAAGTCTCTGAATTACCCAGACCCAGGAAATCATCAATCACTCAGAAAAAGGATGAAGCAAAAACTACCAGTCAATAATCTCTGTTTGCAGAGTAGAGATATACTCATTGAATAAAAGCTTTAGAGGAAGGTAAAGTTTGCTGCTCTCAAATCAAAACCCTGAGCCGAAAACGGTGAGAAATGAAAACGTACCAAGTGAGTTCCGATTTTCTTGATGCTGGAGCTATAGCTTGAAGCAGTGGTGAAAACTCTTGCTGTGTTGTAAGGAGAGAGTGAGTTTGGAGGTGGACCGGCTTGTGGGGACAAAACCCGACCCGGAATTGAAATCTCCGATGAAGACGCGGTTGAAGAGGGTGGCGTTGGAGGAAGAGCCACAGTTGAGGAGGTAGTCGTCTGAGGAGTGAGTGGCAGAAGGAAGAAAAGAGAGAGCAAAAACACAAATAGGTCAGGGCCAGAGCCGTAACAAAAATTCAAATGAGGGCAAAATTGTCTTTTTGCTCACGAATGAACAGTGATGAGGGAATTAACAGTTAACTCATCTTATAAAAATATGGGTTTTGAAAATGTATATATGTATAATAATATGGGTTTGAGAAAATTACATTTAAGTGCATCTTTAAATGTTTTTTTAGTCATAAGGCTACCTACTAGTTTTTTCCCTCATAAAGCCACTAGATTAAAAAATGTGTTATATTTTGGATATTAAAAATCAATATATTTACATAAATGTCACTAGAGTACAAAATCAACATTCATTCTCTCTCTCCTCTCCGGCGAGGTCTCTGGTCAACTCCAGCGGGTCTCCAGCCGACCTCCAGCGACCCCAAAAGCTACTATCAATAACACCAAAAGTTACTGTGGCTAGCAACAATAGCTACTCTGATGAGATTTCCAGCAACCTCCGGCGAGATCACAAAAGCTACTATCACTAGCAACTACTATCACTATCACTAAAAGCTACTATCACTAGCAACTACTATCAATAAAAGCTACTGTCACTAGCAACAAAAACTATGCTGGTGAGATTTCCGGCGAGGTCACAAAAGCTACTATCACCAGCAACAAAAGCTCCTGTCACAAACAAAAGCTACGTTGGTGAGATTTCCAACAAGGTCACAAAAGTTACTGTCGCCAAAAACAAAAGCTACGCTCCTCAAAACCAAAATCTACTATTCCCACTAACAAAAGCTACGGTTACAAACATTAAAGGGTTAATTCCTGTTTACCCAGAATTCACAAGTTTTTTGCCCACTTGCACCAACAAGTTTGTATTGTGCCCATTTACACAACTCTTTTGGGGAAAAGACCTATAAGGGTAGTCTTTTCTAAACTAGTGCCTAATACATCCTATGCTGACTTTTAGATCCAATTCTTACCTTCTCTTAGGAAATCATGTTCACACTCTTAATAAAAACAAATCTAGCCTTCAACATGCCCAAGTTTTTCACCTAACGGCTTCCTGCCTAGCGGTTACTTTAACATGCGGGATCACTGCTGTTTGTTCTTATCTTAAGCTGAGGCAATTTTTCTTTTGAAAAGGAAAATTTAGACTTTAAAAATAGTATAGGAGTTACGGTAGAGACAGATACACTTGTTTTAAACATTAAAAAAAAAAAAATAAACATAAAAAAACAAGGTGGATGAGCAATCTGGAATTATTTATTTAAACATCATTACAGACTGAAGAGATATTCAGAGCCTCATTCTCAGGTAAACAGCAAAAAGCTGTTTAGCTATCCATAAAACTGAGAACAGATACTTACTTGTAATGAAAGCACACTACTTCACACTTTAGTCAAGAAGGGAAGCACACTGCTACTACTACCACTTGAGAGAAGACTTTTTTGCTCAATATCTAGGAAATTTTTTGAATCTAACAGATATGGAAATTTTCGAATGTAGTAATTTTCGAATGCCTTTTAAGAGAAGCTAAAGCTCCTTATATAGGGAGCGGACCTCAAATTACAATTTAAAACAACAAAATGTATAGAACGACTCCGTGATTTCCTGCTTTCCTGAGTGCTCCTGCTGGTGGAGGTCGGACGGGGAAAAACATATTCTTTTAGGTGAAATGTTTTTCACCTGCTTTTTGAAAAGCAAAAGTAACTTTTGGGAAAAGTCCAAAAGTACTTTTGGTGCTTTTCCACACCTACTGCTTCACATGTTCTCATCTGTTTCTGAATTGTGACTAAGGACAAACGAGTCATTATCCGCCTGGGCCATTCGAGCAGTTGTTGCATTGTCTTCGACATCTGTATCAACATAAATTTTATAGTGGTTGTCGGTTTCAAGCCTTTCCACCCACTATAAACATGCCAGTGTTGAATCTATCTCTTTTCTGGCAAGAGATAGGAACAGGTCACTGCTGACTACGTCAGGATGATCGTAAGCAGTGATAATAGTTTTTTCTCCTACTGCCAGGAAGGTATTGTGGATATCTTCAGAGATGATCTTCTTGATGTATTCTAGAGTCATGGCCTTCATCCATGGGATGCTTGAGTTTGGTTGGCCATTGTACCCTACACAGGCTGGTTGAAGATATTTCCTTTGAATAATTCTCACATAATGATATGGAGGAATATATTCAACTTCACCGTTTGCCTTCTGGATCCATTCTGGAGGAGTGGATCTGAACTTCAGAAGAAGCATACAGTCATTCTTTCTTATATTTTTGACTGTGTTGACAATGATAGGTGGCAAACCTTTCAGATCATCATTTGTTTTAGTCCACAGATTATGGACAAAACCATTTTCAACAAGCCAAAGTTTGTGTTCTTGAGGATGTTCACTCTGAACATTAACTAAGTATCTTCCAACATATGGTCCTGCAATGATAAAGAGAGTTGGAGGAACTCGGTCTTCAGAATTATGACTTCCTATCAGACTATGGAATTCATGCCAGTCTGATTCATTGAGTGCCATGATAGGGACCTTAGCACTTTCTGGGCTTTCAAGGAAGTGAATTTTTTCTTTTCTTTCAGCACTCTGCTGTGTATGAATTTCTTCAAACTGTGGCCTAGCATTTTCATAGAGTTCTTCAGCCAGTGCAAAGAGAGTTGGGAACATCAGACCACTGCTTCTTTCTTGGAAGGCAAACAAAAGATTATCCAGGATTGCCTTCTGCTAGTCTCCTGCCAGTTCTGAACACAGGAGTATCAAAAGTTCTTAATTCAAAATTAAAAACATTTATAACTCCAGTAGGAGTTGGTTTGCTTTTTGGCAAAGCAGCAGTCATCAACGGTCTTGATGAGCCTTTACCGTCTGACGTTTGAGACGGGCTAGCCAATCCTTTACCCTGGGATTGATCAGTTGTGGCTAGTCCTTTTGGACTTAGCAGAAACCTTTTGAGGATTTTTTCTTTGGGATCCTATTCAGGTTCATGTTCTTTCCCAGTTCTTCTGCTTCTGGGATTACGACCTTCGTCGTTATCTTTTTGGCTGAACATTGCCATTTCTCTGGTCAATGCGTCTGGAAGATAATTCTTGTTTCCTGCAATTAATTCAACACTATAATCATATTGGTTAAGAAATAATTGCCAGTTGGCTAATCTTCCTCTATCAGCAGCTTTATCAAGTTTAAAATTTTTGAAATTCTTTACTCTAGCACAATCGATGCATACAGTAAAGGGTTTTCCAAGAAAAGCTTGAGAGTTTAAAATCGTTTTCTTGACAGCCAAAATTTCTTTTTCCCCTGTGGGATAATTCAGTTCTGCAGGGCTGAACTTGCCACTACAAAATTTACAGATCTTTTCAATGTTCGTTCCATGCGTTTTTGCCAGAACAACACCGGACCAATAATTATCACTTGCATGTGTCTGAAGGATAATTTCATCATTCTCTTCTGGTTGCTGAAGAGGAGGGAGGTTTTTGCAGAGATTTTTTATCTGCTTCACAATTTTTTCATCATTTTCTGTGAAGTTCCATTTTCTTCTGGAACTTGTCTTAGGAGATAACATTGCTGTTAACCCTGATATTTTGGGAATGAAATCTCTCCCATAATTTATGACACCAAGGAATCTCTCTAGACTCTTAGCATCAGGAATTCTATCTGGGAATTTCCAGATTTTCTCAAGAATATGAGGTTGGAGTTTTATCACTCCATTCTTGATGTTTATTTCTAGGAAATCAACTTCATAAAGGATAAAGAAGATTTTCTTTTCACCTAGGATAATTCCATGCTGAACTATCAGCTTTACTACCTCTTGGAGGTGTTTCATGTGTTCATCTCTGTTTTTGGAAAAGACAAGGATGTCATCTATATAGACGACGCAAAACTCCGCAACATGTTTGAAGATGTTATCCATTTTTCTCTGGAAGATTGAGGGAGCTTGCTTTAGACCAAAAGGCATTACTAACCATTCGTAATGGCCTTGTGGCGTTCCGAATGCAGTGAGAGGTACACTCTCAGGATGCATTTTGACTTTCCAGAAACCCGACTTTGAATCGAATTTCGAAAAGACTTTAGCTCCTTTGAGCTGGTTGATCAAAACTCTTACTTGAGCAATTTGATAACCGTCTTTGACAGTCTTCTTGTTGACATCTATGTAGTCAATCACCATTCTAGCTTTTCCTCTTAGATTTTCTGCATGATTTCTCACATAGAATGCTAGAGCATGATGAGGGCTAGTGGAAGGTTGAATTAATCTCTTGTTCAGAAGATCTTCAATATCTTTTCTGAATTCCTTTTGATCTTCCTCTTTGTACTGAGGAATGGCTTTGACATGACAGATGGCATTCATGTCATGCAATTTCAATTCACAGACCACTGGGTCTTTTTCCCAAAACTTCTGAGGATCTACATCGATATTCTGTTCGAGTAGTTTCTTGATTTTTTCAAGAGTGGGAATTTTTTGAGACTCAAGCTTATTATGAAAGTGCTTGAGGTTATGCTCATGGATGAAACTAGCTTCTTCATCTTCACTAGTTTCTTCTTTTTCTTTAGAAGATTCTTCAACATGTAATTCATGTTGTTGTTTGATTTGGAGTATAGGCTCAAATTTGGGTTTGTAGGGGGTAAGATCACCACTATTCTGTTGCGATCTCTGATACTGCTTAGTAAAACCAGGACCTACTACACTTTTTGCTTGTGTAAGTCGGTTGCCCAGAACACCCGTTCTCCTTTTCTGAAGCCTATCGCTTCTTCATCCTGAATGAATTTCTGTTGGAGAATAAAATCATTTCCCAACAGGAAATCTGATCCTTGGCCTTCAAATTGCTAAATATTCTGGATGATAAATGCTCCTCCACCAATGGTGATATGAACATTTTTCGCTACTTTCTTCATGGTGAGATGGCTTCCATCAAATGTAACACCAGTAGCAGATTTTTTCTTATCTTCTTTCTAGAGTTCATCTGGAATTGCAAATCTCTTTGCAACAGTGAATCCTAATCCATTATCTACAAAGGCATGTAGATGATATTTTTTGTGATCAGTGAACTTTAGCCCAATCTCTATGTAGTTGCTATATCTACTGGTAGAGATGACTTTCGATTGTTGAAGCTCATTTTCCTGAGCATGTTCCTTTGGAATGAATGGTTTACATTCTTCTAGAACAATTTCTGGTGGTTCAACCAGTTCAAAATTTTCTTTTTCATCGATTTTTTCTTCATCGATGATTTCTTCCTTTATTTTTTAGGAAGATGGTTCCATGATTTCTTGGCACAATGTTTCTACTTCTTTTTCTTTTTCTTTCTCTTTTTGTTCAGAGAAATATTCTTCATATTCTTGTTCAACCAATTGGCTGACAAGGCCATTCTTGGTTTTTCTTCTTGCTTCAGCTATAAAGCATTCTTTGTGATAAGTCTTTTTCGACTCTTCACAAAACATAGGGAGACCATTTTTTTCGTGACATAGGCAGTAGTCACAAACGAATGTACCAGGGTTCACCTGATAAGAAGACATTAAAGATTCTGTCTTGCTTTCTTCCCAGTTTTTGATTCTTAGAATATTCATCTGTCTAGATTCGAAGTACTCAACTTCAGAATCTGACTCAGATTCAGATGAATCTTTTTCTTCAGACCAGGCAGAATAAACTGACCTGTCGTCATCTTCATCATCAAAATAGGCTATTTCGTAGCCTTTCATATTTACTATTTCTACTGTTTGCTCATATTCTTCAAAGAGAGCTTTAGTAGATCTTTTACCCTTTTCTGGGCATTCATTGGCATAGTGCCCTTCAGCTTTACATAACCAACATCTGCAAGCTTTCTTGCTGGGTTGTTTATGCTTATGAGTATTCTTCTTTTTCTTGAAGAATTTCTTTTTAGGATCTTCATCCTGTTGTTTCTTGTAATTGGAACTTTTCTTGAATTTCCAATCTTTTTTTCTGATTACTCTTTTTGAATCTTTTAGAGTAATATTTTTCTTTCTTCTTTTTATGGAACTTGGACTCATGGCATCCCCAATTTGTGGGCATATCCAGTTTTCCATAACAGAAATTCTCAACTCCTTTGAGTTGTTTCTTGGCCATCTTAGCTCTAAGATTGGCTTTGCATTGCTCTTTTAGTAATTGCCGGATTCTATCGGCAATTCCTCCAACTGAAAATCTTTCAATTGGTTTTTCAGCTATATTTTCTCTCACAGCTGTGCTCTATGGTTCAGGGAGTTTTCTGTGCAATAGATTAACTAGATCAGTATTCTCTAGTTCACCAATTATACAGTAGTATTCTTGAAACTCATTCAAGTATTCTTCGAAATATCTCATGTCACAGATTTTTAGAGCATAGATATTCGATTTGGCCGTTTCTTTAGCCTTCTCACTCAGATTTGAAAGATCTCCACAGAACTGATCGTACAGGGGTACTGCAAAATCATACGGAGACTTTGAATTTTTGATTTCTTCCAGCCAGTCTCTTCCTCTGGCAGTTTCTTTGAAAGATAGGTAATTCTTTTTTGCTACTCCGGTAAGAGTAGTTTCATAGTATACCTGCAAATCTGGTGCTTCAAATTTTCCAAGGGTAAGTGCAGAAGCCATCATCAGGCTATCTACCCATTAGTCAATGGTTTTTCTTTTATCTAGACTCTTGTCTAGATTTAACCAGATGCCATAGTTTGTGTTTGGAACTCTAGGCATATTGTCCTCTGGGACAAATCTTTGGGAATTTCGTTCCCCTTTTTTACCCGTGGGGCCTTTCTGAAGTGGGAGTTTTGTTTTCTCCTTTTCTCTGTTAATGAAAGTTCTGGAGCTTTCTCCTTCTTCCATTTCAATATCTTGATAAGGAAAGACTTTTCTCGTCTTTCTGATTTTGAATTCTTTCATTTTTTCGATTAGTTTTTCTAATATTTCAGAATTTTCACAGAATTTTGGTTCTTCATAGAGTTCATAGAGCCTCTCTTCTCTGAACATATTGACTGGTCTGTTTAGATCAGCTTCCAGTTCTTCTTCAGATATTGGTTCTTCAATAGTGGATTTTATACCACTAACACTAGCTTCTCTAGTGCTGTAGCTTCTTCTGAGAAGATTTTTATTTATCCTGAGATTCTCAGGACATACATCACTTTTTCTGTGATTGTCAAAATTGAGACTGATTTCTCCAGTCTTTCTACTTTCATAGATTTTTGCTTTTGCTCTTTCCTGTAACTTTTTTGGACCGGATAATTTCCATTCAAGAGGAAAAGTTACTTCATTTCAAGTAACTTTATGAATCTGTTGTGAATGGTTCTTCTGATTGGTGAGTAAACCAGTAGTAAGACCCGGAATATTTGTTATTCTGGTCTTGGGGGCTACTGTGGTGCTCATCAATTTATAGTATATTCTATATACTATTGCAAGTTCTTGCATATCTTCTTTCATGGATATGTCATCTATCTTGACTCTCAGTCGTAGACAGTGAGCTGCATCTTTCAAGCTGGTGGTGAAGTTTGGAAAGCAGTTGAAATATGCTACTTGATTGCATAAAGATGCTTCGAGTGTGCCCAACAGACTAGCTTGGAAGTCTGTTAATCTGTTGTCTTGTATAACACATAGAACTGAACAGTTTATGCCTTCTCGAGCAAGCAGATTTATATCTACTTGGACTGCTCCAATATGCATAAATTGATATTTTTTTGCTTGAGCTCTGGCCACTTCTAAAGGAGTGATCAGTAGAAGATCAATCTCTCCTCCTGCTGTAGCGGGGGTTGTGATTTCTAGTAGTTTAAAATAATGGCTATCCATTAGATCAAACTTTCTCCTCTTGTAGATTTGTTTAAAATCTAATTTTGGGATTGAGGAGTTTTTTACCTCTTGTTCGATTTCGTTCAATTCGAATTCTTCAGCATTTAGGAGCTGTACTCCTTTCTTTTTTCCAAAGATGCTTAACATCTTGATATCTCTTTTTTCCTGGTTTTCATACCGGATACTAGTATGACTAGTACATGGTTCCAGAAAAATCATGTTTGGAACAAGATTTGTATCTGGTTTTTCTAATGGTTTGAATCCATTAGCTTTCTTTGTTTTTATTGTAAGCACTTTCTTGTCCTTCAGTATGTTTTTCATAGAATCCAGCGTTTTTTGCTGTTCAATGATTTTTCTACTGACGACTGTCAGCCTTTCTTCTTCCGTTTTTGGAAGTTCCTTGATATAATCCAGTTTGTTTTCCAATCTTTCCAATTGGTAGATTATAGCAGGTAATTTTTCTAGATGAATTTGACATCTAGATAATTCTAGTAACAGCCTCTGATATTTCTCATCAGAGGACTTCAATAGAGAATTTATTTTCTCTAATAATAATTCTGACATTGTCCCCATTTAGGAGGGTCTCCTTTGAGCTATTTTACAAGCTCTGATACCAGTGATTTGCGGATCTAACCAATGCTCAAATGATCAAGAGGTTTTTGTTCCTCTTCAAGAACATATAAGAGATTATCAATCTCTTGTTCTATTTTATATATTCTAGTCTGAAGTCTATAAATGATATCCCAATAATTGGGAGATTCTCTATTAAGACTATCTCTATAGGCTTTCAGCTTTCTCAATTTTTCTCTCTCCTTTAGTAATTCTTTGCCAGTGTTTTTACAGATAGCAACTAATTCAAGTCTATCAACGATCGAAATTATGAATAGTAAAGTTTACTGTTTACCGTCCAATAGAGGATGCAATCAATTTAGCTGCAATTATATCTAGACAAATAATTTCAAGATGAGCCCACCAAGCTTTTAAAAATAAGACAAATAAATAAAAGGGAGGGGTAAAAGTGAGATGAATAGGAATTGATATTTTGGACAGTAGTGGAAAAAGTGAAAAGATTTGTGTTAGTGGGAAGAGGAATAAGTTGTTGGCATTTGGGGTGTATGAGAATTTTCCCAACATTAAAAGCTACTCTCAAGCAATAACCAAGCAGAACAAAAACTACTCACAGAGATTGAGAAAGCTATTATGAGAGACTAACAAAGCTATGAAAATGTAAAATATACAGTCAAAGTAAAAATGCTACTGCAATCGAGAAAAGAAAACATATTCAATGATATAAAAAGTATGCAGGGTTCAACAATGATATAACTATGTGAAAAACTAGGGGTCTAAATGAGCCGAGTCGGAGCGAATACTAAGGTGATCATGTTCGGCTCATTTGTTTTTTATCGAGCTCGAGCCGGGCTAAAGCTTGAATTTTCTTTTTCATGTTCAAGCTCGGCTCGGCTTGAATATTTTTCTTAGGCCCGAGCTAGGCTCGGCTCGGCTTGATTTATTGGACGAGCTCGAGCTTGAATAGGCTCGGCTTGGATTATTTGACTTTAAATTTAAAAAATAAAAAAGATAGAAAGAAATTTAAAATAATAATCCAAATTTGATGCCTAACCATCATACAAATACCTTTTATTGTCTAGAATAAACTCAAAATGATGAATCCAACTCAAAATTGCACTTAAAGTACTTAAATAAGATCTCAATTTTTTTTCTTTTTATAGTGGTTGCTATGGTTTGATTTAATTGTTGCACAAGTATTGTTATTTATTATAATAAATTTTATTTAAATTTTCATATTCTCTTCCAATTGAAAAGGAATATAATAAAAAGAATTGAAGAATTGAGATTAGAAAAATTATATTTTTATAGTATAAATATTCATTAGTCGAGCTTTAACAAACGAGCCGAGTTTTAACAAGTTCGAGCTACTCATGGAAAATACGAGCTACTCACGAGCTAGACGAGCCGAATATATCCTTGCTCAAGCTCGGCTCGTTTTTTTGTCGAGCTTAATATTGAGCTCAAGCTCGGCTCATTTATCTTACGAGCACGAGTCGAACGAGCTAAAATCGAGCCGAATACGAGTCGAACACGAGCTGTATCGAGCCTACTTACAGCTCTATGAAAAACTACTTCCATAGTTGTAAAACGTCACTATCATAATTGTGAAAATCTATTACAATAATTGTAGAAAGCTACTGTCGATGTTGTAATGCTACTATCATTTTTTAGTTGGCCATCGTTGATGTTTTTTGCTGTGACACTCTATCACTCTGCACTAACCATAGGCACTGTTTTGCCACCTTCAGCACCAAACTTCATTTCAATATTTCTTGGTTGGTCGAATGATCTATTGGTCAATGAAGGCTTCACTATCCAAAATCACATGATTGCGGAATCTACTACTGCATATACAAAGGGGAAAAATCATGCCAAGAACAAAAATACAACAAAACATTAGTATTTGAAATGCAAACTAAAAACAGCGGCATACCGCTGCACCGCAAACTTGGCACTCCTTATCAACTAGATAATTAAAAACAAGCAATTTAAAAGCTACTGACATAAGTATATGAAGCTACTATGACTCATGTACAAAGCTACTTGGGTAGTAATAAAAAGCTATTGAAATAGATACTGATTGCAACAAAACCAACTGATTGCCCATGCTGATAGTGTAACACAAATCCCAAACAAGGAATGCTAGAGATACAAAATCACAACAAAAAGAAAACTGAATTTCATACAAAATCATGATTTTTCAATTTGACAAGCTATTGACAGAAGACAACTTGAAAACAATCAAAATGAAAACAGAAACGCTACTGAAATCAACTTGAAAAGATACTATCATAGGCATATAAAGCTACTATCACTGTGATGAAAAACCACTATAATAGTTATAGAGAGCTACTAACTTGAAATTAATCAAAATGAAAATAGAAAAGTTATTGACATTAGGTTGAAGAAAAACTAACCTAGGCAAAGAAAGCTACTATCTCTGTGTTAAAAAGCCTCTACATATAACCGTTATAGAAAGCTATTGATTGCAACAAAAAACAAAAGAATTTTTGGAAGAACAAAGATATGACAAATCAAAGACATAAATGAAAACACATGAATCTAAAACTCTATATCAACTACATTATTAGCTTCTAGTTTTGACATGAATGAAATCATATAGAGTACTTAACAAAAATGCACAGTAGGTTTGTTTGACAGTGATAGTAGTTTTTCACAAGTATGCTAGTAGCATTTTCAAATAGCATTAGCAATTTTTTTTTTTTAACAATAATAGTAACCTTTCAAAACTATTCAAGTAGCATTTTCAAAGAGTATTAGTATCTCAAAATCAAATACAAATGAAACTCATGAACGCTAATCTAACAAACTAAATACAAGCATTCTTGTTTACTATCTCAAAATCAATATACAAATGAAACTCACTCAATAACAATTAGCTTGGCTATAGCCACAGCACATGGCACCTGAATTTCATTAAATTCCGGAATTTAAAACTCTAATTGATTCAAGCTAATGCTTTTTAATTCAATTTTAACTAGTTTCGCAAACAAATGAAAATGCTCAAAAGTACAGATCTATGACGATGATAATGGTGATGATAGGAGTTTGAGAACATTATGATGCCTGACAACCAATCAAATAAAGAAATCATGAACAAGGTAGCCATAATTAAAGATTCATCAGCTACCAAACAGCAAGTAGAGGCACATTTAATTAAAAAAAAACAAGAGAGATAAGGGCAATCAGAACACGTACACTAGATTTTGCTAATCAGAACGTTCGCGAACTTCAGGAGCTTCAATTTCACCATACTCAGCACCAAAGTCCGCTTTTGTTTCCAAAGAGTATCAGTATCTCAAAATCAAATACAAATGAAATGAAACTCATGAACGCCGATCTAACAAACTAAACACAAGCATTCCTGTTTACTATCTCAAAATCAATATACAAATGAAACTCGCTCAATAACAATTAGCTTGGCTATAGCCACAGCACATGGCACCTGAATTTCATTAAATTCCAGAATTTAAAACTCCAATTGATTCAAGCTAATGCTTTTTAATTCAATTTTAACTAGTTTCGCAAACAAATGAAAATGCTCAAAAGTACAGATCTATGACGATGACGATGGTGATGATAGGAGTTTGAGAACATTATGATGCCTGACAACCAATCAAATAAAGAAATCATGAACAAGGTTGCCATAATTAAAGATTAATCAGCTACCAAACAGCAAGTAGAGGCACATTTAATAAAAAAACGAGAGAGATAAGGGCAATTAGAACACGTACACTAGATTTTGCTAATCAAAACGTTCGCGAACTTCAGGAGCTTCAATTTCACCATACTCGGCACCAAAGTCTACTTTTGTTTCCAAAGAGTATCAGTATCTCAAAATCAAATACAAATGAAATGAAACTCATGAATGCCAATCTAACAAACTAAACACAAGCATTCTTGTTTACTATCTCAAAATCAATATACAAATGAAACTCGCTCAATAACAATTAGCTTGGCTATAGCCACAGCACATGGCACCTGAATTTCATTAAATTCCGGAATTTAAAACTCCAATTGATTCAAGCTAATACTTTTTAATTCAATTCTAAGTAGTTTCGTAAACAAATGAAAATGCTCAAAAACACATATCTATGACGATGATAATGGTGATGATAGGAGTTTGAGAACATTATGATGCCTGACAACTGATCAAATAAAGAAATCATGAACAAGGTAGCCATAATTAAAGATTCATCAGCTACCAAACAGCAAGTAGAGGCACATTTAATAAAAAAACAAGAGAGATAAGGGCAATCAGAACACGTACACTAGATTTTGCTAATCAAAACGTTCGCGAACTTCAGGAGCTTCAATTTCACCGTACTCGGCACCAAAATCCGCTTTTGTTTCCAAAACGCTGTCGTCACAACCACCACACCGTCCTCAAGAATTTCACCTTCCTCGATGTCCTCAGCCGGCTGAGGACTATTTGAAGGAGATAACATAACAAGAGGCGGAGGAGTTTCCATATCCTCACCCGCGGCCTTGCTTTCTTCTTCTACGGAATGATGGTGAGGGTGCTTGTGACGCAAATCTTGGTCATCGCAGGCAGCACACATTAGCACCTCTGTTGTGCTCTTCTTCTAGCAAGGAAGGAAGTGCTAAACGATTTTGAATCATCGGAAACAAAGCTCTGATCTCTGAAATTATTACTACAACTCATTCCTAGATCTGATCTCCCACTGTCGTAGTCGCTGAACACAGTACAGAACCTCTGTATCCATCAATCAAACCGATCAAGCTCTTCGTCCTAGTCATCTTTAGAAAACCTAGCTTTTCACAACGCAAAAGAAAAGAAGAGGAGAGGACTGGAGATCCAGTTCCAGCCGGCGTCGTGAGTCAGAGATTCAATTCCAGTTCCATTCGCCGATGTGATGGTGGAAAGAGGGAGTATTTGCCAGAGAGAAAGAGAGAGAATAATCTCAGAGGATTTCGTCGAAGAGAAAGAGGATAGAGAATGATTGATCTCAAGCAGTTGGTTCTGAAGGGCAAAATCATCAGGAACGGAAAATTTTGAGCAAGCAAGTGGCCAAGAAGATAAGAAAACTAGGCCGCCTTATAACTAATTAAAGTTTCACATCCACACTTACGAGTAATTTTTTATATGAGTTTTTATAATAACTCATCTTTTATATATGTATAGTTTTGAAAATTTGTGATCAAATATTGGGCCTTGAGACTCGGGCTTTAAGCACTTGAGCATCTTTTTTTTTTTTTTTTGAAAGAGCAGAAGTATATCTTTTGTTTCAGATAAATATGATAGCAGTCGCAAAGAACACATTTGTTCGTTTTGAAATTCAAATCTAATAGCTATAACTTCTCATAAAACAGTTTAATCTAAACCCTATAAAAGATGCCCAAAGACTAATTCCAAAATACATCAATCAGTTTTGAGACTAACATATCTTCCATAAAATTTTTGAGAAAGAACACACTCTTAACCTTGGATTGAGAGTTGTATCCTAACCTTGGATTGAGAGTTGTATCCTACAGGGCAGATGTACAAGAAAATCTATAACAAGTGTGTAGGGACTTATTTATGTCTTAGGACATTGCACTAAAGCAAGCCTCTCTCAAGATTGAAGTCAGTGAATTTTATTTCTCTTTTCTTGATATTCTTTTAATTTGTTGATGTGTGCGTGTGTGTATTCACACACACATCCACGAAGATCTATGACAAATTTGTAGGGACGTATTTTTGTCTTAGGACATTGCACTAAAGCAAACCTCTCTCAAGATTTAAGTAAGTGAATTCAAGTTCTCTTTTCTTGATATTCTTTCAATTTATATCAAAAATTATAAACATATAGTCCATATTTAATTGGTTGATCTATCTTTACGTATTTTTATTTTTTTTTTAGAATTGCAACATCACTTGCAACCTGGTCATACTTTGATTTGTCTTCAATCTGTTTTTATTTTTATTTTTTGAGGATTGCTCACTTACTTGCATGTTGGCATGGTATCTTGTTAAGTCCATTCTTGCACATGAACACCAAAAGAAAAACCAAATGAAGAACCGCATCCTCTTAATTCAGCAAAGAAATGTCATTGCCAACTTATTACAACATATATTCCCCAACTAATTTTACTCCATGCTCATTCACTGTCCACACTGCTACTACTAGGTTTCAGCTATTCTCATGTATATATCACCAATTAACAAGAAGTTGAAAACGCTACCGCCTCCTTCTAGAACCCTAAGCTACGTACTGAAATAGCCTAGAGAAGAACCGAATATATAGCTGCAGACTTCTTGTGCAACTGTTTTATTAAAACTTCCAACTTGTTTTGACCGTAGTCACCGTCGGAAATTCTGTCTAGGACTTGAATTCTGGAAATTATCCTCCAGCAGTGGCTAACTGCCCATAGAATCTTCCCCCTACCAACTCCATTTATCATAAGTCACAAAAGGCGACACCAAACATCGGTTTTTTAGTAGACCAAAAATCTATACAAAATAAAATTCTAGTTTCTTATGCATGCTTTAATTTGCTGGCTTCATCCAATCAGTTTTACAAATTAATAAAGCTAGAACATATTGACTATTCAATATGTAACTTGGAAAATACTAGCTTCATCAGAAACAGCCAGCAAATCAACTCATCTAATAGGAGAAGACATCCCAATTTTCAACTTTGATTCGAGTTTCCACTCACTGGAAAAATAACTTGACAGCGTCTCATATCACATCCCAGTGACCCAGTGTCCCACTATTTAAAAAAATGGTAGTTGCACGTCACCTATAAGTCTACAAGAGCCTCTATAGTATAGGGATGCCAAACTTCTGTAGAGATCTTGAGTTAATGCAGTCATTTTACAATGAATGGTGTACATATAGACAATTGCTTTCGAGTTTCGAACATGTATGATAGACATCAGTGGCGGATCTACGCATAGACTAGGACGGGCTCAAATCTAAGCACAGATTAGGACGGGCTTGAACCCATCCGAGATTTTTGGGCCTAAGAAAAAAATTAGATGTATACATTTTTTTTTTTAAGTAGGTATTGTCCATAGTCGGATAGTCCAGACTCCAGAAGCCCAGGCCAGCCGAATGAACTCCCCACTCCCGACACTTCGTCTTCATCTCCGTCAATTTCGGATCCAGCCTCAATTTCCTGAAGGAATAACTCATCTCCCAATCTCCCATTCTCGAATTCTCCCAAGCCACAATCTCTTCAGAAATCATTCCTCCGGTGCATGGCCATTTCTTAATTTCCTCTTCAACCTCTTGATTCAAGCAAATTCTGGTTCATGCTTCCACTCATCGACTGATCGACTACGGGCTATTGAGCTATTTGAAGTTTCAAACTAGAGAATCGTCTCTCACAGTCTCACTCTCTCCTCCTCCACCAGTGCCGCCTGCGGGTCCAATTCTAGCTCCTCTCTCGGTGGTGTTGAGAGGGTTGGTGGGCCGGCGCTGGTTAGGTCCGGCAGTTGCTTCCCTGCTCTCAATAGCTGAGTTGTTTTATGGAGGTAAATATATATGAAAACAGGGGAACTCTGTTTTGTGTTAGATTATTACATCAAGAACATAATTGGGTAAATTAGTTTTTGCTTCATGAAACTGGGTTTTTGCAGAGATTAATCGCTAAGACTAATGAGTTTGTTTTTCTCTAGACTTTCATTTGTATATAGGATATGATTCTCTTTGTTAGTTTTTGTTCAATACATCTATTCTCATATTGTATTGGATTTTTGAGCAATGATCTGTTTGTGTGCAAATCAAATGGATCCTTCTTTCTTCAATTTATTGTTTAATTGATGTGGGTTAAATGTGATGCACTGATGTGGGTCTTCTAATCTTCTTTCTGCTGCAGTGCTGTACAATTGTGGTGGGTTTAATTGATTGTTTGATTGATTTTGTCAGTGGGTTAACTGGGTTTAATTGATTTTGTGATTTTGTCAACTTATCAAGGTCTGAAGGTCGATCAGTTCATTCAGTTTTCTTTTTTCTGCTGTGCAAATGTGCAATTGTTGAATTTGTTGTGGGTTTAATTGAGTTTGAATTTGTTGTATAACGATGCTCTGCTAAAGTGCTAATCAAGTTTGGGTTTAATTAAAGTGTTGTGTTAATGAACTTTGTGCTTCAAACAGGAGGCTTCTTTATGTTTGTTTGTTTAATTGTGAATGACACTATGAATTGGAACTACGAACTAGAAGTCTGGAACTACGAATTGTGAATGGCACTAGTCAGGGGTAAGGCTCACTATGTCCCCCCTGACTAGGTGTACCTTTTTTTTAAATTAATAAAATTCTCTCACATCGTCGATATTCTCCATAATATATATATATATATATATATATATATATATATTTTAAGAAATCTTAGCCCGTCTAAGATTTCAATCATGGATCCACCATTGATAGACATCCTTTCATTGTCAGCTCTTCGAACATATGAATGACTAATGGCCATATTGTTGAATGGTTTATTCTATGAGAAAATTTCAGTCCACATCCCCAAACTATGCTGCGTAGGCTGATTTGATACCTGAACTCTCAAAAGTATCAATATGATACCCAAATTCCTATATTGGCATCAATGTGATACTTCCGTCAAAAATATCTAACAGCGCCTTCTGTTTGCTGACATGGCAAACATGTGGGCCCAAGAAAAAGTGAAATGATCAATTTACCCTTTTTTTTTGTTAATTCATTTTTTTTTCTTTTCATTTCTTTTTCTTCTTCTTCTTATTCTTTTGGGATTTTGTTCTAGCCAAACCGCCGCAAGCTCCGCTCATTCTCCTCCGCCCAAGAAATCAAAGAAAAATGGCTTCTGCTTCTTCTTAAACCTTAGTCTTCTTCTTCTTCTTCTTCTTCTTCTTCTTCTTCTTCTTCTTCTTCTCTCTCTCCTCTCCTTCTCCTCCACCTAAACCATCACCAATGCTGCCATCATCCTTTCCAATTTGACATCGACGTGAACCGCCGCTCCAGCGTCAGCCACAGGTCCCTCGACGTGTCAGAGCCGATGATATGCGGCAGCGCCGACGAGGGTAGCGTGGCATTGATGAAGACGGAACCAAATGCACCCGGTGGCAATGGATCAAATTCCAAGCCCAGTATTAGGCCATCCTCCCTGAATGTCTCCCCCAACTACACCTCCATAAAAGCAACAGTTCGAGCCTCTATTATCAACTGTTGCAGCTGTGGTGGCTCACTCCCGCCATTTCCTCAGAAACCACTCCAGTCATTCCAGCCGGAAAGTCTTTCCTCTATCGATTCCCGGTCGTTGGCGTGTTCTTACAGTCCTTCAATCTCTGGTGGCAAAACCACATCTGTAGTTGCCGATCAGAAATATCCAATTTCGCCGACAACTCAGCTCTCACAGACTCTAACGAGTATTGCTCAGCTAGATCAAAATCCAAAACACACACACACATTCGGATTCTCATTACATTATCCTCCACTAAAATAAACAAACAAATTCTCAAAACAAAAATCCAGAAACCTGCATAATTAAGCTTGCTCAAGAACTTCCAACTGCGAACGAGTCTTCATTTTACTATGGTTCTGATCTCACCTTCCTGAGCTTGAGCTCTCGTCTTCTCTCCCTCCGAGCCAGTCTCCATGGCCTCACCTTAACCAAATCATAAACCCTAGAAATCAAAGCTATAGAGAATCGAAGAAGCGGCTGCAATTGATTGCGATGTGAGGTGAGCGTGTCGGAGCTGATGATGTGCGGTAACGCCGATGAGGACAGCGTGGCGTTGATGACGACCTTGACTCCGGCGTCGTAGCTGCTCCAGAGCTTGAACTCGGAGGTGAGCTGCGAGGTTGGCTGGCCTCAGACCTTAAGGGCGAATTTGTCAGGGGTTTTGATGAAGCGGTCGACATAATCGCGGAGGCCGTGGGTGTTCAAGATGGTGATCATGAGATGAGACCAGATGAAGTAGTTGGTGGATTCGAGGCAGATGGGCATGAGATTGCATATGGATGAGAGGAAGACGTTTGGGGTTTCCGGGTAAGAGGAAGTAGCCATGTTTTAGAGAGAGCTCACAAATCCATTCCCAGAAAATAATCAATTGTGATAGGAAGGAGAGGATCATATTGGGAAAGGGGGAGAGAGAGAGAGAGAGCTCGATCTGTTTTTTTTTTTTTTTAAATTAATTTTTATAGAAAGACAATTTTACTTTTGATAAAAAATATCACATGAGAGAGAGCTCGATCTGTTTTTTTTTTTTTTTCATTAATTTTTATAGAAAGACAATTTTACTTTTGATAAAAATATCACATGGGACCCACGTGCTTGCCACGTCAGCAAACAGACAGCATCGTTAGAGATCTTTTACAGAAATATCACGTTGATGTCAAAATACGTCTTTGGGTATCACATTGATACTTTTGAGAGTTCGGGTATCAAATTGACCTTGACAACATAGTTTGGGGACAGTAGCTGAATTTTTCTCTTATTCTATTGTATAGCAGTCTTTCTTAACTCTTAAGGAGATATGGTTGGACTAGTTCAACATCCCTCCAAGTTCAAAGTATTGCTATTATGAACTGCCAAGTTTAAAGTACGGAGGAACTAGATTTGTACGTTGTTTGGCGGTATTGAGATACGATGTAATAGAAGGCAAAATTGAAGTTGGCTATGAGAACTTATTGTCACTCTCAAGATTCGTTTTCTCACAATGTAGTCTGAGTAATTTGTTGACTTTAAGTGGTAGAGATTGGCTAAAATGAGGATTTGAATTTTAAAGTGTTGAAGAAAAAGGGAAGAGTGGAATAAGTGGTTCACCTGGCACAACGGCCCTAGTGGCTGCTACCCTAATTATATGTTTTTGTTTGCTGTCCTAGTTACTTAGGCCCCATTTGGGATTGCTTCGTTTTTTTTTTTTTAAAAATCAACTTTTGTTCAAAATTTTAGATTTTATTGTGTTTGGTAAATAAATAAAAAACAGATTTAATTGAAAATTATAGGTCACTGGCAGCAGATTTTAGAAGCAACTCAGATGTTGCTTTTAGAAGCTACTGTAGATCAAAACACACTCTGCAATTGTTTATGTACTGATAACACTTTTAAAAATATTATTTACCAAACACGAAATTGTTTTAATTCACAGCTGATTATTTTTACAACATAGCAGCATCAGTTTTTTTTTTTTTAAGTTACAGCAATTCCAAACTAGCCCTTAATAATATACTAATATTGATGCTTAAAAAGTAAAAGAAAAAGAAAAAATCTTCTGTCCAACTATCTTAATTAGATGGCTTGCAAATATGGGTAGTAAGAGTGCAGGACTTGAATTGCATAATCGTTGTTGTCAACATCGTCGGCATCAATTATGCTCATCATCATCTTACGCTTTAATAGTCAGCCATATTTAATATTTATCTCTCATGTAATTTGCTCAATAATTAAATTAAACTATAGGTGGCTGTCTCATGTATATTTTTCTCTAACATGTGTTATATAGTAACATAAAAGAGCTGAGTACCTTTCTTTTCTTTCTTGCCTGGATTGATTAATTATAGTACTTGGCAGGAGACAGCATTATGATATGGCACTCCAACTTGAGGTGAATCGATGTGGGTAGTTGCTTGTAATATGGGGAAGATGGACGAGTAGTGCAAATTAGGTTTGTTTCTGTCCTTGGTTTTTGAGGGACATCGATCGATATGTCGTGTTTTGTTGGTTTTGGTTTAGACAAACTTATAATTGTTGCTTACGAAGTTACCTTGTCCCTCCAAATAGGGGAGGTTTAAAATTCTTAGAAAGTGTGTGAGTTACGATGAGATTGTTATGTTTTGGAGAAATGATTATCTAAAGAATACACATTTTTTTGATAATTTTTTTATCCTCATTAATGCTTTTGGTTTATTATTAAGAGAACAGGTTTTGTTACTTAAAACTGAAATTTTTTACAGATTTAACCTTAAAATATTAAAAAAATTTGAAAATAAATTAAATCACAAGCTGGCTCAAGAGGCCAAGTTGGCCCTGTTTTCATCAATATTTTTCTTGTACCTCCTCCAAGTGTGGTGGAGACCGTGGAGAATGTAAATCGTGATTGTAATGGCCATAAAGTCAATGAAATATAAAAGATCATTTGGCCATGCGGGTTCTCCATAATAATTATGACCCATCCCTTTAGCCAATTTAGCTCTTAACACAGGATCGTTCAAGTCAGGTTTTTTTGTTATTAGGATAGGTGAATTATTCTATATCTATCCCCCAAATAACTTTCAAGATGGCAGTTATCCTATAGATGTTGTATTCATGCCCGTTCGAAATGCGAATCATAGTATTCAATTATTCATTCTTATGTGAATGGGAATGAAAAACAAGAGATACTCTTTATCGCTCTTTTTTCCGATCCAGTTCCTCCACCACCGCGAACCCCAGTTAGATTCAGGCATGATACACTTTTTAGTTATTGGGAGAACCCAAGTACTCTCTTTCGGATCCAGGAAACAGCTCTCAGAGATCTTTTTTCCTTTTGGAAGTTCGTTTCATTCCCCTGAAATATAAATATATATATATATATATATATATATTACACATGCAGAGCATGTATGAAGAAAGCTAGTTATTATTAAGAGAAGAGCCTTTGTTAGCCAAAATAAAAAAATTTGACAAAAATGACCTTAAAAATTAAAAAATTGGGTTTTTGTCAATTTACCCAATTTCTAGGGATTTTTTTTCCCACTTACCTCATTAAGTTTTTTTAATTACCCCTTACCCAAAACACTCTAAGGAGGTCTTCCCTAATACTCCATTAAGTTTTTTTTTTTTTTTTCAAAGATTATTTTACCCTCACCCCTTTGTTATTTAGAGGAAGAGAGAGAAACCATAGGAGACTTCGCTGGAGCCCGATCATCGAGCCGCCGGATTTTAGTCACCAATCGCCGGATTCCGGTCACCTGCCGCTGCCCACCGAACTTTTCTGAAAACCTCGCCGGAGGTTGTTGGAGATTTCATAGGTCGCCTGAAAGATTTATTGTCCCCGAATAGACGTATATTGCTCTCAATAGTCTATTGCCCCCAATAGACATTTGTTGCCTCCTAATGTAACTTTCGGTTGCCGGAATGAGAACTAATCTCCCTAAATTTAGACAAATAAACTTTGATAAAAAAAAAAAAACGAGGAGATTACATCAATTCAAAACATCTATTGGTCCCCAATAAAAGTCTATTGTCCTCCAATAGAACTTTCAGTTACCAGAATGGGAACTAATCTCCCTAAATTTAAACAAATAAAATTTTGATTAAAGAAAAAAAACAAGGAGATTAAATCAATTCAAAACGTCTATTGCCCCCAATAGACTTTTAACAAGCCTCTATTGCCCCAATAGAACTTTTTTTGTTTTTTCATTTCATTTTGGGCTTCTGCCCCAATTTACCCAAAAAAAAAAAAAAAAGAATTTGATTTGGGCACCCAGAGAAAAGCTCTTGGCACCAAATCCTAGTTCTCCTCTGCCACCGGCATACCATATCAACATTCTCCTCTGCCACAGGCCTGTGTCGAGCGTCGAAGAGCCTGGGTCGAGCACCGGAGGTTGAGCTCGAGCTCCAAATCTCGCCGGAGATGAGCTCCTTTTTTGATTTTGTGATCGGCGAAGCCAAGCAACTAGTGACTTTCGTCTTCAGCACCAACTCGCCACTGCGATGGATGGTGGCGAACTAGAACTCTAACCTAGCTGCACGGAGGTGACGTAAAGGAACTCCGAGCTCGCTGCACGAACTCCTCATCGGCTATACGATCGATGGCACCGACTGCAAGAACTCGCCGCCGTCTTCTAGGCTCTACAAACTAGCCGCCGGCTGCACCTTCACGAGAGAGAGAGAGAGAGAGAGAGAGAGAGAGAGAGAGAGAGAGAGAGAGAGAGAGAGAGAGAGAGCTCGATAGCATATGGTGTAGTTTATTAATTTTGCTGAGGGTAAAATTATCTTTTTAAGTTAAATTAGGTAGTTGGCAATAAAAATCTGTTGTTGGGGTAAGTGAGATAATTTTATTTCATTTTGGTGCTTTGGGTCAAGAACCCTAAAATTTTTTGAGAATTAATTAAATCACATGGGCGATTATGACAATTATAAATTATATTTCTATCAAGAAGAATAAACAAAATAAATCTCACAACCCATTTTTCTCTCCCACTATTTTTTTTTTTTTGAAATAGGACGTCAAGCCTTTCATATAACCAAAAGTAGGAAATTACACAACATGGCTTACCCCTGTAAGGGCCACGTAATATCAAGCCATGCAGCCACCCTAAAGCAACCTAGTGAAATCACCATAGTAAGAGAAAGAGCACCAGAAGTAACCAAAAACTAGACAATGTTAGGGATAGAAAGAGAAAAGAAAAGGGGGAAAAAAAAACCTAACTTGTTCTACAAACCCAGGATGTCCTTACGCTGAAGAGGCTTCCTCGGGTTCAATTATGAAATGACCCGACTATTAGTAAAAAGGACCCGAGGCTTAGAGACAAACCCAAGACCCAAACCAGCCTTCATCATTAGCAAAGCCCGAAGCCTGGGCCTAAGAGCTTGAGGAAGAAATCCCCAGCCCAAAGCCAGAAACCCTAGTTCCGCCTTACAACTCCTGACTCCTGCAATCCTTGCAATCAGATCTCCACCACCAGATTAGCTTTCCAATCTAGCAAGCCCAAATCCACAACATTGCCAGTGGCCAGACCCCCAGTACCTGCAACAACACCATCACCAACCGCGCCCCTAATGAAAGAGAGTCTGCCACCATCACCGTCATCAGCGCCCTTGATCTGGCCCGACTCAACAGCGCAATCGTCAGATCGAACAGACCCATTTGCATCCTTAAGATGACCTACAAGCCGAACCTGTGTTGAACCCCCATCACCATAGAACGTGGTAACAGAGCTCAGATAGAAAGTTTGACAAAAACAGAAGAGAAGGCAGAAGCCAACCAGTGACGCCAAGCGGAGGCGATGCCGGACAAGGCGACCCAAGAGGCCGACAGTCCCAAATCCATACTCGATCAATTTTACAGCTAGGCAACCCTAGCAGAGAAAAAAGACGCAAACCCATTCCAATACTAGCCTGATGGCTCTTTTTATCTCAAATTAGCCAAAGGGAAAGAGCTTTTCTCTCCCACTAACTTCTTTAAGCAATAACTGTTTTCTTCAATTATCTTTTCTTTTTTATCTTCTGAAAATATAATACTTACACATACAGAGCATGTTTGGAGGAATACTAGTTAATTATTGAAGTCATGTAAAAAAAATACATGTAATCACTTTAGGTAAAATTGAAATTGCTAGAGTTCGCATCATTCATTTATTATGTATATACCTATAAAAAATTTATTACGTTAAATCTGCAAAAAGTACTATTGTTATTATTTTTTAATTCATCGTATAAGTGTAACAGTTAATGATAAGTGTATTTGTAACTCTAAAAACTTTTCTAGTACTATGAATTGAAATGTTAACCGTATATGTTAAGTAATTAAAAAAAGGATTAATTTCAGTTTACCCCCCTGAAGTTTGGGGGTGTCATCAGTTCACCCCCCGGACTCTCAATTTCACTTTTTTACCCCCTAAGCTTTCTAATTTGTGTCTTCCGTGCCCAATTTGGACGTTAAATCCAAATGTTGAGGGCTAAAATGGTCATTTTATGACCAAATAATTATACAAAATAAGTCTTGCAAGAGGTGAGGTTCGAACCCTCAACCTCTTTCACAAAAGCCAAACTCCCCACCGCTGGAGCAAGAGCTATCCTCAGTATATTATGTACAAACTTCATATTTATACTCTTTTTAGACAAGGCCGAATAATTATACAAAATATTGGAAGATATGAGGTTCGAACCCCCAACCTCTTTTATAAAGACTCAACTCCCCACCACCGGAGCACGAGCTGTCAATTGAATAATTTCTACAAACACTATATTTATACTCTTTTTAGGTGAGGCCGAATAATTATACAAAATATATAAACCTTGAAAGACATGAGGTTCGAACCCCCAACCTCTTTCATAAGAGCTCAACTCCCCACCACTAGAGCACAAGCTACCAATTAAACAATTCATACAAACTTTATATTTATACTCTTCTTAGGTGATAGATTTAAATATTATCTTAGGTGATATATATATATATATATCTTAATTTCTTTGCTATATATTATATATAAAATAAGCCTTGGAAATTAAGACTAAGATATTAATATATATCTATATCTTAATATTTAAATCTATAGATATATATATTAATATCTTAGTCTTAATATTTAAATCTATAGATATATATATATATATTAAGACTAATATTTAATATAGATATATATATATCTTAATATTTAAATCTATAGATATATATATATTAATATCTTAGTCTTAATTTCCAAGGCTTATTTTATATATAATATATATAGCAAAGAAATTAAGATATATATATATATATATCACCTAAGATAATATTTAAATCTATCACCTAAGAAGAGTATAAATATAAAGTTTGTAGGAATTGTTTACTTGGTAGCTTGTGCTCTAGTGGTGGGGAGTTGAGCTCTTATGAAAGAGGTTGGGGGTTCGAACCTCATGTCTTTCAAGGTTTATATATTTTGTATAATTATTCGGCCTCGCCTAAAAAGAGTATAAATATAATGTTTGTAGAAATTATTCAATTGACAGCTCGTGCTCCGGTGGTGGGGAGTTGAGTTTTTATAAAAGAGGTTGGGGGTTCGAACCTCATATCTTCCAATATTTTGTATAATTATTCGGCCTTGTCTAAAAAGAGTATAAATATGAAGTTTGTACATAATATACTGAGGATAGCTCTTGCTCCAGCGGTGGGGAGTTTGGTTTTTGTGAAAGAGGTTGAGGGTTCGAACCTCACCTCTTGCAAGTAGGGATGGCAAAAATCCCCATCGGGTAGGGTACCCATCGGGTATTCGACCCTAACGGGGAGAAATTCGGGGAAAATCGGGTAACGGGGATGGGGATCCCCAATATTCGAATTTTGAAATTGGGTACGGGGCGGGGATGGTATTTTGATCCCCATCCCCATCCCCATCCCCATCCCCATCCCCACCCAATAAGAATTATAAATATATATATATATATATTATTTATTATCAATATAATTTTGATATTATTTATTAATAAATATATTCAAAAAGAGAAGATTCTTTTAATAAAATATTTTTATCAACGTGTGAATTTTCCTTGGTATATAAAGCAAATATACTGCACGTACCAAACCCTAGTTTTCTAACTTTAATCGCTGCTCCTCTTTTGTGTCTCTCGTGCTGCTCCTCTTTTGTGTCTCACTCATCTCTCAAGGTCTTTTGCTCTTGAACTATTAGGTATTTATATATGTATCTTCTGCTAGAGTATTATTATAGATATTGTTTGTCTTTTAATTTCTTATATTGATTGTTATAGCTTACTCTATCTGTGGCTTATCAATAAATTCTTTATTTGTTCAGTGGTGGATGGTGTCAGTTTCTTGACAACTGAACTTAGTGTTAGGTTTTCAAAAGAATATTTAGTTTGTTATTAATTATACCATGGTTATCTAGTTTATATAAACATGTGTCGTCAGTGATATGAAAAGTTTATCTCAGTCATGTTTCTTAATTGTGTTTAGAAGACAAAATGGCTTCTGCACCAATCAATGATCTTGCTGAAAATGGTGAGAATCAAGTTCCTGCAACAGCTGAGAATGAGAACAATTCTACACCAATCGAGAATGAGAGCAATTCTACACCAATTGAGAATGAGAACAACTCATCACCTGATACAACTACTAACATACGTCAAGAGAGAAAGCCAAGATCTAAAGCATGGGATCATTTTGAAAAAAAAGTAGTTGGTGATAAAAGAAAAGCTATATGTCATCATTGCAAGAGTATGTTATCGGCAGAGAAAAACCATGGTACGACACATTTACATGATCATTTGAAGTCTTGTCTGTATAAAAGGCAAAGAAAGCTAGATCAGTCCATGTTGAATCCTACAAGGTCTACTGATGGTTCTACTAAGCTTGGCACTTATAGCTTTGATCCAAACAATGCTAGGAGGGAACTTGGAAATATGATTATTCTTCATGAGTATCCTTTGGCTATTGTTGATCATGTTGGATTTAGAAGGTATTCTTTTGAGTTACAGCCATTATTTAAGGTTCCTACTCGAAACACAATCAGAAGTGATATATTTAAGATTTTTGAAGTTGAAAAGGAGAAAACTATGAAGCTAATGGATGCTAACAAGAGTAGGATTGCTATCACAACTGACATGTGGACATCTAATAATCAAAAGAGGGGATTTATGGCTATTACATCACATTTCATTGATGAATCATGGATTTTGCAAAGTCGTCTCTTAAGGTAAAATTATTTAGTTTTTATTAAATTAGATTTTTTTTTATTAATTAGAATGTAATTTATTTTGTGTTTCATGCTAGATTTATATATGTACCATGTCCACACACTGCGGATGTGCTTGCAGATGCTTTGGTGAATTGCTTGTTTGATTGGAATCTTGACCGTAAGTTGTCTACATTAACTGTAGATAATTGCACTACCAACGATGCCATGCTTGATAAGATCATTGAAAAGATTCATTCTACTTCACTTTTGTTAGATGGAAGTTTATTTCACATGCGTTGTTGTGCCCATATATTAAACCTAGTTGTAAGGGATGGTTTGGATGTGATCAAAGAGAGTATTGAAAAAATTCGATCTAGTATTGCATTTTGGACTGCAACACCAAAGAGAGAGGAAAAGTTTGTAGAGGCGGCCAAGCAATTGAGAGTTCCAAGCACTAAAATGTTAGAGCTCGATTGTAAAACTAGGTGGAACTCTACATATACCATGCTTAACACAGCAATGATATATAAGGATGTTTTTCCTCGCCTGAAACATCGTGAGCCCTTGTACAAAGATGTGCCCACTGAAGATGAATGGTCAAAGACAAAAGAACTTGTTGAAAAGTTGAAGATGTTCCATGATACGACCGAACTATTTTCAGGTACCAAGTATCCCACTGCGAATCTCTACTTTAAAAATATTTGTGCTATTAGGTTAGCAATTTATGATTGGCATGAGTCTGAAAAAATTGAAGTTCAAGAAATGGCATTAAAGATGCTAACAAAGTTTGAAAAATATTGGGATACCATGCATGGTTTGATGGGAATTGCAAGCATTTTGGATCCAAGGTATAAGATGAAACAGATTGAGTTTTTGTGCCCTTTACTATATCCAGGCAGTGAAGCAACTGCAATAGCTGAGATTGAGAAGTATAAAAAATTGCTTTATGATTTAGTGAAAGAATATCAGTCCAGATCTTATCAAAGTTGTGAAGCATCACAAGCTTCAATTCCTTCTTCTTCATCAAGGGTGTCTATGCTTAAACTTGATTTGGTGAAACAGCTAGATGTTTTTGTTTCTTATTCTGCTGCTAGCACACATGTTAAATCTGAGTTGGATCATTATCTAGAGGAGTCTCTCTTACCTATAAATGATGATGAAAACTTTGATATATTGTGTTGGTGGAATTCGAATGGGATTAAATATCCTACTTTGCAAGAAATTGCTAGAGATATTTTGGCTATTCCTGTGTCAACTGTTGCTTCAGAATCTTGCTTTAGCACTAGCGGAAGAGTTATAAGCTCTCATAGGAGTCGACTTCATTCTAAGACGATAGAGGCATTGATGTGTGCTCGAGATTGGTTATGGAGTGAGATGAGAGGTAAGCTATATATATATATATATATATTCAATATTTAGTAGACTTTTTTTTTTCCCGCTAATTGTTTTTCCTATTGTATTATCAGTTTCAAATCCTGAAGATTCTGAAATAGCCACACTTCCAGATGATGCTGATTGTAACGTTTTGGATGAGGTAAGTTAGGTCTGCAATATATATATATTTGGTTTGTCATATTATATGCAAAGATGGATAGTTGAAGTCACAGTGAGTCTAAGTTTCACTAAAGCATGTTTGTTATCTTGTCTTTTTGTAGGATCCATCCATTGAAAAAGAGAACATCACCTTGTTGGAGTGAATGAGCAAGTTGTTAAGTTACAATAAGTAGTTGATTGTGGAATTTTTTTGTCGAATGCATACTTTTATTGTTCTTTTTTAACTAAGACTTTTATTTGTTTTCGATTGATTGGAATAAGGAATTTATTTTATTTTGATGTTTGATTTTAACCTCATATTTTACAATTCATAATTATTTGTATGAATTTTTATATAATAAATTAATAATATTGTTAACGGGGATTGGGGCGGGTATGGGGACCTAATACCCAATGGGGATGGGGACGGGGAATCCCCAGTATCTTATTACGGGGATTGGGGCGGGTAAGGGGATGGGGAATGAAATCGGGTATGGGGATGGTAATTTAATCCCCTGACCCTACCCTCCCCATTGCCATCCCTACTTGCAAGACTTATTTTGTATAATTATTTGGTCATAAAATGACCATTTTAGCCCTCAACATTTGGATTTAACGTCCAAATTGGACGGAGCTGCAGAAATTGGGCACGGAAGACACAAATTAGAAAGCTTAGGGGGTAAAAAAGTGAAATTGAGAGTCCGGGGGGTGAACTGATGACACCCCCAAACTTCAGGGGGGTAAACTGAAATTAATCCTTAAAAAAAAAAAAAAAAACCCTCCAACTATCGACCAAAAAGAAGAACTAACTAGATTTTATATGTTTTGGAAAGGATAGGCATGATATGGGATGCTCATTGGTTCGCATGCATTTCTAGAAGATGTAGACTGCGGGACAAAATTGTGGATAATGACATGGTTAGGCTTCCAGGTGACCAATCATTTTGACCTTTCCAAACCATATAAAATTCCCCTTAAGCCGCTGTCTGAATGGGCCCCACCCTCTGTCGTACTAACTAAGCAACAAAAAGTTGCAGTCGCGCTCGTGATCCACCCCGACTCCTTCTCATATAACGACAAGAGGCTCTCGACGCGCCTTCCCCATTCCAAAACACAAGAATACAACATAATCGCACCAAAAATATTAATAACCAACCCCCACTATTTTGGCAAAATACTATAGAGCTCGAGAGCATCATAGTAGCTTCGTTTTAATGAGTTATGTCACGCCTTTTATTATTTATTATATTTTCTACGAGAATAGTTGTAATAATTTTTATGTAATACATGATTCAGGTTATATGTTTCTCTTGACATAGTAATGTTTATTTGAGCATTGAAATTTTAGAATTAAAAGTTAAGATTAGTTTACAAGGAGACCAATTTTGTTACAGATAAGCTTGCTGTCCTGGGCCATGATCTGTCCAATACTCCAATACTTCAGCTTGGTTTAACGATCTTTCCCTCTCTGTGTCCCCAACGTACGATTGGATCAGCTAGGAAGGGACTGTGTTGTAGTTTTATTTTTTTGTATAAAAAAAAGGTCGAATTAGTTATTTTCTATTGTAGTACTTATCTTTTTTTTTTTTTGAAGTAAAAATTCATTACTTTAGATGACCAACCAAAAAAACCATAATCTACAGACACTTAAAAGACAGAAAGACAAGCTCGTATCTCAGCACTGCAAACTCATTACTGTTGAGCCTGCTAATAAAGCGAACTCATAAACAAAAAACAATTCCGTGTCTTTTGAGGAAAAATAATCTTCTAGCCTTACTTCCGTCAGACACGTAATTGTGGTACGAATAGAAAACTACTTTCATCCGCTGATTGTTGTACTTATCTATCGACTCAGAATTTAAATTTTTTAATATTTTAGAGCATTCTAATACCCTGCTATTATTTATTAAAAATTATATCATAAAACAATACGAAGCTAAATTGATAATTTTAATATTTGAGACACTATACAACACGCCGTTATTATTCTATTGAACAAATATTGTTTGTCGCAACAAATATGGCCGCCTAATTTTTCCAAATTCGTCACATTTAAATCAAAATTTCAACTCTTAACACCCAATCAGTTCCTCATTCTTGACCCCCTCTCTCTCTCTCTCTCTCATTCTCTCCGCAAAAACTTTTGGATGCGATGAAGTGTTTCCATTTCACCAACGGCGAGAGGCGCGACGACGACGACACCGAGCCCGGCGTCGTTTCTCGCGCGCCGTCCAAGGTCTCCTGGGCGCGCTCCCTCAGCGTCGCCTCCAGCAGCTACGACAACACCAACTACAATCGCCGCTCCGAGTTCGACTCCGACTCCCGGGACATGTCCGACTCCGCGGCCTTCTACGACTTGCTGAGTCAGCGCCGGGCCAATGATCTGAGGGTGTTCGCCTTCTCCGAGCTCAAATCGGCCAGCCGCGGGTTCAGTCGGGCCTTGCTGATCGGCGAGGGAGGGTTTGGGTGCGTTTACCGAGGGATCGTTAACGACGACGGAGCTAAAATGGACGTCGCTATCAAACAGTTGAATCGTAATGGCTTCCAGGCATGCCCCTTAATCCCTTTGTTCTTCATTTTGGACTCTGTTTTGGTCAACCTTTTTATTTGATTCGACCATTTCCGTTTTTCTGCGTGATATTTTTATAGCACTGTAGTTTTATTTATGAAATCCATTTGTAATTTTTGTGAATTATTGTTTTCTCTTCTTTATTTTATTTTATTTTTCTGTAAATTTTTGAAGTATGTACCTGATTAGTTGTGATTAAGATTGTTTTTTCTTTTCTTTTCAGGGTAGTAATAGTTTTGTTAGTTTTTTTTTTTTTTTTGAAAAGATAGTTTTGTTAGTTTAGAGGCTATGGAATTGGAATGTTGGTCTAAAAAGTATTTTGACATTCTAGTATTCAGGGGCATAAGGAGTGGATTAATGAGGTAAACTTTTTGGGGGTTGTCAAGCACCCGAATCTTGTGAAGCTAGTAGGATACTGTGCAGAAGATGATGAAAGGGGGATCCAACGTCTTTTGGTTTACGAACTTATGCATAATAGAAGCCTCGAGGACCATCTGTTGGTTCGATGCCCATCGCCCCTCCCATGGATGACGAGATTAAAAATTGCTCAGGATGCAGCACGCGGATTGGCATACCTGCATGAAGAAATGGATTTCCAGGTACATTGTTATGTTTGAATCAAAATTACCATTGTTTTTGGTGCGTTTGAAACTTTGAATAAATACTTGTGCTCATCTTTTCGTTATTCTAGTCTTTTGTCTTGTACTTTGTGTGTGTCTTTTCAAATGGCGATTGATATCTGGAAGTAGATACCTCCCACCACTTATCTCATATGCTCTGGCATATGTTTTTGTTTATGTTACTTGCTCAACTGCTTGATAGTCAAAATGATATGGATCTGCCTTATATTGCTGCAGCTTATATTCCGCGATTTTAAACCGTCAAATGTTCTGCTAGATGAGGACTACAATGCAAAGCTTTCAGACTTTGGACTCGCAAGGCAAGGACCTCTCCAGGGAATGACTCATGTATCAACCGCAGTAAGTTTTATTATCTTTTAAGCACAAATCCTTCTTTTAAAATGTATTGAGTTAGGCATATCAACGCCTTCAATTATTTGTATTGAATCGTTGGCTTTACTAGGGAAATATTAATAGCAAAAGTACAGCTTATCTGAACATTTTAGGCCTCTGGCGAGTTTGAAAATTTCTAAGAGTTAATTCATTGCCATTTATTTTGACGTGCAACCTAGTATATATGTCATCTAACTTCTTTGCTTGTTGCTGTGAACCTTTTAACTGCTGTTACCTGGAATATATTACTTACAATGAACATGTTTCTTAGGTTGTTGGGACGGTAGGGTATGCAGCTCCAGAATATGTACAGACAGGGAAACTTACCGCTAAAAGTGATGTCTGGAGCTTTGGAGTGGTTCTCTACGAGCTCATCACAGGAAGGAGGGCGATGGAGAGAAATCTGCCCCGGAGTGAGCAAAAACTTTTGGAATGGGTCAGACCTTATGCTTCAGACTCGAAGAAATTCCACCTTATTGTAGACCCACGACTTGAAGGACAGTATTGCATCAAATCAGCTCAGAAGCTGGCATCGTTAGCTAACAGGTGTCTATCAAAACAACCAAAGTCTCGCCCGAAAATGAGTGACGTGGTTGGGATTTTGGGAACTATCATCGATGAGCAAACATCTCAAGATGAAGTTGCCCCTCAACCTGTTATCGAAACTGACGAGGCGAGGGAAGAAACTTTGGAGGTGGCTGAGATTGAATCTACTACCAAACAAGGAACCAAGAATCTGAAAAAGGTTTTCGATATAAGAGATATGGTAAACTTTAGAAACAAATCTATTGGGAAGTTAGATTGGAGAAACTGGACCCCGGGGTTGATACGAACTTGGTGATAAATTGGCCAGCTTGCGGCAGAAAGAAAGTGTAGAGGAGGCTGAGACTGAATCTAGCAAACAAGAAAACAGATATCGAAAGAGGGTTTTCTATACTAAAGCAATGGTAAACTTTAGAATCAGATCTATTAAACTGGCTTGGTTCATAAAGCTATCGGCCAGCTTGTGGTAGAGAACGTCCGTGTGCTTGGCTCCTTCCAGGAAATGGAACATGGACGCATATCTACCTTCGAATTGAAGACAGTATAGATTACTTGTCGTTCTTCAAGGGTTATGGAGGTACGGGGCTTTTCCCTTGTTTTCTTTTTTGCTTGATGACTGTAAATAATTATGGACTGGGAAGCTGCACATTGGAGGCATGCATCCCTTCTGTTGAATACACAAAATATGACGCACAAATTCATTTTCTCCATGTATGTAACTAGTATCAGTCTTGTCAAAATGTGTTCCATTATTTGGTGGTTTACAAATTGCAGAGCACTTACAAATGTCAAATGACGAGCAAAATTGATGTTTATGCTTACAGCAGAAAGTTGTGCTCCATATTTGCTTTGGAAGTTTGGGTGATGATGCTTATCCTAGTTCTTGGTGGCGCTCTTGTGCGTGGTGCTGATGCACTATATCAATTTTCGTCTCTTCTGCTGGGTCAATTTCTGGATCTGGGCTTCAGTAATTAAGACCTTAAGATTATTTTAAGATTTCACAAGGCATGTACAGTATTGAATTTTCACATTAGAGTTTTGCCGGGAAACCTGTGGAGAAAAAAGAACAGAAAGGCTTAGCAGTGCCACAGATTCAAACTACTTCCTTCTCATAGATTCGACACACAATCAGGCTTCACCAGGAGAACCAAAAGAAAAACGAAACAGAGCCCTAACAGGTAATCTCATAAAGCTCATTCAAAAAGCATAGTACAGCAAACCTATACTGATTAAGGAAGCCAAAGAACCCCACTTTATAAAGAAGTGAAAAAATGAATAAAAATACAACCCCATGCAAGAGAAAAATGGATGGCCAATCAGTCGTACAGAACCACTTTGCATCCTACTGTTAGAATTTGGTGGTTTAGAAAACACAACATTCTGGGCATCGCTCATTTTACAAGCTCCGCTAGTAATTTGTCAAGAAAGGGTTGAATACATCAGCCAGAATAAACTATACAGTCACTGGATAAACAGTGGTATACTTCAGCTCTTGCTCTTTTGTTCAACAAAACAGCTCAAGCATATAGGGGCGAAGCAGATGGCCGAGGATAAGCAACAGTATTCCTTGCTTTGTTAGCTTCTTCTATAGATGCACGCCTTGCTTTGCTAGCGTCATCTGCACTTCGCCTGCGCATCCTGTGTGCATGGATTTGATTGCTGGTGGGGACATTAGAATCCTGCAGTTGCTCCAGTGCTTTGACGACCTCATCCATGGTTGGCCTGAGCTTGGATTCTGTGCACAGGCATCGTAATGCGAGGGTAGCTGCCTTGTAAGCTCCATCCATTGAATACTGGCCTTCTAAACGGTTGTCTATGACGCGAAAGATCTTGCGCTTGTTTGCCAGGAAGGGTTTAGCCCACTCAACTAGATTGTGTTCCCCAGATGGCCGATTCTTGTCAACTGCTCTCCGGCCAGATAACATCTCCAATAAGACAACTCCAAAACTATAGATATCACTCTTGGCAGTAAGATGACCTTCAGATAGTGAAAAGTGGAGCCATTAACAGATAGAGGCATCAATTCTGATATATGGTAATCAAGAATAAAGAGCGAAAGCAAAGGGTAAGACTCTTAAATTTAATGGTCAAAAGCAATTGGGAAAAGAAAATGTAAAAAAGATGACCGGAGATTCCAAACAAGCATGAGCAATAGAATTCAAAGTAAAGTAAAATTATACCTGTGGCTAGATATTCTGGGGCTGCATATCCATATGTGCCCATCACCCTAGTAGAGACGTGGCTTTTATCACCTGTTGGCCCATCCTTGGCCAAGCCAAAATCTGACAGCTTTGCATTGTAGTTCTGGATGATACAAAAGGAATTCTCAGAATAGCTAACATGGAAGTCAGACAATCCCCTGAATCCTTTGAATAATTTAAAATAACAACATCGGTAGATTCATACCGAATCAAGTAGGATATTAGACGTCTTGAAGTCTCGATATATCACCCTTGTTTCAGCACTATGCAAAAAGGCCAGCCCCTTTGCAGCACCAAGGGCAACCTTCATCCGGAGGGTCCAAGAAAGAGGTTGAAAATAAGAACCCCTGGTACAACAGTTTAAAATTGTTAATAACATTACATAATCAAAGCCATTCTGCTTCAAAGGTATCCAGAGATATCTCTCAAAGAACTTACTCCTGAACAAATGATTTTCCAGGCTGCCTCGAGGCATGAATTCATATACCAAAAGGCGCTGCTCATCTTCCAAGCAATAGCCAATTAGTTTCACAAGATTAGGATGATGGAACTGCCCCAAATAATTCACTTCTGCCTATCAAACACAAACGAAAACACATTATATGTCAATCATGAACTGAAGAGTAATTGCAGTTTACATGAAAATGCTAAACTTAGATTTCCCAGAAGCAAATGCCAAAATGAAAGTACCATCTTAGAAGACTTGTTGAAACTTAAAGCACCAATGCCTTGATGTGGGCGTAACTCTACCTTAACCAACTATTAAGAGGTTCTCCAAGAAAACAGAGATAAACAATCAAGTACAACAATGAGCTTGATGTATTAGCAGAAAAGAACTTACCAACCACTCCCTATGACCCTGGAAACTTTCTTGGTTAAGCCGTTTCACAGCCAAAACTATGCCAGTCCCAGGCTTTGCAGCTGTAAATGAATTTTCATCAATCCACCCTTTAAAAACAGAACCAAAGCCGCCTTCTCCTAACACACTATCAGGACGGAAATTCCTGGTGGCCAATTTGAGGTCAGAGAAACTGAAGCTCCTCAAATTGGTTGACTGCAAGATCTCACCCTCCGTCCGAGGAGTTGGAGGTGCTGAAAATGATGAGACCTTGCTGCTTGTACTGCCATCAGTACTAACAAACTTTGAACCTGCACAAGTATATGCAGAATGTACATAAATTTTACAGTTACCACCAATGTATGGATCTAAGAATCCTCATGCGGGCCTAACTCAATCCCTCATACCAGATTTGATAAAAAAAGAAAAAATTTATTGAGAAGTGAAAGGAATGCTAACATTTCCTCTTTTTATTTTTCTGTCTTTAAAGAACAGCAAAATCATCAGAGCAAAGGCAAAGGAAAGCAAACGAAACCCTTTTACAATTTGTATAACTGAACCTAGTAGCAACTAAACAGAGAAAGAGGTAATTATGAAACAAACAAAAAATAATTTGAAGTTTGGGGGCAATAATTTCGAAAACAGGGTAGGAATGAAAATGATGCTACTATTCTCAAAAGACCACACCCACCCAGTAAAAGTAGTAAACAAATAAACAAATTATAACTGAAATTGCCATAATTAGATAGAATCCAAAAATTCCCAAAAACTCATTCCCACCCAAAAGAGAAAAGCCATAAAGATCCATGAAATCAATTCATACTAATGGCCAGAGATATAAAAACAGAATGATCAGAAGCTGTGAAGTTTATGTACCTGTGTTTAACGGGCTCTCAGCTTTGATCTGGGCGCTCCAGCAGACCCCCATGAACACAAGAAAAGTAGAAACCAACAACCCTTTTCTCTGAAATCTCTGCCTGCAGATCATAGATTGCCGCAGGTCACCAAGCTTGAAAAGTACTCACAAATTGAACAGTGAAACTTCAAACCAAAACAGATCTAGACCAATAAAAGCTCAAACCTTTCTAGCAAAACCCAACAAAAGTTGGGTATCATCCACAAAAGATTAGTCTTTCAAGTGAATCGGTTCCAATAAAGAAAGAAAAAGAAGTTGATTTTTATATCTAAACAAAGAATAAGCAGAAACCCATGAACGAGAGAACACAAAGAAATCGACAACCGACCTCTTTTTTCTGGTCGAATCAGAGAGAGACACAGGAGAGTGAGGTGGGTTTGTGCTTTTGGAGTTGGTCTAATAATGGCTGCTCACAATAAGCTGAAAGAGAAACAGAGCAAGTTGCCTTAAAAGCTTTTGATTTGAGTTTGATACGTAAAAGATGGATAGGTTGGAGAGTTGGGTTATTGGAAAGGCAGAGAAGGAAGGTGGGAAAGAGAGTAGTGCATTAATGGCGGGTTGGTCCCGCTCTTGAGCTCAGCGTTTTCACTAAAACAACACTGTTTACGGTTGTGTTCTCCTCTCTCTCTCTCTCTCTCTCTCTACAATTCTCAGTTAAGTCAGAGAGAGAGAAGGAGCAGATAAGCCTCCTCACGTTGTCTGCTATTATCTCATTGTAGCCGTTGGATTTGCTTCCAAAAGAAACCCATATTCTTCTATGCATGATTATCAGTATCGGGGTAATGGCTTGGCTTAGCAGCTTGGGAAATCTCTCTCAACTCTGATATTTATTTTTCTCCGCCTTTTCTCTTCTTTCTTATTCGGGGATTAGTCATCTATGCACACGTACGATTTAGAATTATATAACTTTATCTTTAAAGAAAAAAAGTGCCATGCAAAAGGATGAAAATTTGGGTTTGTCAATCATATGACTAAAGTATTGACCCAATAAATCAATTCGATATAGACGGATTAGTTTTATAACAAATTAGATCAAGATTATTCAAATTAGCCAACAATTACGAAATACTAATTTAGTAAGAGTGAGAATTGATCTGAATGTGCTTTTGAAAAAAAAAAAATTATGAGAGAATTAATTTGATTCATGGCAAGTAGGGAACAAAGAGATAAGCTTTATAATAGTATTTTTGTCACATACAAAAGTACAGATAGTCCATAAATTCATATATATATACAGATCCTATCCAGAGCGAGGCATCGCTTTGAAATTTCAGAGCGAGGTCAGGGTTTAGGGTCATTTTTCGGTCGCATATCCACATCTCAACCGTTCAGTTTCTAGGTACTAATGTATAGATCATCTCTGCAAAATTTCAGCCAAATTGATGGTCGTTAAGGCATTGATAACTGCCTTAAAGCTAGTACGGTTCAGGTTGGACAGATTCAGTTCGTCCATTGGTTTAAGCGAGTTAGATACCTTAAAGACCATCAATTTCGTTGAAATTTTGCAGAGATGATCTATACATTAGTACCTAAAAACTGAACGGTTGAGATGTGGATATGCGACCGAAAAGTGACCCTAAACCCTAACCTCGCTCTGAAATTTCAAAGCGATGCCTCGCTCTGGATAGGATCTGTATATATATATATATATATATATATGTATGTAAGTAGAACATGTGCAAATTCTTCAACAATAATTAAAAAATGTAGAACATGTGCAAATTCTTCAACAATAATTAAAAAACTCTTATTACTTGGTTTTAGTGGCCAAGCACACAATTCTTTAAGAGTTGTGGCTCAATGTGCAACTTCTAGAATTGCCTTGTACATCTTTTGTTTAAATTCCACACAACGAATCTAGGTAAAGTTATTCTTTCCAGTAATTAATCACATACAATGAATGTATGTAAAATAAAAAATTATTAATAAATAGTTGTAATAATAACATGTGAGAAATGATATTACATATATCCGTCAAACAATGGAAATTTATTATAGAAAATGTGTCAATGACCAAACAAAAATAGAAAATTACTTCATTAAGACAAAACTCACAAAAGGATGCAGAAAACATTGCTGTCAACCCTTCAAAAAAAAAAAAAAACCATTGTTGTCAAATATTCACAGGCACAATGACCCAAGCAAATGGAAAATTACTTGCATGGCTGTGATGAAAAGTGATGAAAATCATCCAAATTACGTGACTTCATGTAGTTATCACATTTCAAGTTTTTTTTTTCAGAGATGGGAGCAATAAAGTTTCTTGTCTAGATGCTAGGGTTCAATTCCTTTTTCCTATAAGGCTAGAAGAGAAGAGCTAGGGGCTCATTTCCAAAGTGTTCTTCTACCGGTCAATAAATAAATGAGTGAAGTATGTCAGTTATAATTAAATTTTGTGGTTTGTTACTATTTTTTTTAAGGGGTAGTTGATTTTGTTTTTTTGGTAGATCTCAATTTGAAGTTGTTTGAAATTTTTTTGTCCAATATTATCACAACATGTATACAATTCAAATACATTTGGAGAGACAAACTTTATTACGGATGCAACAGCAATTATATAGGCCAAAATATGGGAATGTCAGTTTGAAATAACTCTTTACAGTTATCAACTTATCAAGCCTATATATAATTAGCTTACTTTAGATTTTGTATGGAAAGGCTCTTAATTTCATGTTCCTTTTCTTGTAATCAAAAAAAAAAAAACTAAATTTTATTAAAAATAAAATTTCATTATCTTTTCTTAAATACCTAATGTCTTGTAAAAAAAAAAAAGGAGACTTTTGAAAATTCAAGCAATAACAATTCAGACATTCCTTCCATATAATTTTCATCTTATTAATTCTTCTGACCCGGACTTACAAAAGTTATAGTCTATATAGTTGGAAGTTATACTATATATAGTTGGTCATAGGTTAATAACAGTCCATCAAATTTACGCAAACATGTTGGTGCCAGTCCATCAAAAAAAAAAGAGAGATCAACTCGATCTTTCTTATCTTGGATAAAAAGTATGTTGAATCTCATGGTGATCATGCCTGCATATATTACTATCATCATTATTAATTGACTCATATGAAACCCACTCTACATTTTCGACTGATGGACTGGAATGACTAGGTCATCGCCATCTTTGGAAAGCAAGAAATAATTCCCAACCATGCAATCACTTCCCGTGAAACCCTAGCCTTTGACCACCATTTTACTGCACGCTTAATTAAATCCAAATTTTTACTTTTTCTCCTCCCGCCCTAGATGACGCACTACCGTTTGTGTGGCTTACGTCATCGCTCTTTGTCCGCCAACCGAATCACGGCCGTTGAATATGTTGACTGTTGCTTTTGACCTCATCTCACATGTTCCGTGCCCCCGGCAAATCTTAGCTGTGACCTTCAGCCCGCCACCCACCCCCTTCCAGACTTTGGGTCCATAAAGTCTCGGGGGATGGGACCCACCGGCCCCGCGCAAGGCATGTTTGCCAAGTGGCGTGCCACCACCGATTCTAATGTGAAGAAGTTGGCTCGGCTGTGCGGGGGAGTGAGCCGTTTCAGCCGGCTGTTGGAAACCCTAACAAGAAAAAAAGGGATCTCGCCCTCGCCCGTACCCAGTAGCCAGTAGGGTTAGGGTTCATCTCTTCATTGTCATTCTAGAGTAAAATATTAGGTTAGTTATTGGGAAAATCAGAGGTAGTTGGCATGTCCTGATTTTCAAAGTTTTTTTTTACACATACAACTCTAATCCAAGTTACTTTTTCATGTCATTTCACTTCGTGTTATTTTATAATGAATAATGGTTGATCGACTATATGTCATTTCCTAAACTATATGCGGTTAGTAACTTCTAACCAACCACGACGCGTCTCTCCCACAATTTAATATGTGTCTTTTTTTTTTTTGTTCTTTCCAAATTCCTTCTCTTTCTCTGTGGGTATGGAAGCGTTGCAAAGTGAGATGTAAATTTTAAGTCTTAATGCTTTATCAATCTTCGGAGAAAATAAACAATAATTAAAAGCCGCGAATGCGAGATTTATTGAGAACTTTGTAATGAACTGAGCTACTAACATTTATCTCGCAATTATAGCAGACAGACACAAATTCACATGTTGTGTTGTTATAGGAAACTCTTGTGAGTTTGTAAGTTGGCTGTATTTTTCTCGTTAGGCGAAGGAGGTGGTTGGAGCAGTCACAATCTAGAAAACCGGAATCAGAATCAACATGAATCAAGTGAAATTCCGCCAAAAATATTTTGATACGAGAATGAAGATGACAAATGCCATTCAAAGAAAAAGGGATACGTGTTTAGTTTTGGGAGAGACACGATAGGCATGGTTAGAAATGGTTCACCATATATGGTAACTAAGTATTATCCTTTTATTATATAAGCAATCGTAATTCAAATGTTAATTTTTCAACATCATCAAATTAATTCACGTAGTGGGCACTTTGTGTAACAGGAAGGCAATGACATTGCTCACCGATTAGCAAAGGAAGCCCTGAGAATTAGTCAGCCTTTTATTTGTTTGGAGTTGGGGCCTGAGTGGCTCCATCAATGCGTCAATATGGACTTTCAGTGTGAAGTTTAGTTTGGAAAGTTTTGAAGCAATCTTCACTTGTTGGTGATTGATTGCTGAAAGCATTTCCATAACTTGTTGTGTTCAATGAAGTTCTTCTTTGATCCAAAAAAAAAAAAATTGCAACAAATCTCAAATTTCAGTACAAAATCTAAAACCAATTTACAAAATCTAAAACCAATTTTTTTTTGTTGGAAAAGGTTGGCGAGGCTTACAAATTCTAATTTATGTGATACACACATTAAACTTGCCGATATCCTCTATAATTTAGCTATTGATTTGCAAACAACATGGCATTACAAACCTCATAATAATCTAAACCACTCTCCAACAGGGTTGGGGGAGTTCAAAAATAATTTCATTTTCAATGGAGGGAGTGAGTTTTTTTTTTTCCTTTGATTCTGGACCACGGTTTATTTTTTCCCACCTCACTTCTAATGTCAGTGAGATTTGAACTCATGACCTTCACGATGTTAATTAAGTTAGCTAACTAAAAGGCCAAAGCTCGGCAAGTGAGAGCGAGTTAGTTGGGAGAGAAGAAAATAAGAAAAGGAGTTAGAAGTAAAAAAAGGAGTTTGATGAAAGGTACATCTTGGAAGATGAGGATGGATGGGGAATGCGAGGAACTTGTCAAGTTGTGCTCGTAAACGAGATTGACGGGGTAGTATAGCTATAGAGTCAAGATTCAGTACATTCTCACAACATATTTGAACTCCACTATGTTTGTCCCTACCCCATCCAAATGTCACTATGCTGCCAATCTTATTATATTATTAGATAGTTATATATTTCGTAGTGGTTTTTATGGTTTGAATCTTCGATTGTTGCCAACCGCCACCGGCCCACCGCCATCAGATCTGATCACCGTCGGATTTTCCTCTGTTATCCATAGCAATCAACTTGAATCAAATTTGGAACCAATTGAAACAGTTCCCAGTTCTTCTACCCAACAAATAAGTCACGCAATTCCCAATTTTAGATTTCCAATTGACACCCTCACCCCTTGATCTCTCGCTAATTCCTTCAGGAATGTACTTTCGACAAGTTCTGGCAATCACTCTCCATTCATACTTTCAATCTGAATTTAAACCGTTTTGATTTATCTTTAATATGAGTTTAAGCCTGATAATTAATGTCATTTGAATGATAAGGAAACAAATAAAAATAAAAATATGTATGAATAGTTACACTAACCATATACACCGAAATTAATGTCAAATTATGCTTTTTAATTTTAGTTGTTACTTTTAAGCCTGATAAAGGTGCTTAGAAAAGGACTACGTACCCAACTTTTTGTTTTATTAAATTCATATTAATGCTCAGCTGTTTATACAAATAAGAAGACGAAGAAAAAGAAGCTTCCTGTGCATCCCTCTTTGACATCTAGTGAGCTAGGCAGGCTATCCAGCTGCCCTTTCATTGTTACATGTAGGCATAGAACTATAGGATCTAGTTCTACCAAGTGGCCCTTTAAACTGCATGTGCTTTGAGTTGCTATTTCCGTTGGCCTAATTAAGCAGATACAGGAGACCACTATCCACTTGGTGTTTGTTTGTGCTATTAGTAGTACTACTAGGACATTGACATTACACCAAGGAGTTTCCCGCTTACTGTTGATGAGTTATTGATAGAAGTTATCATTGCATATCCATCTCCTTGTTTTCCTTGAACTTCAATTTCAATCTCAGTTCCGTAATTTTTTTTATTTCTATTCAGGGGTAATGAAGTCTAGCTATTCAGTTCAATGATTAGTTGTATGAGGTATGATTAAAATATCAATGATAATTTAAAATATTCATCTGACAATTAATTTAAAATTTGTTTTTATTCTAAAATTTTTATTGGAGAGACTTCTTTTAACTAATTTTTACGAACTTGATCATTAACTTATTGAGAATAATAAATCCTCAAAAATCATACATCTCAATGTGAGATGGATGTTCAAATGTCTAGAATTGACGATTGTATACCTACCATACCTCGCCAACAATGCCGTCGATCATCAATCGCACCATTACTTAACCTAAATTTTTCATTATCATCTTCCATTTGGTTCGACTCCTCTCAAATCGAACAACCAATTTTCAATTCAATCTGACTAGATGTAACTTATTTTTATCCAAGAGGCCCAAACAGTTTGAACCTCGTAAGGAATGTGATGAGTGGAACAGCCAATTATTCATAGAAGTAAGTGCGAAAAAGTCATAGCAGATAGGTGATGAAGAAGTCACTTATTGGTGCCATGACGCACGACCCAAAGACCTTTGTTTTAGACTTTAGTCTTCCATGGAAATTAATCTTTTGAGACCGTACCCAACCAGTACGACTATATACATGGATTTTTGTCTATAAATGAATGAATGCTGGAGATGACTATACATGTCAACCCACAAAATGCCCGCAAAGTCATTAAATCAATGGTTTTGTTTAGGTCCCGTCAAAAAGCCCGTGGATCAAGTGGGCCGATGGAGTGTACTATTTTCCATGCAACTCATGTTATCAAGCAATACAAACAAAAGAAAGAAACAGAGTGTACCATTTCCCTAGCAACTCATGTTATTTTCTATCATCAAAAAACCTCATTTTATTTTCATGAAAAGTAAATTTGGTAAATAGAGTTGCTTCATTTGTTCATGTTTCCAAACCAATTATTTAAGTAGACTTGAAATCTCCAAAAAAAAAAAAAAAAATCATGTAGGGTTGCTGTGAAACTCATATAACGAATAATCATTTGGAGATATGTGACTGTGAGATCCATATCAAGCAATGAACAACTTAACGATCATAAGCACCAGCATTGACAAAATTAGATAACCCACTGAGAGCGTGTGTGTGACTATGAGTCTGACTATATCAAAAGCTATGAACGACTTGAAATTGTGGGTATGACTAGCACTTTGTCTTTACTACAGTCACAATTATCATGATTGCATGCTCTGGTTGTCTCTTGGGTCGTACTAATATATTGGAAAGTTGTAATGAGTGAAAAGCTTGGTGGAGACTCTAGAGTTCAATCTGTAAAGGGGACATTGAATTTAGAGGCAAAAAAGAGTCGCATAAAGCTTATTTTACCTGAAAATTTCCATATAAAAGCTTACCTGCAAATGTGGAAGGAATATGGTGTCGGTAGAAGACAACCTGGAGAGGAAAAGAAAACGTGCATGATCATTGTGCTTCTGCTTTTGCTTTACTGGTTTGGGTTGGATTGTGGGAACTGGCAGCAATTTATATATTTAGCTCAAATTGGAAATTATGGTCACTCCATCAAGAATTTCTGAAACTTTAGGGTTGAAATGTTAAATGCTACTCGGAAGAACCTAGAGCGCTAAATTACAAAACTGCAACGGCCTATGGTTCAATGTGATGGGAGGAATATTATGAATATGCAAATATGCCATACCTCTGCTGGATTGGCCCATGCCCATGTCGATGAGGTATACAATACAATGTTTCTCCTGCCCACAGAGTAGGGGAGCAATGGATTCTATTCTTCATTACACAAGAATCATATCCCAATTTTTTTTAAAAAAAATATACAAAATCAAGATATACACATAATTGGGGATAGGTCTCAGAAACACAACTGGTAGTAGAATCAGATACACATAATCAATTTTTATTTATTTATTTATTTTATAATTTTTCAGTGTCCATACCAAATCGTTTTCCTCATACAAGTTCCCAGTCTGGGAATTCTTACAAGCACAAGCTTTTTTTCTTTGCAGTTCTTACATTGAATGCGCTGGACAACCACACGTTTCTTTCTTTCTTGGCAGTCATATAATCTACAAATTCATTACAATTACAAGTTTATTGAAGCTAGACAAACACAAATGAGCATTTCTGACCTCAATCATCCTTCTTCACTGTAGCAGAATTGATAATGTCAATGAACTCCGGCTAATCAAAGAAAACGTGCATAAAAAAATCAGTACCAGGTTGAAGGGAAACCAAACAGACAATTGAGACAAGGAACAGAGAAAAAACAACCACCTTAAGGGAAGCTCCGCCAACCAAAAACCCATCAACGTCTGGCTGTGTTGCCAATTCTTTGCAGTTTGCTCCATTTACAGAACCTGAAGATGGCATGCTGTTAAAGTAGAATATTACACAACTAACAGCTAATTATGTAGGATGCTTCTCTCTTCTCTAGAATTGGTTTCATTGTGTATATTTGGGGTTACACATTTGACGAACTGCCTTCATTCATTTTCCATGTAGACAGAGAGAAGTATAAGCACCCAACTTGCAGAGGGTGTATCATTTTTGGGTGTCTCAGACCAAAAGTTGAAGCAACCAGTCAACTAAAGTTGGTTCCTGTATGTTCTTGGATCGTACATGTTTTCGAGTTCAGAAATCAACATATTTCAGATTCGACAGGTGACTCAACAATCCACATAGACAACCGACTTGTGGTAGAAACTAGAAACCACTGAATAAAAACCAGCCACACTCACACTATGCTTCTCAATCAGAACAAGATCACCCTTGAAGGCTCTACACTTATATTGTTCTGATGATTAGTTAGTAATTTAATACACTTACAATCAAACACCTAGAGGGAGGATGTTTATGGATAGCGTCAAGGCTTATAGATGAAGAGTACCTCCGTAAATAATTCTGGTTGATGCAGCGACTTCAGCACCAACATTGACTTGAAGCCATTTCCTCAATTCAAAATGGACCTGATAAGAAAAAGCACTCTTTAATGAACTTAACTTCATATTGTATCACGTTATGAATAAAATCAATCAAAGTTGATCTTTTCGATGCAAGAGGCTAGCTAAACAGTAAGGCTTTCCCTCCTTTTATCCCTTTACAGCATGTACTCTCATATCTTTGACTAAATGTAAGTGCTGAAAATACTGAATACATATAAGTTAAATAGCTAGATAAATAGTGAGCTAAATTACTTGAGAGTACATAGGAAAGAGCAAGACACCTAAAAACTGTTAGGTAATATATAAAACCTTGATAAATATATAAAAGAAGGCCACAGTGTTGCAGATTCTTTACAAACCTATACAAAGGATTTTCAAAATGAGTTCCACATAGAAATACAGCTACTGTATCACTGCTGTTGCACCATACCATGAAACATATGTGTACAAATGTAACATTGTTAGGGGGATATTGAACATCCAATGTTTTACTTTTTGGAGAGTGTTGATTATACAATGTTAACGTACTATTTCTTGCTACCGTAACAGTTCTACCTACCATAAAAGAATGCATAAAGTAGCAATGAAAATGCATATAGACTGAGCTAATTACTCATAAGATTGCTCAAAATGTAAATCTGTACATTAATTATTTGAGATTAAGCACAAGACACATTTCTCTCTACAGATGAGGCTTCAGGTTCAATTTCATCTCCTCAATTTTGTTAGCTGATAGTCTGATACAAAAAAAAAAAAAGAAAAAAAAAAAAGAAAAAGGAAAAAAAAAAAGAATTGCACGAGCAGGGCATATACCAGTGGAAAGTGCACAAAAGCTAGTTGCAAGAATAAGGAAACCAGGACACAACAAAACACAAAAATGGGATAACGTCTGACCCAACAATACTTACTTGCTGTGCCTGATCAGGGGTTGCAACCTTCCCAGTGCCAATGGCCCAAACTGGCTCATATGCCAAAACAATGTTCTCCCAGCTTGATACTTTATCTGGAAGAGAAGAAGGGTGAATCAGCTGGTATCATATTCAAATTTTTTAGAGCAGTGTAGAATAAATGAAAGGGGAAAAGTTAACCTACTAAACCAAAGACAATAAAGAGGAGTACATAATGAACATGAGAATCTCGCTGCTTAAAGAGTACCACTGTACCTGCTATTGCTTTTGTTTGTGCAGCAACGACAGCCACTGTAGATCCTGATTCTCGCTGCTCAAGAGTCTCTCCAATATAGGCAATAACTTTCAGGCCTTGAGAAAGTGCATATCCAACTTTGTCCCCAACAAACTGCATGGACAAGGAGAATCACAAGATCGATAATTGATTGTGTAAAGTTGCAATGCACCACATGCTAGAAAAGCAAAGAAACAAAGGTCAAATTGCACCCCTTATTACCTCATTGGATTCATTTAGAATCTGTCTTCTCTCAGAATGGCCGATAATGACCCAGGGAATCCCCAAATTGACCAGCATCTCAGCACTGAGAAAACAAGAAACTGATCAGTTTATGACAAATTACTTGCTGTCTAAAATGCTGCATACCTCTAAAAGTTTAACATTAGAAACAAACACACCTAATCTCTCCAGTAAACGCACCACCTCTCCGAACCCAACAGTTCTGTGCCGCAACATGGAAATCAGACCGCAACAAACTTTTCACATAAGCAAGAAACACAAAGGGAGGGCTCACAACAACCTCTGCAATAAAAAGAAAAGCACAGCTCCATCAAACATTGAAGAACTGGACAGTACACTACAAGTTCATTCTTTTACTTTGATGTGAACTATCACAAATGACAAAATCAAACTAGCAGAGCAAAAATCAAAACTTACCCACAACATCTTCTGAAGGGACTTCAGCTTCATTCAATGTGGTGACAATCTTCTTCACCTCTGAAGTTGTCCCATTCTGCAAAAACCAATAGACCCAAAACTACTTATCAGATACTTAATCACAAACTCAATTCCAAAAACCACTGCTTCCATGCTATCGATCAAAACTCACCAAGTGAAATCAAGAGTCTATAACATTTCCAAATGGAAACAAAAGTTGAAAAACAAAAGCAAGAAGGGAGCGTAGAGAAAGAGACATACGCATTTCCAGTTGCCACCGACGAAGAATTTCCTGCCCATTTTTGTGTTTAGTTGATGAAAAGGTAAAAGTCGAGGTTTTGTGGAGGTAGACTAGAGGGTTTAACTGTGCGAGTCTAGAGTGACCGAGAAGAGAAGATCCACCTAACACAAGTTGGGTCGGGTTGAGCCTGTCCTGATTTTGCCCAGTCCATATATACGTTCTACATTTGTATATTACGGCCCAGTCAATGGTTTTCTGATTAAATGTATTGTTGTAGACTTTTAGGATAAATACCCTAATTTTCACTTCCTATTTGCACATAATGTTAAGAGTATATTTGAAAAATTAAATTGTTTTTAGTCATCTAATTTTATTAAATAAATTTTAGAATTTACAATATTATTGATGAACTGTAATTTATTTTCCGTGATGATGATGATGATGATAATAAAATTTCTATTTTGATAACTTATTTACAATGATGAATTCAAATACGTACAGTTTGAGACTAAATAACAATTAAAACACATTATTGCCCCCCAATAGACAGATTATTTCCCCCCAATAATATAGTCAGAACTACAGAAACACTTCACAACCTTAACACGAACCTTAGTTTCACCAAAATCAGTTCGAAGTTAACACAGAAATTCAAAACTAACACAATGTACACAAAAAGACTTAGAAATTCAAATCATAACTACAAAAATATTTCACAACAGTTCAAACTTAACATGAAGCTCAGATTCACCAAAATCAGTTCGAAGTTAACACAGCAATTCAAAATTAACACAATGTACACAAAAAGACATAGAAATTCAAATCAAACTAATTAAACCGAGCTAAAATCAAACAATTAGAGATCGATGAAGCAAAGAAGCAAACCGCGATGAAGGAGCACAAACAAGAGCTCGATCTCAGTCCATGTTGTTAATCACAGTAGAGCTTCTCTCTCCAGAAATCGCAAAGCTTCTCTCACTAGAAATCACAGAGCTTCTTGCTCTAGAAATCGCACAGCTCCTCTCTTTAAAAATCGCACAGCTCCTCTCTCTCTCTCTCAAATGGCAGAGGTTCTCTCTCAAAAATGGAGAGCTTCTCTCTCTAAAAATCATGTCGAACCTCTCTCTCTATAAAATCGGGAGCTTCTCTCTCTATATCTCATTTTGTTAAAGATTTGAATCTTAACAGTTACAAAAGGGCAAAACTGTCAAAATTTTGAAGAAAATAGGTCTACAGAGAAAGAGTTGGGCAATTGGGTTTAAAAAATATAACTTCTTGTTTAAGTGGTCAAACTTTTAGAGTGTTGGGCTAAGTGGAGCTAATTAACCCTAAATTTGAGTAAATGATCATTTCCCTAATTTTAAAAGCAACCCAAAGTCTACTTTTAAAAATTGTTGTGAATAAAAAAAACACATTGTAGTTCAGACTGAAAAAAAAAAAAAAAACCGAAAAAAAAAGGCATAAATTTAGTTTTTTTTTTTTTTTTTTTTTTTTCCCGAAGCAAATTACAACCACATAGGTTGTTCGCTAAATATATGAAGTCTAATGGAGTCCTGCATATACTGTTGAACGCAAAAATTGAAGGAGCATATACAGACTAGGAATGTATTTGTACTCCAGAACAAACATCTTACATCCCTCCTGTAAGCTCATACATTGAGTCCAAGAGGATTCCTTTGGACTAAAACTATCATGGGTCCAAAAACTAATAAAATGACACTGAATACCGAGCACACAAGGTATGAACAGCCCTGTAACCCAAAATGGTCAAAAACCAAAATGCAAACTTCCAAAGCCTGCTTGTCACATGATAGGATTCATATGACCCGAAAGAGTTACCGTGAGGGCATATATTTCTTTGATTGACGGCATATGCAAATGCGAGGATAACATTGGTCAGTGACTCTGTATAGGTCTGTTGGCAAAGAATAATTGTCATTGGTGGGTACAACCTCATGATGCACAAGGGTGGTTCAATGTGTCTTCATTGAGTGTGGCCACTATTGCTGGATGTGAAAACTGTGAATGCAGTAGCCCATTCTTTGGCAGTGGACTCGGGCACCTTTTGGTCACCGATAAAGGGTGTCCAGGTCCACTGAGAGGAGTCTGTGAGAACCCATTCCACCTTCGCAGGCACATCAAAAAAATCAAAGTTCACAGCAGGTCTGGGCTTTGTACTAGACTTCTTTTGCTTTTTGCTCGCAGAACCTTCCACGGACTGCCAGAAAGAAGATAGACGACTAAACTGGGTTAAGAAGACTATAAAGCAAAACTTAGTCACCTTCGACCATTAAGCTTTTGATTCTAACTCACCGTTTTGTCAGAACTAGCGTTCTTCTTGAGCGTTCCTGTTTCCAGAAAGTGAAGGACTTCTTTCTTCGACCGAAATCGACGACCTGAGACTGGATCGTGGTAATACTGCACAAGACAAATGATTTAAGCCTTCTTCATACTTTGATCATGGTAAAATGCAATCTTTGATGGTTTAATAGTAGCATTTAAATTGTGGAAATGGAACTCTCGCATACAATGGAAGTTGCTAAGGAAATAAAAAGATCACCTAGCAATAAGAATTACAGGCGCTCATGCCACTTGGGACAAATTTTTCAAAAGAAAATCAAGTACAATCTCATAGTATAAAGTCCACCAATGAAGTCTTTCCCACTTCGTTGTAGGAATAGAATTGCACAGAGACGAACTAAACCACAGGCCAGAAGTATACTTCTCCCTTTTTTTCTGGTTACCCCTCTTTTGTGTTTCCTAATAATAACATGAAGCTCACCAATATATTGATGGTTTATTCACAAACCATGTAAACAGCAAGAGAGTTAATGCTGCGTGCAAACTACTGATGGGCAAGAGTTCAACTAGGAATTGGATTTTTTGCTCTCTAATCATAGTTTACTTAAAACAGTGCGCATTAGGGGGATCCCTGGCAGTACTGGTTTAGTTAACATCAGTTGGATGTACCCTCCACTTTTTATCAAATTTTGATTTTTTTGATCCAACTCTTGTAAGAATGCCCTCCATGTATGTTAAAAGTTGAGGATAATTCCCACCCCCCGGCTCCCCTGCGCCCACCCCCAAACACACACACACACGCACACAAAAAAAAACTATTTCAAGTCGATCAATATCTCTAACCACTCCATCTAATACAGACCAAAAGAAAAACATTTTATCTATAATACTGTATTATGTTTAGTACTTTTCTCAAACACATTTATACTAAAAAGGAAAAGGTAGACCTTTTCCCTTGAAAAATTGTCCATATTGAATCAACTTGAGATTTTGTGGATTATAAGAATGATGAGAACTTTCTAAAGACTATCAGGCATTGCCTACCCTCGGTGGTATTCTTTAACCTTAACATGGTGGTGTGATCACTTATCTTTTACACTGGTGCCAATTAATTGTACCCTCTTCTTTAAATTTATATATTTGTTTATGCAGGAAATTGTAAGTCACCACCTAGATAAACATATCTCACCAAGGCTACAAATAATATGGCTTCTGTGGGTGTCATGACTAAAATGAAATCACAAGATCTTGGGCAAGAAAAACTAAAGAGCACATTTAACTGTCCACTTAAGACATGATCCTAGCATAACCAAAAGATTCAATCATAACAAGAGTAATTAAACAGTATAAGAATGTATTCGATGGTATGTAAGGCAAGAAATGCTATCAACATTGTATCAATTTCGTTCATCCATTACACTAGCAAACAAAGCCACCAGGGGACTGATCAGAAAACTACCTTGCAAATTGATGTCTTTGATCTATAACCGTGAACAATTATGTCATGAAAGCTCAAATTGTACTCAAGTAGTAGATAGCTCAATAATAAGTTCTTGTCCCCCTAAACGCAGTGTTAGCAGAGAAACGTTCCACCCCCCCCCCCCCCCCCCCCCCCCCCCCCCAAACCCCCACACCACCACCACATCATAATGACAATTTGGTAACAGGTTCAACTCATAAGCAGAACATTTCTACGAAACAAGTGCTTTTCAGGAAACCAAACCTCCCAACGATAGAAAATGACTGAGAAGATTTCTTTAAATCAAGGCAATGATACCCAAAGCAGGATTATACTAATGTTTATAACCTTTTATGACTTCTGGATGTCTTTTAAAAGCGAAAATAAAATTAAAAAACGACACGGTAGAAAACAGAAAATTTTCCTTGCTCATTAATACTCTAGTATGGCTTAAAACTATGTGCGTGTACCACATGTACATACCTAGAAGGCTAGAAACATATTTGGAATAGCAACCAGTCGAAAGTAAACAAGTTCATTACTAACTCTCAATCTTTGAAACAATATGCTACCATCTTTAACAATGCCGGTAAATTATCTCAATCCGTAAGCAACTCTGTAGCATCAATCATAAAGAAACATTGAACGAAGCATTACACAGTTTCTAAATAACAACCTTTCCAACTTTCCATTATCCTCAATTCCAGGACTTGTTTACTTCAGCCTTTCCTAAAATGATCACCTTCAACTCCAAACATAGATAACCAACCCATAAACCCCTAAACTCTATAAAGCTTTCGATTTACAAGCTAATATAGAAACTAAATAACTACTCATCCTAGTTTGCACACTAACACAACTGTTCCCATAAACCCTAAATCAATGAAGGTTTTCCATTTCTGAGCTAATAGGAAATTGAAGAACAAGTAATAAACCCAAAGCTTACCCTATCTGTACTTCCAGCTGTAGCACCGGAGCTCCGCACTTTATACTCCACTCTCCAACCGGCCGGCAACCAATCCATAGCCTGAGGATCCCACCCTTTCGCCTTAGCCCGGCCCGACGACCCGTCTGCAGTGACATTACTCGTGCCCGGCGTCACTGAGTCCACACCGTTCGGTTGGGCCTTCCCGGTTTCTTCCATATCTGAGGTGGGGGTGGTGGTGGGGTCGATGAAGGCCCCCGATTGGAGGAGGGGATCGGCGCCGTCGAGGGTTCCGTCAGGTGGAGGATTCAGGTGGTGTTGATGAGGTGGACTCGGACTCGGAGTCGGATTCGGATTCGGGTTCGGGTTCAGATCTTTACCAGAGGCTTCGGGGGCTGACATGCGGGACTGTCTGAGTTTTCTGTTGGAGTAGGACCGGTTTGACTCTCATTTGGTTAGTTGGTGCTGTTTATTGTGAGGCAAAGGTGTTACAGTGGGCCGGGTTTTCCCGTCGGATTCAAGTTCGGCCGAGAAACTTCTAAAAAGGATCAGGAAAAAGATGAAGTGTGATTATTGATTCTAAGTTGACTTAATCTTGTTCAAATGCTTAATTTGGCATGAGTGAAAAAAATGGAAAGTGAAAAAAAATGGAAAAGAATAGTTTCTATTTTTTGCGTATTAAAGAGTTGTAATCGAAGAAACTAACTAATAAGAAATTATCGTTTAAATAACAATTTTATTCAAGTATATACTTGCTCATTTATATAGATTGAAGTATTCTTTATTTAAAAAATTGAGTCAATGTGTTGTTTGCAAAGAAAATTCTTTTTAGGTTTTTTTTTTATACACGCATCAAAAATTTTTTGTTAATCTTTTTTCCTGAACTTCCTCTTATGCCCTATTCATAACATATGGGGGAAAAAAAATAAGGTGATGAGTTTGGTTGACGGTGAAGGAGGTTGCAACGTTTGCAACGTTGATGAAGGTTGGCTAGTGTTTTTCGATGAAGGTTGGGGTCCTAGAGAGATTAGAGATTCACGGCCATGATAATTAGATTGAACAACGAGTTCTTGTAGTATAGCTATGTTCCATGATTCAGCTGGATTGTATTATATTTGTTTTGGACAGTCTAATATATGATTCTCAATGTCTCATTAATCTTCTCTTCTAGTCTCTTTTCTATGCCCTGGTCTCTGAGTTTATTTATTTATTTTTTCGTATGTGAAAATTTATGTTTCAATTCTTTATTTGTGGTTATAACAACATAGATTATGTGTATGGGTGTAGTGCTATAAGCAGTGAACATTGATCCCAGAGAATTCAATGCAATACTAATTTGGGGAAGATGCGTGCAGTTAATTTATTTCATCTTAACCTATCAAAAATTGTCAACAATCATACATTCATTCTTTTCTCATTGTCCATCTCATTTTACTATTTTTGTCTAACTTATTCATTTAATTATAAAATAGCAAATAGTAATATACTGAAAAATGATAAATTTCGCACCTCTTAACAATTGTGGTCCGTATCTAAGTTTTTTTTCTTCTTCTTCTTCTTCCTAGATTAATCTTTGGTTTCGAAGGTAAAGATGTATTAAATTCAGGTTTTGGAGATTCTAGAGGAAGAAAGTTCTTTCTTCATATAGTCCCCGTCTCCCTGCGATGTAACCAAAGTAGGAATAATTGTAATTTGAGCCAAAAAAAAAAAAAATTAGCAAGTTAGCAACAAACGAGTTAGGTCCCTAGGGTGGGCACAACAACACAAGGCAGAACTGCAGAAGGTCTTCAGTAAAGAAGAGAAAGAGTTCTAGCCGCCACAATAGGAAAAGTCTAGGCAAAACATTAAATAACACAAAAGCAAACAACAAGAGAGATAATTCTTCTTCTTTTTATATTCATAGTGAAAATACCAAATACAATGGGGAGGGGGACACATGGACTTAAACCTTATAAGAGCATCTCCAACAGTGATACTTATATTCATAGCTAAAAATAAAATATAGCTAGTTGACTATTGAGTTATGTTACACCAGAATATCTAAATCCTAAGTTTTTTTTTTTTTTAGGAGAAAGACGTCAAACTTTGATAAATGGAATCAATTCATACAATGGTTAGCAACGTTGTTGCTAATGCTAGAAGGAATTTGACCACTCCAAGCGAAATCTATACTAGAATTAAGAGCCAACTTAGCTAACAAATGGGCAGCTGAATTAGACTCTCTAAAGACATGAGTAAAATAAGAACTCGGTAAAGAAGCTTGGATTAAAAAAGAAATATTTTCCACAATCCTCCCATACCCATAAGCATCCTCCTCATCAGACATGATATCCTTAACCAATTTTTGGCAATCAGTTTCAAAAGTAATGGGAGCCAAGCTATTACTCACAGCAAACTGACAAGCCAATCTAGCAGCAAACGTTTCCACCATAGCAGGGGTTGTGACATTAGACACTTTCCTACAACAACCTCCCATAATTAAACCTAAAGAGTCACGAATTATCACTCCAATGCCCCCACAATTAGTGTACTGATCAAAAGCACCGTCTAGGTTAGCCTTCACCCACCCAATTGGAGGAGGTGACCACGGCCTAGCCTCTCAAGTTGCCTTCCGGCGCTGCCCTTTACCAATAGAATTAAACAAAACATGTTGGGAGCAGAAACAGTAACTTAGCTGAATATGAATAGACAACTTCCCTTGCCAAACTCTTTTATTTCTTTCTTTCCATATCGACCAGATTCCCCACAGCAATAGGGAAAATAAATCCCTAGAAAGCATACCATTACAAAATTACAGCCAATCCAAACAAGAAGCAACATTGTGATTGGAAAAAATACCTTCAAGGCCCGGGCATAGACATAGAGTCTCTTTGACAAAAGAGCAATCTCTACTAACATGTTCAATCGTCTCATCTTTCACATTACAGAAGTGACATCCCTCATCAATAAACACTTGTTTCTTTCATAACTGTAATACTGTAGGAAGAATAGAAGAGCAAACTCTCCAAATATGAACCTTCACCTTACCTAGAACATTAGCCGCCCAAATACTTTTCCAAATAATAGATACCTCTAAACCACTTCATGCAGAAGTAAGAGAATGTAGCCATTCAATAGCCTGGACATAAGTAGATCTAGTAGTAAAGACTCCCTTAGCATCAAAGTGCCAAACAAGTCTATCTAGAACAGATCTTGAGCTCAAAGGATTAGTCAAAATTAATTCTGCATCCACAGGGTCAAACAAATGATTAACAGTGTCAATATCCCAATGAGAAGCAGTAATTAGCTCACTAACCCTAAGTTGTACGTCTATTCCTTACGTTTTCTGACAAACATTCGTCCCATATTTTTTCAGTTACCATAGATCATTTATCATACCAGTATTTCAAAAAACTAGTCTGTGGCAATTGCACTTGTTTCTTTATGTCCATCACCACATATTTGCATGATTTGCGGAGCCCTAGTAGAGAGATGTTCCAATCCCGCGATACCAACTGGATCCAGACCTTAAAAACTCGACCCGGCCCATTAACAAGAAGTCAAGCAGCTAGGATTCTAGGAAAATCGAATGCCGCGCTTTGCCAGAGTAGGACGTACTCGAGCAACAACCAAAAATGTCACCAACGAACGAAGCTCTTGTCCTCATCCAAAAAATGGTGAAAAGCCCGCCACTGAAAGCCTTGTCAATCTTCAACTCCTCAACTCTCCAAGGCTTCTACCACACCCACCACTCAATCTCCTTCATTCTTCACAACCTCATCTCCTCCAATATGCCAATGCACGCCCAGTCCCTCATTCTTCAACTCCTCTCCGGTCGAATCTCATCCCCATTCTTCACTCCCTCGTCCCTCCTCCACGATTTAACTCAACCCAAGTTGAGCTCAGTCCCCACCTCTGGTCATCTATACGAAGCAATCATCAACGCCCACGTTCAAACTCAGTTGCCAGAGCAAGCCCTTTACTATTTGAACAAAATGGTTGAGCAGGGCCTCGTTCCCAGATCAAACACTTTCAATAACATATTGGTTTTCCTTGTTAAGTTGAGAGATTTTGAAAAGGCTTGGTGGGTGTTCAATGAGTTTAAAGGAAAGGTGGGATTGGATTTGTATAGTTTTGGGATAGTTATAAAAAGTTGCTGCGAGGGTGGTGAATTGGATAGGGGTTTTGGGGTTTTGGATGAGATGGAGGAAATGGGTTGGTCTCCAAATGTGGTTATATATACTACATTGATTGATGGGTCTTGCAAGAATGGTGATTTAGAGAGGGCAGAGAAGATGTTTTGTAAAATGGGGGAGCTTGGTTTGGTTGCTAATCAGTTTACATATACTGTGTTGATTGATGGGCTTTTCAAGAAAGGTCGGAATAAAGAAGGGTTTGAATTGTATGAGAAGATGAAGATTAATGGGGTTGTTCCTAACATGCGTACTTATACTTGTTTGATCAGTGGGTGTTGCAACGATGGAAAAATGAATAGTGCCTTGAACCTGTTCGATGAAATGCGTGAGAGAGGAATGGCCTGCAATGTGGTCACATACAACATCCTAATTGGCGGGTTGTGTCGAGAAATGAGGGTTTGGGAAGCTGAGAAGTTTGTGAATGAGATGAAGAGGGATGGTATTAGTCCAAGTATAGTTACTTTCAACACTCTGATTGATGGATTTTGTGGTCTTGGAAAGTTGGACAAGGCATTGAGTTTGTTTGATCAGCTGAAGTCGAGTGGGCAATCTCCGTCTCTGGTGACTTATAATGTTCTGATTCGAGGCTTTGCCAAAGCTCAAAACTCTGCTGGAGTTACTGATTTGGTGAGAGAGATGGAGAACAGAGGCATGTCTCCTTCTAAAGTGACATATACAATTGTAATTGATGCCTTGGTTCGATCTGATGACATGGAAAGAGCATTTCATGTGTTCTCCTCCATGGAGAAGGCTGGTCTGGTGCCTGATGTCTACACTTTTGGGGTCTTAATACATGGATTATGCATGAAAGGTAATATGATTGAAGCATCAAAGCTGTTACAATCAATGAGCGATTCACATTTGGAGCCAAGTGATGTCATATTTAATATAATGATTCATGGCTACTGCAAAGAGGGTAGCTCTTACAGGGCACTGAGGTTGCTCAAAGAAATGAGAAAGAAAGGAATGGTTCCGAATGTGGCCAGTTACAGTTCGACCATTGGAGTTCTTTGTAATGATGGGAAATGGGAAGAAGCTGAAATACTACTTAAAGAAATGACGGACTCAGATTCGAAACCATCAGTTTCTTTGTATAATATAATTTCTAGAGTGAAAAATGATACACCGGTGAAGTTATCAACCTAAAAGAAAGTATTACCATTGCCTCTTGAAGCTTGTTGGCGGACCGCACGGTACTAGCTGGACATGCTTCAGTTAGTTAAAATTTATGAGCCTCCCTAAAAACTTCCCCCACAAGTAAGCTTCCCAGTCAAAAAACTTCTTTTCATTCCTTTCAAATTTTTCCTTATTATAAACTGCACAAGCCTCAGTTTACAAACTTGACTATTATATAATGAAATTATTTTTGCCTTCTTTGAATTGCTCGAGAGTTGTGTGCATATGTCAATAATATTGAAGGAGGAACAGAGCTAAGATTCTTTCAGGTAGGAATTAATCTGAGGTGCAAGTTGTAGTTGGATGGAAGCTGTAGACTTGTGCGACAAAATTAGGATTCGAATACCATCATGTTCCAATTACCATTGAACTCTTCTTGTTTGCTACTGACATAATACAAAACTCTTTTGTGCACAGGGGTTATCAGAAACGGATGAAAAAGAAACACTTGCAGCTTTCTTTGAAGATGAGGTTGCTCATGGTTCTCGGGATATATGGGAGACTTAGGCCCAGTTTGGGACTGCTTTTGAAGCTGCTTTTGGTACCAGAAGTGCTTTGACAATTTAGTTGGGTTGTTTGGTGAAACCTCTACAACCAGCTTTTGAAAGGAAGCGCTTCCTTGAACCGTGGAAATCAAGAAGCTGGAAATCGTAGCTTTAGATTTCTGCTTTTGCGGGAATCAGGTTGAAGACGCGGAAGGGTTAATGAAATTTCGCATATTGGCAAAATTGTCCTTATAGTTTTCTTGTTTCTTCTTTCACCGCCTCATTTGCCCGCATCCTTCCCCCTCTCACTGCTTCTTCTCTCTGACTGGGAAGGAGCCATGGACAACTCTGTGTTAGATTATGAGTTTGATTCTAATGCCTTGAAACCTAAATCTGAACCCAAAGCCCAACGTTTTTTGTAACAATAGGTGGCTCACCCATATCGTCAAAGGTATGCCTCTCATCCTCTAGATCCAAGTGCAAAATCAAATGTGCAAGATTGTAGGATGGATCATTCTTCTTCAGTTCTATGTGTAATTTGTAATTTTTGGATGATTTGTTTCTTCACATGAATCGTCAATATTTTATTAACCCAGGGTCCAATATCAATTGCTAGAGCTGTTTGGAAATGATATCTTTTGTGACTTGATGTTTGTTTTGAGTTAGCCCATGGTAAGTATTTCATGAATGCATGGTTTTTGCTTTATTAGTAATTTGTACAATGATTCTAGAAGTGGCCTGCAATTTTGGTAGTATTGAAAATTTGATATGGCCAGTGTACATGCTGCAATTGATATATGTTCTTGTTAATTGAGGACTTTGGGGTGAGTGAATATCATAGGTGTAGCTAAAGATTTAGGGGAATGGTTGCATTTTTTTGCTGCATAAGCTGTGTGTATTGTCTTAGTTACTTGTTTGCGATTCAAGCAGAGTTGCTTTCTTTATTGCCTTTACGAATATATGATTGAAGCCTTGAAGGAATGAGTATACCACTGTGTCCCAATCCCCATATCAAGTGGTTGTGAACGATAATTTAGTTTTGGCTTGCAACTGTAAGATTTTATGCAGGACTGATCTTTGGAAAATTTCTAACAGAGGCCTGGAGACCACACAACTACAAAAAGCTTATAATTGCTTATATAATTTGTATAACTAATATAGAAGATGAGATAAAAGTGATGAATTGATAATGGAAAAGATTGATCATTTATGCTTGGAAGATCGATTTTTTAATTTCTTTGGAGATTATGCCATAGATCTAGCTGCTGCTATGTATAATTTTTTAATTTCTTACTTGTAAACTTTCAGTGCTAATTTAACAGAGAATCTCCAAGCTAGTAATAGGAAGGATAGTATAACTTCATTGCATTGCATTCTAGATTTTAGTTTACTGTAATAAAGATAAAATGTTTTGGAACTTGCAGTGAAGCTTTCAAAGCTGCTACAACTGCAGGTATGGATAAGGTAAAATGAATAACCTTTGCTAAGTACAGAAGGTGTGGAGATAGTGTTCTCCAACGAACTGGTAGTCTATCTAATTTAATTCTATGTCAAATCATATATGTCAAAAATCAGTCAAGCATCCATGCATCCGTTGCATGATTTTGTGGAATCCTTTTATATGAGTTATATTCCTTGAAGACTATAAGCTTAAGGCAAAAGTTCTTGGTTAATTATGAATTACTGGAAGTGTTTGTTATAAATCTGTTATCTGGCATTAAGTGAACAAAAATCCATTATTTGGGACTGTTTGGTATCAAGAGGCTAATCCAACGGCTATTGATATTTATGATTAGTAGAATATATAAGTGCCTTCTCTTTAGGGTTTATAAGTGCATTCTCTTTAGGCTATTGATATTTATGATTAGTAGAATCTATTGATGCAGGATGGTGTAGAAGTCAACTTGAGTAGACTAATCACTCAAACATATGAGTTAGCTGAAGAATGTGTGAAAACAAACTACTATGGTCCAATTACAAGCTGTTTAGTTGCAGGTAATCTTAATTACCTGGCATTTTTCATTTGTTATCTTGTATGTAGGTAGGCTTTTTAGTTCTACTAAGAAGGCAATATCTGAAATACATATGACGAGCAGAGAAGGAAAGCACCATGAGGTATGCTTTTATAATAAGCAATAATATTTTTGATGAATCAAGATGAGGTACATAATTTCTTTGTTGCTGATGTGGTCAAATTGCATTGATTGCAGGCCTTTTGGCCATCCATCATGATGAAGAAATGGTAAAATATAAAGCCTAAGGTCTATGATTTTAGTGTAGATTAGGTTGACATCGAAAATGAAACTGAAAGTGAAGGAGAAGGTATGGTTCCAGCTTCCTATATTAACATTAGGTTTCTTGTGTTTTCTGTGCTGTGCTTAATTATGTTTTTTGCAATGGTTTGCAAGCTCATTTTCTTCACTGTTGCTTGTAGTAAATGATCTTTTACCATTCTTGTAAGAGTCTGATAGATGTTGGATTGCTCTTTGTTATGCAGATCACAACAGTTATGCAGATTTGTGTTGCAGTGTTGTGTTCCTTGCTCTTTGTTATGCAGATTTGTGTTCTTTCCAATTTCTGACCTAAAACTATTGAGGATGCTAGCTAATGAAGGTGCTGCAGTATTGTGTTCCTTGCAATCTTTGACCTGAAACTGTTGAGGAAGCTAGCTAATGAATGTGCTACAGTGTTGGGGTTGCCTTGACTAGTCTTTGGTTTTTGTGTTATTTTTTTGAGAACTGTGATTGTTGGTTGGTGTAAGAATGATGGATATTGTATTTTGATATTTGTCAATTTATAATATTTGCGGAACATGGTACTAGCTTTGTTGTGCAATTTTGTGGAGCAGAAACTGGTATCAAATATTCTGGACATATTTTGTGTAATAGTAAAACATAATATGCATATTAAAGGGTTAAATCTTTAATCGGTCCAAGCAAGGGTATAATGATAATACATGAGAATTTTTTTTATTTGGTATGGTTACATAATCAAAAAACTAAATTATGTATTTTTATAGCATATCTTAGCATGTATGACTATTTTGGTAATTATACCCAGCTAAAGCATTTTTGCCTTGCAACTTACTAAACACCTAGAAATTGCTTTTCGTTCTCATAGCACTTTTAGAAACAGTTTACCAAACACCTCAGCTGCTTCTTCTCACAGCATGTTCGGAAGTGCTTCCTCTCACAGCAGATTTAGAAGTGTTTCTTCTCACAGCACAGCAATCTCAAACTAAGCCTTAGGTTCGATACCATGAGCTGGATTGGAAAGGTTCGATACCATGAGCTAGATTGGAAAGTCACTGAATCAGAGATGACCTCATATATATATATTCCCAAAGAAGCAGCTCCAACAACAACATAACAAAGCCGGATGCCGCTGGAGCCTTCACTTCTGCAAGAGAAAGCTGCAGTTTCGACCCCACGGAATGTGCTATTTGCTTGAAGAAGTTCATGGATGGGGAAGTGTGTCAGATTGACTCGATTCCATCTCGAGTGTAAGCATACGTTTGATCAAGAATGTATTGATGAATGGCTAGCAAAACCAAGCCACTGTCCCCATTGTCGTGCACTACTAGAAAAATGGCCTAAGGGGACACATTATATGTGTGCCTATTGATACCTATAGGGACAAATATGTGTCCCCATTGAGCTATAGAGACATATATCATATGTGTGCCTATTGCTTGTGTTCCTATTGCTAAATGGCACACATAAGTTATGAACTTGTGTCCCCAAATAAAAGAGTAGGTTTCTCAAACTACAAATAGAGTACAAATAATGCCTACAAATACTACACACTTCTACAAATACAATACACCAATTGGGGACACTTTCTGCACCTGTGCCCATGGTTTATCTTTTATTTTTTGTCTATTTTTATCTTCTTCTTTTCTTGTTTAACATAACAAATTCAGTGCCCAGGCAAAAATCAAAAAATCAAACCGAATACACTAAATAAGAGAAGAGAATACATCACAGTCATCACACTGTCAATATAGCTTTTTCATTAAACAATCTCTAAGGTTCCAATATCCGGCAATACATAAACAAACCCCAAAACTGTTTCTAGAAGTTCAAGCTACAAATTCCTATCAACTAAGTTATGATCTATATCAATTCCATCATGGCTGCATGCAAGTCATTCTCTGAACTGCAGAAACAATAAAAGAGGAGAATTACAGAACTTGTCAATGTTAGAAGTAATGCTAAATAAGAGGCAACATGCAGCTATTCAATAACACATAAGATTGTACAACAGACAGCAAATTGCAGTACAAAGACAGTAAGCAATTTATTTCATGATTTAAAGGGGTTTAACAAATTAAAACCGTATATACCTGAAGGCAAAGTTCCTCAATTGGCATTCTCCTGATCTCAGGTACCTGAAAATCAGACAATGCGTAAAAAACTGACGGACAGGACAAGGAAAAGGGAGAGCAGTGCACATCTACATACACGATTTCAAGACCAAAATCTAATTATACATGGTCTATGCATACAAGGGAAATATATATTTTTCCCAACTCTTTAATCTTGATGATTTAGTATACTTTCCCTGAATCACAAATAAACCAATTTCTTTCTGGTAAGATTGAACAGAAAATGTCAACTCTAATACCAAGAAAAAACAGTATTATAACATGCAAACTAAGACAGTTTTAAGGAAGACAGCACCTCTTATGGTGACTATATTCAATTTCAAATTAATTGATAGCAGTTACAGGGTATAATACCTGGGTAGCTCTATCAACAAGACCGTCATCAGCATAGGTCCCTTTATGAGTACACAGTAGTCTCTAAATGGGGATCTTTGGTGTTCCTGACAAAATAGATGTCACTTAAATAAGATAAATTATAAACGTTCAAGGTTTAGTAAAGTAATGAAAAGGGATACAACACACTGCATACACACTTTCAATTTTGAACCCTTTTGGTCATGAAAACAATTTGTAGAAAACATAGGAAAATACCCCAGAGCCACACGATATTTCTGACCCAACTTCTCAAGCTCTGCCATTACAATCTGTGATACAAGGAGTGCCTGTTTATTTAAAAGACAGATAAACTATTAGAGAAAAATAAACAAAAGAAAAATGGAACATTCCCCTGCATTATGTAACAAAAATTTTGGTGACTATCAAAAGTTCACCAAGTTCTCTTAATCATTCTTGTTATAAAACCCAACATTCAAAAACAATTCCTAAGCAACACTAAACATTAATACGAGTGAATAACTCTAAGACTCACAATTTGCATATAGGTAGTCCATCATTCCCTTCTCCAAATCCAACTGCAGAAAGTGAAAAAAACAAATATTGTATCAATAACACCACCACCACCACCACCACTTGGCAGGAAGTTTTGTAACATCACTTCCAACCTCAATCTTCTCCAACACAACATTGTAATGCACCCCAGACTGAAAATTAATAAAATCCTACCACACAAAACCCAGAAAAATCCTAAACTAAACAAACAAAACATTCAATTGAGAAATCAGTACCAATCGAAACAAACCCCAGAACAGTCGAATTGAAATTTCCAGAACCAATTATTTGGGTTAGGGTTAGGGATTCAAAAAATTGAACTTTCAATTAAAAATAGAAGCGCACCTCTGGAATTGATGACCCAGTGGAGGAACTCACCTTATAGGGCAGACTCTCGAAGTAGATCGAGGTGGCCGAGATCTTCTTCCCGCTGGAGGGAAACCCATGATGCGGTCGTGGGGCTGGAACACGATGATGTAGTAGCGGTTGCTGGACATGCCCTCAGATCGACGGAGAGGATGACGACCGCTTGGATTATGGCCTTCAGGGGTTGGTACCGGAGATGGTGAGGGAGAACAGCCTCTGCCATGACGATATCAAGCCATCAATTGGTTAGAGAGACTGTTTTGGTTTGATGGTAAGGCGCGAGCGAGGAGTGAGGGTTTGGGAGAGTGAGGTTTGGTTTTGGGGAGACGATGTCGAGAGAGTGAGGAGCTTTGGGTTTTGCGTTTTGGTTTTGGGTTTGTGTCGAGAGAGAGAGAGTGAGGCGCTGTCGAGACTCGAGAGAGTGTTTTTTTTTTTTTTTTTTTTTTATCGGAAATATCATACTTCATTCAATCATAAACTGCAATTACAAAGCAATCACAGCACCCAAATTAGGGTTTACATCAAATAGAGCGGAATCTCCTAGTTAGTATCTCAGTTAGCGCGGACTCTCTCAATTAGCATAATCGTGATTTACCATAGATGATCTTTTATCTACTTCCTCAACTAATAATATATTGGGTTAGGGCGGAACCTCCCAATTAGCATGATCGATCGATCAAGTCTTATATAAATCCAAAACACATATGTATTATGTATATATAACTATGAGACTTATATATATATATATATATATATATATGAGATTTATCCGATCTTACCTTATAACCAATATATAATAAAATTGTTTTGTCGTTAACATATAATGCATCAATTCTAATAAACTAATAATATGTCATCAAGTGACCGGTGGAAAAATGGTAAAATTAATTTTGAAGCGTTAGAGATCCTATGCTCAATTCTCCTCTTTGACATAATATTTTTATAAAAATAATACAAGTTAGAGAAATATTTCCAAGGGTCACTAGCCGTCGGAAATATTTTGTTCATTACCGAGGGTGTACTTTGTTGCCCTCAAAATTATGAAATCATTTCCGACAAAGTCAACTGCCTCTCGGAAATAGGTCTATCATTACCGATGACACAAAATCTTGTCGAAAATAATACTGGCACCAAAAGATAAAATAGGTATTTCAGTGCGTATGTGGGTATTTGTATTCAGACAAAAAAAAAGTGGGTATTTGTATCATATAGGGACACTTCTTCTGTCCCTTTTCACATAGGAGAGAGAATGTGGAGATTAAAATAGGATATTTGCAATGTATATGTTGTATTTTTATCAAATGGGGACACTTCATGTATTCCTTTTCTAACAGAAGGCACACATATCTTCTTTTGTGCCTATTGCTCACTTAAAGGCACACATCTTTCATTTGTGCCTATTTTATGTGTGCCCTTAGGGCCTTTTTCTAGTAGTGGTGACTCGTGAAGAGGTCTATTTTAATTAATAGATGCAGAAAAAATTACATTAACTAACCCTTATTTTACAACGGGAGTTGCATCATCAACTAATCCTCTTTCATTTCTACACGTTGGGAGTTGCATCAACCACAACTTGTAGTGTCTACACACACTACTAAGCTTGGCAGATCATACAAATATGTTGTGATAAACAAGAAGAACATGTGCATTTCTACATACTAATCCGCTAATAGACACAAGAAATAGAGAAGAAGAACATGTGCATTTCTACATACTAATCCGCTAATAAACACAAGAAATAGAGATGCCAATAAACATTGCATTAGTAATGGAATAATCATCCTTCTACGATTTATCTATTTCCTTCTTTCAAATCCGACTAGAAAGCATTTTTTCAATTAAAGCGAACGCAAGTAAAGAAAGTCACTCCACAAGCTTCTTTAATTCAAACTCAGAATACTAAATTTCCAAGCATCCCTAGCTAGATTTGAACTTTATACCTTTACTCATTTACGTCGAAAAGAACAACTAAGTTTACCCAGATTTTGAGCATAAAAAAAAAGTCACCAACGGTCGGTATAGTTGATGCTGTAGCATCTTACCCTCACACAGTTCATTTCCACAAAATATCAATGTATCGCTTTCCGTCCAAAAAAACGATAACATAAACCGAAAGTAAGCGTGTTTGAAAAAAAAAAAAAAAACAGAACACGCAAACGACTCACTTCGCCACGTCTGCCCACTCCGTCAACTAAACCGACCTCAAGCAACACGAAAAGTACCGATCAAAGCCGCACCAAGCGGGTCCCACTTCCTCCCTCAGATCACACACTAAAGACTAAACCTTTCAAAATGAACATATGCTTGCTTCCCAGGTAGTACCACTCAACAGTCTTCTTTTACTTTCCCTCTTTCACAAAAGCCATGGAGCCCAAGAAGCTCCTCCTCCTCTTCCTCTTCTTCCTTTTCCACTCCGCCTGCCACGTCATCCTCACAGCCGCCATCGGCGTCAACTACGGCACAGTAGCCGACAACCTCCCGCCCCCGTCCCAGGTCGCCACCTTCCTCAAGACCAAGACCACCATCGACCGCGTCAAGATCTTCGACACCAACCCCGACGTCCTCCGCGCATTCGCCAACACCGGCATCGCCGTCACCGTCACCGTCGGTAACGGCGACTTCCCGCCCCTCGCCAAGCTCCCCGCCGCCCAGTCCTGGGTGGCCGACAACATCCTCCCCTTCTATCCCCGCACCAACATCAACCGAATCGCCGTCGGGAACGAAATCCTCGCCACGTCGGACAAGGACCTCATCGCGCATCTCCTGCCGGCTATGAAGGCGCTCAACTCGGCTCTCAACCTCGCCAACGTCACCGCCATTCAGGTCTCGACACCTCACTCGCTCGGCATACTCGCCCCCAACTCGGGCCCACCGAGCCAAGGACAGTTCCGGACCGGCTACGACAAGATCATATTCGAGCCGATCCTGGAGTACCATCGCCAGACCAAATCGCCGTTCCTCGTCAACCCGTACCCGTTTTTCGGACTCTCACCCGATACGCTCAACTACGCTACTTTCAGGCCAAACGGCGGCGTTTTCGACAATGCCACCGGCATGAACTACACCAACATGTTCGACGCCCAGATGGACGCGGTTTTCTCCGCGATGAAGAAGGTCGGGTATGAAGACGTGGATCTAGTAGTCGCCGAAACCGGGTGGCCCTCCGCGGGCGACCCGAACCAACTCGGTGTCAGCTTGGAAAACGCGGTGTCGTACAACGGGAACCTCATCCGCCACGTTAGCTCCGGGAAGGGCACGCCGTTGATGCCGAACAGGACTTTCGAGACTTACATTTTCGCGCTGTTCAATGAGAACCTGAAGCCCACGCTGTCGGAGCAGAATTACGGGCTGTTCAAACCCGACCTCGACCCGGTTTACGACGTCGGCCTTTTAGGCAACGGGCAGGTAAATTCGTAATTTCGTAATAATGGCGAGTTAATTGTCTGTAGCACTTTGCTTCTTCTACGTAGCTGTACTTCAAGTGGTAGCCATTTAATGCAAGACACGTGGCTGGATCACAACGCTTGGAACCCTCCATATTCCAAGTTTGTGCTCTGCGTCTCTGACACACTGCCTCCCAGCTTTTTCAAAAATGAGTCGGCGGTTTTGCTTACGACAAAGCAACTGTCGTTTTGTGTGTAATGACCGTGCGTTTCATATTTATCTAATTAGGCACAGGGCCCCACATTCGGCCCGGCATCAGGCCCATCAGCGAGTACCGCAACCGGCCCAGCAGCAATGGGTCCCACGCCCGATGTAGTTGCGCAACCACCGTCGTCGACGGGGAAGAGGTGGTGCGTGCCGAAACCGAACGCTACCAAGGCGGCGCTGCAGAAGAACATAGACTACGTTTGCAGCAGCGCAGTGGATTGCAAGCCCATACAGAATGGTGGACCGTGCTTTGAGCCCAACACTATGAAGTCGCATGCGGCTTACGTCATGAACGCTTATTACCAGGACCATGGCCCACAGGATATTAACTGCGATTTCAACGGCACCGGAGTGGTCACCACCGCTGATCCCAGTAAGTTATATATTTCAGCAAAAATTAATAATATTGGAAATTGCAAAGTTAAAAAGGCTAATAATTGGGTGGCGCGTGGCAGGTTACAAAACGTGCACGTACCCTAACAAGGCGGAGAAGGAGGCAAAGTCGGTGGCGGCAAGCTCAATGAGAATGAGATGTAGCAAAGTGGCTCTGTTCTTTCTAATGGTCGGTTGTGGTGTAATGTTTAATATTTAGGGAAATAGAGTCGAGTTTTTTATGTTGTTTTAGGGTGACTACATTTGTAGTGGGGACTATAATTCTAGGGGTGGCGATTGTTGGCCATTTTTTGGGTGCTAGGGCATGAGATTTGAAGCTCATAGCTAGTAATTATCTAGGGTCTGGACCATTAAGATGTTATTTAAGGTGCTCTGAATTTTTCACATATATAATAACGAGTTTTATGTCTCTGCCTGTAACGTGCTGCTTTTGTTGATTTCTAGTCAATTTTACGGTTATTGCAGAGGGACCTAGCTTTGGTTGACCAGGCATTCCAGTCTTGTTAAGGATGCTAGAAAACACCTATGGTTCAAGGTATGAAAACAAAATTAGAGCAAAAATAAAAACAAGTTGAAATTGGTTTGAAGTCGTGGGACATGATGGCCATGTTCTTAGTGGTGTTAATTCGATATCATGAGCAGGGCTGGGCATCCAAAATTGAAGGCCCGGTATCGTCCCAAAATCATCCCGAAAACCGCCAGTACGAGTCGGTATCAAAATTTGAAATTCACTGTTTAAGCTCAAGCTCGTCCAGTCCTGTTTCGAGAAAACGGGCCCGGTACCGGTATCAGCCCAATAGATACTGGTTGGTCCCATCCCGTTCCGTTTAAATTAATTAAATTAAATCTTTAATTTTTTTATATTACTTGGCGTGAGCTTGATTGGATAGTTTAGTCAAACATATGGGAACACAGAGGAATGACCACACCTGATCACTAAGTGACTAAACTTTTAATCTAAACGACACTTGATCCCCAATTCACTAACATCTGTTTTGAGCTCTCTTCTCCACTCTCTACTTCTCCAGATCTTCTTTTGTTCTTCATCTAAATCCTAGATCCCTAATCTCTTTCCAATTTCCCTTCATACAGCAAGCATGATGAGATGAGCAAATGGTAGAGTTGAAGTAGCCTCAACCTTCTGTTCTTCATCTAAATCCCAGACCCCCAATCTCTTTCCAAGAACCGTCGATTGAGGGCATTGGGTAAAAGGGGGAATGGGTGATCGATGAAAGAAATCTACTCCTCAGTCTGATAGCGGTCAGGTCTTATGGCTGTCGGCCAATCGCTCCTAGGCCGTTGAGCATACCGGTAGTCAATTAAGAGTTCTCCCGAACAACACTTGGTATATTTTAAATCGTCTTACATCAGAGTTCTCCTAAACAGCACTTGGTCATCCTCCTTAGTAATTACATTAGTAATCTCAGTAATCTCACTAAGGCCCCGTTTGAGATTGATTCGTTTTTAAAAAAAATCAGCTTTTGTTTAAAATTTTAGATTTCATTGTGTTTGGTAAATAAATAAATAAAAGTTCAATTGAAAGTTATTGGTCACTGGCAGCAGATTTTAGAAGCAGCCAAGATGTTGTTTTTAGAAGCTGTTGTGGATTAAAACACGCTCTGAAGTTGTTTTATGTACTGACAGCACTTTTAAAAATATTATTTACCAAAAACGAAATTGTTTTAATTCACAGCTGATTATTCTCACAACACAGCGGCAACAGTTTTTTTTTTTTTTTTTAAGTCATAGCAATCCCAAACTAGCCCTAACCTTACCCTGTAGTAGTGCTTCTTTCTACATCAATGAATGGTTTTGTCAATATGCCCAGTTTTTGAGTTGCAAGTTATGTCTTTAATTGTAGATTACTGAATTAGTGACATGGAAGAGTTTCTTTTGATCTGTGATCTTTTTACTTTGCTTGAATGATTGAAATCTGGAAATTTTGGATACCTGTTAAGTACTTTGTACTAAAGTGTAGGGAAAAAAAGAAAGAAAAGAATTGGGTATCCTGAATTGGACCCGGGTTTGACCTGATCCCGATCGGTTTCGGTACCTTCGGTACCAATTTTGAAAAAAACTTAGTCCCGTCCCGAATAATATTTTCGGTACCGGGCTCGGTATCAGTCAGTAACAAGCCTGTCCTGGCCTGTGCCCAGCCCTAATCTTGAGCCCATTGGCGGTAGAAAACTAGCAATGATCTGCCTTGTTTAGAGTGCACGTTGGGGAGGAGGATACAATTCCCTTATCAATGAATTATGAAACAAAATGACTGCAGAAAAGTAATCTTGTTGAGGGCTTATTTCAGTTACATTTTACAAGATCAACAAAAGTGAATTTACTTATTCTTATTTAAGATAAACTCAGATTGTAAGAGTTGTAATACACGAATATGGCTAATGGGGAAAATCAATGAAAGAGTCTTTCTAAATGTACCCAGATTAGACTTCCAATCTCTTACAGTATCACGATGAATCTCTAGAACAATTGAGAGGGGCAGTGGAGAATGGTACTAGAGTAGACTTCACTATAAGAATGGATGGAGCTTTGATGTCCGGGAATAGAATTTGTGTACCAGACCAAGATGATCTTAAACAGGAAATACTTGAGAAGGCCCATAGTTCTGCTTATGCCATGCATCCTGGCGGAACTAAAATGTACCGGACTCTGAAGGAATACTATTGGTGGCCTAACATGAAGAGGGAAATTGCAGCTTACGTAAGCAGGTGTCTAGTGTGTCAACAAGTGAAAGCAGAAAGACAAAAGCCCTCGGGTATGTTACAACCGTTACCAATACCAGAATGGAAATGGGGGCACCTCACTATGGACTTCGTGTTAGGATTACCACGTACTTGTAATGGTCATGACAGCATTTGGGTAATTGTGGATCGACTTACCAAATCTGCACACTTCCTGCCTATCAAGAAGACTTATAAGATGGATAAATATGAGGAGTTGTACATGAATGAGATAATGAAACTCCATGGCACACCTGTCTCTATTACTTCTGATCGAGATCCTCGTTTCACTTCAAAATTTTGGAGTGAGTTAATTGAGGCTTTGGGCACTCAATCTCAGTTCAGTACTACATTTCACCCGCAAACAGATGGACAAACGGAGAGAACTATTCAAACTCTAGAAGACATGTTGAGAGCTTGTGTTTTGCAATTCAAGGGAAATTGGGATAATCACGTGGCCTTGATAGAGTTTGCGTATAATAACAGTTATCATTCTAGCATTGGCATGGCTCCCTATGAGGCCCTTTATGGCAAACAGTGTCTTACTCCTCTATGTTGGAATGAAGTAGGAGAAAGAAAACTCATTGGTCCGGAGATGGTGCAAATTACGACTGAAAAAGTTAAGGTGATCAAGGAGAAGCTTAAAGCGGCCCAGAGTAGACAAAAGAGTTATGCAGATAACCGGAGGAAAGATTTGGAGTTTCAGATAGGTGATTGGGTATTCTTGAAGTTATCTCCTTGGAAAGGTATTGTAAGATTCGGAAAACGCGGAAAACTTAGCCCCAGATACATCGGACCGTATCAAATCACGGAGCGGATTGGTTTAGTTGCTTATCTACTAGTACTACCTCCAGGAGAAGCTTAAAGCGGCCCAGAGTAGACAAAAGAGTTACGCAGATAACCGGAGGAAAGATCTGGAGTTTCAGATAGGTGATTAGGTATTCTTGAAGTTATCTCCTTGGAAAGGTATTGTAAGATTCGGAAAACGCGGAAAACTTAGCCCCAGATACATCGGACCGTATCAAATCACGGAGCGGATTGGTTTAGTTGCTTATCGACTAGTACTACCTCCAAGATTATCCAAAGTACATGATGTCTTCCATGTCTCCATGCTCCGCAAGTACATTGCTGATCCTTCTCATGTTCTTCAAGAGTAGCTTATCAGATTGCGGGAAGATTTAACGTATGAGGAAAAACCAATTCAAATACTTGATAGGAGGGAGCAGGTACTTAGAAACAAAACGATATCCTTAGTGAAGGTACTTTGGAGTAACCATATGGTGGAAGAAGCTACTTGGAAACCGGAAGAGCAAATGAGACAGCAGTACCCCCACCTTTTCTAGCAGTTATGTTAATTTCGAGGACGAAAAAGGGGGGGAGATTGTTACGTCCCAAACCTAGATTTATCGGTTTACTAACCATTTAGACGATAAATGTCGTTTACTTTTAATTTTTACTTCATACCGATACTTTAGTGGCTCTAAAATGTTGACTTTTATTTGGGTCAGTTTTTGAGAAAATTTTCTTCATGAAAGTTGTAGAGCACTTTAAACCGAGCGCGTGTATATGTGGTATGTAAAAATTGGAGTTCGTATGTGAAAGTTATAAAGGAAATACAAAGTTACTGTTCATGGTAAAAATGAGGTATAAATAAGAGATTTTACTATGGTAGGTTTCCAAAAACCAGAAACCCACCTCTCCCTCTCTCCTCTCCCCCGAACTCTCTTCTTTCCCTTTCGGGTTCTTCTTCCTCCCTTCGATTCTACGCCATCCGGGCACCAACCGGTGTGCAACTGGCCACCACAGGAGCGCCTTCCTCCCCCCACTACTAGGATAAAGTTCATAGACATCAGTCCACAACTGATGTTAAAAAAAAAAAAACCGATGTCTTAGTGGGTGATGTTAAAGACCGCCAAAACTAAGACATCGGTTCATAACTGATGTCTAGTTTGCAATGAGACATCGGTTTAAGGTTCAGATCCGATGTAAAAACGTTAATGTGATCACCATTTTGGTGTGTTTAGCTATTGTCAAATCTTCATATTTTGGCATTAGATGCTTAATGAAATATAGGTCTAACAACACAATTATCCATTTTAACATTGTTATTGATTTAGAAACGATGTCTGATAATATTTTACACATCGGTTCCTGAAGAAAAACGATGTCCAATGCTATGTTGGACATCGGTTCCTTGGTCTATATCGATGTCTATATTTATGCTAGACATCGGTTTTTGTTTATATATCGATGTCCATAGTAATACTAGACATCGATTTTTGTTTAAGAACTGATGTACATTCTCTTTCTTGACATCGGTTTTTATTTAGTAACTGATGTATTTTCTCTTTCTTGACCTCGGTTTTTGTTTCCAAACTGATGTATTTTCTCTTTTCTGACATCGGTTTTTATTTTCAAACTGATGTAATTGCTGTTTTTTGACATCAGTTCTTCATCAGTAACTGATGTTTTTTTCTTTTCTTGACATCAGTCTGTGAATTCAAACTGCTGTTATATCCCTTTCGTGCTGTATTTGGTACTAGAAAGCTGATCCACAAATAACATGAAATTCAAATGAAATTCAACTATTAGGGAATTGCATTAATTTCTATCCAAAATTAGAGCTTGAGGTAGCTTCAAAAGTTTTGTACAAAAAACCCTAACCTACTTTAAGGATAGTCTAAAAGATACCACTACTGCAATAACTACATGCAGTATAATTTGTTCTCAATTCTTCCTGATATCACTACATCTACTACAAAATGGTCAGCAAAATCTAGCCTTACTCAAAATCATATTGCTCTGTAGCATTGACATGACTGTGAACTAAAGAAACAAGTTCATGAACAGCATGGACGGCAACCAACTCCAGTTCATGCAAAGCAGTTTCTTGCTTTAGCTCATTTCCTTCAAGATCCTGCCTCTCACTCGCCCAATCCAAATCCTTGTCATTTTGATCTGGGTAACATATAAAATCATGGCTGTCAGCAAAAAGAGAAATGCCGCTTGCATAAACATCTAGTAATCTGTCAAATTCGTCGTGGAACTCCCTTTTCTGTAGTGGAAACATAAATCTTCTGAAAAACAAAATTAATGCACCTTATATTGTCCCCAAAACAAAGTATAAGGTGATAAATAAACCTGTGTAGCCAAATTAAAGATTCAAGTTACATGAACTTGGGATGATGAAACGACTGCTCTGAGATGAACTCTGTGTTTCTTAAGCCTTTTTCCCTAAGCATTTACAGTAAGCCAAAATCACCAAAATGAATATGTACAGGTACTAAATAACATACAAAGCAAGATACAGCAGACCTGAGGCATAACATTTCTGTAGCTATAAGACTGAGTGGGAGCCCCGTGAATATGTACAGGTACCAAACTTGTCATACACAATTCCATCTTCTCTATTCAAAATATGGAAATCCAATTCTAAATTAACCTAAAACTACACACATGAAACTGTGTTCAGGCCACTCCAGTTCAAAGTATAATGCAGTGCCAGTACAAATGAAAATCCTAAGCTATACTTTCCAAACACAATTTCCTTTTCACCATTCATTCGAAATTTCAACCCCAACAACTGATCATAGAGAGCAGTGCACCAAGTTCTGCAAACATGATTACTTGATAATGAGGTTTCTTACCAACTCACCCAATGCATCCAATCCAGCATCCAATTTCAATTAGTAATCAAGGGAGTGGAAGAACTTAAGAGATCATTCAAACCTCAATGCCTTAGAAGTCATTCCTCAAATGAAAAATATGATAATTTTGTAAAGGATTACTTTTGAAGTGCTATATTGTAATACAGAGTTTTGATTCGTATAATTCTAGTAATCACATCCACAAACAATCACACAATGTCAAAAGTAAATCTGGATATCATGGATCCTTAGGGTCCTGTAGTGGTGAAAAGTGAACCTAAGTGAATGTCATGAGATCAAAATCAGGTAGTACATGCTTAAATGGAGGAAACATGAAGTCGACCTGTGCTTGGTGTAGAGTTGCTTGCCTCGGTAAGTGCCCTGAATCCGCAGTCCCTTGAAATGTTTTCGCTCACAACATTTTTAAGAGAACCTCCAAATCAGATGTTAACAATCCCGTCAGTACCCAACCTATATGAAGCAAAATCTATCATTCTATTATCAAAAGTAGGAGTAAAAAGTAGAAGCCCAAAAGAAACAAACACATGAACTTCATAAGGGCATAAGAATGTAGCATGGAGAAATTGAATGAACACAAAGGAAAGAAACATAGAAAATGAGATTAACAAGTAAATGGCCCAACCCAGAGCAGAAAGCAATTGCACAAGGTGTGTGCACGCACACTCACAAACACTTAGATTATAGCTACTTAGCATTATCATAACACATTTTTTCAATAGTCAAAGATACTAAAGCTACTAACAGAGCAAGAATTTCAATGAAAGAACATTTCAAATAGAACCAGGGAACACTTTACCCTAGAAGTGGTGGGATAGCACCAACAACAGCGCCAACCCATGTATTTACTGGGTGAATTTGCTTTAATGGAGTATACAGAAATGCATAAAGTATTAAATTGGAAGCAACAAGACCAGCTGCCAGCATATTAGCCTGCAACAACCTTGTCATAAAAACTGCAACATTAGTCCCAAACTGATAGCCAATAAATTCTAATGTCATACAATAGTTTTAGAAGCGAGTATTTTCATGGGGCCACCTTGCTTGCCAACAAAGCAGTGCCAGCTAAGCCAGCAGTAAATGCCCAGGCAATTGCATGAGGCCTAGTAATGCGTCCTGAAGGTAGGGGTCTTTGCATCATTCTCTTCAGTTTGGCATCATTATACTTCTCGAACACCTATAACAGAAAAAATTACAATAGCTCAACACGTTATGGAGTTAAAATGTCAACATTAAAACACTAAAAAAGTAAAGATACTGTAATGTTTCACTATTTGCACCACATAAATCAGCTTAAGAGCAACTGCCGAACAAAACTTTTACTGGTGCAAGGTAAAAATACACCATAGTCAGTCAACAGAAATAAGGTAACTGATAAAGTTTCTTCAATGCTGTATTAGTAAACTATCTTATGAAGACAAAGTAATAACTTCATAAATCGTACTTGAGAGAATTAAATTGAAATAATTCTAACTAATGATTTTTTTTTTTTTTTGTATATTTGTTCAGAGTTTTCCATATAGGTTTGTATACAGGGGGGATTATGTCCCAGGTTGTCTATAACCTTCATATCTACTTGAATAAAACAAATCCAAAATCAACAAAATTCAAACAACTAATAAACTCCAGTCTGGAAATAAACTAATAAAAGGGAAAGTTGATTAGGCGAGAACACTCACCATAATATACCAGTTACATACATATATATGCACATATGTATGCAAAAAGAAAAAAGAAAAAAATGTTACAAGAACGAGAACAAACCTGATTTAAAGAGTTAGCAGATGCTGCAAACATCATGGTACCAACACATATCCAACAAAATCGACGGCACTGCCACTTCCAAGAACAAATCCAGTTCCAGAAGTTGCAACAACTAGCAAGCTGAATTGTAATCGAACAAATAAAAAATAGTCAGACTGTTTCAGAGAAACTGAAGAGTGAATTGGTGAGTCTTCCTCTCATATTGAGGGGGTTTATATAGGGTTACAAAGTAGTGTAATTTGCCCTACATACATTAGTATATTTGATACACAATTTCTCTACCTCTCAATGTGCATTCCATACAAACCACACATTCTCCACTTTCCTAAGTGCATACTCCATGATATAGACATTTACCTATTTACTACAACACTCCCCCTTGGATATATCATGTCAGTAGTATTGTCTTGGAGGTGCGCTTCTAATTTGCCTCGTTAAAAACCTTGCCAAGTAATAAAACCCTGTGGGAAAAACAACCTTGGTCGAAGGAGAAAAAGAGCACAACGCGCATTGAGTGCATGTGGAGTTTGTTTCTGGATAACATGGTGCTTCTCTTGTTGCCTCATTAAAAACCTTGCCGAGTAACAAAAACCCAGTGGGATAAAAATAACCTCGGTCGAAAGGGAAAAAGAGCACAACACACCCTTCACGCTTTTGAGACGAACATGTAGACATCTCCCCCTGATGTCTGTGCCTCCCCCTGATGACAACGATCATGGGAGTTCAGATAATTTCCGCAAGCCAATTCTTGCCACATGTTTCTCGAACGTGGATTTGGGCAATGACTTAGTGAACAAGTCTGCCACATTGTCCTCAGATCGAACCTGGTTCACCTTGATCTTGAGGAGCTTCTGTTGTTGCTGATTGTAGAAGAATTTGGGCGATATGTGCTTGGTGTTGTCGCCTTTGATGTAACCTTGCTTCATTTGTTCAATGCACGCAGCATTATCTTCATAAATGCTCGTTGGCTCATCTGTGGTAGACTTCAAACCACAATTGCTTCGAACATGCGTAACTATGGATCGAAGCCATATACATTCACGAACTGCTTCGTGAAGAGCAATAATCTCTGCATGATTTGAAGAGGTAGCGACTAGGGTCTGCTTTGTAGACCTCCAAGATATCGCGGTTTTTCCCATGGTGAAAACATAACCAGTTTGGGAGCGACCTTTGTGTGGGTCAGAGAGGTACCCAGCATCAGCAAAACCTTCCAAAACACTTATATCGTTTTGGGATGGGGAGAGGGAACGCAATCCACCATGTGTGGCGTTCCTGACACTTGATGGGTCCGAATCCATCTTCTTTCTGTAGGGATAGAACAAGCCCATATCGATCGTACCACTTAGGTATCGAAAGATATCTTTAACACCAGTCCAATGGCGTCGTGTTGGCGCAGAGCTATATCTAGCTAGCAAGTTCACAGCGAATGAGATGTCTGGTCTCGTGCATTGTGCTAAGTACAATAATGCACCTATTGCACTTAGGTAGGGCACTTCTGCCTCTAGCACTTCTTCATCGTCATCTTTTGGACGAAATGGATCCTTCTTTGGATCAAGACTACGGACGACCATTGGGGTGCTTGAAGGCTTAATTTTGTCAGTGTTGAAACGCCTAAGCATCTTTTGGGTATAAGCTGATTGATGAATCAGGATACCATCTCTACGGTGCTCAAGTTCTAAACCGAGGCAAAACCGTGTTTTCCCAAGATCTTTCATCTCAAACTCGGATTTCAAGTGTTCAGCGGTTTCCCTTAACTCTTTAAGGGTGCCAATTATGTTCATGTCATCGACATAAACCGCTACTATTGAAAATCCGGAACTTGTCCTTTTTATGAACACACATGGGCATAGTTCGTTATTGACATATCCCTTACCAATCAAGTAGTCACTTAGACGGTTATACCACATCCGTCCGGATTGTTTTAATCCATATAGTGAGCGTTTCAATCTAATTGCAAATGCGCTCCGTGGATTAGAGCCACTTGATTTGGGTAGTTGAATTCCATCTGGAATATTCATGTATATCTCCGTATCTAGATCCCCATATAGATATGCAGTAACCACATCCATAAGCTGCATGTTCAGTTTTTCGGAAACTACCAAACTGACAAGGTAGCGGAACGTAATAACGTCCATTACGGGAGAGTAGGTCTCCTCGTAGTCGATTCCAGGGCGTTGTGAGAAGCCTTGCGCCACGAGACGAGCTTTGTATCTTACAATCTCGTTTTTCTCATTACGCTTTCTAACGAATACCCATTTGTGACCAACTGGTTTGGTGTTGGGTGGTATTGGTACAATTTTGCCAAATACCTTTCTTTTCGTTAGAGAATCAAGTTCTGCCTGGATCGCATCTTTCCATTTTGGCCAATCAGCTCTACGTTGACATTCATCAACGGAGCGTGGTTCGATGTCATCGGTCTCAATAATCTCACGCGCCACTGAATACGCGAATACATCATCAATGATGATGGAGTTTCTTTCCCACGTCCCATGTACACTAGTGTAATTTACAGAGATCTCTATGTTCTCATGGATAGGTTCTGTCACTGAGGCGTCCCCCAATGATGTCTCTTGGACATAACCATAATCCGGAACATTCTCATGGGACGGATTTTGAGTATCGATGATCAAAGGATTTATTTGTGCCTCATTCGCTCTTTTTCTAGGGCGAGTATCCTTCGAACCAATCGGTCTACCGCGCTTCCTTGCGGGACCTGCAGCCATAGATGCCACATTATTGCCATGTTGAGCAATGGTGCCATCTCCTGGCGTTATAGGAGTGGCGTTATGTCCATTATTCGGGACATCAATCCTTGCAGGCACGTTTGCAGCAGGTATGTGTGATCTCGTCACTTTAGCAACATCAGAAAACGCATCAGGCAGAGTGTCTGCTACGTTCTGGAGCTCGATTATTCTTCGCACTTCAAGTTCGGACTGTGCGGTATGGGGATCGAGATGAGACATAGTGGGGACAGACCACGACAATTCCTGTCGTTCCTGTTGAACATTTGTGTTCTTATCTCCCCCTAATGATGGGAAGACTGTCTCATCAAAGTGACAATCCGCAAATCTAGCGGTAAAGAGATCGCCTGTCAAGGGTTCAAGGTAGCGGACGATAGTTGGAGATTCATATCCAACATAAATGCTCATTCGTCGTTGTGGACCCATCTTAGTACGCTGTGGCGGCGTAATAGGCACATAAATAGTACACCCAAAAATGCGTAAGTGCGAGATATCAGGCTCGTACCCAGTCACTAGCTGTAACGCAGAGTAAGATTGGGTTGTAGTGGGTCGTAGACGAATTAGCGTCGCTGCATGCAATATTGCATATCCCCAAGCAGAAACAGGAAGATTAGTGTGCATTACTAATGTCCGTGCTATCATTTGTAGTCTTTTGATAGCGGCTTCTGCGAGACCATTTTGGGTATGAACATGGGGAACTGGATGTTCTACATCAATCCCCAGTGACATGCAATAGTCATCGAATGTTTTCGATGTAAACTCCCCAGCATTATCAAGTCGAATTGACTTAATTGGATGGTCAGGGTAGTGAGCCCGTAGACGGATAATCTGGGCGAGGAGTTTAGCATAAGCAGCATTTCGAGTGGACAACAGCGCGACATGTGACCAGCGTGTCGACGCATCAACCAATACCATAAAGTATTTGAAAGGTCCGCATGATGGTTGAATTGGTCCACAGATATCCCCTTGGATTCTCTGTAAGAACGGAATGAGTATTTTAGGATCCTTTGCGTAGGACGGTCTCGGTCCTAATTTCCCGAAGGAACAGGCTTTGCAAAATGAGCGAGGGGCCTTAGAAGCAACTAATGAGGATTTTGGTTGGGCCTGAGCGTCTGTAGCGCTATTAGAAGCAAAATGTGTCACTACATCTCCTTCTATGGCATTGTAGCCATTGGGAGGAACAATCATGGCGTTATGCTCATGGTTGGTGTCATTACATGGGACTTGGGCAGCCTTATGGCGCCCCAAGACGGCTGCAGCACCAGATGCTGCAATTGTTGCGGTCTTGTTAAGTCCAGGAATCAATTCTCGATTCTTGCTTCTTCTCACTCTGAAGAATGGATGTCCGTGTGAAGTCTTTAGTATACGGAGCATCATATCACGACCAGGGTGCCCTAGTCGGTCATGCCAAAGCCAATATGTGTCAGAATCCAAGAGATCTTCTCTTATGACATTATTGGATTCAATTGGTCGAATTGTAGTGACATAAAGTCCACTAGATTGACACATAAGTTTCTCTAAGATGCGCTTTCGTCCGCAATCATTAGAGGTAATGCAAAGGAACTCTTTTCCGTTCTCAGTATGCGTTTCCGCATGGAATCCGTTGGCTCTTAAATCTTTAAAACTCAATAAGGTTCGATTTGCCTTAGGAGCATAGAGAGCTTCAGTGACTTTAATCAAGGTGCCATTTGGCAATAGGAATTGGGCCATTCCATGTCCTTGAACTAAACCTGATGGCCCAGCCATCGTAGTCACAGTGGAATATGTAGGCAACATCTCCAAGAATAATTGCCTATGTCGTAGAATGGTGTGCGTAGTCGCACTATCTGCGAGACATTGTAGTTCATCCATTCCTTAAGAGAAAAGCTCGTAATTAAAAGGGAGTCATAAAGGAAAGAACTCAACTTTTATTAATAAGCCAAACGGAATTACATCATCATTTATTTCATCAAAGAAAGCGTAATCCAATAAACTTAGTTAATGCAAAGCAATGGTAGTTGTCTAACTTCTTTCGGTAATTCCAATGCAAAGGTGACCAGGTGAGTAGAGAGATGTTGGTGGAGCAAAGGCTCGCTTAAGTACCAATTATCTCAAAACCTTCCTAGACATCACAATCACATTGAGTACGCCTACTTTTGAAGAAAGATTAATCCCATTGGCATCTACTATAGGATAATGTGGCGATTGCCTACATCTCTTGGAAAATGAGAAGACTTAATCAAAATCGCCAGTTTCTGGGTTTTGATTTTTGTCGTCTTCCACCCTTAGATCGAGATTGCCATCTTGATCTTCTTGTTCCATGTAATTTGCCTCCCTTGCTTCACGATACATTTTGTACGCGTTTGCAACATTCTGGGATGCTTTACATGCCCTTGCCCAATGTCCAGGTAGTCCACATCGGAGACAAGCATCATTATGGTCAGGTTCCCTTGATCGAGGTGCTTTAGGAGCACTTTGAAAACGGTTGTTTCCATTGGTGGTGTTACCACCATAACCGGAGGCTTGGCCTCGCTCTCTCTTCACACGTTTACCTCCACGGTTCCGTGCACGCCTATCTTGGCGGTTTCCTTCCTCTTTAGGGCGAGAATATGGACCTGAACGTCCATAATTATCCCTTCTTTTAGGGTTTCGCTCCTTGCGTCCTCCCTTGGAGGTGCGACTATAATTAGACTCCGGAATTGACTTGGTTCCCACGGGTCTAGAGTTATAGTTCTTCACAAGTATGTTGTCGTGCTTTTCAGCTACGTTCATGACACTAATTAGCTCATGAAATCTTGTGATGCGTCTAGCATTGATATCAATTCGATAGTTTTTAGCTATCATTAATGCAGAGACAGGGAAGGTAGAGAGAGTTTTCTCGATCAACATCGTATCAGTGATTTGATGTCCACAGAATTCCATCATAGACTTGATACGAAGTGCTTCCGAATTGTAGTCAAGAACTGCCTTGAAATCACAGAAGCGGAGGCTTTGCCACCTCTCTTCTAAGTCGGGAAGCAGGGAATCACGGACGTTGCCAAAACGCTGCTCGAGTTCTACCCATAGCTTTCTTGGGTCTTCCTCATTGAGGTACTCATTTTGGAGCGCGTCATTCATGTGCCTTGTCATGAGAATGATGGCTTTTGCTTCATTAGCCTCTCTCTTTGCTCTATTTGCTTCAAAAGCAAGAGCTTGTTGAGGAGTAAGCACGTCCTGACTTGGCTCTTGGATCGTACTCAGGATCCCATCAGCCTTAAGATGCTGGCGCATATCACGGACCCACCTGTGGTATCCTGCGCCTGTTGTCCCTAGTGGGTTGAAGCTCAACTTGTTCAGGTTACTCATCCTGAAGAACAACAAGAAAATAGGGTTAGTTTCGGAGCGAAAAAGGCTACCACGAAAAACTATAAACTTTCTGAGCGTAATCGCTTTCAAGAAATTAGGGATTTTCTGAGCGTAGTCGCTTCCAAGAAAATCTTGATTCCAAGAGGGGTTTTGGATTAAATCGAAACAATGATGTATGTGGTCGATTGTTTTCTTCTCAACAAATTCTAAGTTTGGAGGACTCTACAAGCTCCAAGCTTGGAGTGAGCACGAACCCCCACAGTTCGGCCCTTTTGGTCTCCCCTATGAAGAAGAAAGGGGGGTAGAATAAGGGATGTTGGAAGTCCCCGTGAAAAGAAGAGAAAAGTAATAAAAACTTCAAAAACGGGAACTTTTAGAAAAGTTTACCTTTAGAATTGACCGGAAAAAGTGTCCGGAAAGTCGCCGGAAAAGTGTCCGAAAAGTCGCCGGAAAAGTGTCCGGAAAGTCGCCGGAAAAGTGTGTGAAAAGTCGCCGGAAAAGTGTGAAAAGTCGCCGGAAAAGTGTGAAAAGTCGCCGGAAAAGTGTCCGGAAAGTCGCCGGAAAAGTGTCCGGAAAGTCGCCGGAAAAGTGTCCGAAAAGTCGCCGGAAAAGTGTCCGGAAAGTCGCCGGAAAAGTCGCCGGAAAGTTGTCGGAAAGTCGCTCGACAGATGTGTCGACAGCTGCTCGGCAGCAGCTCGGCAGCTGCTGCGCAGGTGCTAGGCAGGCTGCTCGGCAGGTGCTCGGCAGATGGCTCGGCAGGTGCTCGGCAGCTGCTGCGCAGGGCCTCGGCAGATGCTCGGCAGCTGCTGCGCAGGGGGTAGGCAGGGGCTGTCGGCAGCACTTCGGCAGGGGCTCGGCAGATACTCGGCAGCTGCTGCGCAGGGGGTCTGCAGGGGGTAGGCAGGGGCTGTCGGCAGCACTTCGGCAGGGGCTCGGCAGCACTCGGCAGGGGCTCGGCAGCACTCGGACAGCGGTTCAGAACTTCCGGCAGCCGGTTCGGCAGGTTTCTGGCCGGTTCTGGGGGTTCTGAAACCGGTTCTGAGCTTCTGGGATCAAGGGCTTTGATATGTGATAGGATTTGGGGGTTTCTTGTAAGGTTGGTAAAATGACCAAGTTCGGATCATGAACTTTTACTTACTTTAATCGATTTCGATTCTAATTCTAGAGCAATTTCGTGCTGATAACGTGTTTCAGAGAAACTGAAGAGTGAATTGGTGAGTCTTCCTCTCATATTGAGGGGGTTTATATAGGGTTACAAAGTAGTGTAATTTGCCCTACATACATTAGTATATTTGATACACAATTTCTCTACCTCTCAATGTGCATTCCATACAAACCACACATTCTCCACTTTCCTAAGTGCATACTCCATGATATAGACATTTACCTATTTACTACAACACAGACAACTTAAACTGACTTCAGAAACCAAGTAAAAAGAGATTGAGAACAGACCCAAGACACGGACTTTGAAGAATCAGAAATCGAACCCAGAAAGTTTTCAGCTTCTCACTAATGAAGTATTATCCCTTTGCACCAGAAATTAATGAATGTATGCAAAACGAGAGGAATTATGTGTAATTTAGCATTCTACAATAGACAACAATGAAAGCTGTGAGTTTGGAAAAGCTCAGACCTATTAAGAACTCCACTCAAAGCAGAAGGGATGAGGACATCACATTCCTGAATCCAAAAGAACAATACAGGAACCTAAAGTGTTATTCTTTAATATAAATTCAACTTCTTTCTATCAAATAATCATTAAAACCATGAAATCGATTTCATTTTAGTATTTGCTGCGAGCAACCAAGATCGAGTTTGAGGCTGTTCGTCTGAAAACGCAGAAAATCAAGGAGATATTCATGAGAGATAGATCGATTGAAGATATTCAAATCATGGAGATGTTCAAAGTCAAAACCCAAACAACTTCTTACCCACTTACAGCGGAGGAGAGCGAAGGTCGTCGACGCCTCGACGGTCGAAGAGAAGGGCTGAGAGGGGGAAGCCCAAGGAGAGAGAAAGGAGAACAACGAACGCAGCTCCGACTTAGACTGGACTGGAGAGAAGGAGGAGGAGAAGGAGGAAGAGGAGGTCGGTTGCTGGACGGGTGTCGTGATGGTTAGGTTTGGGAATGAAAATTGCAGTGGTTAGTCAATATGAGTCGTGGGAAATCTGACAAAGTGTTGGGAGGGAGTGAAAATTTGGCTCCCCGCTTACAAAATTTTAGACTTAGTACTTTCCACCTTTTTTTTAAATTTTGGATGAAAAGTATAGACATCGGTCAAATATAAGAAACGATGTTAATTGTATGAATAGAAATCAGATTTTTAAGAACCGATGTTAGAAAAACAATTTACATCAAGTGAAATCTTAACTGATTTAAAAGACGTGATGTCTATTAACATTATTCTAGTAGTGCCCCTACACCCTAGTAGCCTTAGGTTGTGGTGATTTGGCCGAGAAATCTCGAATCGAAGCAAGAATCATCACAGCTGCAGTTTGGCTTCTTTCAGCACTTCCTCCATTTTCGGCCATCTCCGACCGCTAAACCTAGTCTATTAGGGGCGCCTCGAGCCGGTGATCGTTTGCCCTCAAGCTTCTAGCTTCAATTTACAGTGTAGAGGACGAATTGAAGGAAATTTCAAACCTTGGGTTTGAAATTTATGGGTTTTTCTTCGCCGGCCGGTTTCGATTGTTTCAAGGTAAAATTGGGATGTGTTGTAGTTGAGAAAAATGATTAGTGTGTCGAGTTGTTGTTGTACCTGAAATTTGGCAGCCGGTGGTGGAGGTTGTTACCGGCGAGTGTGGAATGGTGTAGAGCAGGTTTTTAATGTCTGTTGTTTAGCTAGATAATCCCTTGTGCATTGTAGTTCCCATAATTGCGTCTTTGGGTAGAATTGGAGATGTGCGATTATGGATTTCGATATTTTTCCTAAGGGTGGAATTTGTTAATTGAATTACAAGAAATCTATCCATAGGATTTCCTTGATTCTGCCATAAGCCCTTAAATTAAGGGAATGAAGTTGGAGGAGAAGATTGGGAGGTTTAGGCATATAAAGACAATGTTAGGGTTTGGTTTTTATTTAGCGTAAATTAAATTTTCCGTCCCGTAATTATTGGTTTACGAACGTTATATTGTACAGGACATGATGAGGATTCCCATGAGGAGGGTTCGGATCGACGGCAGGCTTAGCCGTACACTGTGAGTGGACGTTTGATTTTAAATAATGCATGCAATTAAATTTTTCTAAATTTATTTAAATTATCCTTTTAATTATTGAGCAGATTATCCGATTTTTAAATATGGAATTATTTGTCATTTGGATTTCAGGTTGGAAGTTGTTAAACTCAATATTTGGAATAATTTTCGATGAATTGTTTTCCGAGGTGAATTCTTGAATTGAAAGAAAAATTTATCAGTCGATTTTGAGTTACCCAAGAAATCTTCGAAAATGGGATTTTCGTTGAGATTTATGGATGTACTTTAAACTCACATATTGGTTTGTGAATTGAGAATATTTTTGGGTGTGCGGGGTCACACCATTAGCTTCTATATTCTCCTTGTGAAGTATTGGGGAAGCCCTTCTATTTTCGATTTTTCGTGGTTTTAACCCACCATACCTGGGTCGCTATATTATATTGCTAGCTAGCCTATTAGTACTCCTCCCCACTTACTATGTGTTTGTGGGTGAGTAGAGCAGAGCATGGGATGCTCAAGAGTATGGGACACTCCGACCCGAGTCTGGGAGGCTCCCTTTTATTCGTATGGTGAAAACGCTTTCCCCATACTCTTTATTTATCTTTGACTAGCGGGACTAGTCCAGTTTTCACTTATACCAGCGGGGCTGGCTTGGTTTTACGAGATGCTTGTTTTTAAAGATAATTGTCTTTACTCTCATTGCATGCATTGGTTTTAAATGAAATAAATGTGGGAAAGTATAACTCCTTTAATTTTACAATTTCTTATTTTTGTCCACTCACACTAACGTTTTTTTATTTACTTTCCCCTGGGCCCTTTGGTTTCAAATGCCCAGTTCGTAGTGTTGCTGTCCGGCGTAGGAGTTGAGGCTTAGCATCATCATTGCCACCTGTAGGTTATTTATTAACCTACCTTATATATTACGTTTTATTTTCCACAGATTGCTCTGATGACCTTGGAAGACTTATATAAATATTTGTATAATTATGGGTTGTGTCAGAGTTTGTGTAATTTCGAGGAAGTTGAAAGATTGGAGCTGTTGGATTGTAATATATAAGTCCTTGTGATTATGCACTTGGACTTTTATGCTTGGTAAATTGTGGGTTGTTTGTTGGGAAGTAAGGTGGCTTCAGGATTTGGAACTAAGTTAAACCTAGAAGTGTTTTATCTTTGTGTCCTTACAACAGGTTTGGGTTGTCCACTTTTAGGGGAAGTTCTGTCTAATTTTCTGAAAAGTGGGCCCCGCATGTCCATCTTGGAGTTTAGGGGGAAATTTCGGGATGGCTCCTGACAGCAAGGCTCTTACTCTTGAGAACCCAAAAGATGTAATCAATCCATTAGTGGTGAAGAACAAGTTTCATACAAACACAAATAGTGCTGCACTCGCCTACAAACACTAGACTAACTAGATGAGGTGTTTGTCTTGATTCATCTCAACCCTCTTCACTTGAACGTTCTTCAATGATCACTCTTCTTGCACAACTGACTTCTCTACTGATCTTGAGAGAAACATGCAATTGAATGAATGAATGAATGATGAAATACTTTGACAAGGAACAAGTGTTTCAAGAATGCATATCAGACTCTCTCTAAACAAACAAGATGCACATAAATCTTGAATGAAAAGGCCACACAACTGAACGATTGACTCCTATTAGGAAAAGTATTATAAAAAGATTGTCAATTAAAATAGACTGATCCTAAACCAATTAGGAATTAAATGGTATGAAATAAACAGGTGAAAAATATCTTTGCAAAATAATATTTGAAAAACAGAAAGATACTTTCCGAAAACGAACTTCTTAAAACCTAGGACTGACTCCGGGATTCCAACACAGGTTGCAATCCCAGTGCATATGCAGAACCATTAGATGCATTTACCTGAAACTTCTCTGAGATCAGTATTGAAGTCCTTTTTCCAACTTCTAAGGATGAAATGGGATAAAGTGTTTCACTTGCTTTTGTATGGGAATGCCAACACTCAATACGTACAAAATTTTGTACTTACAATCTCCGCCTTTGGCATTTCTGTACAAAACACATCTAATCTACTCAAGCTCCCCCTCAACAAGTAGAGGAGAGTCATCACAATTCATCATCCATTCTTTTCCTGAAACACTTATCACACACGTTAGTGAAAAACACAAGATAGGATAATTTTACCAATGTTTAAACAAAGCAAGGAAATCCAACAGATAACAAGAAGTCTAGAACCAAAATAAAAACACAAGTTCAGATCATAATAAGGAACTCGAAACAACAACATATCACATTATTGTCCCCCTTTTTGAATAGGAACGACAAAGGCAAATAAAAAAAGTAGCGGAAGCTGTGCAGAAGGAGGATCACCAGTAAATGTTGCTCAATAGACACCAGCCCAAGAAGAATCAATCAGAGGAAGGTAGTCTAAGTATCAATACTGACAGGATCCGCCCCGAATTTCACCATGAAATCCAAGGTGACCTTGTGGGGCCCACCTTAGGAATAATTCTACCCAAAATTCGGCAGAGTCACTCCTAAAATGGACTACCCAAAAACCTGTAAAAACATATTCATACTTCTAAACAACCCTCCAAAAACTCCTGGAGCCACCCTGCTCCCCAAAACTGAACAACTCCATAATTTACAACTAAATCCTGGTGTTTGGACCCAAAATGAGCATTTTGGCCTGACAAGGCACGTCTTGGAGAAATTGAGCCAATATCAGTGGCTCAAGATATATATTGTCGACAAACTCGAAATATATATTTAGAGGCTAAATAAAGCCTACTATGGAAGCATGGAAGCATGAAAAGTCAACTTTAGCACATTTTCCTACTTCGGCTAGGAGAAACCAAGCTAAACAAGGAAGGAGGGGAGGAAGACTAACCAAATGAAATCTAAATGAGCTAAAACTTTCTAGATTAATACTAGACATCCCAAGGATCATTTCTTATGAAGAGTACCAGAGATATTTTTGAGTGGAAAGCCTTCAAACAATTAGCCCAATTTTCTACAGAAGCAAAACTGGAAAACTGGACCTGTAAGAGGTCCAGCAGCATTTCCGGCCCAACCACATGGAAATAAATTCTGAAATTTTACCACAGTAATCTACACTCATGGTGGATAATTTCATATGAAGAAGTTGAAGGCTTATACTGAATTCTTGTTGGAGAAATAATTGAAGGAATAAAGGGGCAGAAACTGACCTAAAACCAGCTCAATATTCACATGTTCATGTTTCCTACCCACATGAAGAAAGCTAGATGCTTTTCTCTTTTTCCTTGGATATATTTTTCTTCTACAATCTCTTTAATAGATCATCATCACTTCCATGTTTCTGCACCTTCATGCTTTGCTTTCATTTCATCATTTCTATATCTTTTCCATATTTTACAAATCACTTTCATACTCCACTTTCATTATTTTTCTTCCACTCATCATTTCACTCTTCTTTTTCTTCCCTATATAAACACCTTCTCCTCTCATTCTAAGACACATTCACAACAACAACATCTCTAAGATGATCTAAGTTCTCTCTAGAGCAACCTCTCTAAGAGCAACTCCTCTCCTTCTCTTTCTCTTAGCGGTGATCACACTCCTAGTCCTAGTCTTCTCAGAAGCCGACTTTCAGTGCCACCAAACCCTCTGTCAACGTACTTCGGTCCTAGTCTCCTCAAGAGCCGATTGTAGTACCACGACCAAACACCAACACCAACACACATTCACAACATCAAAACATCTCTAAGATGATCTAAGTTCTCTCTAGAGAAAACATCTCTAAGAGCAACTCCTCTCCTTCTCTTTCTCTTAGCGGTGATCACACTCCTGGTCCTAGTCTTCTCAGAAGCCGACTTTCAGTGCCACCAAACCCTCTGTCAACGTACTTCGGTCCTAGTCTCCTCGGGAGCCGACGGTAGTGCCGCGACCACAACGGTTACGGAACCAGCCAAGCTAAAGTCATGCTTTAGCAAGATCTCAATACTTCCGGGTGATTTCGCTATGCTCAATCTGCAATATTGAGTATCGATTGTGTGGACAAGAAGAAGCTCAGCAAAAGTCCTCACCACGAGGCACAAAGAATCCCACGACGAGGTTAGTGCTCTCCTCGTCCACAATTGCTTGAAAGAAGTCAGGTCAAGGGACACCCCCGACGACCGCACCCGAACGGTGTTGGCACGCCCGCGCAGAAAAGAGACTGTTGACCAGCTGCAACAAAATTGGAGCCAAACACCTGGTACAATACAACATAAACCAAAAACACAAGTGAAACTCCCAAACTTTACAACATTTGTCCCACAGGTTATCAGAGCAATCTAAAGGAGGAAAAGAATTCAGAATACAAGTAGGTTCAACGATTAACCTACAATATGAAAACAACTGCAGTGGATGCTATGCCTCGAATCCTACTATGCCGAACTAGCTACTCTGCAGATTGGGCATTTGAAACCGAAGGGCCCAGAGGAAAAGTATATAAAAACATTAGCGTGAGTGGACAAAAAAAATAAGTAATTGCAAAATAAAAGGAGTTATACTTTCCCACATTTATCCCTTTGAAAATCCAATGCATGCAATAAGGGTAAAGGCAATTATCCTAAAATCAAGCATCTTGTAAAACCAAGCCAGCCCCGCTGGATAAGTGAAAACGTGACTACCCCGCTAGTCAAAGATAAATAAAGAGTATGGGGAAAGCGTTATCAATATACGATAAAAAGGGAGCCTCCCAGGCTCGGGTCAGAGTGTCAAACACTCTTAAGCATCCCATGCTCTGCTATACTCACCCACAAACACATAGTAAGCGGGGAGGAGTACTAATAGGCTAACTAGCAATAAATATGACGACCCAGGTATGGTGGGTTAAAATCACGAAAATCAAAAACATAAGGGCTTCCCCAATATCTCAAAAGAAGAAACTATAATAGCCAATGGTGTGACCCCGCACACCCAAAAATATTCTCAATTCACAAACCAAATGTGAGGTTAAAGTGAATCCATAAATCCCAATGAAAATCCCATTTTTGAAGATTTCTTGGGAAACTCAAAATCGACTAATAAATTTTGCTTTCAATTCCGGAAAACAATTCATCGAAAATCATTCTTAATGATGAGTTTAAATGGAACATAACAATTGCTAATCCGAAGTCCAATCGACAAATAATTCCATATTTAAAAGGATCACCAAGACTGTGACACTGACTTGTCACATTCAGAAGACTAGCATGAAAGTCATCTATTGATTCATTCTCCCTCATTTGCATGTTCTCAAACTCCAAGACAAGTCTCTGAAGTTTCTGGCCTCTAACCTTTTGGATGCCTTCATAAGTGACCTGAAAAAGATCCCATGCTTCTTTAGCATTGTCACAGTGGCTAATTCTCACCCTTTCCTTGGATAAAGCTGTGAATAAGGAATTCTGTGCCTTGAAATCACAACTTCTGTTCCGAACCTCTTCTTGTGTCCACTCTTGCCCAGGCTTAAGAACTCTTGTAGATGTCCCTTCTTCCTTCTTTGAGTCTTCATGTTTGGTTGGTGTTCCCATCCAATCTCAACGATGTTCCACATATTTTCATCCTGAGAGTAGAGAAATGCCCTCATCATGATCTTCCATTGTGAGTAATCTTCACCATCAAACAAAGGGGGGTAATTTATCAAACTAGAGGCTCTTTCACATTCACGTTCCATCCTATCCTCGGATCTACTAAAAAGCTTTAGAACCCACTCTGATGCCAATTCAAAATGCTAGGATGAACTTGTTTCTGAATATCGGGGATTGATAGCTATGTTAGAATCCCTACTGGGTAAATAACCAAAATTCACACAGAAAACACGAATTTGGTTACGCAGTGAAAATCTCAATTTGAGATTAAAAACATTGCGAGGCTCTTACTCTTGAGAACCCAAAAGATGTAATAAATCCACTAGTGGTGAAGAACAAGTTTCATACAAACACAACACAAATAGCGTTACACTCGGCTACAAACACTAGACTAACTAGATGAGGTGTTTGTCTTGATTCTTCATAACCTTCTTCGTACAACCAAGTTACCTAAGGTGTATTACTCCCAGGTGACTTGCACAATCTGAAAGAAAAAGGGCCACAATAGGAGGACCTGCCAAGCAAGGAATCAGGTATGGTTTGAGGATATGGTAACTGTTGAAATGAATTGATTTGGATTTGTATTGTTGTGTGTACTGTTGAATTGAATTGATGTTCATTTGACTTGATAGTGAAGTTATTTTGATTTGTATTTTGGGATCTTAGGGAGGAAATAATGTCCAGCAGGAGGAACAGGTGAATGTGCAAGAACAGGGTGTAGAGAATGTGCAACATGAGGAGGCTGTGCGTGTGGAAGAAGAGGGTACAGTGAATGTGACACAACATGAAGCTCACATTGCATAACAGCAAGAGTCCCAGCCTGCATTTTTGCCCACTAAGCAGTCCTAGACCAGTAGTTCTCAAGAAGGTTCATCCATGCCCCAATTTAAGCGTAGGAGGTTCAAATCACTTGCACAAAGAAATCCCAAGCCAAAGAATGCCACTCCATCACCAGCTACTTTAGATGAGTAGAGAATAGTTTTGGGATGAGAATGGATTTCTTTTGCTTTATTTCAGTTTCTTGTCTTGTTCACATAATGCACATCTATTTTTGTATGTTGCTGTTCCAAATTTGATGTCATTTGTGCCTTTTGAGACAACAATTGTCTTTGAAACTTTGTGGCAATGCAAGCTTTATTTCCGGTCATGTTGTTTTTATCAGTTTGGTTGTATAGTTTGTGCCATAGTGCCATAGTGTGATAAACAGAGCTTCAAAACTGAGTGACACTTCTTTTGGGTCGGGGTCAAAATATGAGGTGCCAAACTGATATATACTTTAGTTCTCTGATGGAGCGAATAACTATTCTATTCCAAATTGGAGGCAAATAGGTCAAAGGAAACCATTGACTTCAAAATTGGCAGCAAATTGGTCAAAGGAAAAAAAAGGATGGAATGTATATGTCATTGAAATGATGGCACTGTAATGTAGCTAACGGCTCCAGATACCAAAATTGAGTTGGGGTGATAACCTCATATACCAACCTGATAGTTTTAGAAGGTGAGCTGGTGAGGTACGAAAGTTTAGAATGACAAAAAGGTGATACACTGTTTGGGCCATTTTCCCTTATATATATGACTAGGTAGTTATCTCAAGTCAAAACATAAAACAATGGGGAAGTAGTAGTTAATGTATGCTTACTCATGATTCTTTGAATCCCATCAAGAGAAATTAGCCACATTTCTCAAGGCTACTCTCCACTTCTCCACCTTCTTTATATCATCACTGAACTTTTCTTTGTGCTTAGCAAGGCTTCAGCAAAGGTCCTCCCTTGATTCCGTACATCGGACGGTCCTCCCTTGATTTCGTACATCGGACGAATCCACATCAAAGAAAACTGGTAAAACTGTGTTACCCCTTGTTTCCATGGATTCCAAATTTTTTGCAAGTTCATCCAAGCACCAGGTGGAAAAGGCGTAGTTTGGTAAGAGAACGACGATGGCAATATGTGATTCTTTGATTGCATTGTCGAGCTTTAAAGAGATAATTGCTCCTATATCAAGATATCGGTTGTCCTTGAAAGTATAAATTGCTTGCCAGTGTTGCATTTCCGAGTGTCTTCACCCTTGAAACTCAAGAACACATCATGCTTCCATGGATGAGCTGATTCAGCTAAAGGAGAAGGTGTTGAGGTTCTTTGGGTGGTCAACGCCATTGGCTTCCAACGAAGAAGAAAACAAAGCCTCAAGTAAGACTAAGGAAACTACTCTGAAAATCAATATCTAGAGAGAACAGATTATATGAAAGGAAATAATTGAAGAGAATTAGAGGGAATGTTTGGAAACGAAGGATGCTTGATTAGCTAAGTTGCTAAAGGAAGGCTAGTAGTAGAAGACTCTTACTTTTCTTCTGATCACCTTCGCTGACTTTTGGGCGCTGGCATGTACTCTTTTCCAATGTTTGAATAAACCAGTAAATCAAATAAACAAGGGCTAAATACTAGTTACTACCCTGTGGTTTAGGTCCAAAATCAATTCAGTCCCTGAACTTCTAATTTCATCAAAAATACCCCTGCACTTTCAATTTTGATCTAATAGGTCCAATTCGTTAATATTATGTTATGAGTTCAAGTTATAGTTAGATTATTTGTTAAAAAACTATTTATTTTATAGTAGGACTCACTCCTAAATTGACTATGCAAGCCACCTCAACACCACATCATAAAACATAGGCCATATATGAGCCACGTTAACAAGTTAAATAACTTCAATTATTGGAAAACTAACAAATTGGACCTATTATATAAAAAATGAAATTGCAGGGGTGTTTTTGATGAAATTAGAAGTTCAGGGACTGAATTGATTTTGGACCCAAACTACAGTATAGTAATCAGTATTTAGCCCAATAAACAAAGTAGTTGTGATAGCCAAGGGTGGGCGCGGTGCGAGGCGATGCAGATTAAGGCTGAAACTGGAACCTGAACTGCACCACTTCTACCGGACTGGCCATTTTGCAAACTGCAACCGCATTTCAAATATGGTAAACCAATTAATCCGGTTACCACATTTTTCGGTGTAGTGCGATTCGGTTTCGGGTTGAACCCGATTATTGTTTTTACCTTTTTAAGTCCATAAAATGAGAGCCAAATTTTTACTATTTTAAGCCTCATTTGATTCTATGCAAGTATCCAACTTCCCAAAAAATTGGAAAAAGGTAAAATAAAACAAAGTTAGATAGAAATTATCCAAATTGTCTAAAAATGAAACAAAATGAAAAAATAAAAAAATAGTAAACCTAATTGCTGGGTCGATTTAGGGTTTAGAAGGTCGAGAGAGAATAGATTGAATAGTGATTGAAGAGAAAAGGTCCTGCTATTAGGTAACCCTAATTGTTGATCAGGTGCACTCAAGCCTACATAAACTTGGAGTTATAACTAATCAGAAAAATAATATATAAATAAAATAAATAAAGTGGGGAGGTGTAGTTTTAACCAAGGTTTTAAATATCGGTATCTTCATATGTATCGGTACTTTGAAAAATGGAGATATCGAAAATATCGGGGATATATAGGGGATACAGGGTAACAAAATGTCGTTTTTGAAAAAAGTCAATTTATTAGAAATTTAGAACTACATATAAATACATATGAATGTCAACTTCATCTACATTCAAAAAGAGACTCTAGGCGGTTGAAAAGCCGCTCGCTGGTTTACGAAAATGCAATAATCAGATCAAGACATATGACCCATATAGTGCGAATGAATCTCTTTAGAGCTGCCGACTGTTTCCCCTATAATGGGATAATAAAGATGAACCAAACTGGATGACTGATCATATACTTCTCCATATTGATTATATCCATAAGCATCATAACCAAATTAATTGTTGCCTTCATGAGATTCATTTGAGATCCCACTGCACTCTATGCCTAAACTGATAGAGTCAAAACTTAAGGCAATTGAAGAAACATCAGATGGGGTACTTTGATCATCAGTTGCACTTCTAGTCCTCCTCCCATATCGGGTCTTCTCTTGAGCACCATGACCAGCTGCTCTCACTCTGTGGTCTTCATCTTGGGTGGTATGATCAAAATTACCTTCACAGGTAAATTGGAATCCTCCATCCACATAAGATTGTCCATATTCATATCTTTCACCTCCACCACCTGTTCCGCTTCCACCCTCTCCACCATCATCAGAACTATCTGAAGTTGCTGTACCACCCCACGCATCATCACTATCTGAATTATCTTCTGGGTTTTTAACAACTTCTTCAGATAAGACTCTCTCTACGTTGATTCCAGCATTAGTTGCAGTTTCTACAACTTGTGGAAGAGGTCTTCCAGCTTCATCATCGACGTATGCATGCATAATCCAATCATGAAGTGGATCAATACCATTATCAAGCAGCTCGCTTGCAACATGAAGTAGATCTATATAGTTGTTTTCATTGACCACATTATTCTTTGCCTGTTTATCTCACCCAAAATCGCATTGAGGGTATTTCTCCTCACCTAGATTCTCCTTGAGGGCATTTTTTTTCCTCACCTAGATTCGCCTTGAAGGGATTTTCTACTCACCTAGATTCACCTTGAGGGGATTTCTCCTCACTTAGATTTGCCTTTAGGAGATCTCTCTTTACACAGAGTTTCATTTAGAGAATTACTGAGTTTATTTTTTTTTACCTCAAATTTTATAGATATTTCTTCACTTTATCGGGAATATATCGCAAATATCTAATATATCGGGGATATTTGATGATGTCGGAGAAATTTCGCAGAAACGGTAAAAGGTAAGATATTTACCCCCCTTGATATATCGGTCCGTCAAACAAAGGAGATATCGGGAGAGATATCAGAAATATCGCAGATATTTAAAACTTTGGTTTTAACTAGGCGGGTTAGGACCCGAAACCACAACCACACCGTATTCATGCAGGGTGGGGCGGTTTGAGAGAGAAGCGGCACCACTTTGCTTCGGTGAGAAATTGTGCGGTACTGTATTTGTGGTGCATCATGCCCACCCCTACTAGTGAGAGGTGCCGAGAATTATTCCCTCTTTTTTTTTTTTTCTTTTTTTCTTTCCCTCATTTGTGTGCTTGATAATTCTCAACTTGGTCACTGTTTTTTTGTTTTGCTCTAGAACTTGGTCACTGGTTACTTCCTTTCTTAAGACTGAGAAAGGACTAAATGCAAAATACCAGAGAAATAGAGGAACGCCCGGTATCTTGTTGGTGACTTTTCAAAATGAAGACGCAAAATTGGAAACATCCAAACCCGATCCTATACTTACTTTTGTTAAGCAATTGGTGTGGACTTGTGTCCTTTTTCTTCTTTTGGTTTTTGACTGGCCAAGGTGTGGACTTACGTGGTATATGGTAACAAAAAAGTGCGCAGGGATTTACTCTCCATTTGGCAATTTAAGGTATGGACTGGTCTTTTGTGAGAAGCCTCCCTATACGTCAGCTTGTACCAAAGAATTTCTTGGAATGCCAGATAGACGGACTCGATATTTTAAAGTAAAAGTCTGAAAGTTGAAAACTAGTTTTTTTTTTTTTTTTTTTGGTAAATAGTATTTGGGAGGGGGGAGGCAGGTCTCTTGGCACAGAAACTTTATGATCGACCGTTTGACCCGATTACCCGAGGCAGGCCTTTGTTGGAGCCCAACAAACATCTGGGCTCTGAGCCGGTTTACAATTAGAAGTAGACAAACCCCGTAACGTCCCAAAGCCCACACTACCCTCATTGTAGGGGTCGTCAACGGGCCGGGCCGGGCCCGGCCCGGCCCATTCATAGCGGGCTCGGGCCGGGCCGGGCTTTATTAAAAATCAAAGGATCCAAGCCCGTCCATATAAAGCGGGCCTTGCGGGCTTTTTCGGGCCGGGCCGGGCTTGGCCTTGCGGGCTTTTTTGGGCCGGGCCTTGCGGGCTTTATTTATAAATAAATATTTAAAGACACAAGTTTTTTTTTTTAATCTAGCTTTGGAAATTCAATGGATAATGATCAAATACAACCAAAGATAATATATCTATATAACTATATTGTACCCAAAAAAATCTATATTATATATAGATACTAATTTATTGATAAATAAATTTTTAAAGACACTAATTTTTTATAAACCTATATTTATATATCATACACTCCAAAGAGCAACCCCTATCAATTCAAAGAAAATGGAAAAACCGACCGTTGGATGGGTTTATTACAATAAATTATGAGTATGGTAAAAAATTTAGCCAATTTCACCATATTTTAGAATCCGATCGGATTGGTCAACCGTAGTCACTTATATGTTTTATTGGTTGACCGATGGCGTGGCAACCGCGAAACATGCTTATTTTTTCACATCACGTTTGTATATATTCCATCGATGGATGTGCGTGGACATAAGATAAAAAAATTAATTTTAATTACAAACACATTGGTGTATACCAATTTTATTCCTTTAGTTTATGACTTATACATTGCATTTAAATTGTTTAGGTTCATTCTAAAGCAACCATGAAGTAGAAAATGAATTCGGAGAAACCAACCGCTCGATGGAGAGATTGTAATGTTTTATGGTGATTGTAGAAAATCTAGCCAATTTCGTTATTGTTTCGAATTCGATCAACTAGGTCAAACGTAGTTACTCTTATAAACCTATATTTATATATCATACACTCCAAAGAGCAACCCCTATCAATTCAAAGAAAATGAAAAAACCGACCGTTGGATGAGTTTATTACAATAAATTATGAGTGTGGTAAAAAATTTAGCCAATTTCACCATATTTTCGAATCCGATCGGATTGGTCAACCGTAGTCACTTATATGTTTTATTGGTTGACCGATGGCGTGGCAACCACGAAACGTGCTTATTTTTTCACATCACGTTTGTATATATTCCATCGATGGATGTGCGTGGACATAAGATAAAAAAAATTAATTTTAATTACAAACACATTGGTGTATACCAATTTTATTCCTTTAGTTGTATGACTTATACATTGCATTTAAATTGTTTAGGTTCATTCTAAAGCAACCATGAAGTAGAAAATGAATTCGGAGAAACCAACCGCTCGATGGAGAGATTGTAATGTTTTATGGTGATTGTAGAAAATCTAGCCAATTTCGTTATTATTTCGAATTCGATCAACTAGGTCAAACGTAGTTACTCTTATAAACCTATATTTATATATCATACACTCCAAAGAGCAACCCCTATCAATTCAAAGAAAATGAAAAAACCGACCGTTGGATGAGTTTATTACAATAAATTATGAGTGTGGTAAAAAATTTAGCCAATTTCACCATATTTTCGAATCCGATCGGATTGGTCAACCGTAGTCACTTATATGTTTTATTGGTTGACCGATGGCGTGGCAACCACGAAACGTGCTTATTTTTTCACATCACGTTTGTATATATTCCATCGATGGATGTGCGTGGACATAAGATAAACAAATTAATTTTAATTACAAACACATTGGTGTATACCAATTTTATTCCTTTAGTTGTATGACTTATACATTGCATTTAAATTGTTTAGGTTCATTCTAAAGCAACGATGAAGTAGAAAATGAATTCGGAGAAACCAACCGCTCGATGGAGAGATTGTCATGTTTTATGGTGATTGTAGAAAATCTAGCCAATTTCGTTATTGTTTCGAATTCGATCAACTAGGTCAAACGTAGTTACTCTTATAAACCTATATTTATATATCATACACTCCAAAGAGCAACCCCTATCAATTCAAAGAAAATGGAAAAAACCGACCGTTGGATGAGTTTATTACAATAAATTATGCGTGTGGTTAAAAATTTAGTCAATTTCACCATAGTTTTGAACCCGATCTAATTGGTCAACCGTAGTCACTTATATGTTTTCTTGGTTGACCAATGGCGTGACAACCTCGAAACGTGCTTATTTTTCACATCACCTTTGTATATATCCCATCTATGGATGTGCTTGGACATAAGATACAAAAAATTAATTTTAATTACAAACACATTGGCATATACCAATTTTCCTCCTAAAGTTGTATGACATACATTGCATTTAAATTGTTTAGGTTCATTCTAAAGCAACCATGAAGTGGAAAATGAATTCAGAAAAACCAACCGCTCGATTGAGAGATTGTAATGTTTTATGGTGGTTGTAGAAAATTCAGCTAATTTGGTTATCGTTTAGAATTCGATCAACTAGGTCAAACTTAGTTATTCTTATAAACCTATATTTATATATCATACACTCCAAAGAGCAACCCATATCAATTCAAATAAAATGGAAAAACCGACCGTTGGATGAGTTTATTACAATAAATTATGCGTGTGGTTAAAAATTTAGTCAATTTCACCATAGTTTTGAACCCGATCTAATTCGTCAACCGATTACCGATATGTAGAAATATATATATGCACATATTCTATATAGAATAATAGAAGTATAAGAACTTCCACACACACACACACACACACACACACACATATATATATATATATATATATATTATATTATATATAAACACACACATAAAAATATACATATATATAAACACACACACACACACACATATATATATATATATACTCTATATATATATTATATATAAACAAACACACACACACACACACACACATATATATATATATATCTCTATATAAATACACACACACACACACACACACACACACATATATATCTCTATATATATATATTATATATATAAACACACACACATATATAAATATATATAAACACACACATATATATAAATATATATACATATATATAAACACACACACACACACACACACATATATATATATATATATAAACACACAAATATATATATCTATGTGTGTGTGTGTGTGTATATATATTTATAAACACACACACACATAACTACAAATATATATATATATATATAATATTTTACGGGCTTTTACGGGCCGGGCCTAGCGGGCCTTTGGCGGGCCGGGCCGGGTTTTTGCGGGCTTTAGGCGGGCCGGCCCTCGGCCCACCAAGGCGGGCTTTTGCGGGTTTTTTGACGGGCCGGGCCGGGCTAAAAGCCCTCCGGGCCGGCGGGCCTCCATCGGCCCACTTGATCCGCGGGCTTTTTGATGAGGCCTACCTCATTGAATTGGTCAAGTGGTAGGACCCGCAGGTATCTGCAATTAAGCCTCGAGATAACTTAGGGCATCTCCAACAGACTACTTATTTCAAATAAATTAAATATTTAGCTAATTTTAGGCTAAAATTATACTCCAGCAGAATACCTAAACAAAAGTTAAATTTAACTTTTGCTAAATTCTCTAGCTATATTTAGCTAGAGACGAGAGAGAATTTAATTAAAACCTAAATTTAACTTAAGATTTAGGTATTCTGCTGGAGCATAACTCAATAATTAACTAGCTATATTTCACATTTAGCTACTTTTAGCTATGAATATAAGTATCACTGTTGGAGATGCTCTTGGACACTCATAAAGTTGGCACATTTCACATGCACTCACATAAGCCCCGCAAGACCCCGACATTCAGCAACCTACCAACAAGAGATAAACTGACAACTCTGAGGGTGGAACCTTAGATGGGGGTGCCAACCAAGGCAAGATTGGCAAAAAGATTCCTGCCAACCCTTGTTGGTAGTTGAAAACTGGTTTGATGCCATTAGAATTTAGTCAATTTTCTCAAAAGTTTGTCACTTTTTATGTATTGAAATAATAAGTATTAAACAGAGCACGGATCCTCTTCCACTGCTAATCAATGTTGATTACTCTAGTGCTATGTCTACAAGTATACGACTGTATCTTAAAGCACAAACTCTGGACCAAAAAGATTCCAAATTCCTCAAACACCCAAAATTGCTACCCAGAACTAAACCTAGCTACTAAGCCATACCCCATTGATACAGAAACTGGCTAAACTTAAAGAAGGAAAAACACCTCCATTGGTATCACGTAAAGTCAAAACCTCATAGTTGGGAAGTTGCAAGACTTGCTGTTATCTTGTCACACTTGATTGAAGTTTCTGAAAATTTCCTAGAAAAACAAGACTTCTAAGGTCCAAGAAGTCTGACTTGAATTAACACATTATTAAGAAATTAATTAGCATGAAGACAAGAATATGAACTCATACAGATGCATTTCAAGATTACTAGAAACAAGAAGCACTTGACCAAAGACTAGACCTTGGAATGTCTCAGTAGAACTACAAAATACATTCAAGATCAGTAGTTACATGTATGTTTGTGCCCTTTCCTATGGTTCAGGGGGTGCAGCAAAGTACGCTGCTGCTATGCTCCCTCCACCCCTGCCTTTAGTCCTACACCACAGTACTATCATTTTCCATATTTTGTTGCTAACTGAACACAGAATTCTAGAAATACAGAGACAAAATGGAATGATTTACATATTACAGTAATAAAAGAGGATAGATATATAGAGAACGTTAGTAAAGAATGTAATGATATCTCACGGGCATTATGCATTAACATTTCGTGAAAGAGAACATAGAAAGTAAGTATTGAATTGGATCATGGTCTTAGACTTCTACTTCTAGTCTTCTACTCATTACTCTTAGAAAATTAATTTACAGGACACTAAAAATTGCAACAATATTTACTATTTGTAGGAATGAATGTGAGCAGTTAGAAGGAATGAGGACAACAAATGAAATGGAATATTGAAGAGAAATTTCAAACCAACCAAAGCAACATCTTGATCAGCCTTGTCTTCACAACATCAACATGGCATCCTAACGGAGACAAAGATAGCCCTGGCCAAGGCGCCACAAATCTTGTGGTGGATGGGCTCCTCAAGTACTGAATGGAAGAATAGAGGAAGACCATTGTCGCCAAAGAGACCACTAGCAGCCCAGCTGTACAAGAATCAGAACCAGAAAGAGGTAGTTCCTGTAGCATAAAATGAATACAACTCGTTACGGTATATGTATTTTCCACATATCTCATAACTTATAAATACTCTCTGCTATAGAGTATAAACTAATAATCCTTGACAAAAGATAAAAAATAAATTAAAAACTAATCACAACTTGAATTAATGTCATCACATTGTTACTATGTTGGTTGTAGCATGATCAACCTTGAATATGGGAGTGATGAATCTAAACGATTGGATTATAAGATTCCAAGAAGTTTATTCGTGTATGCAATTTTGTATATAACTTTTCTCTTACAGGACAACGATGTTTTGGGTAGATTGTCCATAAATTAAGGATACTTAAACCAATGTAGGAACCTATGCGACATTGATATACCTAGCAAAGTTGTAATCCAGCAATGCAGTAACAGCAAGCTTGTGGTTTAAAATTTTTTCTTAGAAAGAAAAGGGCTTACATGCATGGATAAATACATACCAATCAAAGATATACTTTCTGAAACAAAATAAAAGTTACAAGAGTCTACATGAGAATAAGTCTGTCAATGAGGAAAAACATGTTTAACATAAACAATTTATTGAGGTTACGAATTATGACTACAACAATTACTCAACATGGTATTGTACTATTGTTAGCACAATTTACACAACTACGCTTCGTTTTTTTTTTTTTGGAGAAATGCATAAGTTTAATTATTTGGATATTTGAGCCACATATAAAGGCAATCTCAAACTTAGGGCTTTACTGGTTGATGAACCTTTTATATACGGATACACAAATATAAATTAGGGGGACTGGGCTAATCAAATCAGTTAATGGAACCTACATTAGACATAAACCATTTATATAAATCACATAAACATACCTCCCCATAGATCGATTAGTATTCATGCCTCGAGTCTTTTGAAAAATGATTCTTTGTTAGGGCTACCACTTGCAATTGCACATCTTGGACCTTCCCCTTCCTCTGCTTCGTCCTTGTCACAATATTCACAAGATGTTGGTTGTTCCATTGAGGAGGTTTTTCAAATCTTGCTCGTACAACAATCGAGCCCCACAGCTCTTCACACAATACGAGCATGGAATAGGATTATTAATCCCGTGATTAGGCTTGAATGATAACCTAATAGAGCAGCTTGTGGTATCCTGGATTTGACCACGACCCATAAAAAACACCCAAAGATGATCTCCCATCGTATGGTCTGGTAAACCCTGAGCGGTATCAATCAGATGGTTTGGTAAAGCGTGATCGGCAACAATCCAAGTCGAAAAACATTGAATTGGCAATCTACCGGCAAAAACAACACAAAACACAGTGCCCATCCACTCTGATGTACATGATTCCCGATCCGGAGGCAGTTCCACAGTCAATGAATCTCCTTCGCTTTGAGTATCGAACCAGTCTGAAATTTTACTTCCAGGACTTACAATATTGAATGACGGACCGCGGTGGTGGGGGCATTCGAATAAGTGAAGAGAATCGGGAGCGATCCCCTACACCAAAGAAATAATTATCCATGTTCAATATGAGAGAGAGAGAGAGAGAGGGGGGGGTGAATACCTGAGCGGCCAATCTCCTTAGCGTTGAAAATATTCCATTATTGAAGCCTTCATTGTCAATCAATCCAAAGCAATTGACAGCACGTAAATTAAAGCGCCTCAATTTGGGGAATCTGCCCTGCTGTGATGGTTCTGACAACATTTTTAACGAATCACAATCGTCTGCATATACTTGTAATCTCTCATTCGATGGGAGATCCGGTAATTGTTCAAGCCTTTTGCACCTCCGCAAATCAATGTACTGAAGCTTAGAAAGGCATTTAATGCTTGCAGGAAGACTATCAAAATTATTTCCAGCAAGTGTCAAGAAAGATAGAGATGGAAAGCAGTAGTCAATATCGTCCGGGATAACACACAGATTGCAATCACTTAGACATAACAAGGACAAAGACGGAAAAGCCCTTGGAGTTGGCGACAAGCACAAATGCTCTGGACTCTTTCTTTTACATAAGCCCGTAGAGCCCATAAGCTTCCTTTTCATAGATGATAAACGTCGCAAGGCTGGGGGTTTTTCAGACACTGTCTCCCACATATTTTCTACAGATTTCTTAAGCTTTGGGCATCCACCCATACGGAGTGAACGAAGAGACTTCAGTTTAAAAATTGCCGTACCCGGGAGACTCTGGAGACTTTTGCTATCATATATAATCAGACCAGTTAGGCCAACCAGATGTTCAATTGATGAAGGTAGTTCCTCAGTAGCGGTCCCATGTGCGACAAGGATTGACAAATTTTTCATCCCTTCTCCAAAATCTGGAATCTTTACTTTTGAGCATGCCGACAGGCTGAGATACTTGAGAGAATCCATTTCAATCTTACGTGGGAAACTCTTAACATTTTTACATTGATAAAGTATCAACCGTTTAAGCTTCTTGTGGACTGCAATGGATTGATGGACCTTAACTAAACCGTCACAATTTAAAAGATACAACTCCTCAAGATTTGGAATACCTGTGAACTCTGGGATCTCCTTCAAGTTTTTGGACTCACTAAGATCCATATGTTTCAAGTTAGGCAAGTCCTGTACAATGCATAGAACAAATAATTACCTTAGGAAAACCTAAAATTATATTTTGAAGTTGAAAACATTATCAACATTGTTACCTGTCTTCCGTCCCAAAGCCGGACAAGATTGCTTCTTCGCATCTTCAGTACAGCAAGCATACTTGGCCGGAAACTAGCTGGAAGAGATTTGGAAGGATACCAATTCCATATGAGAATTCTCAAGGAATTTGGGAGGAATTTGGGGACTGAACTAATTATTAAATTATCAAATTCAAGAAACTTTAGTTTGGGCATCCTAGAGAAGCATTCAAAATTCCAGCTTGAATCTGCCTCTTCTAAACAAGGTAAACATAACCGTATGCCTTTGATTGCATCTGTTCCCTGATATTAATTCAGAACAAAGGAAAAGTTAATTCCACACAGGTCTAATATATATCATGCTAAAACAAAATGTATTTTTTATTTTTAAATTTAAACTTGGATAAGTTATATACTTACCGTATTTCCCGTGAATACAAGAAAGATGTCCTTACGATGACACAAACGGCTGCGAAGACCAGGCTCCTCGCGAGAGTCTTGACGAACAATTTCCCATGCCATTTCTTCTATCAAACCATGCATCCCAACATTGTCGTACTGATCAATAGTTAAGAGAGATTTCTCGATAAGAACATTTATCTCAATAAGACAATTATAGTCATAACAATATTCTAGCAGTTGATTAACTCGCCCCTTCTTCACCCCCTTGTAGAAGAATGCAATGTCCAAGAATATCTTCTGTTGCAGATCATTCAGGGCATCATAACTTAATTTGAGTGAATCGAAAATTGTCGGATTAGGAATTCTCCTTAGTGACTCCGATGTACTATTCCACTCCTCTAGCTTTCTCTGATACAAAGAACTTCCCAGAGTTTTAAGAGCTAATGGAAGCCCTTTGGAATAATATACAAAACTCTTGGAAAGCTCTAAAAACCCTTCCTCTGGCTGATATTTTTTGAAGGCTTTGTGACTAAAGAGCTCAAGAGCATCACTGACATTTAGCCCCACTAGCTCAACTGATAGTTTTATATCATTCTCGACGAGCACACGTTTATCTCTAGTTGTAACAATGATTCTGCTTCCATCACCAAACCAAGATTTATCTAGAGCCACTTTTTCTAGGATGTCACAGCTATCAACATCATCAACAACAAGAAGAACCTTTTTATTAGACAGGCATTTTCTAATGAAAAAGGTTCCTTTGTAAACATTCCAAACTTGTGAAACATTTCCCTTCAAGACTGAGAAAAGAACCTGTCTTTGAAGTTCGACTAGTTGACCATGAAACTTCTTGGCATCAACAAGAAACTCAGCCACTTCAAAATGATGGGAAATTCTCTCGAACACTAGCCTAGCAAGGGTAGTCTTACCCACTCCACCCATACCCCATATTCCTATAAATCGAACATCCTTCTCCTCAGGAGCTAAAAGCAAACCCATTTGCCGGAGTCTAAATTCAATTCCGACTAACTTTTCTTTGGAATCTGACAATGTGATCGTAGGAAGCACTTTCTCCCACACACGTTTCACAATGACTTCTATAAGCTCACTTTCACATCTAACAGAAAAATAGACAATCATCAAGCTAATAATATATATGTATATAGTAGAACATTGCTATAACAAGTCAAAACTTAAAAGACAACAAACAAGGGGTGAAGATGTAGTGCTTACTTATAATTCTTTGCATCCCATCCAGAGAGATTGGCCACTTTTCTTAAAGCCTCTCTCCACTTCTCCACCTTCTCTGGGTCGTTACTGAACTTTACTTCATGCTTAGCAAAGGCTTCAGCAAAGCTGCTCCTTTGATGTCGAACGTCGGATGGATCCACATTAAAGAAAACCGGCAGAATTCTCTTATCTCCCGTTTTCATGGACTCGATAATTTTGGAAAGTTCATCCAAGCACCAAGTGGAAGAAGCATAGTTGGGTGAGAGAACAACGATGGCGAGATGTGATTGTTCGATTGCTCTCAAGAGCTCCGGAGAGATACGAGCTCCGATTTCAAGCTCTCGGTCGTCCTTGAAAGTCTTGAATACTAGCCGGTACTGCAGTTCCCGGTATAAATGGGAGACGAAACCCGTGCGGGTGTCTTCACCCCTGAAACTCAAGAAAACATCGAAATTCCAACGGGGAGGTGGTTCAGCCCAAGCACGAGATGGGGAGGCTCTGTGGGTGCTCAAAGCCATTGGAAACCACCAAGATCGAAAATTCAGGTCTAGGGAAAACCACTGTGAACTGTGAAAACTGGAAGAGGAAAGGAAAGCTAGTTGCAGAGGAAACCTCTCTGAAAAATGAAGAGTGAATGGCCAGTGTAGGAATTAGAGAGAGAGAGAGAGAGAGAGAGAGAGGGAGGCAGAACCGCGTAGTGAGATAATTAGACGCGTTTTCTTGACTTTTCCTTCTTTTTCTTCGCTCCTTCCTAAAGTTGTGGGCCTTGGCGTATACTTCCACTTGATTCTCGTTCGATCATAATTCATTTATGGGATAATGACCACATACACTCTAAATACCAAATAAAATACCAAATACAACCACATAAAATATCAAATACAACCACATACACTCCACCAACTTATTTTCAACCTTACTCACACAAAAGTTTTCTCTTTTTCTCCAAACTATTCATTTCACTTAATGTTTATCCCATTAATACCCCTCTCTCTTGCTTTTACTAATTTTTCTTTTATTTTCTTTTGATGAAACGTGGTGGGCCCATCCTGAATTTATTTGTCTAGATATAATTGCAACTGAAGAATTGCATCCTCTACTCAACGGTAAACAGTAAAATTTTACTATTCATAATTTCGATCGTTGACAGACTTGAATTAGTTGCTATTTGTAAAAATACTAGCAAAGAGTTGAAGAAAGAAAGAGAAAAATTGAAAAAACTGAAAAACTATAGAGAAAGTCTTAATAGAGAAACTCCCAACTACTGGGATATTATTTATAGACTCCAAACTAGGATCTATAAATTAGAAGAAGATATTGATAATCTTTTATATGTTCTAGAAATAGAACAAAAACCGCTTGATTATTTGAGCATTGGTTAGATCCGCACATCGCTGGTATTAGAGCTTGTAAAATAGCTCAAAGGAGAACCCCTTCTTAATGGGGACAATGTCAGAATTGTTATTAGAGAAAGTAAATTCTCTATTAAATTCCTCTGATGAGAAATATCAGAGGCTGTTACTAGAATTATCTAGATGCCAATCTCATCTAGAAAAATTACCTACTATAATCCACCAATTGGAAAGATTGGAAAACAAACTGGATTATATCAAGGAACTTCCAAAAACAGAAGAAGAAAAACTGACAGTTGTCAGTAGAAAAATCAATGAACAGCAAAAAACGCTAGATTCTATGAAAATTATACTGAAGGACAAGAAAGTGCCTACAGTAAAAAAGAAAACTAATGGATTCAAACCATTAGAAAGGCCAGACAAGAATCCTGTTCCAAACATGATTTTTCTGGATCCTTCAACTAGTTCTACTAGTATTCGGTATGAAAATCCGAAAGAAACTCGAGATGTTAAAATGATAAGCATCTTCGGGAAAAAGAAAGGAGTACAACTCCTAAATGCCGAAGAATTTGAATATAATGAAATCGAGCATGAGGTAAAAAACGCCTCAATTCCAAAGTTAGATTTCAAACAGATATACAAAAGGGGAACATTTGACCTGATGGACAGCCATAATTTCAAATTACTTGAATTCACAACCCCTTCTACAACAGGAGAAACAGATCTTCTACTGATCACTCCAGCTGAAGTTGCCAGAGCACAAGCAAAGAAGTATCAATTTATGCACATTGGAGCAGTCCAAGTCGGCATAAAGCTTTTGGCAAGAGAAGGCATCAACTACTCAGTCCTATGTGTCCTGCAAGACAACAGACTGACAGATTTTCAAGCTAGTTTGCTGGGAACTTTAGAAGCATCTCTATGCAATCAAGTGGCATATTTCAACTACTTCCCCAACTTCTCAACCAGCTTGAAGGATGCAGCCCACTGTCTCCGACTGAGAGTCAAGACAGATGGCATATCAATGAAAAATGATATGCAAGAATTGGCAATAGTATACAGAATATACTATAAACTGATGAGCACTACAGTAGAACCAAAGACACGGATTTCCAACATCCCTGGGCTTACTACTGGATTCCTCACCAGTCAGAAGAACCATTCACAACAGATTCACAAGGTTACTTGGAATGAAGTAACTTTTCCTATTGAATGGAAATTATCTTGTCCGAAGCTACCAGCAGAAAGTGCAAAAGCTAAAATTTATGAAAGTAGAAAGACTGGAGAAATCAGTCTAAATTTTGACAATCACAGAAAAAGTGATGTCGGTCCTGAGAATCTCAGGATAAACAGGAATCTTCTCAGGAGAAGCTACAGCACTAGAGAAGCTAGTGTAGCAAGTGTCAGTGGTACAAAACCCACTATTGAAGATCCTATTACTGAAGAAGAACTGGAAGTTGATCTAAACAGACTAGTCCAGATGTTCAGAGCTGAGAGGCTCTATGAGTTTTATGAAGAAGCTGAGAATTGCGAAAATCCTGAACGATTAGAAAAACTAATCGAAGAAATGCAAAATTTCAATCCAGGAAAGGAAAGGAATCTCCTTCCCTACCAGGATATAGAAATGGAAGAAGGAGAGAGCTCCAAAACTTCCATCATTCGAGAAAAAGGAAAGATTAAACTTCCTATACAGAAGGCCCCTACGGGTAGAAATGGAGAAAGAAATTCTCAAAGATTTGTCCCAGAGGAGAAGATACCCAGAGTACCAATTTCCAACTATGGAATTTGGCTAGATCTGGATAAAGCTCTAGACAAGAGAAAAACTCTTGACCAATGGGTAGACAGCCTGATGATGGCCTCTGCTCTTACCCTTGGAAAATTTGAAGCTCCTGATCTTCAGATGTACTTTGAAACTACTCTCATCGGGGTAGCAAAAAAGTATTACTTCTCTTTCAAAGAGACAGCCAGAGGAAAAGAGTGGCTGGAAGAAATCAAGACTTCAAAGTCTCCGTATGATTTTGTAGTACCCCTGTACGATCAGTTCTGTGGAGATCTCTCAAATTTGAGTGAAAAAGCCAAAGAAATGGCAAAATCTAATATCTATGCTCTCAAGATATGTGACATGAGATATTTCGAAGAATACCGGAATGAGTTTCAGGAATACTACTGTACAATTGGTGAACTAGAGAATACTGATCTAGTTAATCTGTTGCACAGAAAGCTCCCTGAACCATGGAGAACAGCTGTGAGAGAAAGCATAGCTGAGAAACCAATTGAAAGATTTTCAGTTGGAGGAATTGCCGACAGAATCAGGCAATTACTGAAAGAGCAATGCAAAGCCAATCTTAGAGCTAAGATGGCCAGGAAGCAACTCAGAGGAGTTGAAAATTTCTGCTATGGAATATTGGATATGCCCACAAACTGGGGATGTCATGAAGCAAAGTTCCACAGAAAGAAGAAAGAAAAATATTACTCTAAAAAATTCAAAAAGAGTAATCAGAAGAAGAATTGAAAATTCAAGAGAAGTTCCAATTACAAGAAACAGCAGGATGAAGATCCTAAAAAGAAATTCTTCAAGAAAAAGAAGAATACTCATCAGCATAAACAACCAAGCAAGAAAGCTTGCAGATGTTGGTTATGTAAAGCTGAAGGGCACTATGCCAATGAATGCCCGGAAATGGGTAAAAGATCTACTAAAGCTCTCTTCGAAGAATATGAGCATATAGTAGAATCAGCAAACATGAAAGGCTATGAAATAGTCTATTCCGATGATGAAGATGACGACAGGTCAGTTTACTCTGCCTAGTCTGAAGACGAAACTTCATCTGAGTCTGAGACAGATTCTGAAGTAGAGTACTTCGAATCCAGACAAATGAATGTTTTGAGAATCAAAAATTGGGAAGAAAGCAAGACAGAAGCCTTAATGTCTTCTTATCAGGTGAACCCTTGTACATTCGTTTGTGACTACTGCTTTTGTCACGAAAAGAATGGTCTCCCTATGTTTTGTGAAGAGTCAAAAAAGACTTATCACAAAGAATGCTTCATAGCTGAAGCAAGAAGGAAAACCAAGAATGGCCTTGTCAGCCAACTGGTTGAACAAGAATATGAAGAATACTTCTCTGAATAAAAGGAGAAAGAAGAAGAAAAAGAAGTAGAAACTCTGTTCCAAAAAATTATGGAACCTTCTCCTCCATCTTCCTCGAAAAAGGAAGAAATCCTCGATAAAGAAAAAATCGATGAAAAAGAAAATTTTGAACTGGTTGAACCACCAGAAATTGTTCCAGAATAATGTAAACCATTCATTCCCAAGGAGTAAGCTCAGGAAAATGAGCTTCATCAATCAAAAGTCGTCTCTACTAGTAGATACAGCAACTACATAGAGATTGGACTAAAATTCCCTGATCACAAAAAATATCATCTACATGCTTTTGTAGATAATGGATCAGGATTTACTGTTGCAAAGAGATTTGCAATTCCAGATGAACTCTGGAAAGAAGATAAGAAAAAATCTGCTACTGGTGTTACATTTGATGGGAGCCATCTCACCATGAAAAAAGTAGCAAAAAATGTTCATATCACCATTGGTGGAGGAACATTTATCATCCAGAATGTTTGGCAATCTGAAGGCCAAGGATCTGATTTCCTGTTAGGAAATGATTTTATTCTCCAACAGAGATTCATTCAGGATGAAGAAGCGATAGGCTTCAGAAAAGGAGAACGGGTGTTCTGGGCAGACCGACTCACACAAGCCAAAAGTGTGGTAGGTCCCGGTTTTACTACTCAACATCAGAGATCGCAACAGAATAGTGGTGATCTTACCTACAAACCCAAATTTGAGCCTATACTCCAAATCAAACAACAAGAAGAATTACTTGTTGAAGAATCCTCTGAAGAAGAAGAAGAAGAAGAAACTAGTGAAAATGAAGAAGCTAGTTTCATCCATGAGCATAACCTCAAGCACTTCCAGAATAAGCTTGAGTCTCAGAAAGTTCCCACTCTTGAAAAAATCAAGAAACTACTCGAACAAAATATCGATGTAGATCCTCAAAAATTTTGGGAAAAAGACCCAGTGGTCTGTGAATTAAAATTGCATGACATGAATGCTATCTGCCATGTCAAAGCCATTCCTCATTACAAAGAAGAAGATCAGAAGGAATTCAGAAAAGATATTGAAGATCTCCTGAACAAGAGATTAATTCAACCGTCCACTAGCCCTCATCATGCTCCAGCATTCTACGTGAGAAATCATGCAGAAACTCTACGAGGAAAAGCTAGAATGGTGATTGACTACAGAGATGTTAATAAGAAAACTGTCAAAGACGGTTATCAAATTGCTCAAGTAAGAGTATTGATCAACCAGCTCAGAGGAGCTAAAGTCTTTTCGAAATTCGATGCAAAGTTGAGTTTCTGGCAGGTCAAGATGTAGCCTGAGAGTATTCCTCTCACTGCATTTGGAACTCCACAAGGACATTACGAATGGTTAGTAATGCCTTTTGGTTTAAAGCAAGCTCCCTCAATCTTCCAAAGAAAGATGGACAACATCTTCAAGCATGTTGCGGAGTTCTGCGTCGTCTACATAGATGACATCCTAGTCTTCTCCAAAAACAGAGAAGAACACATGAAACACCTCTATGAGGTAGTAAAGCTGATAGTTCAGCATGGAATTATCCTAGGAGAAAAGAAAATCTTCTTTATCCTAGATGAAGTTGATTTCCTAGGAATAAACATCAAAAATGGGGTCATAAAACTCCAACCCCATATCCTTGAGAAGATCTGGAAGTTCCCAGATAGAATTCCTGATGCTAAGAGTCTAGAGAGATTCCTTGGTGTCATAAATTATGGGAGAGATTTCATTCCCAAAATTTCAGGGTTAACAGCAATGTTATCTCCTAAAACAAGTTCCAAAAGAAAATGGAACTTCACAGAAGATGATGAAAAAATAGTGAAGCAGATAAAAAATCTCTGCAAAAACCTCCCTCCTCTTCAACAACCAGAAGAGAATGATGAAATTATCCTCCAAACAGATGCGAGTGATAATTACTGGTCTGGTGTAGTTCTGGCAAAAACGCCTGGAACTAACATCGAAAAGATTTGCAAATTTTGTAGTTTCAAGTTCAGCCCTGCAGAACTGAATTATCCCACAGGGGAAAAAGAAATTTTGGCTGTCAAGAAAACGATTTTAAATTCTCCAGCTTTTCTTGGAAAACCCTTTACTGTCCGCACCGATTGTGATAGAGTAAAGAATTTCAAAAACTTCAAACTTGATAAAGCTGCTGATAGAGGAAGATTAGCAAACTGGCAATTATTTCTTAACCAATATGATTATAATGTTGAATTAATTGCAGGAAACAAGAACTATCTTCCAGACGCATTGACCAGAGAAATGGCAATGTTTAGCCAAAAAGAAGACGATGAAGGTCGTAATCCCAGAAGCAGAAGAACTGGAAAAGAACATGAACCTGAAGAAGAGCCCATGGAAACCAAAGAAAAAATTCTTAAAAGGTTTCTGCTAAGTCCAAAAGGCTTGGCCACAACTGATCAATCCCAGGGTAAAGGATTGGCTAGCCCGTCTCAAACGGCAGACGGTAAAGGCTCATCAAGACCGTTAATGGCTGTTGCTTTGCCAAAAAGCAGACCAACTCCAAATGGAGTTATAAATGTTTTTAATTATGAATTAAGAACTTTTGATACTCCTGTGTTCAGAACTGGCAGGAGACTAGCTTATCATCAGAAGGCAATCTTGGATAATCTTTTATTTGCCTTCCAAGAAAGAAGCAGTGGTCTGATGTTCCCAGCTCACTTTGCTTTAGCTGAAGAACCTCTATGAAAATGCTAGGCCACAGTTTGAGGAACTCCATACACAGCAGAGTGCTGTAAGAAAAGATAAAATTCTCTTCCTAGAAAGTGCTAGGGTTCCGATCATGGCACTCAATGAGTCAGATTGGTATGAATTCCACAATCTGATAGGAAGGCATAATCCTGAAAATCTAGTTCCCCCAACTCTCTTTATCATTGCAGGACCTTATGTTGGGAGATACTTAGTCAATGTTCAGAGTGAACATCCTCAAGAACACAAGCTCTGGCTTGTTGAAAATGGTTTTGTCCATAACCTGTGGACTAAAAGAAATGATGATCTTAGAGGTTTGCCGCCCATTATTGTCAACACAGTAAAAAAACATTAGAAAAAATGACTGTATACTTCGTCTGAAGTTCAGATCCACTCCTCCAGAATGGATCCAGAAGGCAAACGGTGAAGTTGAATATATTCCTCCATATCATTATGTGAGAATCATTCAAAGGAAATATCTTCAACCAACCTGTGTAGGGTACAATGGCCAGCCAAACTCAAGTATTCCATGGATGAAGGCCATGACTCTAGAATATATCAAGAAGATCATCTCTGAAGATGTCCACAATACCTTCCTGGCAGCAGGAGAAAAAATTATTATCACTGCTTACGATCATCCTGACGTAGTCAGCAGTGACCTATTCCTATCTATTACCAGAAAGGAGATAGACTCGATACTGGCATGCTTGCATTGGGTGGAAAAGCTTGAAACAGACAACCACTACAAGATGTATGTTGATACAGATGTCGAAGACAATGCAACAACTGCTCAAATGGCCCAGGCAGATAACGACTCATTTGTCCTTGGTCACAATTCAGAAACTGACGAGAACATGTGAAGCAGCAGGTGTAGAAAAACACCGAAAGTACTTTTGGACTTTTCCTAAAAGCTACTTTTGCTTTTCGAAAAAGAAAGGTGAAAAACATTTCACTTAAAGGAATCTGCTTTTCCCCGTCCGACCTCCACCAACAGGAGCACTCAGGAAAGCAGGAAATCACGGAGTCGTTCTGTACATTTTATGGTTTTGAATTGTAATTTGAGTTCCGCTCCCTATATAAGGAGCCTTAGCTTCTCTTAGAAAGCATTCGAAAAAACCTCTAGATCAGTTCTAGAAGAAAAAAGAAAGCCATAGTAGTAGTGTGCTCTTCCTTCCTGTCGAGTGTGAAGAAGTGTGCTTTCATTTCAAGTAAGTACTGTAATCATTCTTATGGATAGCTAAACAGCTTCTTAGCTGTTTACCTGAGAATGAGGCTCTGAATTCCTAGCTTGTAATTATGTTTATATAAATAATTTCAGTGTGTTCACCCACTTCATCAAATTTTATTTTAGCAAGTTAGTTTCTGTTATGTTTCTTTTATCATGTTCAGCCAGTATCTTATATTTTCTTTAAGTTCAGAGTTTCTGGTTATTAGAAAAATTTTCCTCAGCTTAGGATAGAAACAAGCAGCAGTGATTCCGCATGTTAAAGTAACCGTTAGGTGAAAAACTTGAGCATGTTGAAGGCTAGTTTTGTTTTTCTCAGAAGTTGGAACAGGGTTTTCTAAGAAAAAGTGAGTTTTGAACCCAAAAGTCAGCATAGGATACACTAGGCACTACTTTAGAAAGGACTACCCTTATGAGTCTTTTCACCTAAAAGTTGTGTAAATGGGCAAAATACAAGGATGTTGGATTAATTGGGCAAAATACCATGAGTTTTTGGGCAAACGGGCACAACCCCTTCATTTATCTGTGAACTTGTGGATTTGTAAGTTCGTAACTAATAAATTATCTATCAAATTGATCGTAGTGGCTTATAAATCTTTTGAAAGTAGGGTTTTTAATGAATCTGTATTGTGGCATGGAGTTCACATTCTTTTGCTGCAGTGGGAAGTTCCTTCTTCTTTGTTTCAAATTTGATACGTTTTAATCTTAAAATCGGTATTCAAACCTTAATGTTTTTAAACTAGCCAAATCAGGCTAAAAGAAAATATATAAAAACTAGCCACCTTATATTTGAACTTTTGAGCTGTGGGCTTTACAATTTTAAAATTAACATTGAGTATTATAAAATGCATTATAACCCAATGCAATACAACACCATTAAATATAAAAAAAAATTAATCCTACTTTCCAGTCCCATGCAGCACCAAACATGGTTAAGAATTGGTGTAAATTAAGACCCTTCCCCACAGGAATTTAGGATAATCTCAAAATGAAGACTAATATTGAAAACATGCCAAACCCGGTCCTACAATTACGTTTGTTAAGCAATTGGTGTGGAGTTATGTCCTTCTTCGTCTTTTGGTTTTTGACTGGCCTGGGTGTGGACTTAAGTGGTACATGGTAACAAGAAAGTGTGCAGGAATTTACTCTCCTTCAGTTGGCAATTCAAAGTGTGGACTTGAGAAACTGCCCTGTAAGTGTAAGAAAGTAACTTGACAAAAAGAAAAGTGTAAGAAAGCAAATCGCGTGGTGCTAAGTAGACGCGTTTTCTCAACTTTTCCTTCTTTTCCTTCTCACCTTCCTGAAGTTGTAATTGACAGGTCATGCAAGGAAAGCAGTTCAGAACCATCCAGACTTTGATATATGCATGGAGTTGGTCATATCATTTCTATTATGCAGCCTTATTATTTAGCGCCAGTTTACACCAACAGTATGGAATAGTATGGCACCTCTCAAAGTGTAATCACTGCTACTGATCAAAGGCGTAGCTACACATGGGCCCGGGTGGGCTACAGCGCACCCGAAATTTTGAAAAAACATTACTTAATAGCTTAATTTTAGTTTAACAAATTAAATATTAAAAACTAGCCCACCCGAAATTTTTATACTTAGCCCATATATTATTAAACTTGGTAAATATATATTTTTTTTCTTTTTTTAGTCACATATATATTATTTCTTTTCTTGAAGTATTGGTTTTATTTTATTTTCTATTCTGCTTTAAAAGACATAGTCCCATAAAAAGATCTTTTTATTTATTTAAGTAATTAGGTTTTTCTCTTTTTTCTCTCACTGTTTCTCCAAAATCAATAAGTCCCAGTCTCCCAGACATTAGACAAAAAACTTGTGGTATTCTGTCCAATCTGTCGACCAACGTTCTCCCTCTTGACCTCTGTGGGGTAGTCAACAAATTTGACCATGCAATCAAGGCAATTAAAGAAAGGTAATGACAGCAGTAAGTGCGATAGTTAATGTAGCCATAAATGCGACAGTTAATGCATTTAGTGTGGCAATCATGGCCGCCAATAAGTGACGGTTATTACAGGAGTAATAACCGTCACTTACAGGAGGTTTTTCTCTTTTCTCTCTCACTGTTTCTCCAAAATCAATAAGTCCCAGTCTCCCAGACCTCAGACAAAAAACTTGTGGTATTCTGTCCAATCTGTCGACCAACGTTCTCCCTCTTGACCTCTGTGGGGGTAGTCAACAAATTTGACCATGCAATCAATGCAATTAAAGAAAGGTAATGACAGCAGTAAGTGCGATAGTTAATGTTGCCATAAATGCGACGGTTAATACATTTAGTGTGGCAATCATGGCCGCCAATAAGTGACGGTTATTACAGGAGTAAGTGCGGCCTTAATGGTGGCTTGCCATCCAAGATATCGGTATCTTGCCATGCAAGTTTACTTGCAGCCCAAGTTGTAAGTCGCCTATAAAAGGAAAGCAGAACCTTCAGGTATGGCATGGAACTCTAGTCGAGACCTCAATTAGAAAAATACTAACTTAGGCATCGGAGGGTCTTTTGCAGGTACCCCCCTCCTCCTCTCTCACTTCGACGATAGAGAGGAGACTTTGATTCTTCGTCAAAGCCAAGAAGCAGAGAGAGATTACGAAGAGGAGCTGCGGAGAGAGGTTACAGAGGGAGTTTACATAGAGGGTGACAGAGCGAAGATAGATTACGAAGGGAGGTTACGGAGGGAGCTCGCATAGGGAGGTTACGGAGGGAGATCGCGTAGGGAGGTTACGTAGGGAGCTCGCATAGGGAGTTGACGGAGGGAGCTCACATAGGGAGGTTACTTAGGGAGCTCACATAGGGAGGTGATAGAGGGAGATCGCATAGGGAGGTTACAGAGGGAGATCGTATAGGGAGGTTACGGAGGGAGCTCGCATAGGGAGGTTACAGAGGGAGCTCGCATAGGGAGGTTACGGAGGGAGCTCTCCTAGGGAGAATATAGAGGGAGGAAACTAAAAGGAGTCTGCGCTTCGTCAACATCAAGTCAACGACAAATTGAAACATCTTAATTGTCCCCGGTTCAGCTTCCGCTCCAGTCCGCATTAATTGTTGCGTCAAATTCCTAAAAGGAATTTTTCACCTCTAACAAGTGGCACAGTCTGTGGGAAGCACTTTTCCCTAAAAAGTGATGGTGGGAGCTGCACCTCAAGACATCTTATTTCTGTCATCGAGGACTGGCGGTGACAAAATCCAATCCCCAAACAAACTTGCCTCAAAACTACTATAAGATCTGAACTTGCCTTTGAATGATGAGATGCAAAGGCTGAGGCAGCGGCGAGGTCAGGGACGGTGCTTGCTAAACCAATAGAGTGACAAACGCGGGCGTCGGCTACGCCACCAGCAAAGGCTTAAATAGACCTCATGTCGAGGGGGCAAGCGGCACACTGATTGGATGAACAACTGGAGGAACCAGTACAGGCCAATCCTCGAGGGCTCGAAGGAAGCATGTGCTGAGGAAAGTGATCGATGAGTATAACCGAGCCAGTTCTCGAGGGCTCGCAGCTGAAATCGAAAGGGACGCCGGTAAGTCTCCATTCCAAGTAACAAATGGGCACCAACCCAGGTAACACTGATCGACATTTAGCAGTTACTCCTATGATTATAGTTCACAATTGATCTTTAAATGCAATGGAAGCTAGTGGCGAGAATGACTAAACTATTGTTTGATTCAACTTGTGCGACCTTCTAGACCTCACCCTCGCTGCAGGCGGGGGTGGGATGATGGACCACACCCTTGCTGGAGGCGGGGGTGGGATGGCGTGCCTCACCCCTCGCCGCGGGCGGGGGGTGGGATGTGGACCACACCCTTGCTGGAGGCGGGGGTGGGATGGCGTGCCTCACCCCTCGCCGCGGGGGGTGGGGGGGGGGGGGTGGGATGATGGACCACACCCTCGCTGCAGGCGGGGGTAGGATGGCGTGCCTCACCCCTCGCCGCGGGCGGGGGTGGGATGATGGACCACACCCTCGCCGCAGACGGGGGTGGGATGGCCTGCCTCACCCCTCGCCTCGGGCGGGGGTGGGATGATGGACCACACCCTCGCTGCATGCGGGGGTGGGATGGCATGCCTCACCCCTCGCCAAGTGCGGGGGTGGGATGGAGTGCCTCACCCCTCGCCAAGTGCGGGGGTGGGATGGCGTGCCTCACCCCTCGCCAAGTGCAGGGGTAGGATGTGGACCACACCCTCGCTGGAAGCGGGGGTGGGATGGCGTACCTCACCACTCGCCGCGGGCGGGGGTGGGATGATGGACCACACCCTTGTCGCAGGCGGGGGTGGGATGGAGTGCCTCACCCCTCGCCGCGGGCGAGAGTGGGATGATGGACCACACCCTCGCTGCAAGCGGGGGTGGGATGGCGTGATAGATTTTGTCCTTGCAGGACGCGGAGGTTATGCAAGAGGTACTGGATCCGACCTGTGTCGTTCAAAAAAAAAAATCGAGCTTGGGCCCAAGGCAGGATTGGTCCGGATTTGAGATGGGCCTCGGTGGTTTGGATCTTAATTGAGCTTTGAGGACATTTTCTTAAAGCTTCTCCAAAATGTGGGTGACCAGAGGAAAATCTAGGGTGTCCGTAGGGGGAATTCGAAGAAAAGCCATGAAGGAGAACTCTGAAAATTTTCTCTTGGGATAGATTCCCAAAGAGAAAATTTGGGGGCATTGTGGGGGTAGTCAACAAACTTGACCATGCAATCAAGGCAATTAAAGAAAGGTAATGACAGCAGTAAGTGTGACAGTTAATGTAGCCATAAATGCGACGGTTAATGCATTTAGTGTGGCAATCATGGCCGCCAATAAGTGATGGTTATTACAGGAGTAAGTGCGGCCTTAATGGTGGCTTGCCATCTAAGATATCGGTATCTTGCCATGCAAGTTTACTTGCAGCCCAAGTTGTAAGTCGCCTATAAAAGGAAAGCAGAACCTCCAGGTATGGCATGGAACTCTAGTCGAGACCTCAATTAGAAAAATACTAACTTAGGCATCAGAGGGTGTTTTGCAGGTACCCCCTCCTCCTCTCTCACATCGACGATAGAGAGGAGACTTCGATGCTTCGTCAAAGCTAAGAAGCAGAGAGAGATTACGAAGAGGAGCTGCGGAGAGAGGTTACAGAGGGAGTTTACATAGAGAGGTGACAGAGCGAAGATAGATTACGAAGGGAGGTTACGGAGGGAGCTCGCATAGGGAGGTTACGGAGGGAGATCGCATAGGGAGGTTACGTAGGGAGCTCGCATAGGGAGGTTACGGAGGGAGCTCGCATAGGGAGGTTACGGAGGGAGATCGCATAGGGAGGTTACGGAGGGAGCTCGCATAGGGAGGTTACAGAGGGAGCTCGCATAGGGAGGTTACGGAGGGAGCTCTCCTAGGGAGAATACAGAGGGAGGAAACTAAAAGGAGTCTGCGCTTCGTCAACATCAAGTCAACGACAAATTGAAACCTCTTGCTTGTCCCTGGTTCAGCTTCCGCTCCAGTCTGCATTACTTGTTGGGTCAAATTCCTAAACGGAATTTTTCACCTCCAACAACCTCTTCACTCTTCAGGTAGAAGCTCATCCTCTATTCCTCTTGGTTATATGATCTTTTGCACATCTTCTTTTTTTAATTCATATGTTTTTTGTTTTTAGGATGATATAGCTAGCGCCCTAGCTTCATTTTGTTTTTTCTCATCCTAGCTCCGCCATTGCCACTGATGACAGTGTATGACGAGAGAGGACCACAATCAATGATGGATTTTATCAAAGAGAGTTTGATTTATTTTCTTGCCGAGAGTTTCTGATTTGCTTTGTGATTTTATTTGATTGTGCCCTAATTTTCAACCTAGATAGGTTACGCTGAAGGCATGAAGCCACTTGTTTAAGAGAGACTCCCTGACTAGTGAGACTACAATTCGTTTGTAATGAAAAAACAAAATGAAGCTAGGGCGCTAGGTATATCATCCAATAATTTTTTTTCCTTATCAGAAAATGAATTTCATTAACAACTTGCATGTATGTAGTATGTGATCTGATAAAAAAATCTTGCTCTATTTAAGTGACAAAAAACGAATACCACACTCCATGTATCATGCAGACATATCATCAATCAACATGTCATCCCTTTATAGTGGTCCGATTTCTTTCTAAAAGCTTGGTCCTTCTATAGTTAGGGCCTCTTGAGCCAGTCACAACTCCCAACCAATTTGTTTTTTTTTTTTTTTTTGGACAGAGGCTCAACAGCAAACGATGTCGCTTCGCAAGATCGCTTGGCAATTGGTTTTCAATTTCGGCCGAATCATAGTTAAAAACATATAAAGGGATTCTTTCAATCAGTCCATACTAATTAAAGGCTTTTTCTCCAGAGTCTGCCATCAAGGTTCGTCTAAGAAAACCCTAGAATTTACATTCCATCGTAGGGATATACCTTTTTTTTCCGGTCGAGGAAAGATCAAAATCAATTATACAGCGGTAATTGTTACGTCCTCCATTGATAAGAATTAGATTCTTCTGCTTAAATTTTTAGGCGATGATATGTATTAGTGCTTTTGAGGACTAATTGTGTTCTCTTGGGGCTTTTAAATTCAAGTAATTTTTTTTTGTATGTGTAATTTCTGTGAATTTTATATAGTTTGTTTCTTATTAGGGTTTGATCCTGGAATTTCAAGATGCCGGCCACCGCAGGAAGGGTTCGCATGTCCCCAAACAATCGGGTACACAGTAGTGTTGCCCTTCAAACTCATGGATATGGCAGAGTACAATTGGGTACGATCCCTATGCACCTCAGCCGAATTTTTCAAACTCAAAACCAGATGCTGAGAATCCATATGCTAGCTATCAAGGCCTTCTCCAACTCGCTCGTATTACTGGGCCGAATTCTGACGAGGTTCGTGGGGCGTGCAAGAGGTGCGGCCGGGTTGGGCACCTCACCTATCAATATAGGAACTTTCTGAGTGTTAAGGACAAGGAGAAGGAGGACCCTGAAGCTATTGAGGCTGATGTTGCTTTTGAGTTGGGCAAGTTGAAGGGGAAGCTGGGTAAAGCGAAGGGAAAATATGTTGTTAAGGCTGATAGTGAGGAGGAGGATGAAGACATTGAGAGTTCAGATTCGGACTATGATTCTGATATGGAGAGGCTCATTGCTCAAAGATATGGGCAAAAGAGTTTTCGAAAGGAGAAGCTGAAAAAGAAGAACAAGGACTCGGATGTTGATGGTTCAGATACAGATTCTGGGGAGAGGAAGAAGAGAGGAAGGTCGAAGAAGATGAGAAGCAGAAAGTGGAAACATGATGATTCAGATGATTCTGAAAGGGATAGGAAGAAAAGAAGAAGGGAGAAACGGAGAAAGAGAGATGAGTCCTCGGATGAGGATGATAAACGATGTCGACGACATAGGAAGAGTAGTAAGTAATTGAGTTCGTAGGGTATATATGATTGAAGGTCGTAGCTCGTAATTGACTAGGGCTTGGAGTCTGGACCATCATGGTGCTGAATGTGTATTGGGTTTTCACACCTATATGATCACATCTAGCAACTGAACTAGTATTAACGTGCTGTTTTTGTTGATTTCTGATCGAGCTTCCAAGTAAGTTTGTTGGCTATGGTATTGCTATGCCTTACTCCTTAAGTTGATTAGAGTTATTTCAAGTAATTTTTGTTCATTACTTCTGTGTTGACTAAGGTTACAAGGAAAAATAGAGGGTGTTGCCATATATACTCAGTAAATACAGTAAAATTTTCACATTTCACTACAAAAATAATAATGCTAATAGACATTGATATTTAATCGTTGTAAAAAAAAAAATTGACCGATGTCTTGGTAGAGGATGTTAAATTAAGATCATGATAATCCAGATATTAGTTATTAGCAAATGTTAAAAATTCCGCTACACATCGCTTCATTTGAAGTACCCAATGTAGAAATTGGGCCTTTATATCAGTTTTCTTTTAAAAAATCGATCTGTTTTTGTTTGGCTCTAGTTTTTCTTGAGCTGGTCAACAGTCACTTTTCTTGCGTGGGCGTACCAGCACCGTTTGGGTGCTGTTGTCGGGGGTGTCCCTTGACTTGACTTCTTTCAAGCGATTGTGGACGAGGAGAGCACCAACCTCGTCGTGGGATTCTTTGTGCCTCGTGGCGAGGACTTTTGCTGAGCTTCTTCAAAATCACAATCGATACTCAACGTCGTAGATCGAGCAGAGCGAGAATCACCGGGAAGTGGGAGAAGTTGCTAAAGCGTGACTTTAGCTTGGATGAAGGGTTTGGTGGCACTGACAGTCGGCTCCTGAGAAGACTAGGACTGGAATGTGACTGCCGGTAAGAGAAGGAGAGGGATTGCTCTAGAGAGGCTTGGATAATCTTAGAGATTGTTATTGATGAATTGTGTGTTGTGTTGTTTCATTGTAACCTCTATTTATAGGCTGTCATGCCAAAGTGGTTGACCTTAAACAAATGATAGTGGAGCACTAAATGAAGATAGTGGAGTACTAATTGGAGATAGTGGAGCACTACATGGAGGTGGAGCTGGAGGTGGAGCACTAAATGGAGGTGAAAATGATGAGTTTTTGAGTCACTTTCGGCTTCTTTATTCCTTCAATTATATCTCCACCAAAAATTCAGAATGGGCCTTTGACTTCTTCATATCAAATGATCCACCATAAATGTAGATCATTTTGACAAAATTTCAGAGCTTAATTCCATGTGATTGGGCCGGAAACACTGCTGGACTGCTTACAGGTCCGGTTTTTCAGTTTTGTCTTTCAGAAAATTGGACTGATTGTTTGAAGGTTTTTCACTCCAAACTAGCTCTTGCACTATTCATAAGAAATGATCCTTGGGATGTCTAAAATGAATCTGAAAATTTTTAGCTCATTTGGATTTCATTTGGTTAGTCTGCCGCCCCTCCTTCCTTATTTAGCTCGGTTTTTTCCTAGTTTAAGTAGGAAAATGTGCTTAAGTTGAGCTTCCATCATTCCCTTTTCTTGCAGCTCGCATAATCTTTCATAATTCTGCAAGTAGGCTTTATTTAGCCTCTAAATAATATTTTTCGAACTCGTCGACAGTATATAGCTTGAGCCACTGACATTGGCTCAGTTTCTCCAAGACACGCCTTGTCAGGCCAAAATGCTCATTTTGGGTTCAAACAGTTTTCTTATTATAACATCGCTTTATCATTTTAATCGATTTACGATCTCCTATTTGACATATGTTTTATAGAGATAACCGATGTACCTTTTCTTTTCTAACATCAGATGTGTTTTGTTTTTATTGCTTTCACTTCAGCTAAACTTTACAATTAATTTGCTTTCCACTTATATACATTGATTCTCAGAGCAAGATTACATCAAGATAGAGTGACTATTAATTTTCATTAATGATATTCAAAGCAATATATAAATAATTGAAAAACAAAGGCCATAAACAATACAATATACCCAGTGAAGCTCTACAATTGATTAGGTACACAAATACTTATACCACAAAGTTGATCTTAGATTTTGGTTTTATGGCCAGAATATAAGTTCTCTTTTTGGGTATTCTGTTATGAGAATTATAGCTACAATTAATTTTTCATTTTTTGCACCTATTTTAGATTGTTGAATGCAATATAATCCTAACTTATCATAAAACGAGTATGAAAGAAAAGTATGGAATATAGTCTCAAATAATCAGAAATTAAAATGTCTGACTTTCTAATTATGTTTTAGAATCAAATTCAGTTTACTCACCTGAGGTTTGGAGGTAATTTCATGTTAGTCCATGTCCTCTCAATTTAATCAATTTACCCCCTAAGTTTTCCAATTTCACTCTGTCGTGTCCAATGTATGAGGCTCTGTCTAAATTTGACTTTAAGTCCAACTTTAGGGGCCCACTTTAAGGGCTAAAACAGTCATTTAAAATAGAAAAAATTTTGAAGGGAAAAAAAAAAAACTAATTTCTTCTTCTTCCTCATATCCTCTTCTTCTCTCTTTCATCCGATGGGCACCCCAAAGACCCACCCCCTCCACTCCACTCCACCCGACCCATCTCCTCTTCTGTCCTCCGATTTATCTTTCCATATACTCCACCGCCCGCCTGGTCAAACCCTTGCGATCCCAACAGTCAATTCCTTCCTTACCCCTGGCTACTTCTCCAAGTTGGCCACTACACCAATTTTGGAATCAGACAACACATATCAGAAGACAGCAAACATTTTAACTGTCGTCTGAAATAATCAGACGACAGCAAGAAATATTCTGTCGTCTAAGTTTTCGAATCCAACAACAGTTTTTTTTTTGCTCTTGTGCAAAAGCATTTCAGACAATGGTTGATTTTTTTGATGTTGTCTGAATGAGTCAATTCAGACAACAGTTATTACGTGATGTTGTCCAAGGTTCATTTATACAATGGTTGATAAAAGATGTTGTCTGATTGTTTTTAATCAGACAACAGTTATTATTTCTCTGTTGTGCAATTACCATTAATACAATGGTTGAAAAAGATGTCGTCTGATTGTTTTGATTCACACAACAGTTTTTTAGTTGTCTATTGTGTGACTTTGTTTTAGACAATGTACTGAAATTGATGTTGTCTGAGCTTGTTCAACATGACTGTCCTTAACATTTTTAGAGCCCGCCAGTATTTTTGGCTCAAATTCTAATTTCCCTCTCACGAATTCATATACCTATATATATATATATATATATCTCTCTCTCTCTCTCTCTCTCTCTCTTATGCTGAACAAGATTAGATCTGAGCGTCAAGTGTTCGAGAGGGCGGCCGCACAAGGAAGGGGGAAGGGCCCATCATCGTAAACCTCTCTCAGATCCAATCTCTCTAGCTGATATGGACGGCCTCTGGCTCTCCCAACGCTACCACAACCACTCCGAGTTTATGAAGACAGCCACCATGCCAGCTCAACAATTTGTCCCCCAAAAATACCGAGCTCCCTCAGCTCGGCAAGAAGCAGTTCATCATCGAACCCTTTCAAAGGTTTGGCCTCGATCCCGAAGCTCGCGTTTGTCACCGTAATTACAATCTACCATTCTCCCTTCCCCAATTTCGCCTTGATTTTATGAATTTGTTTGTAAATTTGAGTTTGGGCTGATCTTAATTGCAATTGGGTTGAATGGAGTAGCAGACAAGTATATTGGGGAGCCCTTGGATTGCCGTCATCGCAGCCGTTCCTGTCAATCTCTGTTACTGTTTTTGTGTAATTGGGCAATGGCGTGTAGGCCTACTTCTCCTACCGAGTAACCACCAAGGTAGTTTTACTTGATTTTGTCATTTTATTTTGTTGTTAATTGTAGATTTTATTGGATTTTGGTTAGGGTTTATGTCTCGATTTGGTTCTGTTGATTGCTTAGTTGACAAAAGATACTTGGCTGATTGTTAGCTTAGACTATGAAGTTTCATTATTTCTGTTTATTCTTGGGTTTTGTCCGAGTCAAATGATTGAAGCATGAGGCTAGGTGCATGACGAAAGCTAATATGAATGTAATTGTTTACTGCAAATAGAAACGGTGAAGGCTCCAGAAACAATGGCGAGCACTAATTCTACTCCTGCTTTTCCCTAGCTCATGGCATGCTTTTGACTTTGTTTCCCCCCCCCCCCCCCCCCCCCCCCTATGGTTATTCTTTAGGCATTGAACAATGGTTGTAGTTGAACAAGCTATAATTAAATTGAATTGTTAGCTATAACTTGAAGTATGTAGGACTGTTAGCAAACGGGTAGCAAGACTGAAGACCTCCTCTCTCACAAAGCCTCTCTCTCTCTCTCTCTGATTCAGTCGCGATGTAGTTCTAACAATCTCCAAATGTACGATCTCAATCATATTCAGTTCTTCCTTCTTCTTTTTATTATTTTTTTTATTGGGTTTCTGAATTGATTGATACTTGCTAAAATTGTTTGGCTTGACTGGATTTTTGGAAATTGTTGTTTCTAATTGATTATCTCTCTGAAATTGATTGTCTGGGATTGATAATTCTGTGCTATTCTTGGTTTGGAGTTGAGTGCTCATCAGATGGGAAAGTCATCAGCTTGTGAGTTTTCGTTTGTTTCCTTTTGTGTGCCTCTTGTTTTCTGAAATTGAAGCAAATAGCTCTCGAGTCAGTTTGAGTTTTCTATGGCAGTAAAGAAAATGGGTTTTGTAGATATGTTGGGTTTGTATATTAAGCACTTCTAAATTGATTTGTGGTGGGGGTTTTGTAGGAATATCATGTAATAAAATTAACCACTCACCTTTTTGAGCTTAAAGCTTAAAAGTGATTTGGAATTCATGAACTTGTAATGATTTAAGAACACGGCAGCTTTTTATTGGTGTTGTCCTTAGAGTTGCTTTGTGCCAGGATTTTTAATTGTATTGATTTAGAGGCTCTCAAAGAGTTTTGGTGTTCTTAATTTCATGAGCTTGAAGTTGGATGTGATCAACTTGCAGGAATTTGAAAGATCTTTGTCTTGGAGGAACATTGGCTCCTGAACTAGGGAAGCTGGTTTACATAAAATCCATGTAGGACTATAATTGGTTCTAAGTCCTACAAAATGCATTCCAATGTTCCTTTTAATGTGTTTTTCAGAACTTTGCTTTAATGTATTACTCTTGATCTGAATTGGTGCTTCTTTACTACAGAATTTTGCGGAATAATTCTTTTATTGGGAACATGTATACTTGCTTCAGATTTTAAATTTTAAAGTATAAGGATTTTACTGGGAACATGTATGATTGCATATAAAGCTCCTCTTAATCCCAGCATTGCATTAGGTGGTTTAAGGGAAAAAATATTCCAAGGTAATGATTTTATCCCTTTTTTTTTTTCCTGAAATCGAGTCTATTTTAAATCATTTCAAGTTGAAAGAAAGATTGAGTCTTGGAGTCTTTGATAACTGTTATGATCTTTCCAAAACAGGCATCAGCATTTTTAATAATTTATCCAGTAAACAATGCTATTAATAAAGAGGGGGATGAAACTGAAAGAGTAGTGGCATGGGAGAAGGCCTTTCTTGAGTTGGCAAAGGTTTACCTTTCTGTCATTCAGTTATAGTTTAGTGTTTGTGTACATACCGGATATCTTAGCTTTATGTTACCAATTGTTGTTGCCTGAACATGTCAATACATGTTCCAAGTATATTCAGGTGTCTGTTCTGTTTTTCCCTTTAGTTTCTGGTTGTGTGAAATAATTAACTCATTCTTTTTGTATCCAGCAAGATGATGCAGTGGCTTATATTAATGATGCTCTGAAACAAGGAACTGAAATTTCTTCATTCCGCAAAGATAAGATAGGAGGAGACGAAAAGAGGACTTCTTATTGGTAATGTTTTGATATGTTACGATGAATTTCATGTGTTTAATAGCAAATTTGGTTTTTATATCACTTTCTATATTTATGTCAGGTATGATGGAAATACAATTATAGGTCATAGATTATACATGGAAGTAACTGTCATTGAGTCGAAGACAAAAGTTAGGAGAAAGGGTGTTTGAACCTACCAAATATCAGTTTCCAGTGGGAAACACTAGCAACCAATCTCGAGGAATTTCATAAAGTTATGGTAAGTCAAATTTTTTATTTATTCCAGTACTGAAGTCCATCATTAACTATTCCTTGGTGTAATGACAGGATGAATTCTCATCAAGCAAAGTTGCAGGAGAACGTGATGCTGCTAAGACTATTGAAACTGATGCTATTCCTGCTCTTGAGAAACTTCAGAAGGTAAATTTGCTATCTTTTTGTGACTATTAATTATAAGAATGCATGGTTAATCATTAGCAGTTTAGTAGCAATTTACCAGTGAACTTTATTAATAGTCTTATTCTTGCATACTTTGGTGTTCATATTAGCAGTTACAGGACGGCTGCCAGTGGATTCTCTGCTAAGCTCACTCAACAGCAAAAGTAAAGGCTGTTGTTGATGCGAAAGTAAAGGTTGTTGTTGATGCAACTTCTGCTGGCATCTTCATTGTCATCATAAAGTGTGTTCTTCAAGACTTGGTTGGTTTCAACATTTTACTAAATTTTGTTAGAAAACTAGTTCTGTTGATGTAATGACTTTGTTGGATATATGGATGAATGTATCGGATTTTAACATAAATGAATGTGTTTTGGATGTGATGTCATTTTGAATGTCTATCATACCGTTCAATCCAGCTAAAAACTATTGTCCAATAATTGATCATCACAAAATGTCTAACAAAAACTGTTGTATGAGCTATCTAACTATAATACTATAAGGACTAAAAGAACGAGAAAGTCATTGTCCAGCAAAACAACAAACAACAGTTTTTTGGAGAAATCCATAGTATCAGTAATGGATGGACAATGGGATTTGCAAGTACATATTGTCTGACTAAACCTTTAGACAACAGCAAGTATATAACCCCCTGTTGTCTGGCATAGCCTTCAGACAATAGCAAGCATATAAGCCCCTGTTGTCTGGCACAGCCTTCAGACAACAGCAAGCATATAAGCCCCTGTTGTGTGGTACAACATTCAGACAACAGTAAGTATATAAGACGCTGTTGTTTTTCTTGGTGTTCAGACAACAGACAACATAGTAGTCGCTGTTGTAGTAAACTTTATCAGACGACAGTTTTTTGGTATTGTCTGATCCATGAATCAGACGGCATTGAGATAGACAACAGCAAAGTGTATAATCAGACGACAGTGAAAAACTGTCGTCTGATTGAAAAATTGGTGTAGTGTGGCGCCATCTTTCTTAGAAAACCGACGAGTCAGCATCGATCTCGATCCGGACACATACGACCCGCCGTCTGCTTTTTCCTCAGGGCCAAAGTCAAAGCCTCAGCCGGAGGCTGGTATCTCCAGATTTAATTATTCTGCCACCGATCGATTGGGTACAGTAGCCGCTGGAGCCCAAGGTTGGGTCTAGATTTTCAGCCAAAAATTTGAAGAAAAACGTCAATCTGATTCAAGGTAATGCTTATTTGCTGCCAGTGAAGCTAAAAGGAAGAGCCGAAGGGAACTCGTGAAGCTCAACCTAAACTGAAGGAAGCGCAAGTTTATGAACAAGGGCAGAAGAGGAAGTACCAGTTTGGGCTGTAATACGACGACGAGAGCGCCGGAGTTTACCGAGAGGCGGATTCACAGTGGGGAGATTCACCAGAGCTAGAAGAGCGGCAAAGGTTCACTGATGTAAGCCTTTTCTTTTCAGTTTCTCTGAATTTGATTGTGATTATGGTGTAAAACTCTAAATTCTTCCATATCTTGATCAAAGATAGGATTTTTTTTATCTGAGCATGTGGGTGTAGTTGTGGTTATTGCAAATTGTGTCAAAGTTAGGGATTTTTCGTTTACAGATTTTGGGTATTGGTGGAATGCCTACATGATGAAGTTTGGGTATTGGAGTTGCCCATCGGAGCTCAGAGAGAGAAGGTGGTGGGCAGGTATAGGTTTGTGCAGGGTAGAAGAAGATTAGGATGTGAGGAGGGGGCGGTGATTTTGGTTGCCGGAGATCGAAGACGAAGATGAAGAAGAAGAAGACGGGGTTGATTTCTAAGCCGGGGGTTATAAGCGTAATTTTGCTCTCATTTTTGGGTCCACGTCAACAGTTAACGTCTAATTATGACGGAGCCTAAGACATTGAACACGGAGGATTGAAATTGGAAATCTCCGGGCTAAACTGATTAAATTGAAAGGACTGGGACTAACATGAAATCACCCCAAACCTCAGGGGGAGTAAACTAAATTTAATCCTATGTTTTATATATGCAGGCATGACGATTAAGTTATTTGGGTAGCAAGATATCTTACCTAGCATCGAAGCCAAAGGAGGGCACTGACATTTTGAGAAATGAACTCAATAAATTAGATCCAGTATTGGAAGAGATTTTGAATCAAAAAAAAAAGAAATCAATGTTTGTCCAAGCGGTTGTAATGGCATCCTAAAAGATCCAATCAAGGTCAGGAGCAAAGGCATGCAGGGTACTGAAAGCAGCAAGTGATCTAAGAACAACTGAAAATGTAGTTCGTGCAAGAACTCATACAAAATCTAGATGCCCAAAAAAGAATAGGTATGTGGCAGAGTCAGCCGTGAAAACCATGATACTGATATCAATAAAACAATGTGCAGCAGCCTCCCAAAAAGAAACAGAAGGTTTGACAACTCAGAAGTTTTCAAATCCTAGTATATTCTTCTCTCTTTCTTTTTCCCTAACACAGGACTTTGTACTGGTTATTTTCACTATGAATGAAATTGTATATTTGGATCATTTTCTTGTGCTGTGAGAGTCCCACATTATTCTTTTAAGCTTATACAATTAAGATTATGACATAGTAGGGTACCTAGATCTAAAATGACATAAATATCCCTCATTGACATTATCTGAACCTTTCACTACTCAATTGGTGGGCTTTCTCTTGATTAGAACTCAGCTTCATCTTACTCAAGTTGACCTTAAAGAGATTGTGTCTCACTTGGAGTCTTCCTCTAATGGTTTTGCCTCATTGAGATGAAGGGTTTTGCTTTATTGAGATCTTCCTCAAAGTGATCTTTCCTTGCTTGGTTCATCTTTAACAAGATACCTCATTCTTGACGAGATTTCCCCTTCTCGAAGAGATATTTTCTCCTTTGTGAGATTTTCCTCCCAGACAAGATATTTCCTTATTGAGTTTTTAAACTACTCTCAAAATTTTCACCCTCACAATAGTTTGTATACATCACTAATAAATAGGTCAATTTGGTAGTACACTACTACACAAAGTGAATCAGACAACAGTCAAAAGCCTGTTGTCTGAATGAAAATGGAGATGTTGTAAACTGGCGTGTTGTCTGATCTCCCCCATCAGACAACATTCTTTTTTAATTGTCTCTCTAGTCATTCACACAACATGTGTACCTAAATATGTGTTGTCTAAATTTACCAAATTTCGATTCATGACGGTAGTCTGTTGTCGAGTATGAACTCAGACAACAACTTATTGTCGGGGTGTTGAGTGAAATTCACCAAGCACAACAATCTTTCCAAGCCTTTGTTGTCTGCTATATATTTTCAACGACAATATTGTATGAGACCTGATGTGTGAAGTAAACATCACACAAGCATTTTTGATTACCAAATGTTGTGTGAAATGTATTACAAATATCAATTTGCTCGATATGGTGTTGTCTCGGGTGAACCTCAGACAACACATTTTTTCTTCTTCTTGTTGTCTGAATTAACAGTTATATAACAAGTTTGATGATACTGATGTTGTCTAAATGTAATTTAAGATAACATTAATGTTGATGAATTTGTTGTCTTGAATGAACCTCAGACCACAATATTCCTTCCTTCTTGTTGTCGGTGTTCCTTTAAGACGACAAATTGCTGGATGCCATTGTTGTCTACACTAGCTTAAGATGACAAGTTGGTAGATGCAAATGTTGTCTGAATATCTTTGAGATGACAAGTTAGTAGATGCAAATGTTGTCTGAATATCTTTGAGATGACAAGTTGGTATATAAAGGTGTTGTCTGAATTCTCCTCAGACAATAAGCTTTATTTGGACCTTTCTTTTGTGTTGTGTGATAGTTTGCACTACAACAGTTACATTCATATATATGTTGTTGGACTTGAGTTTGCACAATTGATCTGGAAATAGGCAGATATGAAATTCAAAGTTGTCATTTACTTCATCATTCTCATACATCATTCTCGCAAATCTTACATTATCAATTCAAAGTACAAGCATCAACTCATGTCCAACCAAATCCATAGAACAAAGTTTCAACTGAACTAAAAAAGAAGATATAGCTCCATAAGTACCAAGCGCAATGCTTACATATATGTCTTCACCATAAACTTTGCCCACTCATTTCTGACCACATCAATATCTTCCTGGGTATATGTTGCTTTGCCTCTTCTCTCCCACTGAAATAAATTAGTTTGTAGTTAGTAATGGACAAATTTGCAAAAAGAATCTATAGCTGTACGTCATTGAGCATTATGTTTCAACTGACATATCCAAGCAATCGACATTAACCAAAAAATTACATATACATGTCATTGTTCAACAAAAGACATGTAAAACAACAGCAACCAAAATTTCAAGCATTCTGGACAACCTTGACATAATCCAAGCAACCAACACCAACCAAAAGTCATATTCACCCAAACACATGAAACACAATAGCAACCAAAATTTCAGTAACTATATTCCAAGCAACCTCAACTAGTATTACCTTGGTGAAAAAATCTAAGCTCTTATCTTCCACTATTTCCTTCATATATCTCATTACATAATATCCACAGTCTTTGTCCGTCTTTTGCCTTGGTGAAAAACATTACTTTTAGGTTTGATACTCAATAGTTTCACAACTAAATGGAGATTGAACTTATCAGAAAATCTAAGGGGAGCCACTAAAAACTAACCTCCCGTCCCTAATCATAACATGAGATATTGCCACTTTTCCTGTCAAGTAAATAACCAAATAATCTCTTGCACAACAACTATTGTTATAAGGGGGAAATAATATGATGAGGTTATTCGAGCTGAGCCGAGCCAAGCACAAAATAACCTCTTGCACAACCACTCCTGTCAAGTAAATAACAAAATAACCTCAGTATTTCGAGCTGAGCAGAGTCAAGATTGACTTTGAGATTAAATAACCCCAGCTTTCACTAAGAGTTCAGTTTAGCTTCAACTCAAATAAGTGAAAGTGATTTCCACAAGCATGCCTAGCTAAGTTTGATTGGAATCTGAACTTTGTATGACTTTAAATCAGACTAAGCAGTGGTTAACCTAGCTAGTTGTAAGATTACTATTAACAGATAAACGTACCTTTGTTTTTGCTGCTAGACGATAGATGTCAGGAACATCAGACTGCTTGTGGTGTTTCGGATATGCCACATGACCATACAGATCATATCTGTCAATCAGCTTTAAAATAGAAAGAAGCACAGAGGCATTTGTGCTCGACATTTCATCAATATCATCGCGGTTTCCCATAATTAATGTCTGCAATGACACAAAAGGTGAAAAGTTCATCCTTAAATATATGATTATATATTATTCTGTTTTTTGTTGGCTGAATAAGGAAGCCTTATCTATTTGTCAGGGGACTATTTGAATTACATAGTAGGAAGGTGCAGTTAAGAATTTGAACTTACGAGGTTAGAAAGATCCCTCAAAGGGCGACACTCTCCAAATGCTTTAACTAAAGTCGTAATATTCTTCTTAGGATCTGCCCTGGCAAGAGCAAGTATCATAGGCTTGCGCGGGTTGGTAAAGAAATGCATAATCTGCCAATTAGAAATCATTAGTCTTACATCATAATCTAATTATCTAGTTCAGGAAAAACACGCATCCCAATTTATCATTTCAACCCATGAAAGAATAAGCATCAACATAAAGCTATCAAGCTGATAATCCAAACTAAGCAAGAGAAGAAAGAATAGTTATAACCTCTGACCAAATTGGCAGGTCAGGATTAGCAGTACCATCATCATTTCTTTCCCCTTCCCCATCTGCATCACCATCTGCGGGTGGAATAATATGATGAAATTCCATTCCAGGAGGTATTACCTAACCATAACAACAAGAATTGCAAGTTATTAAGAAGTACCACCAAATATAATGTTTTTTTATTTTTCAGTGGAGAAAGGAGGACAAATCTTTAATGAAAGACTTTGAAGAGATGTATGTTTTGATACTCACAACCGTGCGAGGCATAAACCTACCATGACAGCTAACGCCCCTTTTTATTCTTGCTCGCAGTTTACGTTCTAGTATTGGATCAAAGCCATCATACAAGCGCCATTGTGAGTCTATTTCCTGTCTAGTGCTGGTTATAACAATCTCAGAGGCGTCAAGTGATAGTTCCTCTGCTTCTATCCTTCTCATAATTTTGTATGTCGTATTGATTTCTTCTCTTGATTGGCGTCCTTGTTTCAAAAGTTGCTCAAGCTTATCTCTTCCAAGTGAGTGACCAGTAAATAACATTGGGACATTCAAGGCTCCAGAAAGAAGAGCAGCAGAGTCACCTGCATCTGCATAGTGTCCATGAATTGCCACCGGCCACACCGGTTCCCCACCTTCAATTTGCTCTCCAAGAGCTTTGGACAACTGTATAATATGGTTAAGTGCTCCATCTACAAACTCAGGAATGTGTGGCCAAAGGAGTTCTTTGGGAACGTATTTATCTTTTGGGCCAAATGGTATACGCACTATATAAGCCCCAGTACTCTCCCCAAGCTCCTCTTGGGATTCTCAGAGTTTACTGGATTCAACATTTCAGTTGGTTCCCCATAACTCCAATCCACATCTGGAGATGAAACTTGTCTTGTTAGTAAATCAACGCGATAAACTCCAGGCATTGAACCCAAGGCCCTGGCAAGTTCCACAACATACTTGACCTGATAACAATAAAACATTTATACTCTCAATGAATTGATAGAAGATGTTATGATTCTAGTCAAAATGTATCCAGTATTGACTATATGGAGAACACATGCATAGAGAACAATATGGGGAATAACACCAAGCTCCATGTTTTCACCGCGTATCAAGCCATGGAGGCTGCATGAAGACTGCTTGTTAGAAATTAAAGCATCAAGTGGTATCAAGAGTGCAAGATATATCATATGCATCGTCTTCCATAAAACCTGAAACTTAAATTGCATTAATTAAGGGAAAAAAAAAGTTGTTTAGCTCATTGCCTTATTAACACAATGTAGAATTTCTTTTCCTTTTGATGAGCAGCCCAGTTCTCCATCACATCCATAGAATTGATTCTACGCATTCTTCCTCCTCTAGTGCTATCACTATTATGAGCTGAAATATCACCAACTGTGTCTCTACTCTCTCCTTCAGATAAGTCTTCTGACATGTCCTCAGTTGCCTCTCTCCTTCCCCTTTCACGCTCATCCCGACGCCTCACTGTTCGTTGAGCTTCTTCTCCCTCAAGCTGATTAATTAGTACAACAACACCTCAACCATTTCAAAGCTCAAAAACTGAAAACAAACATTCGCTAATTCTACTTGTAATTAAAGAGCTTGTTTATAACACAAGATTCCTCAATATATATAGATAAAACTAGTACGTACTAAGATGAAAAATCTGAACTATGATTCTATATACAGAATTCACACATTTTGTAAATCTATCTTCTTATGATGGGACTAAATGTGCAGAGATGGAGTGGGAGAGAAGTTTTCGGAGAATTTTTCCTCCTCCACTTTGCGAATTCTCCAAATGACAACCAAATAAACTGAGACCCTTCCATTAAGCTTGCATTCTAAACAAGACCCAATTCAGCAATTGAACAAAGAAACACCCAGAAATACCATCAAGTTTTTCAAATCACCAAAGACCCATCTTTTGAATCACAAAAACATAACTACCCATATCAAAAATCAATGAAATGCTGCAAAATTTCAGCTTTCAAAAGATAAAATCGCACAAATGAAACTGTGCTCCACCCAGAACATGAAGTAAAGAAATTCAAGGTTTTTGACATTATTCAAAATCAGAACAAGAAGATGAAGACAGACCAGAGGAGAAGAAGAGAGACAAGTCGGCTATCCTTCTTTACCCTTGGACCTCCCAAACACCACCCAATTCACGTTATAACTAGAACAAGCAATGACATCAACATCTCAAAATCTCAAACTCAAATAAAACCCAAACCTAATCATACCCAACAAACCCAGATTGAAAATTTCCAAACCCTAATAAAACAAAGGCCTAATTAAAGAGGGATATAGTACCTGTAGACTAATCGACCAGAGTTGATGCGGCCGTAAGCTTCGGCGACTTCGAGCTCAGGCAGCGGAGAGAGTAAACCACCTGGGTAGCGACTAAGCTTCGGCGACTTCGAGCTCGACCAGGTAGCGACTTCGAGCGGAGAGAGAGTGAGAGTGAGAGGTGGAGAGAGAGTGATGCGAGAGCGAGAGAGAGTGAGGTCTGGTTTCGATAGGCTGCTGAGATGGTGAGATGGTGAGAGCAAAAAGGAGGGAGAATGACCTAATTTCTTTCAAGAAACGGAGGGAAGTTTTTGGCTTCGATACGACCAAGGAAGGAGATCTGCTAGCTCAAAAGGATTTGACCGATTTCTGTTTTGGGCTTTTGGCTACAAAAAATAAATATAAATTAAACTTTTTGGTTTTTTCTGATTTCTCAGACAACACATGTCCTAATAACTGTTGTCTTACAGTTATCAATTTCACCAAACTCCAATTGATTACAATGTGTTGGCTGAGTTTGAGAAGAAACGACAAGTATAACTAATGTGTCGTCTGAGTTAGTCAGACGACACCAAAATGTCGTATGTCGTCTGATACATGTCGTGTGATTCACTTTGTATAGTAGTGGTATTTTACAATTCACTACCTCAGAATCGGTTAGACTAATACCCAAGTCATGATAATGAATTTGGTAGAAAATCTAGACCCAATTGTGGCACCCTGTGGGTGGGATCCTACAGCGCTGCGTCCCTGAGCCAATTAGAAACTGACATGTCTAGAATGACATCCCAATATCCCATTAACCCGAAACCGCAAGGCCTTTTGGGTTTAGATTGTTGGTTTATAAAACATTTTCTTTGGGCAAATCATTCTAGCAACCCAAAGACTTGAGCGGAAGTTAAAATGAGAGACACGCCGCAGAGTTGCGGGTCTCTCTAATTGAATAGCAAACAAACAAAAAGTAAATGAATTGGACACCTTCAAAATCAGAACAAAAATTCTAAGACCTTTGTTTCACAAAGTTAAACAAAGTATGCCAAGCCAACTATGTGCCTCCATTTCCTGCTCCTCGACCACATGCTCGGAACCTGCACACTATTGTAGGGGTGAGTTTTCGTCATCGCATGCCCAGTAAAGGCTGACCCTACCATGCTAGGTTTGAAAATAATATGCTTGAAAAATATGTATTAAATAGTATTGTGCACGTTTATCAAAAACATTTGACAATGCGACAATCACAAACATTTATGTTCTTTTGTAAAATATATGTAGTATGCAAAATCAACCTGAGCTCAGAGATACTCACCTGCAGGATTTCCAACTCACTTGTGACTGAAACCCTGGTTTCCTGTACAAGGCAAACCAAGCCAACTGCCGATCATAGCCAAATCCATTAATATATTACATTCACTTTTCTTAGTGGCTATTGGTAGCGAGAGTGTCCATTTACTGGTCCAATGCCATACGACATCACTGTTGACTCCCTACGTACACTACTAAGGTGACACAGGCTTGAGACAACATATGGTCATATCGCCCTTCCGGAGATTCACGGTTTCGACACCGTAGGAAGCATCGCTCCTGTCACTCTCAGGTCACAACAGTCATATTGTATCTCATCATAACAATCAATGTCTAGCCTCGGTTTTCGTTCACTTTTGACAATTACCAGTTAATGCAATGAAAATCATCGAGGCATTGACTATGGCATCCATAAATATTTTTGCAGGCAGCATAATATATATAAGCATATACACGCACAAGAAAGCCACAAACAAGATAGGGACGGCTCACCCTACCTGGAATTGGAGTGCTTGTCCACATTTGGGTTCGTTCTGACTTTCAATCTTTTCCCCCAATTCAAGTGCACACGCTAAAGTCCTTTAACAAAAACTAAATCCGATAAGTAATCAATTCATTACTCACTCTAAAATTCACCAATCTACCTTTTATCTATAATTATTAGAAACCATTCCCGAACAAATCACTTAGAATAGTACGCTCATTCGGGATACGGTGATCATACTTCTTTCGATAATATAGTTCGGGTTAATTATTTGATGCCATTGTCTAGCATTTCTTTCTTAAGCAACAAATACACTTACCATTCCCAAATAATTCAAATGATGTAGCATTTGAATAATTTGAAATATGGTATCACGTTTAACACTTTGACCTTCCTTTATTTAGCAACTTTACATTAAGCAATTAAATAACAGTTACCATTCCTGAGTGATTTCTGTTTTCTATGCTCATTCTAGGATATGGTAATTTCTGAGTTCTTTAATTGTAATTCAATTTGTGAACCTTACTAGCTTAACCTCCTCATCATCAATTTTCCGTCAATAGTTGCATTTACTCAAACTCCTTAACTTTCCTTAACAAATTGGTTTGCTTCTCAATTACCACCAAATTAAATTCTCTTTGTTCACCTTGCAGATTGACATTTCCGAAATTGATAACAAATTCATCTTCTTATTTGACAAAACCAACTCTGTCTATGCATACAACCGATTTCATTATTGTCCACTACCATGTTAAATTCCCAACATAAATCAAGCAACATTGATCAATTTCACTAGTGTAAACAACGCACGGCAAGACAGATCCAAATACCCAGACTCTTACCATTCTTCTTTTCCCAAAATAGAGATCAACGTCATAGCTGCATTTCAACATCACTGACCATTCGAATTCCTAGCAGACAAAATATGATCAATACTCAACTCTCAACCGATTTCATATCCAAAATAGGATTCGAGGTTCTTATCTTTTCTTAATGTCAATCGCATCTGTCCCAGCAGCTCCTCTCTACTCTAAAGCTTCATATTACAGGTTTCTGAACCTCAAATACCCCAAATTCAACAACACAAAAATTAGGGATTTCATTCCACTGAAATCAGAAGCTTTAGCCTTAGAGGGAACGTGATAATTTACCTAATAGAGACGGGCTGAAATTCAAGCAGCCATGAGCGGCGGAGCTAGCTTCTCTCACGCACTAGCGACGGCGCTTCAGTTGGTTTTGATAGGGATTGAAGGCCGGGATTGTAATACTCCAGAAATTCATTATTATTTTCTGAAGATTTCCCGAAAATTGTTCAATGATCGTTGGTACGAGTACGTAGTTCGAGGTTGATGTGAAAGTATTTCGGATAATTATTTGCTCAAAACGCTTCGATTCAAGAATTGATTTTTATATGTTAGGATTCTGTGAAAGCTTCCTTCATGAAAGTTGTAGAGCGCGTTGATACAAGTTCGTGCATATGTAGAACGCGAAAATTGGAGTTCGTACGAAGAAATTATGGCTCTCGAAAAAACTTTCCATTTTTGTATATAGGATGAAATTTTCAGAAATTGCAAAGGACCGAATTTCAAAAATAGGAAACCCAGCCTCTCTCTCTCTCTCCCCGAGTCGAAAACCTCTTTCTCTCTTCTTTGGCCATATCTTCCTCCTCCGGTCACCGTTGGATGTGAAACCTCCTGCTTTAGCTTCGTCTCTTCCTCTTGCACCTGTTAGTGGTGGCTTTGTAGCCTATCTCGACGTGTACATGGCGCAGCAAGGAGGAGTCGATCCTAACCCTGTTTTAGGTCAATGCCGGTGTCTCCCTCCTCCAACCACCATAGCTCTAGCCACCTAGCTTTCTAGAATCCCCTAAAGACTGTGATCATGCTCCCAAAGCTCTTGAGCTGAAGTAAAGTGTGGACGGAGAACCAGGGGTCGCCAGAAAATTTGGCAAAAACCCGATCTACTTACTGTTGAGGTAGTTTTCGACCCTTTCCACTTGTTCTCTGGCTTTGTGCTAGTTGTGAATGTTGTTAGGCATGTTAAGAGGAAGAGTTTCATGTAGGTTTCACCGCCCAACTCGGTGGTTGACGGTGGCGCCGCCGCTGTCTGTGGCGGTGTTTTGCGGCAGCTTCCGACCATTTCAGGGACAGTTTCTATTCCTAATTTTGACCTACTCGTCGATATGAGAATTTCGATTTACAATACGTAATTTTTGGAGATCGTATGAGCATGTTAGGGTTTTAGTGTTTTTGATTCGATCGGTTTTCGATCCGGGAGGATTCAGCCATTCAATCGACTTGTAGTCTTGATATATTGATCGCATAAGTATTCCGGAGACCTTGAATGGTCTTGGGTGAAGTTTCGCCTCGATCGGCATTACTTTCAAGGTTTTAGTTCAAACAACGATTCGAAAATTAATTGCTTTTGATTCGTATACTAAGTTGTGACATATATTACTTAGGTGATTGATGAAGCGTATTTGATACTTTATCTCGGCTGTAAGAGAAGATGCAGCAGGATTTAGAGGTGAGTAAATCTCACGGTGTTTCGGTTGATAATTAGTTATGTTTTAATTTAATAGATTTAATTTTTAGCATGAAAAATTATATTTATCGAAACAAATTATTTGTTTTAAAAATATATGAACTTGATCGACAACGGTTCATAGGTAAGTAAAATGAAATTTTATTATAAAAATGATTTTTCACGGTTTTTGTAGTGTGAACTATAGTTGGTATTAGTGGCATCCCTGAGTGGATGACTACGTGTGTCTATATATATATATATATATATTTACTTGATATGTATCTTGGTGAATTTGGGTGTTTTGTTCATTTTTGTTGTGCGATGTGATTTTGAGGAAAACAAATGAGAATAGAAAGAAAGATGGTTTTGTAGGATAGAGCTTTGATTTATGTGGGTATGATTTTGATGATGGTTTTGAGATGTGAACATATTGTTTTGGAAATGGTTTCGCTATAGTTTTTGAGGTGCTTGGAGATGAGGAAACAATTTTATGTGAAAATCATTGTGGTGATCTGTGTGATGATTTTGGGTAAAGGACGTAGTTGATTTGTAAATGAATTGGATTGTTGTTGAGTGATTAATGTTGAGATTGATCACTACTACAAAAATTCAATCAGACGACGCCTCTCACACGACGCATCATAATTTTCCGTCGTCTGATTGATTTTTATTTTTTCAGACGTCGTTTTTACAAAATTTGTCGTCTGATATGGACTTGTGAATTAGTTCAGACGGCGTTTAAGAAAAAAACCGTTGTGTGACGCTTAAAAAATTGAGCGGCAAGTTTCCCACCATGTAAGTGGTGCGGAAACCCAGCTCAAACTCCAAAATTTCCCCCAACATGTATTGATCATACAACGAGAAATAATAAAACTGTGGTCTGACTAATATGTTTGACAGAAGGGAGGGAGATTTTCGATCACCATTTTTTTCCAACTGCCCTAAGAGGGAAGTCGAATTGATAGGAGACAAACCCCAAATTAAAATGGCTGCATTCAGACCACATTTTTATAAAATCCCGTTGTGAGAGTCTTTGTCCAAATTGATAGGACTTGTCGAAATTGATATAGGCCGGGCTTGAAACCCTACACTTGAGCAAAAACGTAATGAAAAACCCAAAGCCCTCCTCACTCTCTAGACAGGGCCACACCCTCTCTCGACAGAGACTCAAAACCAAAACGCAAAAGCTCCTCACTCTCTCAACAGCGTCTCTCCAAAACCAAAACCTCACTCTCCCAAACCCTCTCTCTTCTTCGACAAACCCCAATCAAAGCCCTTTCTCTTCGACAAACCCCGACCAAAACCATCTCTCCCTCTAACTAGGTTATTCGATCTGGGAAATAGCGAAGGGAAGAAAAGCAACTGGGTAGCCTCTAGCGTTCTTCAGATCTTTCAGCGATGGTGGTTGTTCCTTTCATCGGTGGTACAACTTTGAAATCAAGTACAGAGGGTTCAGGGCTTACCAATTTTGAAAGTAAACCTAGAGTTGAATCGGAGAGCGAAGACGTCGAACTTCCTGGGCTTTAAAATCGGAGTCCGATTAATTAGGGTTAGGATTTGCGTCGATTTTAGAGAGGCTTCAGGATTTTGATTGCGATTATGGTTGAGACGACTTTTTGGTAAGTTATTGTATTATGAAATTCAGCTATGCGTAACTGGGATTTGAATTTTGTGGTTTCAGTATTGGATTCGAACATTGGAGATGTGGATTTGGGATTGAAGGAAAAAATGTCAAAATTGGGGCTAGGAAGGTAACTACGAAGGTTTTGATGGTATTCGATAGAAATTTTAGCTACTCCTTCTGCTTAGCACTGGATTCCTTGCTGCTAGTTTGGTATTTTCTGCCTTTTGGTTTACATTTGCAGTCTATTTTTGGAACATCGAAGTTAATTTGGGTTTTAGTTGTGATTCTGTCAAGAAATTCAATGGGTATTAGGCCCAAGAGAATGGTGGTCTCCGATGAGAGCCTTGAGTTGCTTTCCAGGTATGGCCAAGAAATTATGGCAGTGAAGGGGAGGGTCTTGCAAGTTCCACCAGTGTTCAGGCATCGTTTGTAAGAGGTTAGTTTCTCTAGTATTCTTCTCCCCATTTATAGATTAACTTTCGAAATATGAATGTTAAGGTTTTGTCTGGATATAGAAGACTGAAATCACTTACTAATTGAGGTTTGCATGTTTCCAGGTGTTCTTGAGAAAACTGGAGTTGAGCCACAAGTGGAGAGGATTAGTAAATACGAAAGTGCTGGTGAGCAACTTGAGCTACGACCATGTCTGAAGAAAATTGTGAGATGCTGACAGCATTGCTCGTTAACATATATGGGAACTGGCTGGACATAATTTCTTCTACAAGAGGTGCTTTGAGATTTGGTTTTTGGCTAATCTGATATGATTATGTTGTTCAGTTGTTGAAATTTGATGTGAAAGTCATCAGGGGAGTGGTTGTTGTTCTTGGAAGTTTTTTTTTCCCCTCTTTATGTGATGATATACAGGAAGCATTTAAGTAATATTGATTCTCTTGCTTCACATGCCTTGGTGATGATGCCCTTGCTTCTGATTTGTAGGAATTAGTTCTTTAGAAGTTGTTGATTCATGAGTATCTGTTGACTGCAATTCCTCCACATAGCAGGTGTTGATTTTTCTTCGAGCAGCTGATATGTGGAGTCAACTACTGTCAGTCCATGGTAAATTATATTTGATGCAGATACATTATGAAATGGTTTCCTTGTTTAAAATAATATTGCTTCTTTTCTCACGTTAACCTCTTATACATTACAATTACTCTATAGTTTGTTGCTCTCTTACTTAATGTTAAAAAATTAGACACTTTGAGGCTGTGGTTATATCTAAGTGGGGATTTTGAGTCCAGGTATGTACTACTGCCTATGTGGATATTGTTTATTTAGCACAAGATTAATCAGTACTGACGGCTGCATTCCATTGGTATGCAACAGATCTCCCATTTTCCTTTCTAGGAGCAAATGATTATATATGGTTTACATGCTCTATACAAATTTTTAGGCTTTCAAATTTGCTGGACTTGGTTTTTCTGTAGGCGTCATTTGTTAGAATTTCTTAAATTACTTGTAAAATATTAAGGGTTAAATACTACTTACTCCCTATACTTATAGAGTTTCATCATTTCAGTCCCTGACTTTTGAATTTCACCTAAAAAGTCCTTGAACTCCCAATTTCTTCCTAATTAGTCCCTGCCGTTAAAAACTCCGTTATCTTCCCCTAAAAAAGTCTATTATACCCTCAATTACTTCCAAAAAAAAAAATTTCTCTTCCTCTATTTTTGTATTTTTTTTTTTTTTACCTCTTCTTCTTCCGGCTTTCTCGCATCCTTTTGTTCATCTCTTCATCAAAATGGTTCCAATCCACACACCTTCAAGAGGTGAAATGAAAAAAAGAAATAAAAGAGAGAGAAAAATAAATTTTAAAAAATAAAATAAAAGTGAGGGCATAATAGACATTTTTGACAAATTTAACAGAAAATTTTGACGGCAGGGATCAATTGGGAGAAAATTGAGAGTTCAGGGACTTTTTAGATGAAATTCGAAGGTCAGGGACTGAAACGATGAAACCCTATAAGTATAGGGAGTAAACAGTATTTAATCCAAATATTAATTAGTTGTCAACTTGACTAGTGATTGAAATCTCATTTATAATGCTAGGCCTCATCCAAATGAATGTTCTGGAAGTGATCTTGATGGAGATATTTACTTTGTTTGCTGGGACCCCGAGTTGATTTCTCGCAATCAAATCCAACCTATGGATTATACCCCAGCACCAACTATAAAGATGGATCATGATGTCACAATTGAGGTATTACTTTGACTAATCATATGTTGTGTTAAACTGGGAATTTCTTCAACTATAAGTTGGATTTTTATTTTTTATTATTTGGTCTTCCAATTAAGATATTTAAGTGCCAATGATTACTTGTCTTTCCCTCTCTCCCTTCCTCCCATTTTCTGGAGTGCCAGTATCTACTGAAATAGTGCTATATGGAATTTTTGTTGACAGAGAGCATGATAAAGCAATGAGCCCTCCATGCATAAAGCTCGCGAAGCTATTTTCAATTGTTGACAGAGTACTTTTCTCAGTTTCTTTTGACGAGTCTTACCCTTTGCTTTCGCTCTTTATTCTTGATTATATATATCAGAATTGATAGTAGAAAGTCTTAGACAACAAACATGGAAGATAAGCAAGGGGGAGATCAATTGGAGCAAGCTGATGAGGCCCATGATACTGTAAAAGCCACCTAATAAGCTTGAGGTAGAGGAAAAAAATGTTTTTAAGCTATTGGGATTATGTTTCTCTTAAAGAAAATTCATTTGGTGATTTTGTTAAACTCAGTACTTTCATTGTTTGAATGCATTGATCACTTGGTATTGCACAATTTCTCTTTTTCGATATTGACTGAAAAAAAGGGTTACTTTATATTGTGATTTATGCTTGCAGTGCCCAGTTTACTTCTTTATTAATCGGATGCAATTGCATGCTCTGTTTTCATACTCCAAAGTTCACTATGCCAAAAACTGCATCACACTACACTTTTTAGACAACGAAAAAAAAATTTCCTTTGTGTGATCATTGAAACTGCTTCACACAACAGGTTTAATGAGATTAGCGTTGTATAAGGAGGTCGTTCATAAATTTTTTTGGGTCCAAGATTATTGTACAACAGTTTTAAGGATTTGTCTGTTGTCTGAATGTAAAAAAAATTTCCCGCTCACCTTGCTCAAATTTGGGTCGAAATTTTGACTCACCTTGCACAATAGTATTGTTATATATGTTGTATGAGAGTAAGTTGCAAAATAACATACAACGCATTTTTTCATGTACCCCAAATGTGAGTGAGTAGCCCCAAAAAGGCCAATATTTGAGTGAAATGCTGTTACACAATAGTAAGCTCCTACAACGGAATGACTTATTTTTGTTGTGTGAATGTGCGATGGTAATCCTTGGAGGGAAAAATGAGTTTGTGATTTGTCTGGGCGGGAGATTTGCTAATCATGGATCTCTAAGCTGAAGTTTCATTGTATATTATCAGACAACCAAAATGAATTTCTGTGTTGTCTGAATTGGTTATACAAATAAAAAACTAAACTTAAACGCATGTCTACCACACTGACAAGAATTAATAGCTAGGGCATTCATATTGTCTCCCATCTTCGACAAAACAGCGAAACTTAAATGTACTTGGCCGTTTTCAACACTGGTGTAGCTAGTCTTCGACAAAAACCTGAAAACTCATATCTCAAAGCAAAACCCCGCCGTGTTCTTCTCTTTACGGATCAAACCCATCTTCTTCTCATAACCCATCTTCTTAGAACACCATCTTCTGAAAACACGGGATTAGGGTTTTCAATTTGGGGATTTGGAGGAGGAGGAAAAGGGGGGAGGGGGAGTTAAATCTGGATGAAGAAGATGAGGAGGAAGACAAAGACTCAACAATAACAAGAACAACGAGCTGGGTTACTTGGAACAGTAGCGGAAGAAGATCATCGTCGATATCCTCTGCCCGAGGTGGTCTGTTTGTCAAGGTAAAGTTTGGAATTGGGCAAAAATACTTGAGCTGCATGTGTTTGAATTCTATTTTTGTTCCGTTTAGGAATTTGGGGTGAGTGCGACTTCCTTAATTGGTATTGCATGTGCAATCGTTCATATTCTTCTCTTTGGTTGTTCTAACTTTACCTTGTTAGATGATTGTCAAGTCCTCCGATTTCTGTCAGGTGTTAAAGAGATGGGTATATTTTCAAATGTAAATGTTAGTTGTCCAAAAGTGGGTGCCATCTTTGTTTGGTGAAAGACCATTCTTTTTACTCTGTTAATTCTTGGTAGATTATACTTATTTGATCGTTTTGTTAATTGGTTTGTGGACTTTGTGGTTAGTAGTTGTTTATTGAATTGTTGGTGAAATCTTTTCTTTATTATGTTTTGTATGAACAACCTGGTTGTAATTTAGATATTCTTGTTGTCTGTAGGTACTTAGAAAATCTTCTTGAGTGGAAACCTATGTATGTGTGTGCATTGAATGAAACAAGTTTAGATTTTGTTGTTGTTCTGAAGTTGGTTTTGGTTTTCGAGTTGCAGGGAGGAATCGAAGTTCTAAGAACAACAAATCTGGGTCGAAATTTGCTTCTGATTCTGAAAGTGGATCTTGAAAGAAAATCGAATGTCAATGCTGTAGGATACCATTCCCATTTTGTTGAACTTCAGGTGTGTTTTTTTGGCTTAAGGATTATTCGTATTATGAACTCAAATTGCAGTTCGTTTTGTAATGTATACTACACTGTTTGAGAGCAAAAGAACTGAACTTTTTTAGAGGTAGACTTATGAGAGTGAAACTGGTTTTCCTGTTTTTTTTTTTTTTACATATAGTAATTAAGTTAAAAGTATAAATAAACCGCCTTATGTTCTGTTCTTGTAATCAAGATACCTAATTGAAGTACATAGTAATGTGAACTGGTCAATGAGGGTGGCTTATATGTTGAGTTCTTTTCCCACTTTTGACAATGTGAATAACTTTGATAATGCATTGAGTTTTGGTGAAGTATTGATGTAGGGATTTCAGTTCTCTATTAATTTAGTCTGGATATGCTTTTGGTTTATACAAAACAGGAGTATTTAATTTTGAAGGTCCGCCTTAAATTCTCGTCTCCATGTTTTGGTTTTGGTTTTGCTTTTAACCACTGCTTTTGTTGTATAGGGTTTTATCCATTAGAGTTGGGAGATTGAAGCTAGCTAGAGTTAAGCAAGAGTATTGCTGGGAGCTTAACTGGTAAGGTTTTTTGTCAAAAATGATTATTTGTATTCTTTATATCATTCATAAAAAATGGATGTGAATAACTGATCTATGTTGTTTGTTTATTGAAATAGGCTGCTTTATCTCTGTGTGGGCAGTAAGCTTTTGTAGAAAACAATAAAATATTACATCAAACTAAGTGTGGAGCATGTTTATTAGTTGGGAAAATGTTGTCCAAACATTTTGGTATGGTTTGACTTGGTGTCTTATGGTTATGCATTGATCTGCATTTACCATGATTAATTAATGCATTTTGAATGTATAAGACAGGTTTATTAAAAGAGATGCATTTCGTCATATCCATATATTTATGCTAATTGTTGTTTATATCATGTATTGACTGAACTAATTTGATGTTCAGTACCTATATATTTCTGAGCACTGTTAAGGTACTTTTTGAATGAATTTTTGGTCGAACAATTTTGTTTTTTACTTCTCTGACATGTAAATTGGTTTATATAGATGCTTTGCTTAGTCACTCGATATCGGAGTATATATAAATGCAAATTGCTGTCTTTTTTAAATGGTTTGGTAAATGTAGGTCTGGTTTGTGTTATAAATTAGTTTCGTGTAATGTAGATGGATAGGTCATGGATGCATGCTGATAGGAGGTCTTATGAATATAAGCTAGGAGTGAAGGAGTTTTGTCAGTTTGCTGTTGATAATGCTAGAGACCCTAATCGCATTTGTTGTCCTTGCACAAAATGTGGAAATGTGAAAAACTTTTCTGCACAAGTGATAAAGGATCACTTGTTTCTGAATGGGATAGACGTAGGTTATGATAAATGGACAGAACATGGGGAGGTTGTGGTAGAGTCAGAATCAGATAGTGATATTGATAGCGCAGAGACAGAGGGTGTTGAATCTGAATCTGTGGAGGGTAATGTGGGGGCAGATTATGAAGTACAATTAGATAGTGATGTGGAGTTGGAAGGCAATGAGAATGATGAGCTTTCAACTGAGTGTAATGAATTCAGGCAGTTTGTAGAAGATGCCAACAAACCCTTATACCCTGGTTGCATTAGGCACACAAAGATGAATGTGTTGGTTAGGCTTTACAACTTGAAAGTGAAGCATGGTATGAGTGATGCAGCATACTCTGACTGGTTGATTGCCTTTGCTGAATTTCTGCCTATAGGAAACGAGATACCTACCTCTGTGTACGAGGCAAAGAAGACTTTGAGTGCATTGGGAATGAATTACACCAAAATACACGCTTACCCGAATGACTGTATTCTATATAGAAAACAGTATGTTGATGAAATGTGTTGTCCTACATGTGGTATTTCTAGGTGGGAAGTCTGCAAAAACAAAAAAGAAAGGGAGGGACTACCTGCAAAAGTGTTGTGGTACTTTCCACCGATTCCTAGGTTCAAAAGAATGTTTCAATCAATTGAAACATCGAAGAGTTTAACTTGGCATGCCACCAACAGAAACAAGGATGGCTTAATTCGGCATCCTGCAGATTCTACGTCTTAGAAGTTGGTAGATGATAAATGGCCAGATTTTGGTAGTGAGCCAAGAAACCTACGGCTTGCATTGTCATCAGATGGGTTCAATCCCCATAGTTCCTTAAGTAGCAAGTATAGTTGTTGGCCCGTTATTTTGGTAACCTATAATCTGCCTCCATGGTTGGTAATGAAGAGGAAACACATGATGCTGACCTTATTGATATCAGGCCCTAAACAATCGGGAAATGACATTGATGTTTACCTTGAACCGTTAATAGATGACTTGAAGCTGTTATGGGAAGGGGTCAATGGAGTTTATGATGCCATGAAGAATGAAACTTTTACCCTTAGGGCTTTACTGTTCTGGACAATCAATGATTTTCCAGCTTATGGTAACCTTTCAGGAAGTATAGTGAAAGGCTATAATGCATGTCCTATTTACCTTGATAAAACAGAACCTACAAGGCTAGTTCATGGAGGAAAGATGGCCTACACCATTCATCAACGGTTTTTAGGAAGACACCATCCTTATCGAAAGCTAAGGGCTGCTTTCAATAACCAGCCAGAACATGCAACAGCTCCAGTGCCATTGAGTGGAGAAGAATTGTTGAGGAGGTTGGAGGAGGAAGTTCCACAGTGGCCGTTTGGAAAAAAAAAAACCTCCTCCTACTTATAGGGGTGCTGAGGATGAAACCAGGCCATGTTGGAAGAAGAAGTCGATATTCTTTGAGCTTGAATATTGGAAGTATCTCCCTGTTAGGCACTGCCTTGATGTCATGCACATTGAAAAAAATGTGTGTGATAGTCCAATAGGGACGTTGTTGAACATTCCCGGAAAAACCAAGGACGGACTGAAAACTCGTTTGGATTTGGCGGAAATGGGTATAAGGCAACAGCTGCACCCAAATCTAGATGGTCCGAAAAAGAAGCTCTTGCCTAACAGTAGATGACAAAAAAATGTATGTGTGGATCATTTCATGGCATGAAGGTTCCTGAAAACTATTGTTCAAACATTTCGAGCCTTATTTCAATGGATGATTTGAGGCTGACCGGACTTAAGTCCCATGATTGTCATGCCTTAATGCAACAGCTACTCCCAATTGCTATCCGAGGGGTGTTGGAAAAACCGGTCAGAGTTGCAGTAATCAGGCTTTGCCTTTTTTTTAATGAAATTTGCAGCAAGACTATAGATGCTTCAAGGCTTCCAAAAATACAAAGTAATCTGGTCGAAACTTTGTGTGAGCTTGAGAAGTATTTTCCGCCATCTTTCTTCGACATAATGGTTCATTTAACAGTCCACTTGGTTAGAGAAGTTGAACTATGTGGACCGATTTGTTTTCGATGGATGTACCCTTTCGAAAGGTATATGAAGGTGTGCAAGGGGTATGTTAGAAGTAAAAGGCATCCGGAAGGGTGCATTGCTGAGTGTTATATAGCTGAAGAGGCGATTGAGTTCTTAGCTGAACTTCTCCTTGATGACAAGACTGTTGGCATCCCAAAAGAAAAATACATAGTTGACAAGCCTACCTCTGGTGCAACTGTTGAGTCAGTTTATGGCAAAGAATTTCAGCAAGCTCATCTATGCGTGCTTCAAAACACTGATGAATTTAGAAGCTACTTTTTGTAAGTCAATCATTAAATTCTGTTTTTTACAGTTTTGTTTATTTTGTTGTTCTAATGCTTATACACTTAACACTTTACAAATATTCTTGTAGGGAACACATGGAGCATTTGAAGAGGGAGTTTCCCAAGTACAAAAAGAATAAAAAATGGCTGCTGGACAAACAAAACATGACTTTTGGCCAATGGGTGAAGGAGAGGGTAAGTATTCTCCAGCTAGAAATGTTTTGGATGATTTGAGCACAGAAATGTTAACTGTTATATTTTATTTTGTAGGTTGAATCACAGCTTGCAGAACCAGGTTGTGACATACCAGAGATTGTGAGGTGGCTAGCAGATGAACCAAGCAATGAAGCCCCGAAGTTTAGTGGTTACCAAATAGGGAGGTGCAATATAACACTAAGTTTCGCGATGATCTTCGGTCAAGACAAAGCAGTGGGGTTTATTTGGTTGCCAAAACACCTCAAGTAGCTAGTGCTAGGGACAAAAACTTTATTACTGAAGACATGAGCTTCTATGGGGTGATTGTCGAAAAATGGGAGCTTGACTATTAGGGTTCCTATTTTTAAGTGTGATTGGGTAGAGAATCAGAAGGGTGTTAGAGTAGATGATCTTGGGTTCACTTTGGTTAATCTGAATAGGAAAGGTTATCTAAACGATAGTTTTGTTTTAGGAAAAAGTGTGGAGCAAATATTTTATGTTGAAGACCCTGTAGATCGTAGGTGGCATGTTGTGGTGAGAGTCCCAAAAAGAGACTACCATGAATCTGTTGAGTATGATGATGTTGGGGACACCATTCTTTCTCACCCCCCCATCGCAACTACGATGCCTACTATTCAGTCACTTGATAACTATCCGGATGAGGAGCCAATGGGTTATAGGCGTGCAGGGGATGAGGATATAGTAGTTGAGGGAGAGTAGTTCACATAGTAGTATTCATGTAATTTATAATTGACATGTGTAAAGGATATTTGGCTAACTAAATGTGTGGTCAACGTTGGTTATTTTCTGTTAAGTTTAATGTACCAAGTTAAAGTTTATGTTATTTTAATTACTCTTACTTTCTGCTTCAATTTGTGTTAAGTGTTTGTTATTTTAATTACTCTTATTTTCTGCACTAATTATGTGTAGTAATATGTGTTAAAGTGTGTTATTTTAAACACTTGCATATTTATGTACTAATATGTGGTAAGTGTTTGTTTTGGAAATGACTATGATTTTTCTGTTTTGCTGTACTAATGGGGCTAACATTTGTGTAGATAATGGCGGGATCACAATCTGCTAGTGTATCGAAGAAGACAAAGTCGAAGGAAAAACGTTCGAAGCATAAGAAGACCAAGTCTTTGAAGTCACCAACAACATCTTCATTTTCTGATGGATCTCACTCAAAGAAGGGAAAGTCCAAAAAGAAAGAAGTTGAACCAACCGGGGGACTAAAGTTGCTGAAGCGGCATGCGATGACTATGTCACGCATTACAAGCCGCAAGAATCGTATTCAGAAGAAGGTTGTTTTATTTAACCGAAAAGGGACCCCTTGTGGGAAGGTGGCTAAGCAAATGCAAAGCTACACTGGTGTATTGGAAAGAAGGAAGGTACCGATAATAAGGGAAAACTGGAAAGCGGCAACTAATGAAGAGAAGAACAAAATCTGGCAACGTGTTTAGGTATACAAATCAGTCTCAGTTTTATTGAGAATTAAAGGTGCAGTTAGTTAGTTTGGTATAATAGTGTTCATTATATTGTTTCAATTTTTTGCTATTTTCTGAACCTTGAACTGATATTTAGCAACAAAACACGCACAGGTTCCATTTTTGATTGGTCCTGAAGCTAAAAAATTGGTCTTGGAATCTGCTACAACGAAGTGGAGGCAATTCAAGTCTTTACTTACTTCCAAGTACATTATCCCCTATTTGGATGACCATGAAGCCTTGCGATATCCTCCGGATGATTATCCTTTCATCCTTGCTGACCATTGGACAGAATTTGTGGAAATGCGGACGAAGGCCTCATTCTTTGTATAAATGCAATTCTACTAAAATCATTTACTTGTACAAATATCAAATGCAGTTATGTATATATAGACTTCTCATTTAACTAAGTATCCTTATTTTGCAGGAAAAGCGTCGTGAGCAACAAGAGAGGTGCAGCTTGAATAAGTATCCTCATAGAATGTCCTGTAAGGGATATGCAGGGTTGGAGGATGAGTTGGTTAGTGAAACTGTTTTCTACCTTACTAGTGTGGAGTTTACACCATCTGTAATGCATGCATTAACTATTTCACTTTGTAGGCTACCGGAATGAGTGACGAAGAAGTTGATAGGGCCACTTTGTGGATAAAAGGATGGCAAACAAAGGATGGCAGTTTCAAGGATGAGGAGTCAAAAAGGACTGCTGAAAAGATAGTAAGTCCAATATAGAAAGCCTATTATGTATGTATAAGGTTTCTGAACATGATATGTAATGATATTTCCTACTCTAAACTCTCAGGCAAACTTGAAGAGAAAGGTTGCTAGTGGAGAACTAAATGCTGAAGGAACAAATGATGTCTTGACATTGGCTTTGGGGACTCCAGAGCATGGGGGAAGAGTGCGGGGAATATGAGGTTTTGTCACTCCCTCTACTTACTTCCACCTCCCTAAAAGTAGAAAGGAGAGCATAGAAGCTATTGTCAGAGTTAGTGTGCAGAAAATATTGTTAGAGGAGAGAGAGAAGATAGTAGAGGAGGCAAGGGAGAGGATAATTGAGGAAGCGAAAGAAAAAATACTTGCAAATGAGCGGGCTCTGTGGGAGGCCAAGTCTGCTGCACTTGAAGCAAAGGTAAATGGAAAAGAAGGTGCAACTATTCAGCCACATGCATCTGGCCAAGGAAGTTGCTCAAGGACAGTAGATGAGATTGCTCAAGAATCGGATAAAGCTCCGTTGGAAGAAGTAGCAAACATTGTGGATGGAACTAAAATTCGGAGCATTTTTGAAGCAATGGAAAACAAAACCCTCATACATAAAAGGAAACGGACAAAGATCGCTAAGGAAGGTAGGTTGGATAAACGTCCTTGCTCCAACAGAGGTAATGAGTTTCCCAAGTTGGTTGAGAAAGCAGTTGTCAACCGTGAGGATGTCACTGAGGCTGTTGAAGAAAATGTCAATCTGACCAAGGAGCCGGAGAATGAGGAGGGGGTAGAATACGTGGATTTGACGATGTGTCCACCCACATCAAAGGTAATTTGGTCTTACTTAACGTGTTAGTATAGTATTGGCATTCCTTCCTCACAAAACTCTACTCATTAAGAAGCCCAAGGTTGCAGCCCAAGCCCATACTTGTTTAAATACATTTGTTTTGGTTGACTTAGTTGTTTTGCTGTCAAAGACCCTCGTGTAGTCTGGAAGATCAGTTTGCTGGCAGCTTTCCCATCTCAGCATAATTGTTTAATTGCAATTGTCTCTCTTGTGTGGCTATCTTGCTGTCGAAAGCCAACACCAAGTTTTGAAGATTAGTTCAATTGGAACTTCATACCTCATCTCAGATTGCTGCTTTGCTGCGTTGTTGTCGTGCTTCCCCATCCCATCTCATCTTGTTGTCTTGTCCAAGATCAAGCTTCAACCTTGCAGTTCAAAAGAAGACCCCTCTTCCCATGGCTCAAGTAAGCTCATGCATGGCATCTCTTTCTCAAACCCAATGGTTTTTCATGGGTTCCATTCCTATGTCAGTTTTGATTATGGAGCTTGAGTGTTTTGGTTTCTTGAATTGGTATTCCCAATTGAAATTAGGAGCATGGGTTTACATGGGTAATCTGAAATTATGGGTATGGGTTTACCTTCTCCAATTGAGTTAAGGGTCCTTTGAGTGAACTGTGCTTTCTCTTCCTCCTATATATATATGGGTTCTCTGTTCATTCTCAGGCATTGAAAATATTTGGGTTTTCAATCCCTTTGTTGTTTAAAGTTCTATCTCTTTGGTTTTCTGTTTTTCAAAGTGTCTTGTTCCATGTTGAAAACAATTTGAAAAACAACAAACCATTCAATCATTCATACATATCATATCTTGCATCCCATGAGGTCATTTGGATATTGCAAATTTCAAAGGTGAAATCTCCAAGAAGAACTTGCTGCGTTCATAGCTTGTTTCATAGCTGAGATTTCTGAGTTGTTCACTTGCGTAAACAATTAGCAAGAGTTAAGTACAAACAGTCTAGTGAGTCAGTCTAGAATGGTTGCCGAGTTCAGTGCAATCACTGTGTTGTAATCTTGTAATTTGGTTTCATAGTGAATTGGTTTTGGTCTTTCAAGAGTTAAAGGCCACGCAGATGTTTTCCCTCGATAGGGTGTTTACTGCGTTAACAAAAATCTGTGTTCTTTAATGCTTTAGTTGGTTTGCTTGTTTGTTCAATATATTCTGTTCAATATCAGCACTCAGGATTGATCACCCAGTTGCAATCCCTGAGAAAGTTTTGAACAAAAAAAAATTGGTTGTGAGCCTATTCACCCCCCTCTAGGCTCCTTCTAGGATCTTCATAACGCCAATAATGAACTGGAAAAGATCAAAGTTTAATTATCAAAGCTAAACTAGTTGGTCATTTCATGATTTTTCAAAAAAACTGTACTTGTTTTACTCTCAGTTTTTGGTAGCTTAAAGGCGAATCTTCAATGATCATTTTGAACTTGGTTTCGAGAAAAACAGAGTTGAAGTGAGTCCATTATGCTATTTTTAAGTTACTGCACACTTAAAGAATTTCATTGCGAATAGCATGAAACTCTGGAAAATAGTATCTTTGAATGTCTACTTGAAATCTGGAAAGTTTTGCTGCAAATCGAAGAAACAATAGTTGGTGGTGAATAACTATTATTCATGTTTCCAATTTTTTGAAACTGTCTCAAGCTTGCAAGTTATTGTTACTTTCCAGCTATAAATCTTGTTTTTTTTTTGTCTACATTTTAGTCAAAGGTAGCTGAGGTTGAATGCAAGTTGGCAATAGGTTCTGTTGAACATATTGTTGCTTGTGCCACTGTTATGGAGTGCGAGGATCCTTCCCAACTTGTTCATGGCACTCCACTAGGGGATGGCAATGTGCGCGTTTCTATCTATGCCGCGCTTGAGGAGAAAGCAAAAGTGTCATTTCCTGTGAAAGATGAAATTGAAACAGTGAAGCAGGCTATGGGGAGTAGCATGGCCTAAAAACCTAGTCATAAAATCACATCTCAAGGTAAAAACTCAGTCTAATTCAATCTATAGATACTTTGGTAACATTCAATTGTTTATAGAAATTCACATAACTTTAGATATGTAGCATATATTTATGATATATACCTCACATTTATTTTCTTATTGTAGAAACCTCCCAAGGATAGTGCTGAAAAGAAGAAGAAAAGGAAAGAGATAGGGGAAGAAGACTCGGAGATTGAATTTGGCTTGGCTAAATTGGCACCATCATTACCAGCTTCATTGAAGATGTTATGTTTGTGGGGTGAAGATGCATTCAAAGATGGGCATACAATCAGCTTCTACATGGAGCCTGAAGTGTTTGGATTTTCTCGCAAGACTTATATATTGGGAAAAGATGTTCGGCGACTGGCAAGCATGAGGGAATTAACTGGAACATGCATTGTAGTGTACCAGAGGTAGAAAATATGCAGTACTGTTATTATATATATATATATATATATATTTTTTTTTTTTCTTTCTCCCCAATGCCTTGATAAGAAATGCAGTTGCTGAAACTTACTGACTTGGTGTAAATGTTTGTTGCCTTGATAATCGGAGCAGTTGCTGAAACTTATAGACTTGGTGTAAATGTTTGTTGCCTTGATAAGAAATGCATCCTGCTGAAACTTACTGACTTGGTGTAAATGTTTGTTGCCTTGATAAGAAATGCAGTTGCTTAAACTTACTAACTTGGTGTAAATGTTTGTTGCCTTGATAAGAAATGCAGTTGCTGAAACTTACTTTGTGTAAATGTTTGTTGCCTTGATAAGAAATGCAGTTGCTGAAACTTGCATTGTGTAAATGTTTGTTATCAGGTACCTCTATGATCAGTTGAAGGCTTATAAAATGCTTGACATGGTTGCATTTGTTGACCCTTCACTTGTTGGTGCTGTGGGGTGTGGGAATGGAACTGTCAGGGCCCAACACATCAAAGAAAGGCTTGCAACTGCTAAACCAGGACAGATGTTCATGTTGCCATTTAACTCGGGGTAAGTTCACGAAGGTTTGCAAACTTTCATAATTAAGTAACTTGTGTCAGAAAAAAAAATTTAGTGTTCAGGATATATGACATTTTGCATGCATGTAGTGATCATTGGACTTTGACACTTGTTGATCCGGACAAACAAACCGCCTATTTTATGGACCCGCTAAAAAGACGCTTACCCACAGGAGATTGGATGTCTATCGTGGAAACGTAAGTCACTGGTTTATATATTGATCACACATGCCTTAATTTTATAAAATCTGTTGAATACACTTGTTGTTTCCTTTCCTATATGCCAGAAGTATCGATTATATTGTTGTTTTGGTGTGGTGCTATGCGTATGTATAATGCTAAAAAGAAAAAGCAAGGCCGGAGTTTAGTCCAATGGAAAAATTTGGCTGTAAGATTCACTACTTCTGATTTTTAGAAAACAATATTTCATTTTGTCCGATTTCACTTCTTGAGTCATTTGATTGTATTTAGGGCATTCCTCCCCAACCTAGCAACAAGGAGTGTGGATACTTTATCATGCGATACATGAGAGATATCATTGAGGATAAAGACATGTCATTGTTTCCTATGAAGGTATCGACATATATATAGCTATAAATATAGTAACTAGACTCAATTTTTCAGAACTTTGTTATTATGTCCATGCCTTATTCACCAAAAAGTTTGGTTACTAATCCTTTTGATATAATAAACTGATTTCAGTGGGAGAGGAGAGGCAGCAGCCAATACACCCAAGCAGATATTGATCAAGTGCGAAATGAGTGGGGAAAATTTGTTGTCAACACATACGTGCATGAGCCTTGAAGTAGTGCACTTGTTGCTGGTACAATTTTGATAAGGAAAGCATTTTTTTGTGCTTCTCTGCTGGTACATTATTGTCACGCACCATGTGGCATGTTTTGGAACAATACATATATGTGTATCAGCTTTTTGATGTCCCAAGTAGATGGGCATGCACTAGAATGCTTTTCTTGTTTAAAATGTTGGCTTTCTTATTTGGAAATGCACCTCTTTTGCTTTTGAAGTTTAAAGTATTGGTTAGATTACTCATTTGATGGTTTCCAATATTCGTGTTTGATGGAGTACTGTTCATTTGGTAAATAGCAGAAATGAATGCACAATCTAATTCAGGAATGGGATGTTCAAATGATCACACAACAGAATATATATAATGTCGACTGCCTGTTGTCTGAATGGCCGAAAATGGGGCAGAAATTGATTGCCATGATTCATATCACACATCGGTTCTTAACAAATCAGTGTATTATAATTTCTACTCACACAACAGAAGCAACTAAAGTCAGTTGTCCTAAACATTAATCATACAACAGAAGCAATTAACTCTGTTGTCCAAAAACTAAATCACACAACAGTTGCAATTGAACTCTGTTGTCCAAAAACTAAATCAGACAACAGTTGCAATTGAACTCTGTTGTCCAAAAACTAAATCAGACAACAGTTGCAAATGAACTCCGTTGTCCCAAATGTTGATCATACAACAGATATAGTCCAAGCACTGAAGTTTGAGGATCAATCAAACAACACAAAAAATAAAAGTATGTTGTCTGATATGCTTAACATACAACAGCTTCAAACCAAGCACTCTTGTCTAAAGGCAGCGCTTCAACTGCTGCGCAGCTGCTCATGGCATCTGCCGAGCTATCTGTCGAGCTATCACACAACAGTTATAACACATACCAGTTGCCTGTTTGTTTATCAGACAACTGTGTTCCACCGTTGTCTGAATTTTCAACAGACAACGGCTCGCTCTACAACGGTGGCACTCCAAATCAGACAACAGTTTTTGTCTGTCGTCTGATAACGATTTTGGCATAGTGGTTGCATCAAAGTACCCTTCAAGGTTTCTCACAAAGTAATTTTTACCAAAATAAGCCAACTTTTAAATTTAAAACAGCTTTGCTGAATTTCTGAGGAAGCTACTGATCTGTTAACTTCGAGCTCTGTGTAACCCTACTTACTGATCTCCAAATGTCCTGAATTTTTGACATGTTCTTATCCTGTTAGTTAACAATTGATCCGGAAACTTTCATGTTATTTGGACACTAGCTGCGTTAGTTTTTAAGAAACCTGACAGTTCAATCAGTTTGCATCCATCTTTTACCTTACTTCTCAAACTCCGATTTGCTTGAAATTTTAGTATGTTGTACCTTGAGATGTCTGCCTTTATTCTGGAAAATTTCAACTTCATTGTTGCACAAATGAATTTTTAGTAAGTCCCCGAAGTTGAACTTCATTGGACTTGTTGTCTTTGCAGGTAGTACTTGTTTTGGATGGTATGAATTTAGTTATATATGTAGCAGCAGCAACAACAGCAACAGCAAAAGCAGCAGCAGCAGAAGCTAGTGCTTTGAATTAGGTAGTTAGCTTCAAATAAGTTGTAGTAGTACATTTGATCTGGTGTAAATCAAAGACTCTAAAATGCTGAACTAAATGATTTATCTTTGTCTTGTATACAGTAGGTGTTGGTAGTCTCGAGTGAGTAACAAAGCTTGCAAAGCTAGACTATTAATCCAGATGCAGCTAGAACTACAGAAAGACATCAAAAAGCTCCTAAAAGGCCTATTCGTATTAGTGCTTGGAAGCTTGCAAAGCTAGACTCCAATGGTGCCATGAGAGCGGCAAAGCTTGCCAAGCTAGACTCCTTAAGTAAATTTCTGGATGTGTATTGCTAGGAGAGTAGTATTAGATGTACTCCTTTTGTAGATGAAAGATTACTTTGCACAATCTACTTGTTGCATGATTTGGATTATAACAATTTCTTCTATATATTGATCAGCTACTCTTAATTTGATCATTTTTTATTTCAGTTCCAGCATATACAATGCATTGAATCATTCTATTAAGACAACAATAACCACAAAAAAACTGTCGTATGTGTACAATAGTCACAATGACCCAAAAATAAAAACTGTCGTCTGAATGTAAAATAGATAATGGATACTTTGAAAAACTGTCGTCTGAATGAAAGTCACACAACGGGCATAAAATAAAGCGACATCTGAATTGCAATCACACAACTGTTTCTAAAGTCGCCCGTCGTCTGAAGAATAGTCATGCAACAACTAATGTTGTCGACAGGCTGCTGGCATGCTGCCGACATGCTGCCGAGCCCTTCACACGACGGTTCCCAACAATCGACTTTCATCAGACGGCGCCTCGATATACGACGGTTTGCCTTCATATCGATCAGACGACGGTTTTTAGCCGTGGTCTGATTCAATTTTTGTAGTAGTGGATATTATGGTGATTAGAGTTATAAATTGATAAATGTATATTCATTTCTAGTTTATTTTCCTAGTATTGAATTGTTTATTTCCTTTCGTAATCTCCTGAACTAAATTATATGTAGGGATTACTATTTTCTGAATTGTTTGGTTTTAATGTTATCTCCAGAACTAAGTATCTGCAGGGGTTACTATTTCGTTATATTGTTTTATCTTCATGTGATCACCTGAACCAAATCATATGTAGGGATTACTATATTATTTTGAATTGGTTGACTTTATTATTCCGGTCTACTATTGTGGTTCGAATTTACTCATACGAGCTGTCAGAAGCTTACCTGTTTGTTGTTGCAACAGGTGCACTATTCCATGGTGTAGGTGTTGATCTTGCCGGTTAGAGTAGTCGTGGCTGACGTAGGAGTGTTGCAGTCACAACTGTAGGTGTGCGATGCTAATTTTGTTGTTTTGACCTTTTTCAGACTTCCATTTGTAGCAAGCTCTGAGGAAACATTTACTTATTATTTTGTTAATGCAATTTAATTTGTAAACATTTGTAATGTAATATATGACTCTAAAGAACGAGTCTGTATTGACATTGTGAGTTCGGAACTTAGTAGTACACTAGTTTTTTTTTTTTTTAAAGAAAATTTTCCTGATATTTAAGATCGATGTTTGAATCATCATGCCCTGTGTATTTTGTTTGTTTATTGATTTATTTTTGTGCTTAAAAATCGAGAAGTGACAAGGATTTCGGGGTTCTGATAGAAGAAGAGGCGCTGATCAAAGCCTTGGTGGTGGTTTGGTTCAATTGGAACTGAAGGTTGGAAAACGAAGGCATGCATAGCTACGAGTTCCAGCGAAGCTCGTACGGCGTTACCAGGCTTCAGTGGGTGACGAGACTTTTGCGTTTTGTTCCCCTCTGCTTACTGAGTGGAATAAAGGTGGCAGTGTGAAGAAATGGCCGGAAACAGGCGAGGGTCGAGGAACATGGCTTCGCAGTCTTGGGTTGTCGAGTGTGGAGGTTGTCGGCAGTGCATGGTTGGGCTTTGGTCGGATTTGGATGTGGGCTTGATTGGTGGTGGCGCTGACCAGAGCTGGTGGCCGGAGATGGAGTTTCCGGCGCTGGTAGAGAGAGAAGGTGAGAAAGAAAGAGGTCGGGGAGAAAGAGAGAGAGCGACGCGACTAGGTGAGAGGAAGAGGGAGCTTTGGGGTTCTAGGGTTTTCTAACCCCTTTTATTTATATATCGTGAGAAATGTCTGTTGTGCCCTTGCGACAAATTACCCAATTCTTTTAGCTGATTACTTTCGGGTTTTAGGCTCGTAACCTTCGATTGTTTTTCGTCGACAATACCCTTTTTATATCCTCGACTTCAAGCTAGCCCCAAAACTCAATTACATAAAAGTCCACTTCGTCTTCATTTCAAATTAACTTCGACAATTTGTCTCGATAAACTCTAGTAACATTCTAGGCCCAAATGAAAGAACATTGGCCCAAACTTAAATCATATGGCCCAAATTGTGATCTCTTCACCAAAGAAACCTCTGAAATTATTTTCTTCCACTTCTTTTGCCTCGTTAAATTCTTATGGCTAAATTTTCCTTCAAAAATTAAATAAAAATTTTCGGGGCCTCACATTCCATCCTCCTTAAAATAAATTTCGCCCTCGAAATTTGCAAAATGCTTGATTGAAGAGAGGTTACTTCTTTTCATGTCGGACTCGAGTGTGCACAAGACATAGTTTTAGCTTCCCCTCATGATACTTTTTGAACCTTTACCTTTCATATTGTTTATCTTACTTCACTTATGGGGTCAACTTCATCAAACTCTTAAGCCATTTGCTTACGCAAATTGCAATTCTTTTCTAAATCAGATTGTGTGTATATGCATACATTTGATCTCATTACGTCGTCCAACTACTCTGAGCTCAATGCCATAAACATTAGTATTTCAACTTTTCTGAATAATTCAATAGGCTTTCAAATAAATCGGGGACTAACACTTAGTCACCCACTATTCTCAATAACAACATATTGCAAGGCAGTGACAAATCCACTTCTCACAAATTCAGTGCCACAAGTAGATAACCAATGCTTTAGTGTAAGAATTCTCAAGTATTTCTTGTAAATAATTTGCGTGGAATACTTCATCACGCATCAACTTACACAACACAATAACATTTGTAAAACTTTCACATTTTGTGCTTCCATTATTTTCATATCCCAATTCCGGAGCTATTTTTATCAATTTAGTAAGTGCCCCTGTTACACTTTCCATAGGATACACTCTGTTCCGTGAATCATGCTTCTTTTCAATAAGCAAGTTGCTGAATAGCAATTCATTGCAACCGTGCAATGGTAGCTTACTTTTAAAAACCATCGAAAACAACTTGACTTCCACACCAAAATTTCATTCAACGAAAGTAAAGAATACTTGGGGAATTTGGACCTTAAACATTAGTAGCAACCAAGAAGAGAAACCAAGCTTTCTTTGTTTGCCTAACACAAATAACTTTCGTCGAACGTCACTATGAATGACACGTCGACAATGTCATCATGGCAATGGTCTTGGTTACCCAACCCACATACACCTTTACTTGTAACCACTAGCAGATACTATTTACTTCATGATTGAACAACTATGACAGTTTGCCCAAGTCAAAACATGCACACAATTCGATAACCTTGATGCCACATTGCTAAAATCGCGACCACTAGGCGGCTACAACACGTTGTTGAACACCAATTTGAAATGCCACTTGGCATTATTGGACGAACCGTCAATTGATCATGGCGTCAAGCTCTAATAATCACTTTCGATAATACTCGACGAAATTCGAGGATTACCACTCGATGTTGATTCCTCGGAATTTGTAAAGTTTGTAGCGTTTTCATTCAAAATAACGACCTTGAAGTACCATTTTTACTCGACGAACTCGTCTACTATCAAAGCTAAAAAATTATATGCGCGTCTTCAACATTGAGTCAAGCCAAAATGTAAGCACCTAGTTTCCTTGTGTCCTCATATGACAGCAAAGTAGTATCCCAATTATCCTTCTCTAAAGTAATGTTTCACTTTCTATGTGGATGTGTCCTTAGTAAACTTGAAAGCGAACAAACACTCTTCCAGTTTGCATTAAAATAGACCACAGTACAAGAAAAACACATTGAGGGGGGGGTGTATTCAATCTAGATTTTAAATGATTTTGTCTGACTTTTTATAATCCGTGGATTCCCATGGACTCTACAGAATTCACAGATTATTTTAATTCCATATGGATTTGAACAGATTCTACTGTATTGTATTAGCAAGATTTGTTTGGATTTTAATAGATTCTACAATATTGTATTAGTAAGATTTTTTTTTTTTTTACTGGTTACAAACTCATATATAAGGATATCTTATATCTCAATTCCCAAGCATAGTTCCTAGATGTTTTCATCATATTAAGGTCACATTCCAAACTTGTTCATACATGTATGGATTAGTAAAGCAATTCAACTTTGAGCGCCATTGACCAAGTCCAATATTAAAAGCCCTAATATCCAATAAGCTCCAGCAATGGAGATCTCCATCCTCAATGTACTTAAGCACCATTTCCACACGATCCCTGACTTGCATCCATTTCAAACAAAACAAAAACAAAACTTTATCTTAAACATCCCATTCACCTATACCTACATTGCAAGTGGAAGCTCAAAACTTCAACTTACATCATTGCATTCAATATCAGCAGGCGCACTCACCTGTGGGACGAAAATAAAGGGACAAAACGGGATGAAATCATCCCAGCCGTCAGATATTAATTAAATTGAGCAAACTGATAGAATACCAAACCATTAAAACCAAATCTGTTTAGACTACTAAGACTCCACGCCTAATCTGTATATCTTCCTCCTCCCTCGTCTCAACTCTCAATCCATTTACGATCCCTCAGAGCCTCCCCTATACCATTCTTCATTCTTCCTCATCACCATAAAACTGGTCTCTCTTGAAGGTATTTTTCTTAGATTTTACTCTCTCTCTCGATTTTAGGTTTTTTTTTTTCTTTCTTTTCAGTTTGGTGAATCATAGAGCCATTGTATTTTATTTGATGATTTCGTTGCTAGTGTTCTGATTTCATTGTCAAAATTTTGGTTGTTCCTGTGGAAGTATTGATTTTTGTTGCAAATGATTCGTATTTGGATTCCTACTCAAAATTCGATTGTCTGGATTTGCTATGTTTGTTTTGGGATTTGAAAGTGCTTCTATTTTTAATTGTTGGGATATAGAGTTGGTCAAAAGAAATTGAAAAAAGGTCAATACTTTTTGTCCATGGAATGGATTGAATCATTGAATAGGAAGCCTCATTGATCAACTTGATTAAGTGGTTAGACTCTTTGCTGGTGTTCTGTTTCACAATTGTCGAAATTTTGGTTGTGAAAATTGTTTGAGTGCTTTATTACTAAAAGTGTGATTGATGCTACAGCCATCTGTGCTATACATTTGGGAAGAATATAAAGCGAGCTGGGTTTGGTCTTGCCTTTTTACAGGTCTGTTTCTTTTCTTTCATCCTTTTGTGAAGTGATCAAAGTCAAAATCTTTGAGTCAAAGTTTTGGTGTTGATGAGAGTGAGAGAGGCCATATTGCACCGAGTTGAATAAGCTGTGTAGTTTCACTTTGTTCTATATCTTATGATAGTTTTTCCACAGATGAGGATTGTTTTGATAGAATTTGAATCTTGGTATGTTGTTTTGTAGGGAACTCATCATTTGATTCTGGTTGCTAGCATCTTTCTCAACTGCATTGCGTTTATTATCACCAACAACCGCTGCAAATGAAGGTGGAGATTGATCGGAGTCAGAAAGGACAACTAATTGTAGCTGTGATTTCACTCTTGACCATAAAAGTTGCAGAGATAGTGATTCAATCAGTTATTAGAACAAATTGATTAGTTAGCTTAAATTTTTTTGTGATATTTTTGTTGGATGTTTCTGTTGGGAAATTTGAAATTCTTGTTAAATTGATTGTCTTATCCTGATTTATGGAGATTGTTATTAGTCCTGGAATGAAATATACCACTAGGATTACTGTATATGTATTATTTACTCGGGTGTTTAGTACTAGAATTGTGAAGACTTCTGCTACAGGCCAATAACACTAAGCTAAAGGCTTAGCTTCTTAGCTATATATCTTGCATGTGCCTAAGCTAAGATATCCGTTTGGATTTGCGTGTTATGTTGACAAAACTGGTATGACATAGTTAATGAGGGGGTCGTCAAGTTTCAACACAATAATTGTCTTGGTGATTATGTCATGTGATGCTCGGGTATACATGTTATCCTGAGTTTGTCTGTCCTTAAATACAAGTCTCTATTGTGTTGCTTGTGCTACTTATGAACCAGTGTTTCACAAATGGAAAGCAATGACATTACTGCATCAAGTCTTTGCTTGCACAGAATTTGGTGCATGCTTGTCACCATTGTGCTTCCTGGCTACTGGAGTATTATGTGGTAGCTAGTAAACAAATTGGTGTATGCTTGTGAGATCAATCTTTCTGTTTTGGTTGGCTATTACTATATGTTGTTCTTGCTAATTGTTCAATGCTTGAATTACAGGTGATTTTGTTAATGGATTACTGCATGCTTATGCTGGGGTCAAAAAAAAAAAAAAAAACACTAAGCTAAAGACTTTTGCTGCATCATTACTAGACAGAGCTTTACCTCCTTATTCTACATTGAAAATAATAGTATCAAGTTGGATATTTTTGCTCGACCTTGCATTAAATTATCAATTGAAAGATCCAAAAAATGGGTGGCTGATGATTCAATTAGCTCAATTATAGAATCCTTGTGATGTATACCTTGGTGAATAAAAATTGAAACACAAGTTATAATCATAATGCAAAAGAACATACACAAGTTCTGTCAGTGGATGAATGAAAAAACATTCATTGAATGACAATCCAACTGATGCATATTACAATCGATTACATATAAAAAAGCTAGAGATTATGCTGAAACAAAATAGAAGAAAGATCAACTTCATCCTTTACATGCTAAGTGGTGCTTCATTTGATTGCTCAGTGGGGTTGATTTTTATGCTACAACAGCACTCTCATTCGGCTCTTGTAACGATGGTTCACCCATCATAAACCTGCAACATTATATTACAAACACAACTATAAGTAGAATTTCTCTGCAACAGATTCAAAGACATAACACTAATGACAGGCACTAATAAAAAAGAAGTTAAAAACTAAACAAATTTCAATAGTTAAGCATTTTACTTATATTATAATTGAGCTCTCATGTATGGAATTTGCACTTTAACGACAAAATTATTTGAGGCAGTGACCTTCTCATTAAACAAATCCAGTGTTCTAAAAAACTGCCGCCTAGGCGCTGGGCGGCAGGAGACCGAGGCGACTAATGGCAAATCGGAAGCCTTAGGCGGATAGGATTTAGGCGGCCGCTTAGGAGGCTTGGGCGTCCGCCTGGGCGGCTTGGCGTTTTTTTCTTTCTTTCCCGAAACCTAAACGCAACATCAGCGAGATAGACTTCTGGAGATGGAAGCTTCGGCGTTGGCATCAGACACAGAAAGTGTGGGTATTGTTGTGGTGCTTGCCAAAGCTACCAGTTCCTTTTCCCTATTCAGATTTCAAGAACACAGTTACAAATTTATATGTGTTTATGATCAAGCTAGAAATTGAGAGAGAAAAAGAGAGAGGGAAAGGGAAGGGAGAGGGAGAGAGAGAGAGAGAGAGAGAGAGAGAGAGAGAGAGAGAGAGAGAGAGAGAGAGAGAGAGAGAGAGAGAGAGAGAGAGAGAGAGAGAGAGAGAGAGAGAGACCATTTGTTGTTTGGCTGCTGCAGAAATAAATCTGGAGGGGGGGTGTGTGTGCGCGGCCGTGCGGGAGAACTGATGGAGAAGAACTGAAGAAGTAGTCATTTACATAGATTAGGGTTGACTTGGAATTTTGAGTTAAATAGACCAAATTGGCCCTTAAGCGGGCTGGGTTCTATAGGCTTTGATGAAGGCCACTTGATTATTGGGCTACAGAAAAACAAAACAATCATCAGCTAAAAGGCCTATATTAGTTAATGGTCTGTTAGGATTCTTTTAATGGCCCATAATTTAAGATTCTTTTAAAATTTGAATATTCTAGGTACAATTTTATTATTCTTTGAGTCTTAATAAGTTTATATATTTTTAATTACATAACTAAAAGCTATAAAAATAAAATTAAAATTAAAAAATACAAAACCGCCTAGGCACCCGCCTAGCCGCCTGGGCGCTCCTCCCTAGCCCACCGCCCGACTAGCGCCTAGTGATTTTTCGAACCTTGAACAAATCTATGTTGACCTTTTGAAGTTTAGTGCTTTGAATTAACATATTGCCTTACTTTGAAAAAAACAAAAAAATTGACGGTGAAACAGAGAAAGAAACAGAGAATGAAATCATCAAACAACCAAAATTTCGACAATGGTGAAACAGAACACCAGCAAAGAGTCTAACCACTTAATCAAGTTGGTCAATGAGGCTTCCTATTCAATGATTCAATCCATTCCATGGACAAAAAGTATTGACCTTTTTTCAATTTCTTTCGACCAACTCTATATCCCAACAATTAAAAATAGAAACACTTTCAAATCCCAAAACAAACATAGCAAATCCAGACAATCGAATTTTGAGCAGGAATCCAAATACTAACCATTTGCAACCAAAATCAATACTTCCATAAGAACAACCAAAATTTCGACAATGAAATCAGAACACCAGCAACGAAATCATCAAACAAAATACAATGGCTCCAAGATTCACCAAACTGAAAAGAAAGAAAGAAAGAAAAAAAACTTAAATTCGAGAGAGAGAGTAAAATATAAGAAAAATACCTTCAAGAGAGACCAGTCTTATGGTGATGAGGAAGAATGAAGAATGGTATAGGGGAGGCTCTGAGGGATCGTAAATGGATTGAGAGTTGAGACGAGGGAGGAGGAAGATAAACAGATTAGGCATGGAGTCTTAGTAGTCTAAACAGATTTGGTTTTAATGGTTTGGTATTCTATCCGTTTGATCAATTTAATTAATACCTGACGGCTGGGATGATTTCATCCCGTTTTGTCCCTTTATTTTCGTCTCGTAGGTGAGCGGGCCTGTCAATATCAACAAGCTAAGCAGAGAAGTAATCATACACAGCACTAAGGTTGTCATTGGGTCGTGTCGGGTTGCAAAATATAAACCCAAACCCAACCCATTTAATAATCGTGTCAAAAAATTAAACACAAATCCAACCTATTTATTAAACGGGTTACCCGTTTGTAACCCGCTTAACCCATTTAATAAATAAGTCGTATCTTGTTAGACAGAATGACCCATTGTACCTACATGTACGTTTGCAAGCATAATTAGCTATAATGAGCCACGCTCATTGTACCGCCAGAGATACCGAATCTCACCAAGTGGGTGACCTGCGGAGACACAGCCAGGCGGGCTACCGCCCGAGCCCGGGGTCGCCCCCAGATCACAGTTAACGCCGCCATGCGCCGCGCCAAGTTAGCATCAGAAGCTCTAGACGCTGGGTATCGAAGCACATCAGTCCCACATTGAAAACAAGAAGAAGATCAACCTTCTCCCCACCTACAAAAGGTTCTCTCCTCTCTCCTCATTAATTACGCATTTACTACTCATTTATTGCTATGCTGCCCGTATACAGTGACTGACTTAGGCATCGGAGAAGTGAAGACCGCCCAACGCGGTCTCCCTCTGACGCCTTGTCTCTCGTGTTACAGCAAGAGGAAGTCATCAAATCCTCGGAGTAGCAGTCCGCCCATCGGGCCCGCGTTAAGCGAAGAATCGGCCACCGCCGGACTTTGAGCATTAACATTGGCACCGTCTGTGGGAACCCTTGAACAAAAGGTCATCCCGCCACAATCACCATTGCTAACGATAGCGGGGGAAACGCTGAAGAGCAGGCAGACCAGTCAGCCATTCCCCAACCCACCCACCCAGCGGTAAACGTCAACTGCGCACTATTCACCACCCCAGTAAACCCCGACTGTGAGACAAACCCAAGTAGCAGCCGCCCGCCAGGCCAAGACCTCGCCTATGAGCTGGCATTGGCGGATCTTCACAAAGCAAACAGAGAGCATGAACAAGAACGAAAAGAAAAGGCCGAGGCCCAAAGGCAGGTGGCCACGCTTGTGTCACGGTTTGACGAGCTAAAGAGAACGCTGGAAGCAACCGCCAACCCGGCACGAAGCGAGCAGTCACGGCAGGCACAGCCGACCTGGTACCGGAGCATTGATACCAGCACCAGTCGTACACATGCAAGTCCAGCTGCGCCCACCGGAGCTAGCGGGAATTGGACCTCCCCTTGTGCCCCAGCCAATGTTGGAACAGGAGGCAGAGTCATCACTGCACTCCCACCGCTCGAGGCCTAGGGCAAGAACCGAGGGCAACCCACTCGTTCCCAGGCGGGGATCAGTTCAACGGGATACCCGGCTGGGTCTCGCCGGGGATGCAACCGCTCAGATACTGGAACGGATGCAACAGTTGAAGCAAAGATTGACCCTAGCGGAGTCAGGCACCCCGGCGCCAATTTCAAATCCACTTTTTGCGTCCAGGCCAGGACCATTCATTGCTGCGATTCTGCAGGCTGTTAGACCCGCATACGCAAAGACTCCAAAAATGCCACCTTATAGCGGTAAGACTGATCCCTTCGTCCACATGGACACCTTCAAGAAGGTCACCAACAACAAGGGATTCGATGATGCCACCCTGTGCCACTTATTCAGCGAAACGCTGGACAATGAGGCAATGAATTGGTTCTTCGAGTGCCCGCCAGGATCCATCGACTCATTTCAAGCATTGTCACACGCTTTCCTTTCTCGGTTCATCCTACTATCCGCTGGACACCACAATACGAGCTAGCTGTTCAACGTCAAGCAGGGTACGGAAGAAACACTGAAGGCGTTCGTCACAAGGTGGCGAGCGGCGGCATCTCAATGCTGTGATCTTGATAAAACAATGGCTTCGGCGACTTTTGAGCAAGAACTCCTCAAAGGGCCATTCCTCTATCACCTCAACTACAATCACCCAAATGCGGTGTACGACCACCTCATGAGTGAGGCAGTCATTCATGCCCAAGCAGAATTCATCACATATGGAGAAACCCCACCGCCACCAGCAGCACTAGCAAAATCGATACAACCTTCCTCCAGTCAGCAAGGGACCACTAACAAAACCTCCAACACACTGCCAACTGACAAAAAGAGGGAGTGGCAGCAGGGCCAGTACCAAAACAAGCGACAGAAGGACCAGTACTACAAGGGAAACCGCCCACCCCATAGGGACAACCGTAACAAACATACGGAGTCTTCCCAGCGGTATGCAGTATTTACAGTCCTCACGGCCTCATATGAAGAAATATACAATCAGTGCAAGGATCAGATCCCACCACCGCCCCCGGGAAGATACCCAAAAACAGGAAAGCCAAGAAACACCGGCAGGTGGTGCAAATACCATGAGGACAGCGGTCACAATACCAACAGCTGCAACGCTCTCAAAACGGCCATTGAGACCTTGTATCGTGATGGCAAGATGAAGCAATTCAAGGTGTGCCAACCACCACCTGTGATCGCTGACATTGAACCCTTGGGCCGCATCAACACCATTGAAGGGGGTGCTCCAATCACCAACATGTCTCACAGGGCTAGAAAGCATTATGCACGGGCTAATCACCCAAAGGAAGTCTGCAACATCCGCTACGTCCGCCAAACTCCCAAAGTCTGGTTGGGAACCTATTACCTTCTCAGAGGAGGAGGAATGCGGAGTACATCTGCCCCATGACGATCCTTTCTTGATCGACGCCATCCTCGGCAAAATGTCAGTGGGAAGAATCCTGGTTGATAGCGGATCCGCTGTCAAAGTTATATTCAATGGTTGTTACAACGACCTTAAGCGGAACATAAAATTACTCCAAGATCATGAACCACTGCTCAGCTTCTCCGGTGACGTCACGCAACCACTGGGTTTTGACTATATGCGACTAGTTATCGGTACTAGTCCATGTATGGCTGAGATACATACGGAGTTCATAATTGTCGATTGTTTTAGCTCATATAACGCCATCATTGGTCGGCCAGCGCTCAATAAACTCAAGTGCATCATCACCGGATACATGCTACTCATGAAATTCCCCACACCCAACGGCACAGGCTGTGTCAGGGGAAGTCAACAGTTGGAACGCGAGTGTTATTCAACTACTATAGCACAATCAACCCACCGCCATGAGATTCTAGCGGTAGGCAGTCAGGCACCGCCACCAAATATTTTTGAGGACCCCAGGGATGATGAAAAGAAGTACGTAAGGAAGGAGCCGGTCAACCCAGAAACATCATTAAGGGTCGTCAGCATCTCTAATGAGCACCCCGAGCGGACAGTCCGCATAAGCGCTCAATTAGACCCAGAGCTGGCGGCGGAGCTCACTCAGATCCTACGTGACAACGCTACAGTCTTTACCTTGTCATATGCAGACATGCCAGGTATCTCCCCTGAAATCATTACACACAAGTTGAGCATCAAGCCATCCTTCTACCCTATCAAGCAGAAGCGCAGAGCCTTCGACGAGGAGAAGTACCGTGCTATAGGAGAAGAGGTTGCCAAGCTGCAGGGCATTGGGTTCATCCGCCAGGTCATCTATCCCCAGTGGATTTCCAATCTGCTTATGGCAAAAAGGCTAGCGGCAGGTGGAGGATGTGCGTCGACTTCAAAAATCTTAACAAGGCATGCCCAAAAGATGGTTTCCCACTACCCCGCATTATCTCAACTGGTCGATGCAACCGCTGGACACGAGCTCCTCAGCATGATGGACGCTTTCTCTGGCTATAATCAGATTAGGATGCATCCCGACGACCAGGAGTGCACCACCTTCACCACCGACAAAGGCCTGTATTGTTACAATGTGATGCCTTTCGGTTTGAAGAACGCAGGGGCAACTTATCAGCGACTGATGAACGCCATGTTCGCGGAGCATTTGGGCAAGATAATCGAGGTCTACGTAGACGACATGTTAGTCAAGAGTATAAAGGCCAGTGGACATGTGGAAAACCTAAAAATCATAATAACCATCCTCTTGGCCTACGGTATGAGCCTCAACCCAGAAAAATGTTTCTTTGTCGTCACCGCCAGCAAATTTCTGGGGTATATTGTCAGTGAACGGGGCATCGAGGCCAACCCTGACAAGGTGCAAGCCATCCTCGACTTGAAAGACCCAGAATGAAAGGTGCACGTCCAATGCCTCCAGGGCAAACTAACTGCCCGCTCTCGATTCATCTCCAGACTGACTGACAGGTGCGCCCTATTTTTCAAAGTTCTTAAAACAACCCACAAGAAAGTCATCGATTGGAACCCAGACTGCCAGGCGGCGTTCCAAGGCCTCAAGGAGTATCTGGCGACAGTTCCACTCCTTTCCATTCCTGTGCAAGGGGAAACGTTATACATTTACCTAGCGGTATCACAATCAGCGGTGAGTTGCGCCATTGTCCTGCGGGAAGGCCAAGACGAGCTCCCGGTGTTCTATGCCAGCAGGGGCATGAACGGAGCGGAAACACAGTACCCACCCTTGGAGCAACTCGCCCTCGCACTAATCGTTGCAGCCAGACGCCTCCGCCAGTACTTCCAGGCTCACACAATCCATGTGCTAACCAATCAACCGCTGAGACAAGTAATACAGAACCCTGAACATTCGAGGCGCCTCAGTAAGTGGGCCATTGAGCTCAGAGAATTTGACATCGATTACAAACTGAGAACCTCCATGAAGGGCCAGGCGGTGGCAGACTTCATTGCTGAGCTCACCGAACGACAACACGAATCTAGGGTCAGAGCGCAACCAGGAATGGAGATGGTGGTATCTGAGGAACAATTTCCCCGGCAATCAGACTAGAACCTACAAGTGGACGGTTCCGCTAGCGCCAAGGCCAGCGGCACCGGAATCATCTTAACAGGACCAAGGGGCTCAGCGTCGAGTACGCGTTGAAATTCAACTTCAAAGCTTTTAACAACATGGCGGAATATGAAGCACTCATTGCCGGCCTACTCCTCGCCATTGATTCAGGGGCGGACATCGTTAACATCTTCAGCGACTCTCAGTTGGTCGTTAACTAGGTCAACGACAGTTTTCAGGTTAAGGACCAGCAATTAGCGGCATACTTAGGGTATGTCAAAACACCGCTAAAAAAATTCAAGTTCCACACCATCACACAGATCCCCAGGGAAAAGAAAGCCAAGGCTGATTCACTGGCAAGACTGGTAACCGTCCAGCCACACCAAAGTCCAGCGGACACAAGAGTAGAGTCTAGACAGGCCAAGTATCACAAAAATCCTGGAGGAGATCTTCAACATTGAGGCCAATCCTAGCTGGATGGACGAAATTATTCAGTACAAGCGCAACGGGACATTGCCAGAGGACAAGATCAAAGCGCGACAGCTCCAGCAGAGAGCAACCTGCTACAACATCCAGAACGGAACATTCTACCGCCAGGGATTCACTCACCCCAACCTCCGCTGCCTAACCCCAGAGGAGGGAAACGTCGTGCTGGCAACAATACATGGCGGAGAATGCGGAAATCATTCACGCGCCAGATCCTTGGCTAATCGCACAATGCGACAAGGCTACTTTTGGCCTACGCTTGGTGATGACGCCGGCGGATATCAAAATCTTGTCACAAATGCCAACAATATGCTGATCTTCCACATGCCCCGGCGGAACCACTGTCGGTTATCATCGGTCCCTGGATTCACTCAACGTGGGGCCTAGACTTGATGGGAAAATTCCAAACCGCCAAAGGTCAGTTCAAATACATCATTGTCGCCATTGATTACAACAGCAAGTGGATAGAGGCGGAGCTCCTGACGGCAATAACTACAACCAAAGTAATTCACTTCCTCTGGAAGAACATCTATTGCCGCTACGGTGTTCCGCATACAATCATCACAGACAACGGCACACAGTTCAATAACAAAGAGCTCATCTCTTTCACTGCCAACCTGGGCACCAAGATGCGTTTTGCATCAGTCGCCCACCCCCAAACCAACGGCCAGGTCGTAGCGGCAAACAAGATAATCAAGAAGCTGTTACAGAAGAAGCTCGATAAGGCCAAGGGTTTGAGGGCGGAGAAGCCCCCGGAAGTTCTATGGGCCATCAGAACAACCCCAACTTCCGCCACATGTGAAACCCCCTTCTGTATGATGTTCGGAACTGAGGCTGTCCTGCCTATCGAGGTAACCCAACCAACCGCTAGGGTCGGAGGCTACTGCCCCGAGACCAACAGCGACGGCGTCAACCTCGACAGGGATCTCCTGGAGGAAAAACGAGACGCAGCCCATTTGCACAATCTCCAGAACAAGCAGCGGGTATTGCGTTTCTACAACTCCAGGGTCAAAGCCCGCAACCTCCAACTGGGGACTGGGTAATGAAGGAAGTCATTCCACCACCAACAAAACTCCGCCCAACTTGGGAAGGTCCATACAAAATGGTAGAAGTCGTTAGCCCAGGCACCTTCTACTTAATGGACAAGGATGGCGTCACTACGGCCCACCCTTGGAATACCGAGCACCTTCGGTATTATTACAAATAGTCATGCCGCTACCTAAGAGCATCTTGACTTAGCTAAATTTTTGTTCAACATTTAGCTAAGGGAAGCTACCCAACGGGTACGACCCCGCTTTTGTACAACGCTGATCAGTCAGCTATCAATGAAACGAGGAATTATTCAGACCATTGTTACCAAGTCTAGCACTAAGAGCAACTGGCAATGCCGGTCAGCGGACCACGTCCGATACACTGTGCACTTGGACCAATTTTAATTCCTTTAATGTTTCATTTGTTGGCAAAAGCAAAATTATCAAAACTCTAGCGGTACAAGACATTGAAAACAAAATAACCAAATTCTGAAATTTCATTAACTGTAGGGCTGTCCATTACATCAGATAAAATATGCCTTAGCGGCTACACAATTTTTCTACTCCTATTTTAGGGGTTGGCAGGGTTGGCGGGGTTGGCTCCGTTACCTTCGGCATCTCCACCAGCGGCCTGCGGAGGATGTGAGCGGCTTGTTTGGTCGGACCCTCGGGCTGTGGGACTGGGGGTCTCTATTGTGCCATCCGCCCGGGTGTGAGCCGCCAAGAACCCAGCACTGGACTCCTTAGACTGGGTCGGAGTCCGCTGAGAGTCGCCCTCCGGGAGTCCGCCACTCTCCCCACTACCCGAGCAGGCACCTTCAACCTGACCAGGGGCGGTAGCAGGGGCAGTACTTGTTGTCGGCGGAGCTGCCTTCGCTGGCGGCACGACCGGCATCGACGCCTTCTCCCAGTCGATGGTGCCCTTCTGCTGCAGCATTTCCACATTAGATAGGGCACCAGCCTTCGCCGCTTCGGTCAGTGCCTTCTTGTAGTCTGCCGACTTCTTGTACGACTCCACTGCAGCGGCCGCAGCACGGCTCCCCTCAGCGCTCAGGCGGGCAACTTCACCCTCCAGCAGTTTAACCTAGGCCTGTCTCGTGGCAGACTCCCGCTGAAGGATCTCAACCTTCTTATCCTTGGCGGCCACCCTATCCCGCAGCAGGGACATGTCTTGCTCCAACTTGGAGAACTGTTCGTTCCGCTCCAAATCCCTCTCAATGGCAATGGCCAGTTTGCCACGGGCGTCTGCCGCATCACAGTCGACCTTTTTCAAGCGTCGCTCGACATCAGCCAACCTTTCTTGGGCCTCCCCCAAGTCCCTCTGTAGGCCCACCACCTCCTCCCTGAGCTCCCGCTCAACTTGGGGCTGTTTTGACGCCGCCTAGAACATCTCGTGCAGCCCGACTAAGATGTGCCCAAATGCCGTGCTGAAAGGCGACTGGTTGACGGCCGTCGACCGCACAATCCCCTCCAGGCCGCCGAACCCCAACCGCTAGCAGAGGTGATACAGGAACTCCCGTTCACCATCATTCAGGAACTCGGCGTAAGCGGCAATGAGTCCAGGTCGCTCGTACCCGCCGCTTTTGCCACGTCAGCAGGAGCCTCGGGCGGAGCCTGCCTTGATTTCTTCGGCTGCTCGCGGGCCCCGGTTATCTCTACGCCTTCCTTATTTTCCCAGCCGGAGTCTGGTTGACGGCTTTTTCGCTGAAGCACCCGCGTGCTTCCAGCGACGACAGGCCTTGAACCCCTTCCCCGTGTTCGGTGGAGACCGACAAACAACCTCGGATAGGCTGAAACTCCGACTTAATCCTAAACGTTGGCTCCCCTTCGTTGGACCCCGCCTGGTACTCCCACCCCGTCGTGGCAACACAGAAGGTCCCCTGCCAAAACGACATTGAGTCCCTCAGGTTCTCGATCAGCTTGGGCGCTCCTTGGAGACGACTGAGGTTTACTTGCCCTCTGCAACCTTGGCGCTTCACATACACCAGTTCGTAGAAGTGTAATACCTCTGCCACGGTCGGTCCTTCACAACCGGACAATCGCCACAATGAGTTCAGCGCCAGCAGCAACCGCCACATGTTGGGGCAAACCTGCCCAAAGGCAATGCCAAACTCGCACACCAAGATCTGAAGGTTTGGCACCAGCGGGAAGGTCACTCCCTCGCGGAATATAGCCTCGCGCCCGGCGGCGTGGCCCACTGGCAGGATCGAGGCCTTCTCCTCCACCGTCGGCGGACACAGCTTCACCACCCCGGGCAACCGGAACACTCGCTTCAGCCTGTTGACGGCAACAACAGTCATCCTACCTCCCGCTTCATCAACGGGGGTGCCGTCCTCGAACACCCACACCGACTCAGTATCCTCTCCCGCTACATCTCCCCCCCCCCCCCAGCAGAGCCGCTGGCTGCACTATTGTTTTCTAAGCGCTCTTCGTGCATAGTGTGGGCAGCGGCAGCTTCCCCCACCCTAGAACTCTCTGGACGCGGTGCACGACCCATAACTACGTCCCACAGTATGGTCTGTAGCGGCTCAACTTCTAGCGGTTCTGGCAGTGAGGTTCCTGCACGGGCAGACCGACGCAACGAGTCAATAAAATTTCTATCCGCCGCGCTGAACGACACTTCAGATCCGGAATACTCACTGCTCGAAATCTCTATGACGTCGGCCATCCCAAAACCCTAAAACCCAAATCAGTTAGCTCACACAAGATCTAACCTATACCTATATCAGTTAGTACCCAAGAACATCAAGAACAGTTACCCAGAAAATACCAAAACAAGAACAAGCACTCAAACCCAGATTTGACCATCTAGCAAACCCCTAGAAGCCCTAACTCTGTCAAACACAGCAACCCATCCCCAAACCCACTCTCACACGCTCACAACACGTCAACGAACAACATCACAGAAATACCCAAAACCCAGAAATTCGCCATGACAAACATTCAATGAAATAGGGATACAGATCAGAGCACCAACCTCAACGATGGAACTTCTGGTAGGAGTTTGAGCACACTTGTCTTCGAGGCCGGAGTTCGTCGGTTTCTCCACGTATGATGACTCGGCAATATCGCCTCAGCCCTCTTCTCCGATCACAGACGCATTGAGCTTGAAGACGACGAGTATAGTTCAAAGTTTAGAGCAGAGTATCAAAATTAGCCAACTTCCCCCCCCCTTTTATGTCAACGTCAAATAGTTATAGGCCGTCCGCTGAAAAACGACATCAAATGTCAGCCGTCCATGTGTCCCACGACTCTAGTTACTCTCCGGATTAACCGAGGCGTCGCCTCGGTTACAAAATCCATCATTACTCAGCATTAATGGCAGGGAGACGGCTAGGCGGAGGAAACACGCCTCCGCACACTAAGCCTATATGCTTTCGCCACGTGTCAACCACCATCAGACGAAACGTCTAAAGGAAGCCTCCACTTTTGGGAAGAAGGCGCCAACCGTCGGCAGTATCCGCTGAGCGAAACCCCGCTAGCGGAACTTCTCACTTGTCACTTTCCAAGTGTCGAAGTCCTCGCTGAGCGAAACCCCGCTAGCAGAACTTCTCACTTGTCACTTTCCAAGTATCGAAGTCTCCGCTGAGCGAATCCCCGTTAAGCGGAACTTCCACTCATCAACTTGCACCAGGCAGCCTCTGCCACACGCAACACTGCCGGCAGAGCTCCCTCCGTCTTGCAAACCCCTTGCTTTGCTGAGCGCAACTCCGCTCAGTAGCTACCGTAAAACACGTCTACGCGACGCTGTTTCCTGCTACAACTAGCGGGGGGTATTCGCCAGCGGCGAATCCCGAGGCTACGCCTCACTCTGACAATGACCGCCACGTGGCGTTACGGTCAGATCATCCCTACGGGACACGGGGACTTGTCAACAGTCTACGACGACCCTGATCAGGTACGTTGACCCCCGTCACTTGGGTACTAAGATTGGGCTTGCTACCCAACCTCTGCTCCGCGCAGCTTCCCCTCAACAAACAATTTGCCGACTGTCCGGAGGTCCGTCTTGGCTAGGGAGTGGGGGACTCCCTGGCGGGCCTAGCAGGGGCCCACCCGAAAGGGTATAAAGCGTTCGCTCAGTAAGTCCATGGTTGACAACACACTGACGCTAATTATGCTTTTTGCAAGTCTAAGAGGAGAAAACGCTTCACACCGCCGATCAACTCCCCAACCAAGATTGCCCTCCTTGACTGGGGACTTGGGGGACTTGTACCTACATGTACGTTTGCAAGCATAATTAGCTATAATGAGCCACGCTCTTTGTACCGCCAGAGATACCAAATCTCACCAAGTGGGTGACCTGCGGAGACACAGCCAGGCGGGCTACCGCCCTAGCCCGGGGTCGCCCCCAGATCACAGTTAACGTGCCGCCACGCGTCGCGCCAAGTTAGCATCAGAAGCTCCAGACGCTGGGTATCAAAGCACATCAGTCCCACATCGAAAACAAGAAGAAGATCAACCTTCTCCCCACCTACAAAAGGTTCTCTCCTCTCTCCTCATTAATTACGCATTTACTACTCATTTGTTGCTATGCTGCCCGTATACAGTGACTAACTTAGGCATCGGAGAAGTGAAGACCGCCCAACGCGGTCTCCCTCTGACGCCCTGTCTCTCGTGTTATAGCAATCGGAAGTCATCAAATCCTCGGAGTAGCGGTCCGCCCATCGGGCCCGCGTTAAGCGAAGAATCGGCCACCACCGGACTTTGAGCATTAACACCCATTTAAGCGTTAACAATATGACCCATTTAACTAAAAAAATGCATAAATTGATTAAATTCACTAAAAACTCCATAAGACGAAGAATATAAATAATTATATATAATTCATAAATAATTAAATCCAATAATTAAAAAGCGAAATATTTCAAATTGTCTAATTTTATGATGAAATACTCCGAACGTCCAAAATTTCAAGAAGAAACATAGCACAATCGGGTTATACGGGTTCACTTCGTGTTGGCGGGTTGACCCATGGCCGACCCATTTATTAAATGAGTCATGGCGGGTTGACCCACATCCGACCCGCTTTTTAATCGTGCGGGTTTCTAGTCATGTTATCGGATCGTGTCGGAATTGATAGCCCTACACAGCACTAGAGCTACTCTTAGAATAGACTCTGATCAAGGCAGATTGTTGGCCATCTGTTTATATACTAGAATTAATGAAATTAGAATTCCAATCTCTTTGCAGAAAATGATTCTCCCTTATCAAATAAGGTTTACAATGTACAAATATGTAAATTCTACATATACTAAAACAGTGTTGTGGTACTGTAGCTTAGAAACAGTGCCGCTTAGTAACAGTGCTAGCTCAAGCCGAGCCGGTGTAAGAAAAGACGGTTTTACCCTCATTGTTTTGGTTTTTACGATACTGCCACCGGCCCTAGATATAAATTCTCATCTTCATCCGCGCTTCCATCTTTTTCCCCCTCTCGCTGCGCTTGCCGTACTCCCTCTCACTCTCAGTTCTACGCGGCTCTAACAAACATGGATATCCTCTTCTAACCCAAAACAGTACTACAAGTTTTGATCATGTCCCCCTATAGCCACTTCTCACTCTGAAATCTGCTCAACTCTTTCCCGACTCACCATGTCCGAAGTAGACCCGTGGCCCTTTTGTTCAACCCTGAGCAAATCCCATTCCCTCTCACCCAAAATTGTAACAACCCAAACGCTCAAAACACCCAATTCCTCAATTTCATTTCTTCTGCCGAGTATGAGAAAGATCAGAGGTTTCAAGCTCGGAAAACGACTTTGCCGGGTCACTCGATGGTTCTTCCTCTTGAAACCCACGACCCAACATGGATACCACCGACTTTGCCCGCCTTCATCTCCGCCATGCAAGTACAAGTCGCTTTGCGCGAAGCTACTTACTTGAGGTTATCTGTTGTTTCTCAGGTTGCATTATTTGTATTTTATCTCTATCTGTGTCTACTTTAATGTGTGAGTTTAGATGGAAATGGTTGATATTGATACATGCATGCACACATTCATTTCTGTTTTCTACAGGGAATTTGTAGGCTATCTTTGGTTGCTGCATCTGCAGCTTAATCAGCTGCAATTGCAGTACAGGCCGGCACAAACAGCTTACCTCTAAGGTACTTCACTATCAAATGCCTTGATAGTTTTGTTGTATTTCTATATCCATCTTAGAATCCATACAAATTCATTAGAAAAAGCTTAAAAACTCCTAAACCCATAACTATACATGCAAAAAGAAAAAAAAAAGTAGTTGTAAACAGTATTAGATTCAAATCCCCACATCAAAACTACTTGCAGAATTGGTTAACTTTATCAAGTGTAGGTCCTTTCAAAATAAAAGAATCTAGTTTGTAGTGGCGTCAAATCTTATCAAACATGATTTTGGATATAATAGGATTTCTATGAAGACTTTGTCTTTGGAAAGGAAAACTGAGAGCTAATATATAGCTTTGTATGAGTAGTTTTTTTTTTTTGCCAGCTTTATGGATCGTTAAGCATTTCTTAACAAGTATATGGTAGAGACATTTAGGAAAATAATTTGTGGTGAAATACATAAAAAAGAAAGAGAGAATGAAAGAACTTATGCCATTTTTTGACATGAGGAGTGAATGGTTGTGTACTGGTCTGTATATGCATACAAAGCATTCCAACACTTCATTCAAAATAAACCAAGATTTTGAACCAGCTCCCTTTTCCCACCAATGCCAAACAAAAATCTGAAAAGGTAACTTTCTCATTTACCCTGCATATTCAAAAGTTTCTGCCTAATATTTCAGCCTCAGAATTTTCTACAGTATCCTCTTAGTTTTGACATTAGCATCATATCTTGGAATATCCTTTGTCTTCTGAGATCGCTTTGATACTTTTAGATCACATTCTTCCAGTGATAATTGGCTATTACTCCTGTACTGTTTTGATTCTGTTATGCATTTCACCTAACACGTAGTAGTGAAACGTAGACATAAGTGTTTGAATCTTCATAGCTGAGGAAATGATTCACAGGCAACGGAGGTTCGGAGGTTCTATTGATTCCAATGGATATGCAGGACTGTCTGATGTTGATACTTTATTTGGTTGATTGGTTCTGAATTTGGGTGCGTTCCCCAACTGTAAATCTTAAATCTTTGTGTATCTGGGTGAATTGGGCATTTGGATTTGTGTTAGTTTGATTTCTGGGTTTGTGGGAATGAGTGTTAAGTCTTATGAATTAAGTTGGGGTTCTAAACTTCTAATTTAAATATCTTATTTTGTGATAATGATTGTAAAGTGGGATTTTGTGGAACTGGTAAGTAATTGGATCCATTGGTTAGCATTTCAGGAGGAGATACATGAATAGCTATTGAGTTTTGCTGAAGCTGAGCTACTGTTGTAGGACTAAAGATGAGGGGATCCATCGATGAGTTCTTAGATTTTATCTTCAAAATGTTAATAAGGAACATGTGGAATTTGTAACGTTTAAAGTGATGCATATTGTTTGTCTTTTAGGTGTTTGGCAGGGGTGGAGAGGAGATAAATTTTTTGCAACTGCAAGGAATATAAGCTCAGGTACATGAGAAGTATCAAAGACAAAAAACAAATATACGGTACTCAAAAGTATCTATATTCTACATAATATGGAACTGGTATACTCGCATCTTTAAATGCATTTATATAACATACACTATGAATTATTGTTCATATAGTGATTCATCTTCTTCTTTGTCCACTTCACTCATAGTCTCTGTATCGTTGTATATGAAAGGGGAATAGAGATATGGTAAATTGGTAATTTAGAATGTTTGTCCATTAGTGTTAAAGTTTCATATAGGGACTGACATTGACAAAGTTCTTCTGCAGATACAGATACACACCACCCTCACAAACCATAATCTCCAGAAAGAAATTGTTATCGTTTCTGGAGGTATATGCTATTGATTTTGATTTTGCTATTGATTTTGTTATCACAATTTATTATTGAGCTGTGATTCTGTACTCATGTAGATTTTCCATTTAGATACTTGGCTCATAGTTAAATTCACTCTTTCCTTCCATTTTTGTTTGCAGGTGATTGTGTGACAGAGTACAAGCCTCACCTTTTAACATATCTGATAGCTATAGAGGTAAATGATCTACATCCTTACTTCCTCCATAGTTACAAATTTTTAGTTTGCAGTTCCATCTGAAGTGGCAGCCATAGCTTAAACATGAACAAGTTGTGTTTATGCAGTATGATCATGTGGTATTTGGTGCCTGCCACACTGTCTTCACTAATTATGCATTAGTCAGAGGGTATGTAAAACTATTTGATAAGCTCAAAGTTTAATAAATTGTAGACATCCTGTATTATTTTTGCAATATCTTCCTTTAATATTTTTGACAAGTAATATTTATCTCCAGTATAGTTTCATCTCAATTGATGGACTTTGGTATGGTGTTAAGAACATCAAGTAACGGAGCCGAGTCGGAAGAAATCATAGTCCAACTTCAATGGCATACAGGGGCGGATCCAGGATTGAAACTTTAACGGGCTGGGATTTCTTCAACCAAAAAAATATATATATATATATATATATATTAGAGAATCTCGATGGTGCGAGAGAATTTTATTAATTTAAGAAAAATATACACCTAATCAAGGGGGGACGTAGTGAGCCTTACCCCTCAAATGCATATCTATACAAAACTAAAAAACAAAATCAATAACAAAATAAACCTGCAATGCAATACAAGAACCTAAACTAACTAAATCTAACTCTACGAGTTCCACAAGCTTCAAACTCTTTAATCAAACATGCAATACCCCTCAAACGTGCAATGCAATACCCTAATTAATCAAACATTCAAACCCACTTACCCACATCACATTTAACCCACAGTCCACAACAATTAAACAATAAAATGTTAAATTGCAGATTTGCATACCAGACGATGAGACGATGAGACGAAGATGAATTCAATCCATGAAATCTTCACCTGAATACAACCCAGGAACATGAATTTCACATCAATCCTTAAACCCTATAAATTGCCCCAAATTGGATTGATTCAATTAATTAAACAAAATCTTACATTGAATCATTGCCCCAAATTGATGTTGATGTCTTGGAGAAGCCGAGAATTCCAGAGCCCAGAGGCCAAAGCTGCAGATTTGCAGAAGTTTAGAAGAGGAGGAGGACTGGAGGAGTCGACAGCAGAGGCCCGAGGGTCGGATTAGACGAAGTGACGAACTGGGGTTGGAGCGCAGTCGAAGAATCGAACTCCTAGAGGCCAGAGCTGCAATCGAAGTGATGAGGAGGAGGAGCCTGGGAGCCTGGGAGCGTAATCGAAGTGATGAGGAGGAGGAGGGACTGACGAAGTGATGAACGGGCGAGTTAGTCGAACGGGCTGGAATTATAGACAATACCCTTATACCCAACTAAAAAATATATATATACATCTAGTTTTTTTTTTGTCCAAAATCTTCGGACGGGCTTTAGCCCGCCCCACTTACATACTGGATCCGCCCTTGATGGCATAGGTTCTCTCAAGAAGAATGTGCAAACATTGATACAGTTATTGGCATTAAGAAAAAAAAAAAAAAACTAAAAACCAAGTCAAGCCATATGGTCTAGATAATGAAACTACTGGAGAGCGATAAAGATCCAAATATAGTGGTACCTGAAGATGGGATTCTGGAAGAGTGTCAAAACGAGGGGGAATGATAGATAACCTTTTGTTGCATGCGATTATTTAGCTATTTCACATTTCTTCTGTACACTTTATTTGAATAGCTTGGATTCACTTTCAGCTTTAATATACTGTGTTTTTGAACCTCTCTATGTTCGATCTCTTTGGTCTAGAAAAAGATTGTCAAAACAATGCCCATTTTAGGTTCTAGGTCTGCAGCATGTTTTGGAATTTCTAAACTTCAGATCACTGTTAGATTAATGCTCAAGTTTCTTTTTCTTTTTTCTGGGGATGAGTTTTTCTTTTTTAGTTTTTTATACTCTATTTTCCTTTTGCAATTTGTAGACTTATGACAATTTCAGTTAATGCTTCTTAAATTATGAGTTACTCTATTATGTATGAACTCAGCAAAACAACCCCGCGCACCGCGCGGGGCCCACTTGCTAGTAGTGCATGAATGAAGACGTAAAATTGAAAACATCCAAACCCGATCCTATACCTACTTTAATTTGTTAGGCAATTGGTCTGGACTTGTGTCCTTTTTCTTCTTTTGGTTTTTGACTGGCCAAGGTGTGGACTTGCTCACGTCATATATGACAACAAGAAAGTGTGCAGGGATTTACTCTCCTTCATTGGCAATTTAAGGTATGGACTGTGGACTTGTGTGAGAAACTACCCTATAGGTCAGCCTATGCTAAAGAGTAAAGAATGGCAGACTCGATATTTTAGAGTAAAAGTCTTTTTAACTTAAAACTGGTTCGACGCCATTAGAATTTACTCAAGTTTGTCACTTTTTATTGAAATTATAAGTATTAAACAGAGCACGGATCCTCTTCCACCGCTAGTCAATGTTGATTACTCTGGTGCTAATGTGCTATGTCTACAAGCATAACTATATCCTTAAGCACAGACTCTGGACCAAAAAGATTCCAAATTCCTCAAACACCCAAAATTGCTACCCAGAACTAAACCTAGCTACTAAGCCAAACCTCATTGATACAGAACTTGGCTAAACTTAAAGAAGGAAAAACACCATTAATGGAGGTATCACGTAAAGTCAAAACCTCATAGTTGGGAGGTTGCAAGACTTTCTGTTATCATGTAACACTTCAACGAAGTTTCTGAAAAATTTCTAGAAAAACAATACTTCTAAGGTCTAAGAAATCTGACTTAAATAAACACATTATTAAGAAATTAGTTAGCATAAAGACAAGAATATGAACACAACAAATTTGGCCTTACAGGTGCATTTTAAGATTACTAGAAACAAGAAGCACTCGACCAAAGACTAGACCTTGGAATGCCTCAGTAGAACTACAAAACACATTCAAGATCAGTAGTTATATTTATGTTTTTGCCCTTTCCTATGGTTCAGGGGGTGCAGCAGAGTACGCTGCTGCTATCCTCCCTCCACCCCTGCCTTTTGTCCTACGCCACAGTACTATCATTTTCCATATTTTGTTGGTAACAGAAAACAGAATTCTAGAAATACAGAGACAAAGTGGAATGATTTACATATTGCAGTAATAAAAGAGGAACGATATAAATAGTAAGATGAATACAACTCGTGAAAGAGAACATAGAAAGTAATGATATCTCTACGGCATTATGCATTAACATTTCGTGAAAGAGAACATAGAAAGTAATGAACTGGTTCATGGTCTTCGACTTCCACTTCTAGTCTTCTACTCATTACTCTTAGAAAATTAATTTACAGGACACTAAAAATTGCAACAATAATTTACTATTTGTAGGAATGAATTTGAGCAGTAGAAGGAATGAGGACAACAAATAAAAAGGAATATGGAAGAGAAATCTCAAACCAATCAAATCAACATCTTGATCAGCCTCGTCTTAACAACATCAACATGGCTTCGTAACGGAGGCAGAGATAGCCCCGGTCAATGTGCCACAAATCTTGTTGTGGACGGGCTCCTCAAGTTCTCAAAGGAAGAATAGCGGAAGACTATTATCGCCAGAGAGACCACTAGCAGCCCAGCTGTACGAGAATCAGAAACAGAAAGGGGTGGTTCCTGTAGCATAAGATGAATACAACTCGTTACGGGCAGATGTATTTTCCGCATCTCATAACTTTTGCTATAGAGTACAAACTAATAATCCTTGACAAAAGATAAAAATAAAGTAAAAACTAATCACAACTTGAATTAATGTCAACACATTGTTAGTATGTTGGCTGTAGCATGATCAACCTTGAATATGAGAGTGATGAACATCAACTATTGGATTATAAGGCTCCAAGACATGTTTATTCGCGGATGCAATTTTGTATACAACTTTTCTCTTACAGGACAACAATGTTTTGGATAGATTGTCCATAAATTAACAATACCAATGTAGGAACCATTGCGACATTGATATACCTAGCAAAGTAGCAATGCAGCAATGCTTGTGGTTTAAAACAAAACTTGATGAGTCAATGGTCTTTCCTTAAAAAGAAAATGGCTTACATGCATGGATAAATACACACGAATCAGAGATATATTTTCTGAAACAAAACAAAAATTATAAGAGTCTAATAAGCCTGTCAATGAGGAAAAACACGTTTAACATAAACAATTTATTGCGGTTACGAATCATGAGTACAACAATTACTCAAAATGGTATTGTTAGTACAATTTACACTACTTTTCTTTTTGGTGAGAAATACACGAGTTTATTTATTTTGGATATTTGAGTCACATATAAAGGCAATCTCTAACTTAGGGCTTCACTGATTGATGAACCTTTTATATACAGATACACAAATATAAATTAGGTGGACCGGGTTAATCAGTTAATGGAACCTACATCAGACATAAACCATTTATATAAATCACAAAAACATACCTCTCGAGAGAATTAGTATTCATGCCTTGAGTGTTTTGAAAAATGATTATTTGTTAGAGCTACCACTTGCAATTGCACTTGGACCTTCCTCTGCCTCTGCCTCCTCCGAGTCACACTATTCACGACTCCGCTTCAAGATGTTTGTTGTTCCATTCCATTGAGGAGGTTTTTCAAATCTTGCTCGTACAACAATCGAGCCCCACACCTCTTCACACAATTCGAGCATGGAATATAATCAGTAATCCTGCCGTGATAAGTCGAGCATGAAATATAATCATTAGTAACCCCGCGGTAATAATACGCGTCGAATGAGAACCTAATAGAGCAGCTTGTGGTATACTTGATTCGACCATGAGGCATAAAAACCACCCAAAGATGATCTCCCATCATATGCCTTGGGTGTGCTAAAGGCAGAAATTGATAGTATCCTTGATGAATTGCTGGCGATGAACAATCAATTGTCAATTGATTAGACTCGAGAGTGGCAGGATCTTTCTGATCGGCAAAAACAACACAAAACACAATGCCCATCAACTCTGATTCCCGATCCGGAGCCAGCTGCGCAGTCAATGAATCTCCCTCGCTTTGAATATCGAACCAGTCTGGAATCTTACTTCCAGGACTTACAATATCGAGTGACGGAGGAGGAGCACCATAGTGGGATGAGTCAAATAACTCGGGAGAGATCCCCTACACCAAAGAAATAATTATCCATGTTCAATATGAGAGAGAGAGAGAGAATACCTGAGTGGCTAATCTCCTTAGCATTGAAAATATTCGATTATTGAAGCCTTCATTGTCAATCAATCCAAAGCAATTGACAGTTGTTAAGCGAAAGAACTTCAAATTGGTGATTGTGCCCTGCTGCGATGGTTCTGACAACATTTTTAAGGAATCACAATCGTCTGCCCATACTTCTAATGCATCTTTCGATGGGAGATCCGGTAATTGTTCAAGCCTTTTGCACCTCTTCAAATTAATGACCTGAAGCTGAGAGAGGCATTTAATGCTTGCAGGAAGACTAACAAAATTATTTCCTCCAAGAAACAAGTATTGTAGAGATGGAAAGCAGTAGCCAATATCGTCGGGGATAACTCCTCCACACAAATTACAATCATTTAGATATAACGACTGCAAAGACGGTAAAGCCCTTGGAGTTGGCAGCAAGCACAAATTAGGCTCTGGACTCTTTCTTTTAAATAAGCCCGTAGAGGCCATAAGCTTCCTTTTCATAGATGATAAACGTCCCAAGGCTGGCGGTTTTTCGGACACTGTCTCCCCCATATTTTCTGCAAGTTTCTTAAGCTTTGGGCATCCACGCATATTGAGTCCTCGAAGAGACTTCAGTTTAAATATTGCCGTACCCGGGAGACTCTGGAGACTTTTGCTATCACATATAATCAGATAAGTAAGGCCAACCAGATGTTCAATTGATGAAGGTAGTTCCTCAGTTGCGGTCCCAGATATATCAAGTCTAAACAGATTTTTCATCCCTTCTCCAAATTCTGGAATCTTTACTTTTGAGCAGTCACCAAGGCTGAGAAACTCGAGAGAATCCATTTCAATCTTACTTGGGAAACTCTTAACATTTTTACATTTTTGGAGTGTCAACCGTTTAAGCTTTTTGTGGACTGCAATGGATGGATGGACCTTAACTAAACCGTCACATTCTGCAAGCCACAACACCTCAAGATTCGGAATACCTGTGAAATCTGGGGTCTCCTTCAAGTTTTTGGACTTCCCAAGATCTATTTCTTTCAAGGAAGGCAAGTTCTGTACAATGCATAGAACAAATAATTACCTTTGGGAAACTTAAGACTATATTTTTGAAGTAGAAAATATTATCAACATTGTTACCTGTCTTCCATCCCAAAGCCGGACAAGATTGCTACTTTGCATCTTCAGTTCAGCAAGTATATTTGGCCTGAAACTAGCCGGAAGAGATTTGGAAGGATACCAAGTCCATATGAGAATTCTCAAGGAATTTGGGAGGAATTTGGGGCCTGAACTAATTATTAAATTATCAAATTCAAGAAACATTAGTTTGGGCATCCTGGAGAAGCATTCAAAATTCCAGCTTGAATCTGCCTCTTCTAAACAAGGTAAACATAACCGTATGCCTCTGATTGCTTCTGTTCCCTGATATTAATTCAGAACAAGGGAAAAGTTAATTCCACACAGGTTTAATATATATCATGCTAAAACAAAATGTATTTTCTATTTTAAATTTAAATTTGGATTATCTATATAACTTCTTACCGTATTCCCCATGAATACAAGAAAGATATCCTTACGATGACACAAACGGCTGCGAAGACCAGGCTGCTCACGAGAGTCTTGACGAACAATTTCGCATGCCATTTCTTCTATCAAACCATGCATCCCAACATTGTTGCCCAGATCAATAGTTAAGAGAGATTTCTCGATAAGAACATTTATCTCAATAAGACAATTAAAGTCATAACAATATTCTAGCAGTTGATTAACTCGCCCCTTCTCCAACCCCTTGTAGAAGAATGCAATGTCCAAGAAAATCTCCTGTTGCAAATGATTCAGGGCATCATAACTTAATTTGAGCGAATCGAAAATTGTTGGATTAGGAATTCTCTCTAGTGACTCCAATTTACTATTCCATTCCTCTAGCTTTCTCTGATACAAAGAACTTCCCAGAGTTTTAAGAGCTAATGGAAGCCCTTTGGCATAATCTACAAAACACTTGGAAAGCTCTAAAAACCCTTCCTCTGGCTGATCTTTTTCGAAGGCTTCGTGACTAAAGAGCTCAAGAGCATCATTGTCATTTAACCGCTCTAGCTCAAAAGATAATTCTATACGACGCTCGGTGAGGAGACGTTTATCTCTAGTTGTAACAATGATTCTGCTTCCATCACCAAACCAAGATTTATCTAGAGCAACTTTTTTTAGGATGTCACAGCTATCAACATCATCAACAACAAGAAGAACCTTTTTATTAGATAGGTATTTTCTAATGAAAAATGTTCCTTTGAATTCTTCCGAAACTTGAGAAACATTTCCCTTCAAGACTGAGGAAAGAACCTGTCTTTGAAGTTCGACTAGTTGACCATGAAACTTCTTGGCATCAACAAGAAACTCAGCCACTTCAAAATGATGGGAAATTCTCTCGAACACTAGCCTAGCAAGGGTAGTCTTACCCACTCCACCCATACCCCATATTCCTATAAATCGAACATCCTTCTCCTCAGGAGCCAAAAGCAAACCCATTTGCCAAAGTCTAAATTCAATTCCGACTAACTTTTCTCTGGAATCTGACAATGTGATCGTAGGACGCACTTTCTCCCACACACGTTTCACAATGACTTCTATAAGCTCACTTTCACATCTAACAGAAAAATAGACAATCATCAAGCTAATAATATATATGTATATAGTAGAACATTGCTATAGCAAGTCAAAACTTAAAAACAACAAACAAGGGGTGAAGTTGTAGTGCTTACTTATAATTTTTTTTTATCCCATCCAGTGAGATTGGCCACTTTTCTTAAAGCCTCTCTCCACCTCTCCACCTTCTCTGGTTCGTTACCGAACTTTACTTGATGCTTAGCAAAGGCTTCATCAAAGCTCTTCCTCTGATGTCGAACGTCGGATGGATCCACATTAAAGAAAACCGGCAGAATTCTCTCATCTCCCGTTTCCATGGACTCGATAATTTTGGAAAGTTCATCCAAGCACCAAGTGGAAGAAGCATAGTTTCGTACAAACACAACACAAATAGCGCTACACTCGGCTACAAACTCTAGACTAACTAGATGAGGTGTTTGTCTTGATTCTTCATAACCTTCTTCGTACAACCAAGTTACCTAAGGTGTATTACTCCCAGGTGACTAGCACAATCTGAAAGAAAAAGGGCCACAATAGGAGGACCTGCCAAGCAAGGAATCAGGTATGGTAATTATTGAAATGAATTGATTTGGATTTGTATTGTTGTGTGTACTGTTGAATTGTTCATTTGACTTGATAGTGAAGTTATATTGATTTGTATTTTGGGATCTCAGGGAGCAAATAATGTCCAGCAGGAGGAACAGGTGAATGTGCAAGAACAGGGTGCAGAGAATGTGTAGCATGAAGAGGCTGTGCATGTGGAAGAAGATGGTACAGTGAATGTGACACAACATGAAGCTCACATTGCACAACAGTAAGAGTCCCAACCTGCATTTTTGCCCACTCAACAGTCCCAGACCAGTAGTTCTCAAGAAGGTTCATCCATGCCCCAATTTAAGCATAGGAGGTTCAAATCACTTGCATAAAGAAATCCCAAGCCAAAGAATGCCCCTCCATGACCAGCTACTTCAGATGAGCAGAGAATAGTTTTGGGATGAGAATGGATTTCTTTTGCTTTATTTCAGTTTCTTGTCTTGTTCACATAGTGCACATCTGTTTTTGTATGTTGCTATTCCAAATTTAATGTCATTTGTGCCTTTTGAGACAACAATTGTCTTTGAAACTTTGTGGCAATGCAAGCTTTATTTCCGGTCATGTTGTTTTTATGAGTTTGGTTGTATAGTTTGTGTCATAGTGCCATAGTGTGATAAACAGAGCTTCAAAACTGAGTGTCACTTCTGTTGGGTCGGGATCAAAATATGAGGTACCAAACTGATATATACTTTAGTCCTCTAATGGAGGGAATAACCATTCTATTCCAAATTGGAGGCAAATAGGTCAAAGGAAACCATTGACTTCAAAATTGGCGGCAAATTGGTCAAAGGAAAAAAAAAGGAGGGAATGTATATGTCATTGAAATGATGGCACTGTAACGTAGCTAACGGCTCCAGATACCAAAATTGGGTTGGGGTGACAACCTCATATACCAACCTGATAGTTTTAGAAGGTGAGCTAGTGAGGTACGAAAGTTTAGAATGGCAAAAAGGTGATACGCTGTTTGGGCCATTTTCCCTTCTATATATGACTAGGTAGTTACTTCAAGTCAAAACATAAAACAATGGGGAAGTAGTAGTTAATGCATGCTTACTCATAATTCTTTGAATCCCATCCAGAGAAATTAGCCACATTTCTCAAGGCTGCTCTCCACTTCTCCACCTTTATATCATCACTGAACTTTTCTTTGTGCTTAACAAGGCTTCAGCAAAGGTCCTCCCTTGATTCCATACATCGGATGGATCCACATCAAAGAAAACTGGTAAAACTGTGTTACCCCTTGTTTCCATGGATTCCAAATTTTTTGCAAGTTCATCCAAGCACCAGGTGGAAAAGGCATAGTTTGGTAAGAGAACAACGGTGGCAATATGTGATTCTTTGATTGCATTGCAGAGCTTTAAAGAGATACTTGCTCCTATATCAAGATCTCGGTCGTCCTTGAAAGTATTAATTGCTTTCCAGTGTTGCATTTCGTGGTGTGAATGGGATATGAAACCCTTCCGAGTGTCTTCACCCTTGAAACTCAAGAACACATCGTGCTTCCATGGATGAGCTGATTCAGCTGAAGGAGAAGATGTTGAGGTTCTTTGGGTGGTCAATGCCATTGGCTTCCAACGAAAGAAGAAAACAAAGCCTCAAGTAAGACTAAGGAAACTACTCTGAAAATCAAAAGCTAGGGAGAACAGATTATATGAAAGGAAATAATTGAAGAGAATTAGAAGGAATGTTTGGAAACGAAGGAATGCTTGATTAGCTAAGTTGCTAAAGGAAGGCTAGTAGTAGAAGACTCTTACTTTTCTTCTGATCACCTTCACTGACTTTTGGGCGCTGGTGTGTACTCTCTTCCAATGTTTGAATAAACCAATAAATCAAATAAACAAAGTAGTTGTGAATTTGTGATAGCTAAGGGTGGGCGCGGTGCGAGGCGATGCAGATTAAGGCTGAAACTGGAACCGGAATTGCACCACTTCTATCGGACTGGCCATTTTGCAAACTGCCTGCATTTCAAATATGCTAAACCAATTAATCCGGTTACCACATTTTTCTGTACAGTGCGATTCGGTTTCGGGTTGAACCCGATTATTGTTTTTACCCTTTTAAGTCCATAAAATGAGAGCCAAATTTTTACTATTTTAAGCCTCATTTGATTCTATGCAAGTATCCAACTTCCCAAAAAATTGGAAAAAGGTAAAATAAAACAAAGTTAGAAATTATCCAAATTGTCTAAAACTGAAACAGAATGAAAAAATAAAAAAATAGTAAACCTAATTGCTGGGTTGATTTAGGGTTTAGAAGGTCGAGACATAGGCGAGAGAGAATAGATTGAATAGTGATTGAAGAGAAAAGGTCCTGCTATTAGGTAACCCTAATTGTTGATTAGGTGCACTCAAGCCTACATAAACGTGGAGTTATAACTAATCAGAAAAATAATATATAAATAAAATAAATAAAAAAGTGGGGAGGTGTAGTTTTAACCAAGGTTTTAAATATCGGTATCTTCATATGTATCGGTACTTTGAAAAAGAGAGATATCAGAAATATCGGGGATACAGGGTAACAAAATGTCGTTTTTGAAAAAAGTCAATTTATTAGAAATTTAGAGCTACATATGAATGTCAACTTCATCTACATTCAAAAAGAGACTCTAGGCGGTTGAAAAGCAGCTCGTTGGTCTACGAAAATGCAATAATCAGATCAAGACATATAACCCATATAGTGCGAATTGTAATGATGAACATGATAATTATATATCTCTTTAGAGCTACCGACTGTTTCCCCTATAAGGGGATAATAAGGATGAACCCAACTGGATGACTGATCATATACTTCTCCATATTGATTATATCCATAAGCAGCATAACCAAATTAATTGTTGCCTTCATGAGATTCATTTGAGATCCCACTGCACTCTGTGCCTAAACTGATAGAGTCAAAACTTAAGGCAATTGAAGAAATATCAGATGAGGTACTTTGATCATCAGTTGCACCTCTAGTCCTCCTCTCATATCGGGTCTTCTCTTGAGCACCATGACCAGCTGTTCTCACTCCGTGGTCTTCATCTTGGGTGGTATGATTAAAATTACCTTCACAGGTAAATTGGAATCCTCCATCCACAGAACATTGTCCATATTCATATCTTTCACCTCCACCACCTGTTCCGCTTCCACCCTTTCCACCATCATCAGAACTATCTGGAGTTGCTGTAGCACCCCACGCATCATCACTATCTGAATTATCTTTTGGGTTTTTAACAACTTTTTCAAATAAGACTCTCTCTACATTGATTCCAGCATTAGTTGCAGTTTCTACAACTTGTGGAAGAGGTCTTCCAGCTTCATCATCGAGGTGTGCAAGCATAATCCAATCATGTAGTGGATCAATGCCATTATTAAGCAGCTCGCTTGCAACATAAAGTAGATCTATATAGTTGTTTTCATTGACCACATTATTCTTTGCCTGTTTATCTCACCCAAAATCGCCTTGAGGGTATTTCTCCTCACCTAGATTCGCCTTGAGGGAATTTTTTTCCTCACCTAGATTCGGCTTGAAGGGATTTTCTACTCACCTAGCTTCATCTTGAGGGGATTTCTCCTCACTCATATTTTCCTTTAGGAGATCCCTCTTTACACAGATTTTCATTTAGAGAATTACTGAGTTTTTTTTTTTTTTTTTTTTTACCTCAAATTTTATAGATATTTCTTCACTTTATCGGGGATATATCGCAAATATCTAATATATCCGGAATATTTAACGATGTCGGAGAAATTTCGCAGAAACGGTAAAAGGTAAGATGTTTACCCCCCTAGATATATCGATCATTCGAATAAAAGAGATATCGGGAGAGATATTAGAAATATCGCAGATATTTAAAACCTTGATTTTAACTAGGCGGGTTAGGACCCGAAACCACAACCACACCGTATTCATGCGGGGCGGTGCGGTGGCACTGCTTTGTTCCGGTGCGAAATGGTACGATACTGTATTTGTGGTGCATCATGCCCACCCCTACTAGTGAGAGGTGCCGAGTATTGCTCTGGAACTTGGTCACTGGTTACTTCCTTTCTAAAGATTGAGAAAGGACTAAATGCAAAATACTAGAGAAATAGAGGAATGCCCGGTATCTTGGTGACTTTTCAAAATGAAGACATAAAATTGGAAACATCCAAACCCCATCCTATACTTACTTTTGTTAAGCAATTGGTGTGGACTTGTGTCCTTTTTCTTCTTTTGGTTTTTGACTGGCCAAGGTGTGGACTTACGTGGTATATGGTAACAAGAAAGTGTGCAGGGATTTACTCTCCATTTGGCAATTTAAGGTATGGACTGGTTTTTTGTGAGAAGCCTCCCTATACGTCAGCCTGTACCAAAGAATTTCTTGGAATGCCAGATAGACGGACTCGATATTTTAAGGTAAAAGTCTGAAAGTTGAAAACTAGTTTTTTTTTGTTGGTAAAGAGTATTTGGGAGGGGGGAGGCAGGTCTCCCGGCACAGAAATTTTATGACCGACCGTTTGCCTCGATTACCCGAGGCAGGCCTTGGCAGGAGCCCAACAAACATCTGGTCTCCGAGCCGGTTTACAATTAGAAGTAGACAAACCCCGCAACGTCCCAAAGCCCACACTACCCCCATTGAATTGGTCAGGTGGTAGGACCCGCAAGCATCTACAATTAAGCCTCGAGATGACTTGGACACTCATGAAGTTGGCACGTTTCACCAGCACTCACATAAGCCCCGCAAGACCCCGGCATTCAGCAACCTACCAACAAGAGATAAATTGACAACTCTGAGGCTCGAACCTTGGATGGGGGTGCCAACCAAGGCAAGATTGGCAAAAAGATTCCTGCCAACCCTTGTTGGTAGTTGAAAACTGGTTTGATTCCATTAGAATTTAGTCAATTTTCTCAAAAGTTTGTCACTTTTTATGTATTGAAATAATAAGTATTAAACAGAGCACGGATCCTCTTCCACTGCTAATCAACGTTGATTACTCTAGTGCTATATCTACAAGTATACAACTATATCTTAAAGCACAAACTCTGGACCAAAAAGATTCCAAATTCCTCAAACACCCAAAATTGCTACCCAGAACTAAACCTAGCTACTAAGCCATACCCCATTGATACAGAAACTGGCTAAACTTAAAGAAGGAAAAACACCATTAATGGAGGTATCACGTAAAGTCAAAACCTCATAGTTGGGAAGTTGCAAGACTTGCTGTTATCTTGTCACACTTCATTGAAGTTTCTGAAAATTTTCTAGAAAAACAAGACTTCTAAGGTCCAAGAAGTCTGACTTGAATTAACACATTATTAAGAAATTAGTTAGCATGAAGACAAGAATATGAACTCATACAGATGCATTTCAAGATTACTAGAAACAAGAAGCACTTGACCAAAGACTAGACCTTGAAATGTCTTAGTAGAACTACAAAATACATTCAAGATCAGTAGTTACATGTATGTTTTTGCCCTTTCCTATGGTTCAGGGGGTGCAGCAGAGTACGCTGCTGCTATGCTCCCTCCACCCCTGCCTTTAGTCCTACACCACAGTACTATCATTTTCCATATTTTGTTGCTAACTGAACACAGAATTCTAGAAATACAGATACAAAATGGAATGATTTACATATTGCAGTAATAAAAGAGGATAGATATATATAGAACGTTAGTAAGGAATGTAATGATATCTCACGGGTATTATGCATTAACATTTCGTGAAAGAGAACATAGAAGGTAAGTATTGAATTGGATCATGGTCTTAAGACTTCTACTTCTAGTCTTCTGCTCATTACTCTTAGAAAATTAATTTACAGGACACTAAAAATTGCAACAATATTTACTATTTGTAGGAATGAATGTGAGCAGTTAGAAGGAATGAGGACAACAAATGAAATGGAATATGGAAGAGAAATTTCAAACCAACCAAAACAACATCTTGATCAGCCTTGTCTTCACAACATCAACATGGCATCCTAACGGAGGCAGAGATAGCCCAGGCCAATGCGCCACAATCTTGTGGTGGATGGGCTCCTCAAGTACTGAAAGGAAGAATAGCGGAAGACCATTGTCGCCAAAGAGACCACTAGCAGCCCAGCTATACAAGAATCAGAACCAGAAAGAGGTAGTTCCTGTAGCATAAGATGAATACAACTCGTTACGGTATATGTATTTTCCACATATCTCATAACTTATAAATACTCTCAGCTATAGAGTATAAACTAATAATCCTTGACAAAAGATAAAAAATAAAGTAAAAACTAATCACAACTTGAATTAATGTCATCACATTGTTACTATGTTGGTTGTAGCATGATCAACCTTGAATATGGGAGTGATGAATCTAAACAATTGGATTATAAGATTCCAAGAAGTTTATTCGTGTATGCAATTTTGTAAATAACTTTTCTCTTACAGGACAACGATGTTTTGGGTAGATTATCCATAAATTAAGGATACTTAAACCAATGTAGGAACCTATGCGATATTGATATACCTAGCAAAGTAGTAATCCAGCAATGCAGTAACAGCAATGCTTGTGGTTTAAAACAAAACATGATGAGTCAATGGCTTTTCCTTAGAAAAAAAAGGGCTTACATGCATGGATAAATACATACCAATCAAAGATATACTTTCTGAAACAAAACAAAAGTTACAAGAGTCTACATGAGAATAAGCTTGTCAATGAGGAAAAACATGTTTAACATAAACAATTTATTGAGGTTACGAATTATGACTACAACAATTACTCAACTTGGTATTGTTAGCACAATTTACACAACTTCATTTTTTTTTTTTTTTTTTGAGAAATACATAAGTTTAATTATTTGGATATTTGAGCCACATATAAAGGCAATCTCAAACTTAGGGCTTCACTGGTTGATGAACCTTTTATATACGAATACACAAATATAAATTAGGGGGACTGGGTTAATCAGTTAATGGAACCTACATCAGACATAAACCATTTATATAAATCACAAAAACATACCTCCCCATAGATCGATTAGTATTCATGCCTTGAGTCTTTTGAAAAATGATTCTTTGTTAGGGCTACCACTTGCAATTGCACATCTTGGACCTTCCCCTTCCTCTGCTTCATCCTTGTCACAATATTCACAAGATGTTGGTTGTTCCATTGAGGAGGTTTTTCAAATCTTGCTCGTACAACAATCGAGCCCCACAGCTCTTCACACAATACGAGCATGGAATAGGATTATTAATCCCGTGATCAAGCATGAATGAGAACCTAATAGAGCAGCTTGTGGTATCCTGGATTTGACCACGACCCATAAAATACACCAAAAGATGATCTCTATGAGTCAAGGCCTTGACCACGACCCATAAAATATGTTTTGGTAAATGCTGATCGGTAACAATCCGATGGTTTGGTAAAGCGTGATCGGTAACAATCCGAGTCGATAAGCATCGAATTACCAATCTAGGAGCCTCGAGAGCGATAGGATCTTTCTTACCGGCAAAAACAACACAAAACACAATGCCCATCCACTCTGATGTACATGATTCCCGATCCGGAGGCAGTTCCACAGTCAATGAATCTCCTTCGCTTTGAGTATCGAACCAGTCTGAAATTTTACTTCCAGGACTTACAATATGGAATGACGTACGGCGGTGGGGGTATTCGAATGAGTGAAGAGAATCCGGAGAGATCCCCTATACCAAAGAAATAATTATCCATGTTCAATATGAGAGAGAGAGAGAGAGAGAGAGAGAGAGAGAGAGAATACCTGAGCGGCCAATCTCCTTAGCATTGAAAATATTCCATTATTCAAGCCTTCATTGTCAATCAATCCAAAGCAATTGACAGCATATAAATTAAAGTGCGTCAATTTGGGGAATCTGCCCTGCTGTGACGGTTCTGAGAACATTTTTAAGGAATCACAATCGTCTGCACATACGTGCAAGTCCTCATTCAATGGGAGATCCGGTAATTGTTCAAGCCTTTTGCACCTCGCCAAATCAATGTACCGAAGCTTAGAAAGGCATTTAATGCTTGCAGGAAGACTATCAAAATTATTTCCAGCAAGTGTCAAGACAGATAGAGATGGAAAGCAGTAGTCAATATCGTCGGGGATAACACACAGATTACAATCACTTAGAAATAACATGGACAAAGACGGAAAAGCCCTTGGAGTTGGCAACAAGCACAGAGGCCCTGGACTCTTTCTTTTACATAAGCCCGTAGAGCCCATAAGCTTCCTTTTCATAAGCTTCCTTCGCAGCCTTGATAAACGTCGCAAGGCTGGCGGTTTTTCAGACACTGTCTCCCACATATTTTCTACAGATTTCTTAAGCTTTGGGCATCCACGCATATTGAGTATTTCAAGAGACTTCAGTTTAAATATTGCCGTACCCGGGAGACTCTGGAGACTTTTGCTACCATGTATATTCAGATAAGAAAGGCCAACCAGATGTTCAATTGATGAAGGTAGTTCCTCAGTAGCGGTCCCAGGTGCGTCAATGCTTAACAAATTTTTCATCCCTTCTCCAAAATCTGGAATCTTTACTTTTGAGCATTCCGAAAGGCTGAGATACTCCAGAGAATCCATTTCAATCTTACGTGGGAAATTCTTAACATTTTTACATTGATCAAGTGTCAACCGTTTAAGCTTCTTGTGGACTGCAATGGATTGATGGACCTTAACTAAACCGTCACAATTTGAAAGACACAACTCCTCAAGATTTGGAATACCTGTGAACTCTGGGGTCTCCTTCAAGTTTTTGGACTCACTAAGATCCATATGTTTCAAGTTAGGCAAGTCCTGTACAATGCATAGAACAAATAATTACCTTTGGAAAACCTAAAATTATATTTTGAAGAAGAAAACATTATCAACATTGTTACCTGTCTTCCGTCCCAAAGCCGGACAAGATTGCTTCTTTGCATCGTCAGTTCAGCAAGGATATTTGGCCGGAAACTAGCTGGAAGAGATTTGGAAGGATACCGATTCCATATGAGAATTCTCAAGGAATTTGGGAGGAATGTGGGGCCTGAACTAATTATTAAATTATCAAATTCAAGAAACTTTAGTTTGGGCATCCTAGAGAAGCATTCAAAATTCCAGCTTGAATTTGCCTCTTCTAAACAAGGTAAACATAACCGTATGCCTTTGATTGCATCTGTTCCCTGATATTAATTCAGAACAAAGGAAAAGTTAATTCCACACAGGTCTAATATATATCATGCTAATACATTTTGTATTTTTTATTTTTAAATTTAAACTTGGATAAGTTATATACTTACCGTATTTCCCGTGAATACAAGAAAGATGTCCTTACGATGACACAAACGGCTGCGAAGACCAGGCTCCTCACGAGAGTGTTGACAAACAATTTCCCATGCCATTTCTTCTATCAAACCATGCATCCCGACATTGTTGTACCGATCAATAGTTAAGAGAGATTTCTCGATAAGAACATTTATCTCAATAAGACAATTATAGTCATAACAATATTCTAGCAGTTGATTAACTCGCCCCTTCTCCACCCCCTTGTAGAAGAATGCAATGTCCAAGAAAATCTCCTGTTGCAAATGATTCAGGGCATCATAACTTAATTTGAGCGAATCGAAAATTGTCGGATTAAGAATTCTCTTTAGTGACTCCAATGTACTATTCCATTCCTCTAGCTTTCTCTGATACAAAGAACTTCCCAGAGTTTTAAGAGCTAATGGGAGCCCTTTGGCATAATCTACAAAACACTTTGAAAGCTTTAAAAACCCTTCCTCTGGCTGATCTTTTTCGAAGGCTTTGTGACTAAAGAGCTTAAGAGCATTATTGTCATTCAACCGCCCTAGCTCAAATGATAATTCTATACGACGCTCGGTGAGGAGACGTTTATCTCTAGTTGTAACAATGATTCTGCTTCCATCACCAAACCAAGATTTATCTAGAGCCACTTTTTCTAGGATGTCACAGCTATCAACATCATCAACAACAAGAAGAACCTTTTTATTAGACAGGCATTTTCTAATGAAAAAGGTTCCTTTGTAAACATCCCAAACTTGTGAAACATTTTCCTTCAAAACTGGGCAAAGAACCTGTTTTTGAAGATTGATTAGTAGACCATGAAACTTCCTGACATCAAGAAACTCAGCCACTTCAAAATGATGGGAAATTCTCTCGAACACTACCCTAGCAAGGGTAGTCTTACCCACTCCACCCATACCCCATATTCCTATAAATCGAACATCCTTGTCCTCAGGAGCTAAAAGCAAACCCATTTGCCTAAGTCTAAATTCAATTCCGACTAACTTTTCTCCGGAATCTGACAATGTGATCGTAGGACGCACTTTCTCCCACACACGTTTCACAATGACTTGAATAAGCTCACTTTCACATCTAACAGAAAAATAGACAATCATCAAGCTAATAATATATATGTATATAGTAGAACATTGCTATAACAAGTCAAAACTTAAAAGACAACAAACAAGGGGTGAAGTTGTAGGGGTGAAGTTGTAGTGCTTACTTATAATTTTTTTTATCCCATCCAGAGAGATCGGCCACTTTTCTTAAAGCTGCTCTCCACCTCTCCACCTTCTCTGGGTCGTTACCGAACTTTACTTGATGCTTAGCAAAGGCTTCATCAAAGCTCTTCATCTGATGTCGAACGTCGGATGGATCCACATTAAAGAAAACCGGCAGAATTCTCTTATCTCCGGTTTCCATGGACTCGATAATTTTGGAAAGTTCATCCAGGCACCAAGTGGAAGAAGCATAGTTGGGTGAGAGAACAACGATGGCGAGATGTGATTGTTCGATTGCCCTCAAGAGCTCTGGAGAGATACTAGCTCCGATTTCAAGCTCTCGGTCGTCCTTGAAAGTCTTGAATACTAGCCGGTACTGCAGTTCGCGGTATAAATGGGAGACGAAACCCGTGCGGGTGTCTTCACCCCTGAAACTCAAGAAAACATCGAAATTCCACTGGGGAGGTGGTTCAGCCCAAGCACGGGATGAGGAGGCCCTGTGGGTGCTCAAAGCCATTGGAAACCACCAAGATCGAAAATAAAGGTCTAGGGAAAACCACTGTGAACTGTGAAAACTGGAAGAGGAAATGAAAGCTAGTTGCAGAGGAGACCACTCTGAAAAATGAAGAGTGAAATGAAAGGGGCACAAAGTGTAGAAAAGTTAATCATGGAAGGGAGAGAGAACTCGGGCCAAAACCGCGTAGTGATATAATAATATAATTAGACGCGTTTTCTTTACTTTTCCTTCTTTTTTATAGGAAGGTGATGTGGACCTTGGCGTGTACTTCCTCTTGACTCTGATTTGATCATAGTTCATTTATCTGTGAACTTGTGGATTTGTAAATTGTAAGTTTGTAACTAATAAATTTGTCTGTCAAATTGATCGTAGTGGCTTGTAAATCTTTTGAAAGTAGGGATTTTAATGAATCTTTAGTGTGGCTTCGAGTTCACATTCTTTTGCTGCATGCTGTGGGAAGTTCCTTCCTCTTTGTTTCAAATTTGATACGTTTTAATTTTAAAATCGGTATTCAAGCTCTAATGTTTTTAAACTAGCCAAATCAGGCTAAAAGAAAATATATAAAAGCTAGCCACCCTATTTTTGAACTTTTGAGCTGTGCTCTTTATAATTTTAAAATTAGGGATATCGAGTATTGTAAAATGTATTATAACCCAATAAAATACCGCAACATTAAATAACACTATTTTGATAATCTTACTTTCTAATCCCATGCAGCACCAAAAAAATAAGGTGTAGATTAAAACCCCTAAGAGGAATTTAGGACAATCTCAAAAAATAACGTGATGTATACTAGTTCCACTACATGTTAGTGACTTCTCAAAATGAAGACTAACATTGAAAACATGCCAAACCCGGTCCTATATTTATGTCTTCTAAGTAGTTGGTGTGGAGTTATGTCCTTTTTCTTCTTTTGGTTTTTAACTGGCCAGGGTGTGGACTCAAGTGGTATATGGTAACAAGAAACTGTGCAGGGATTTCCTCTCCTTCAGTTGGCAATTCAAGGTGTGGACTTTGGACTTTAAAGTGTAGGAAAGTAATCATTAGTGCTAATTAAACGTGTTTTCTTTACTTTTCCTTCTTTTCCTTCTCACCTTCCTAAAGTTGCATCCGACAGCAAAGCCTCACGGACTTTTCCAGGTCATTGAAGGGAAAGTAGTTCAGAACCACATAGACTTTGATATATGTATGGAGTTAGTCATATGACTCGTATCATTTCTATTATGCGGCCTTATAATTTAGCGCCAGTTTACTCCAACGGTATGGAATAGTATCGCACCTCTCAAGTGTAATCATTGCTACTGATCACCACCATCAATGATGAATTATATCAAAGAGAGTTTGATTTATTTTTTTGCCAACTGATTTGCTTTGTGATTTTGTTTGATTGTGCCCTAATTTTCAACCTAGATAGGTTAGGCTGAAGGCATGAAGCCACTTGTTTAAGAGAGTGAAAAACAAGCAACTCCCAGACTACAATTCGTAAGTAATGAAAAAACAAAATGAAACTAGGGTGATAGGCACCGTATCATCCAATAATTCTTTTTTCTTTTTCAGAAAATAAATTTCATTAACAACTTGCATGTTTGTAATATGTGATCTGATCAAAAATCTTCCTCTGTTTAAGTTACTAAAAACGAATACCACACTCCATATATCATGTAGACATACATATCATCAATCAACATTTCGTCCTACTCGGAGCAGGCTTCGTTATCGTGGTATTGATTTAGATACCCAATGCCCTCTCTGTGATGAGGAAATAGAGACTCCTTTGCATGCGGTTCGAGATTGTCCCCATGCTACTAGTTTGTTTCAGGGGGCCAACCTCCCATTATACACGACCCCTACAAGTGTTGCAAACTGGCTGTGTTTAGCCTCTTCGTCGAGTCCGCGGTCTTTTGACTATTATTTGATGATTTTGTGGGCTATTTGGAGAAATAGAAACGCTAAAGTTTGGGAGGGTGATTTTAAACAAGCGTCTCAGATTGTTCCAATGACTCTGGGTTGGTTGGAAGAATTTAAAGCTGCTCGCTCTTCTAACCAGTCGGGTTTGGCTGCTAGGACGGTTATTAAGTGGACGAAACCTCCTCTGGGATATGTTAAACTGAATGTTGATGCTGCCTTTGATCAAGGCTCAGGTCGCTCTGGTTTAGGAGGGGTGTTTAGGGACCATGAGGGCGCTTTTCTTCATGGTTTTAGGCACTCTATCATGTTGGCCCAATCAGCTCGACTACTAGGAGTGCAGCTGGCTATTGAGCATACTCTTACTCCTTGATTGTGGAAACTGATTGTTTGGATTTGGTGTCAGGATTAGCGTCTGCTGCACTAGATGGGTCGGAACTCGGCTTTTTGTTGGAAGATCTGCGGGTTTTACTGCTTGAGGCGCTGGGAGCTCGTGTCCTCAAGGTAGGAAGACAGGCCAATGGTGTGGCTCATGTCTTGGCTCAGGAGGCTAAGAATGTTGATTTTCAAATAGATTTCTTTTCATATCTTCCTCCGTCTGTGGAGGGTATATTAATCTCTGATTGTAATGATTCTCAATCAATGAATTAGTCTTTCATTCCCCTAAAAAAAATCAACATTTCATCCAAGTGGTCCGATTTCTTTCTAAAAGCTAGGTCCTTCTATAGTTTGGGCCTCCCGAGCCCGTCAGAACTCGCAACCAATTTATTTTATTGGATAGAGGCACAACAGCGAACGATGTCGCTTCGCAAGACCGCTTGGCAATTGGTTTTCAATTTCGGCCGAATCCATAGTTAAAGCCATATAAAGGGATTCTTTCAATCAGTCCATACTAATTAAACGCTTTTTCTCCAGAAGTCGTCTGCCATCAAGGGGATATACCTTTTTTCCCAGTCAAGGAAAGATCAAAATCAATTATACAGCGGTAATTGTTACGTCCTCCATTGAATCGGAATTAGATTCTTCTGCTTAAATTTTCAGGCGATGATATGTATTAGTGCTTTTGAGGACTAATTGTGTTCTCTTGGGGCTTTTAAATTCAAGTAATTTTCTTTTTTGTATGTGTAATTTCTGAGAATTTTAAATAGTTTGTTTCTCATTAGGGTTTCATCCTGGAATTTCAAGATGCCGGCCACCGCAGGAAGGGTTCGCATGCCCCCAAACAATCGGGTGCACAGTAGTGTTGCCCTTCAAACTCATGGTATATGGCAGAGTACAATTGGGTACGATCCCTATGCACCTCAGCCGAATTTGTCAAACTCAAAACCAGATGCTGAGAATGCATATGCTAGCTATCAAGGCCTTCTCCAACTCGCTCGTATAACAGGGCCGAATTCTGACGAGGTTCGTGGGGCGTGCAAGAGGTGTGGCCGGGTTGGGCACCTCACCTATCAATGTAGGAATTTTCTGAGTGTTAAGGACAAGGAGAAGGAGGACCCTGAAGCTATCCAGGCTGATGTTGCTTCTGAGTTGGGCAAGTTGAAGGGGAAGCTAGGTAAAGCGAAGGGAAAAGATGTTGTTAAGGCTGATAGTGAGGAGGAGGATGAAGACATTGAGAGTTCAGAATCGGACTATGATTCTGGTATGGAGAGGCTCATTGCTCAAAGATATGGGCAAAAGAGTTTTCGAAAGGAGAAGCTGAAAAAGAAGAACAAGGACTCGGATGTTGATGGTTCAGATACAGATTCTGGGGAGAGGAAGAAGAGAGGAAGGTCGAAGAAGAGGAGAAGCAGAAAGAGGAAACATGATGATTCAGATGATTCTGAAAGGGATAGGAAGAAAAGAAGAAAGGAGAAACGGAGAAAGAGAGATGAGTCCTCGGATGAGGATGATAAACGACGTCGACGACATAGGAAGAGTAGCAAGTAATTGAGTTCGTAGGGTATATGATTGAAGGTCGTAGCTCGTAATTGACTAGGGCCTGGAGTCTGGACCATCATGGTGATGAATGTGTATTGGGTTTTCACACCTATATGATCACATCTAGCAACTGAACTAGTATTAACGTGCTGTTTTTGTTGATTTCTGATCGAGCTTCCAAGTAAGTTTGTTGGCTATGCATGGTATTGCTATGCCTTACTCCTTAAGTTGATTAGAGTTATTTCAAGTAATTTTTGTTCATTACTTCTGTGTTGACTAAGGTTACAAGGAAAAAAAGAGGGTGTTGCCATATATACTCAGCAAATACAGTAAAATTTTCACATTTCACTACTAAAATAATAATGCTAACAGACATTGATATTTAATCGTTGTAAAAAAAAAAAAAAAATATTGACTGATGTCTTGGTGGAGGATGTTAAATTAAGATCATGATAATCCAGATATTAGTTATTAGCCAATGTTAAAAATTCCACTACACATCACTTCATTTGAAGTACCAGATGTAGAAATTGGGTCTTAATATCAGTTTTCTTTTAAAAAATCGATCTGTTTTCTTATTATAACATTGCTTTATCATTTTAATCGATTTACGATCTCCTATTTGACATATGTTTTATAGAGATAACCGCTGTACCTTTTGTTTTGTTTTTATTGCTTTCACTTCAGCTAAACTTTACAATCAATTTGCTTTCCACTTATATACATTGATTCTCAAAGCAAGATTACATCAAGATAGAGTGACTATTAATTTTCATTAATGATATTCAAAGCAATATATAAATAATTGAAAAACAAAGGCCATAAACAATACAATATATATATCTAGTGAAGCTCTGCAATTGATTAGGTACACAAATACTTATACCACAAAGTTGATCTTAAATTTTGGTTTTATGGCCAGAATATAAGTTCTCTTTTTGGCACTATGCCAAAAAGTTAATCAGACGACATATAATACACTACTACAAAAAGGTCATCAGACGACGGTGAATTTGTGTTGTGTGATGACCAAGCTCACCGTGGTCTAAGTGAGTGTTGTGTGATTGAAAAATCAGACAACGGTGATTTCACCGTTGTGTGATAATAGTTTGCTCAACAGAAATACCTATTTCCGTTGTGTGAGTTCTGCGCAGCATGTGCCTGGCATGGCATGCGCGGCGATGCCTCGGCACATTCAGACAACGGAAGATGAAATTTTGCCGTTGTCTGAGATTCATAACACACAACAGGTATGACTTATTCTTTGTTGTCTGAGATTCATAACACACAACAGATATAACTCATTCTTTGTTGTCTGAGATTCATAACACACAACTGAAATAACTCATTATTTGTTGTCTGAAACTACTAACAGACAACGGATATAACTTAATATTTGTTGTCTGAGGTAAGTAACACACAACTGAAGTAAAATTATCTCTCTTGTCTGTTGATTACTCAGACAACAGTGATCATTTTATTTTTGTTGTGTGTTATGAATCTCACACAACATAATTTTGTTTTCTTTTGTTGTTGGTTGTTAGTTCACACAACAACTATATTTGGTTATCCGTTGTGTGAATACTGTAATCAATTGGGTACCAACTAGTGACTGTTGTAGGAGAAGCCTCAATTTTGAACTCTTTTACATTCATACAACACATTGTTTTGTATTGTGTTGTATGACTAAACCTTGAACAACAAGAACAATATCAATATAAATGTTTGTCCAGAATAATGCTCAATATATTACCATATAAACAATACTCTAATCCATATATATCATTCAAGAACCATTATTCAAGCATCAATACATTCAAGTAACAAGATAATGCACCAAGAGCATTCTTAGCTAGCTACACATGAATAAAAAAACTAAGCTTCTAGCATTGAATGCCTATCTCAGCTTTAAATTTTGCAGCTTCTTGTTTGTACTGTTTAGACCTGGAGATAGTACTGTTTATATTCATTCTAATTCCATTTCTCCTGTCAATTCCCATCCCAGCTATTCAATATGCAAGGCCATATAGACCAATGTTCTGCCATTTGGCGATGATCCCTCCTGGGAACCAGAGTAGTACCAACAAAGATGGCTCAACAAGGAAAGCTCTACCTAAGCCCCTAAAAAATCTCTGACCTCTGGTGATATGAAACCGTTCATTCATTTATAGACAAAAACACATATTCAATAGGAGAAGCAAACTATTACAGCAACAATAACCACGGTCGTAAGAGCATTACAGGTTTTAATACTACCAAAGGTTTTTAGCTAACAAGCTCAGACTGGACCTTTTTGACTAGGTACAGGGAAGGTAGATTTGGAGCTAAGGAGTCATTCTCAGCTGCTCCCCCTTTGAGATGCAAATGCTTTTCTCTCTTTTGAAAGTCTGTCAAACCCTTCCCACTGCCAGTCACCCCAACCTTTCCAAAAGGATCGTCAGGAGACTTGAAGATGCTCTCCCGCTTGCGTCCAGATAAATAACCACTCTGAAAAAAAAAAAAGTTACAAATCTAGAATGTGCAATCGGTAGTAGTAAATGAAGGTTTTTTCTATTGCCTTGTATTCTTTTTTTTTTTTTTTTGTCAAAATAGAGTATACTTATACTTGATGCATAATGTCTTGACGGCCATAGCAAAGTTATCTTACAATTAAAGTTGAGCACTGCAGATTTACTTATTTTAGATATATACTAAATTGTAGACCTGAAACAACACTAACCGCAATATAATACAAGCAAAAATAAAAAATTGTGTTTCTGTACCTTTTTTATATTGGCTCCCTCACTCCAAAAAATAATGGGGAATCAAATACGTGCATAAATAAAATGGTAACTGTAGATTACTGTAACTTGATAAAGATCAGAGCAATTTTGCAAGCAGAATGAAACGCATAAATACCAACTTACCTTCTTAGTCTTGCCTTTGGTAGTTTGGAACTGCTACCAAGCATTTTGACGCTTGTTCTGAGTGACTTCCAACTGCTCCATCCTCATTTTTGACTTAAAAGCATGTATCTTCTTGCGTTTGGCAATTTTCTGCAGATTTTGGAGTTGGCAAGCATCAGTATAAAAAGAAAAGTCAGAAAGATGTGCAAAAATTGTACCATAACTTCTGGTATTGTAGGAAATGATAGATCACAAAATAATTTCAATCACCCTACAAACTAGTTTGGTGACTCAACCCACCAGAAACTTTGTGAATTGTGAAAAAAAGAAAAAAAAAAACCCTAAATTGCAACGCTCCAAACCTAAGTTGCTTTTAGTCAGATTAGTACTTAATAGTGAACTACCGAACATTGTATTATTCCCATATTACATAGATGGGGTAAAGTGCAAACTTGCAAAAGGAATGCTCCGTGGGTCATTTTTTTGGCGAGAAAAGTTCTGGGAGTCTTGTCAGCAGATAGAGGGACCCCATTAGAGCTACCATTACCACACCCACACATCTAGTTTATTATACAATGATAGAGATGGAAAAATTACCACATCCTCAGGATCATCCGGTTCTATACGAAGCTTTGCCGGTAGGCTTCGTGATTGGAAGTCAACAGAAGCAGCTTGTGCAATTTTCCTTTTGATTGCTTGTTTTGTAGCTTCAGCAACTTTTTCCGCTTCCAACAATGCATTGACAGCCCCTTCTTGAATTGGCCTTACATTGGCTGGATCCACCTGAGAGGAGAATCGCCAGTGACGAATAACATTTGCAAAATTTAATAACACACATAAAAGGAGTAGATGAAGCAAACTAAGGACTGTATGTGATTTAAAAAGGAACAAACAGTTGGATCCCTTTCCAAACTTCGGATAATAACTAGACAAACTCTTGAGGAGAAAATCTATGTTATCTAAAACTGCATTCTAGGTGATATAACTTTGAAGAACCATTTAACAAATCATTGGCTCGTTAGTTGAAAATCGTTATATAGACCAGATGAAAATTCACTGCATATATAGAATAATATGAACTTCAGGTAAACAGGTTTCAATTAAACAAAACTATGTAATCATAGATCACAACTTCATAACCTAAAGACCCGATTGTGGAGAAACTAAACCAGAACAGACTACAGAGCAATGGGCAATAAGCCCGCTGGATTAATCAACTAAGGAAAGCTATTTAAAGCAGCAAACAAGCAACAACTTTAACTACCACAATAATTACAGAATAACACTAAGATACAGCAGCACTACAATTTGAAAATAAGCAAACAATGGAAAACCGTAGGATGGTTACTGGTTTGAAAGCAAGAAGATATATGTACGGAAAAAGAAACAAACCTCTGATGCCAAATCATCAAACCTGTTGTTGAAGACTTGACAGTATCTTTGTTTGTTCTGCAAGCATTTGTTCCAGCTCAGAAACATCATGCCTGCAAATGAACTTTTATTAAACAATCAGAATGTTACTATATCCCAAATTAAGTCGGTTATCCTAACTACGTCGGGTTGGGTTTTACTTTGGATTTTCATATCAGAAACGATTTAATAATAAATTGATGTATTGGACTGGGTTTGTTCCTTCTGATGCTACAAAAACAATGACCAATATAAGTCATCCTGAGATCATTGACGGATTGATTTCCTAATGGCTTATCTTCAATCAATTCTAACAGCAAAAATAGGCTCAAACCTTGCTTCAAACATCTGAATTATCAAAGGACAAAATTCAATAAAGACAACTGAAACAATTTCGTTATGAAACCCAAAGCATTATATCATATAGTTAAAAATTCTAACTTGAACTGAAAAACTGACAGAAAGCTAAATAAGTAAATATCAATTGGTGCTAACAGATTTTGAAGACCTTGCAAATCATGTTCCTACATAATGCTATCAGTCAATCAAAAGAAATAAAAAAAAAAAACTTAGAAAAACATCAATGAAGATAGGAAACGGCAACCTGATTTAAGCAGAAAAGATTAACAGTTTGGCCTGATCAAGTCTAGTCTCATAAACCCCATATTTTCCACTGAAAACCATAACCAGTACAGTTCACAAAATAACAACAAAGATGAATAAAATTACCAGCCCAACCTCTTTTCTTGTTTCCAGTACAAACCTCTCCCCCTTCAATATGTACAACCTCCAGATTAAGCACAGACTACAAAAATAAAAAACCAAATTCAACCTATGAACAATTCAATCAAAAAGACCTCAATGTAGGCTAGAAGCAGAGGCATATATATATATATATATATATATATATTTATATAGTTGTCGATACAAACCACAATTTGTTGTCAATCACCAAAATCTGCTTAAAACTTGACCATCTAAGTACCGAGACAAAGCTAAACTGTCTATCCTAATACTGCAATGTGCACTCATATACTCACTATCTTAAAACACAAAACACACTTGCAAAGTTTGTAATAAATGTGCATTGCTCACAGCTCAAAAAGCCAAAAAAAAGAAAGAAAGAAAAGTAGCATTCCTGATTTTCAGATAATCTTGACAAGAGGACGTTCAATTTTCACTCTTTCTGCTTCTCTAAAGCAAAGAAGAGAGCAATTGCAAGCAAATAAGGTAATTTTTCCCCCAACTGCAAAGCCAAAGCAAAACCTAATTGAGATCTGCAAACCTAAATTCCACAGAATCATTTAACTATGCACACACACACACACACACACACACACTGTTCTCAAAGTAAATAAATTGAAAGGGTGCCAAGGACCAACCGGAGCTGTAGAGGCCATGGCCGATGAAGAAAATCAACCAAAGTACCAAACAACAAGACAAATATAAATACCGCAGTAGGGAATGAGATCTGGCGGCTCTGTTTCTGTGGAGCCCGTGCTTCACCGCCATTGCTAATCGATACCTGGAATTCAATCAGCTTCAATAGAAAGGAAAAAAAAAAAGGGATTCATTCCCTATTGGATAGAGCGATGTGGTGGTCAGAGAATCAGAATCCATCGGTAAAGTAAAACATGAGTGAACCCAGGTGGAGGAGATGTGGGGATTTGGGTCGGTATATCGGGGAAGAAAGTGGAGTGAACCAGATGGAAGACTGAGAGAAAGGTTTCACGAGACAGAGAGAGAAAGAGAGAGAGAGTGAGAGAGAGAGTGAGTGTGTCGAGAAACCATAGATTGCAGATTGATGATATCGAATACGCCATTGCTAAACCTCCAGGGAAAAACCTCCTACTGAACACTACCTTAAGAGAGAATGGGCTAGGATTGGGGGTTAGGGTTATGAGGTAGAACCGTAGAAGGTCTTGAGGGACTGTTTAGGGGGAGAGGTCGAGAAATTGAAGTTCTTTCGGGGCCAGATCCATGGTTGATTCAAGATAGCTCGAAGCTTTAGGGCCAAAGATCGAAAATTTGGGGGAGATTTGGAGAGAGAGAGAGAGAGAGAGAGAGGGCAGAAAGAGGGATATTAGGAACGGAAGAAAGATAGTAGAAGAAGAAGACGAACGAGAGGTGGCATAAGAAAGGTGGAGTGAACCTTGATCGAGAGTATTGATTTCAATAAAGACTACATAAGTTGTTTAGCACTTTAGTGGGAGACTTCAAGTTTCTCCAACAACAGAAAATTAATGGACCGTTGTATGAGTATATGATTACAAAACAGGCTGAGAGGGAAAATTTGCCGCCTGTGACTCGTTTCATTTGAGTTAAATTAATTTTGCCGCTCTGTGCAATTTGCTTCCATGCTCAGACAACAGAACTATGACAATCTGTTGTGTAAATTTGTGCAACTTGCACTAGGTGTACCTAGAGGATTTCTCAAGGTTCATGCAACATTCATTATACAACAGATATCAAAAAAACGGTTGTGTGAATAATTCAAATTGAGGTCCTTCTGGGAGGGAATTATGTGCTCATTTCCCTCCATCTAGGCCTCATATTCACACAACGGAAACTTCTTAACTCAGTTATGCAATACCTTCCTAAGAAAAAAGTTTTCAATTTTCTTACATTCACACAACAGAAACATGTTTGTACCGTTGTATGATAGAGTTTGTGTTAACACACAACAGCAAATTTTAGTTATGTTGTGTGTTTCGATTTTTGTAGTAGTGATATCTGTCGTCTGAGGCGCTGCAGTCTCTTGTGCAATCAGATGACGTAGAAACTCTGTCGTCTGATTGCACTCAGACGACAGACATGTTTTTGGTCTTATGTTGTCTGATTGATTCTTCACATGTACATGTGTGTGTTATGAAGATTTCAGACGACAGAAATGTGTTGGCAAACGTGAAGACTAACAACAGAGTTCTTTAACTTTTGTGGTTTAATTCCCATTTCAATGACAGTAAGAATTATGTGTTGTTTGTATTGGGTCTCAACTACAGTTTATTGTTGTTGTAAACAAATTTCAATTACAATCATCTGTTGTTTTAACTCATAACATAAGACAGTTATTTATGGTTAAACTTGCGTTTAAGATACAATTTTATGTTGTCTGAATATATATAGAACAATAGATTTGTTTTTCTATTCTATTGTTTTTCTGTTGCTCAAACAACATATTGTTTTTCAAGTTAGTTGTTGCCTTGTATTTCATATGACACATATAAGTTTGTTCATGTCATTCATTGATGTTCTCATTCATTCTGAAAACCCCAAAAGTCATATTTCACTCATTAAAAATACATATATTCTGTTATTACAGCCACCAAAATACATTTACAATAGTCATTAATTGTTCCATGAAATCTAACTATTGAAGCTGGATAGCAAATAATTTCAATGTACTCTAGGGCACTTGGACATTTGTTTTTCCTCCTGTGGCTCGGCCTTCTTAGTCTGCTAGAATGCTAAACTTTTGCTGCTTACCAGTTCTCTCTCTTTATGTATATTTCTGCCTTTTGCCCAATATAGAACATAACACTTCTGCTGCATTACCAGTTCTCTTATATTCAGCAGGTCTCAAGTGAGGAATCTGCAGATAGCAGAAAGAATAAGATAAAAGGCAGGTATGCCAAATCATAGGGAATACAACTTTGTGTAGAGTTTCTTATGATATGATATTGCTAGACTAAGATATAAATGGTACAACAGCCACAAAATGAAGGTCTACCATCGCAGAAATATACATAAAGAGATCTTATAATTAGCAAGTGCTGCATATAATCTTAAATAAGTACAAAGCGAAGTAAATCGAACACAAACTTACAATGCAGGATTAAAATGCAACTACAAGAACGAATACATTGTAACCGAAAAGAAAACTACTTTCTACAAAGTGAGTGCATTTCAATCTAATGCACTCAAGCAGTTAACTGCAACCAATTAACAACATTTGTCCTATTTATAGTAGCAAGTAGAATAAATTGGTAGAGAAGAGTTTAAAAGGATGGGTTCGTACCAATTTCAGACTCAACACCAATTGCCTGCTCGAGAGTTTGAAGAATCTGCATATATTAAAAACAATTAAATGAAATCAACAAAGATAAAGCTAGACCTTCCTTGCACGATTTTATCATTTAAAACCACAACACATGAGACATAAAGGAACAACATAAGGATGTTTACCGCAATCTGAACTGAGAGACAACTCAGCGATAGAGAAGAGACTTTCTGAACCACTGACCATACTGAGATAAAATAATACAATGTAGAACTATGCTAGTAATTACAGCTGAATGCAGGGGTGGAGAAGAATATAAGATATTATAGCATAAATTGTTATGGTGAATTACTGCCTGTTCATTTTGACTCTTATTATACTTAGAAGTTACAACTCCATTGTTTTACCAAGGGATAAAACAATCCAATGTTTGAGGATCAAGAGTTACAACACAAACATATATGAACACAGTTAGCAATCCCTGCACGTGATTATGTTACCAATTAGATGACGGAGTCATAAAAAATGCAATATTTCTAACTCATGTGAATGCATAGAATACATACAGCTGTGATGATTTCATCAGGAACCAACTTGCCAGCATTCATGAACTCTTTGGCTTTGTTTCCAATTTCAGTCCCAGATGACACTTCAGCTCTTAGAAGGTCCCCTGTTGATATGTGCACCAATCCAAACTAAATGATGCATATATCAATCCTAGCAAAGAAAATGTAAACTACTCAGTTACTTAGTCTCCAATTTCAATCCCTATAAAAATGGTTACCTTCTTGACAATCAATTCACACTGAGTTCCTTTCCCAGAAGACGGTGCACCGGAAATCATAACCTTCAAAGGCGGTTCCTTTAAAGAACAACTCAACTTCAGTCCCTGCCATGATCAAAACAAAAAATACACACTTACTAATTAAATAACCAAATCACCATAAAACACAAAGATGAATATCTTTTTTCTTCTTTTTCACAAACATTGGATTTGTGGGCGATCCTCAAACGGTCATTGCTATATACAGGGATTTGTGGCGTGCACCTAGACTCTTATTATACTTATCATTTTCTACGATGATGACAAACTCAGACTATGTTAAACAAAGATGTCTTAGAGAAGCATATATTTATGATTCATTCATTTTATAAGTACGTAGTTATAGCGAAAGCGGACAGAATAACTAGATTATCTTGGAATGTGTCAACATTTTGTTAGGGATGATAGCCAGCAATGTGTGAAGCTAGCATTTGAACTTTCACCTTCTTTAAGCATGTATACATATAATACTGCTGAAGAGAGCGAAACCTATATGTAAACAGAGTCAAGGAAGAAGTGATTTAGGTTCAAGAATGGTAATGAATAGCTACAACACAACCTTCATATTTGGGTGAATCAAAAGTAATTCAGAAAAACAGAACGGAGTACTGAAAGTGGTGCCAGTAAAACTTACTACGTTTCAAGTACTCACGGAAACCTGCAAAATGCATTAGTCTAGTGTTAATAAGAGATTCAGAACAACAGAAATCACCACTCTCAAAACCAATAGAGAATTGACAGAACCCAATATCAACGTATCCATATCGATTAACCCGTCCCTCGTGTGTATATCCTTCACTGAACTAACCCTACCGTGGAATCATAATAGCACAGATTTCTCAAAGCCTGACATACATTACGAACCAGAAACTAACAGAAATTCATAATCGAAGCCATGAGATGAAATAGAAACAAATTCTAGATATTGAAATCGAAACCCTAAAAAAGGATGCACATTAGTCGCGAGCATCTATAAGAAGAATCCATCATACCTCGCAAAGCAAAATAAAATCACAATCCGAAATCAGAAACCTGGCACAGTTAACCTAGGATGAGCAAGAAGAAAGGTACTGACCACTTGAAATCGACGCCATGGAGATCAAGCTATACACGAATAGCTGCGAGTGAGATACAAGATCCGACGATGCTCAATTGAGGAAGAAAATGCTTGAATCGGACGCCGATCATTCACGGACGGAGAGAGGTTTCGGAGAGAACAAAGGTCACCGGAAAAAGAGAGAGGCGGTGAGGGAGTGAACGGTGAACCACACTGAGTCGGCGAGTCGGAGTCTATGGACTCTGAGATGAAATCAATTATAGATCTCGTAAGAATTTCATAGTCAGCGTCTTCCTTTTCTTTTTTGTTTAATATACTTCGATCCCAAAACAGGAAAGAGGAATAGTGGATCTGAACAGAGAGTTGAATGGAAGAGGAAGAGTCACTGTATAGATGAGGCCGTCGAGATCTTTGCCGGGGTGGTCGGAGGTTTTGTAGAGGGAGGAGAGCTCAATGTCGGGATTGACTGTGAGAATTTTGAGAGAGAGAGAGAGAGAGAGAGAGAGAGACTTGAGAAACTCTTAATGGAGTCGGGCTTAGACAAAAAAACCCAAAAATTAAATGAGTTGACTCCCACATGTAATCAGACAACACAATTACGTCAAATTAGTTATCTGATGCTTACCACTCTTGGACTCAACTAGGGTTTTGACCAATTTTTAGAGGGAAATACCTTAATTGATTGTGAGGGAAATTTCTAAAATTTCAGTCCAACTCATTCAGACGACATAATTTTCTTATCACTGTTGTTTGAATAAGTCCAGCTTTGAGGCTTCAGATGAATGAAATTCTCTACCTTTCAGTCCAACTCATTCAGACGACAGAATACTGTTATTTGAATAAGTCAAGCTTTGAGGCTTCAGAGGAATGAAATTCTCTACCTGGAGCCAACAACATAAAAATGTTGTTTCAATAAGAGCCTTCAGAGGAATCAAATTATAGGTACATCTCTATCTGCAAGTAACAACATTAAAATGTTGTATGAATGTCACCCATTTACTCAAAGTGAAAAAACTGTGTTTCGGTGGGTACTCAAACAACAGAGTTAGGTTTGTCTGTTGTCTGAAAATTTCAGACAACAGAAAATTAGCTTTCTGTCGTCTGACGTCTGTTGTATGATTAAGTTATTGGCATAGTGTGGGTATTCTGTTATGAGAATTATAGTTACAATTAATTTTTCATTTTTTGCACCTGTTTTAGACTGTTGAATGCAATATAATCCCAACTTATCATAAAACGAGTATGAAAGAAAAGTATGGAATATAGTCTCAAATGATTAATTATGTTTTAGAATTAAATTCAGTTTAACCCCCCCCCCCCCCCCCCCCCCCCCCGAGGTTTGGAGGTAATTTCATGTTAGTCCCTGTCCTCTCAATTTAATCAGTTACCCCCTAAGTTTTCCAATTTCAATCCGTCGTGTCCAATATATGAGGCTCCGTCTAAATTTGACGTTAAGTCCAACTTTAGGGGGGCCACTTTAATGGCTAAAACAGTCATTTAAAACAAAAAAAAATTTGAAGGAAAAAAAAAACTCATTTCTTCTTCTTCCTCAAATCCTCTTCTTCTTCTCTTTCTCATCTCCGATGGGCAGCCCCAAAGACCCACTGTAATGCCCCGTACCTACTAGTTACTTTTTACCGTGGTTGACCGAGGAATGACTTTTTCTTTAGTCCGGTAAATTAGGAAATTTATTTGAGATTGTCGTAGAATACGAAAAATCGAGTTCGTGGACACGTAGTTTGTTTAAATTGGATTTATATCGGAAAAGTTATGACCAAAAATAGAAATTTCTATTTTTGGCATGGCTTTTTGTTTGTGAACTTCTATTTGTAGTAAAGGAAGGGTTAAAACAGATGGAAGAGAGACAAAGGGAAAGAATCAGAAAAAAAAAAAAAAGGAAAGAGAGAGAGCACGGGTAGAACCCGAGTCACCCCCCCCCCCCCCTTTTTCTTTTTTTTTAGCCGCCGCACTCCTCCGGCTAATTCGTCGCCGTCCGGCCACCTCAGGACGCATCGTTGGGCACGGCGTGATCCTCTCTTCCTTCTCCTTCTAGCCATGTAAGTATTTCACCTTGGGTAGCTTCGGTTTTAGAGATTCGAAGAGAATTGCAGAAATGGGAAAAAATGGATTTTTGCTTTGATGTCAGGTTTCCGGCGATTTCCGGCCGGATTCTTTGGGGGTTTTGGTTGTTGGGGAAGTGCTGAACGTGCTCCTAACCTTGTTGCAGCTCGTTTTGATCGGTGGAGGAAGATTTGAAGGTGTTTGAGACTGTGAACAGTAACTCTCGAATTCTTGGGTTCTTGTTTGATTTTTCTGGATATTTCTACTTGAATTTGGTTGTTGTTGCAGGTATAGGAACTGTTAGTTGTAGTCTATGAATTGTTGTGTTAGATTTAAGGTTGTTGGTTAATGAGTTTCCTTGGAGTTTGATGTTGGTTGTGGTTCTAAGGTGGTTAAGATTATTATCTTGGGTTGAGAACTTGTTGTCATGTTTTTAGTGTTGAGTTGAGAGTGTTGAGAGGTTGGAGAAGTATATTGGGTTTTGAATGTCAAAGAGAAATTTGGAATTTTTGGATGTTTTAAATGTTTTAGTTGATGAATCTTTTGACTTAATCTCTTGATAATTTACTATCAATGTTATTGTGGGATTGGTCTATTTTGTTGAGGAATTTGGTGTTGAGATTGTGGTTTGGAAAAGAAAATTTAGAGAGGATTTGAGATTGTTGGAGTTGAAATTGTGAACTTGAAAAGGAGAAAATTAAGAAAGAATGTGGAAATTTTTGGAAAGGATTTATATGATAAATTGGTGGTAAATTGTGTTGAAGGAGGTGAAATAAAAATTGATTAAGTTATCAAACGGTCCTTGTGAAGGTTTAGATTAAGCGAGGTTATTGAGTGGTTGAGGAATCGAATTAAAAATCGGTTGAGTTGTTATGAGTTGGAGGGCATTGAGATTTTAAGGAATTATAGAATTTAATCCCGAATTTAAGTGTGGGAGTTTTATAACAAATTATGTTTAACGGATGCTTATTCCAAGGGGGAATGAGTTGAGTTTGAAAGTATTTTCCTTATTATGGTTAATTATATCCTATGCAATTGTGACAGGACGTACTGAGCCCTCGAGTGAGGAGGACACAGGCAGGCAGCAGGAGTAGCTGCGGGACTCACTTGTGAGTGGACCTTTATTTTTATTTAAATAATTCATGCAGCATGGTATTAAGTTTTGAAATGTGATTTTTATGGAAAGAAAAGGATTTAAAAGGAAGCAGTTGACAAGGAGGCCAGTTTTGGCGCATGCGTATCTTACCTAGTTGGCAGTCCCTTATAGGTAATAGTCTGGTCGGCAGTCTCGTCCAGACTACAGCTCGGTTGGCAGTCCCATCCGAAGTGTCATCTGGTTGGCAGTCCCTTCCAGATGACTTGAGGTAGTTAGTCGGCAGTCCCGTCTACTACCTGTGGCTAGTTGGCAGTCCCAACTAATCACCGCCTCCTATCCGGTTGGCAGTCCCTTCCGATGCGTCATCGGGTGGCAGTCCCTCCCCGATGGCATGAGATGCCTAGGAAGCAGTCCTTCCTAGTAATCAAATGAGTTTCTTGGAAAAAGATTGAGTTGGAAATTTTCATGAAGTCTCGCTGCATGATGGTTTTGTTAAAAAGAGAAATGGGGAAGCATACCATAAATTGTTTTGATTCTCGTTTCGGTTTTGTCCACTCACTCTAATGGATTTTCTATGTTTTCCCCTGGGCCCTTCGTTTTCAAATGCCCAGATTTCAGATTAGCCAAGATCGCGTCCAGGCTCAAGGACTTTGGAAATCAGTGCTTCCGTTTTTGTCCGTAGGTTATTACTTAACCTACCTTGTATGATATCGGCTTAGTTTTAGTGTTGCTCTGATAAGCCTTTTCCTTTGATTACGATGGATGTTGTTGTTCGGATTGTGGTTGCTTACGGAGGTTATGTTGGGATTTGAACCTTCCGGATGTAATATATGTGCTTGGATTGTATATATGATATTGTAGGTTGAGTAGAAGTTAATGTTGTAATCATATCCAGGTTTGTGAAATTTTGGGTAGCCCATATTTAGGGGAGGTTCTGCCGAATTTTCGGTAGGATTTCGCTTAACGTGGGCCCCGCAGGCTCGTATCCAGGTAATTGGGGTGATTCCTGGGTCGGGTCCTGTCACCCACCCCCTCCACTCCACTCCACCCGACCCATCTCCTCTTCTGTCCTCCGATTTATCTTTCCATATACTCCATCGCCCGCCTGGTCAAACCCTTGCGATCCCAACAGTCAATTCCTTCCTCATCCCCGGCTACTTCTCCAAGTCGGCGCCATCTTTCTCAGAAAACCGACGAGTCAGCATCGATTTCGATCCGGACACATACGACCCGCCGTCTGCTTCTTCCTCAGGGCCAAAGTCAAAGCCTTAGCCGGAGGCTGGTATCTCCTGATCTAATTATTCTGCCACCGATCGATTGGGTACTGCTGCCGCCGGAACCCAACGTTGGGTCTGGATTTTCAGCCAAAAATTTGAAGAAAAACGTTAATCTGATTCGAGGTAATGCTCATTTGCTGCTGGTGAAGCTAAAAGGAAGAGCTGAAGGGAACTCGTGAAGCTCAACCTAAACTGAAGGAAGCGCAAGTTTATGAACAAGGGCAGAAGAGGAAGTACCAGTTTGGGCTGTAATACGACGACGGAGCAGGGTTGGGTAGAAAAGCGGCGGAGGTTACCGAGAGGCGGATTCGCTGTAGGGAGATTCACCGGAGCTCGAAGAGCAGCAAAGGTTCACTGATGTAAGCCTTTTCTTTTCAGGGTCTCTGAATTTGATTGTGATTATGGTGTAAAACTCTGAATTCTTCCATATCTTGATCAAAGATAGGATTTTTGTTATCTGAGCATGTGGGTGTAGTTGTGGTTATTGCAAATTTTGTAAAAGTTAGGGATTTTTCGTTTGCAAATTTTGGGTATTGGTGGAATGCCTACATGATGAAGTTTGGGTATTGGAGTTGCCCGTCGGAGCTCAGAGAGAGAAGGTGGTGGGCAGGTATGGGTTTGTGCAGGGTAGAAGAAATTAGGATGTGAGGAGGGGGCAGTGATTTTGGTTGCCAGAGATCGAAGACGAAGAAGAAGAAGACGGGGTTGATTTCTAAGTCGGGGGTTATAAGCGTAATTTTACTATCAAGTTTGGGTCCATATCAGCATTTAACGTCCAATTTGGGAGAAATTTTTGTGTGCTCCCGTCACTTCACGTGGCATATGTGATGGACCACTCTGATTGGTCCACGTCATTGTCAATTGTATTTTCCTTTTCTGTTGGAATTTGAAACCGTGGTCAGCCAAGAACACACTTCACAATATTATTGGAATTATGAACAAGATCTGAAAGCTCTTCCACTCTGACTATATGCAAAGCTGGAAGTTTTATTAATTTTAGTACCATGACAATAACTTGGGCCTTCCCAAAATTAAGTTTCATTCAATGATCTGATCTCATACAATTTTTTTTTTTGAAAAACATCTGATATCATACAGTTGGAGCTTATTGCTTGGCTGTAGTTCGATATAGGATGTATTCCACTAGGATTATTCGTTGGGAATTTCATAACGACCAAAAGCCCAGTTCTCTCCCACCTTCGATCTGTTGGATGTTCACAATTCATTTTTTTTTTTCAATCCAATTCCTCTTGATAAGCCAGAGAAGCAAGACTACCATTTTCACTCTCTCAATTGAAAAGGAGAAGGTTCTTGGTATTCATCCATTTTAAAAGGGCCAAATCCCAATTCTCTCCCGCCTAGCCTTCATAGATCCTTCCCAATTGGATGTTCAAAGCTTTATTCATTCTTTTCATTTGTTTTCTGGGTAGAGATAACGTTGTTATGATTGTTTTAACATAGAAAAAAAAAATGATGTGGACCAATCAGAGTGGTCCGTCACATATGCCACGTGGAGTGACAGGAGCACACAAAAATTTCTCCCAATATTTGGACGGAGCCTAAGACATTGGACACGGCGGATTGAAATTGAAAATCTCCGGGGTAAACTGATTAAATTGAGAGGACATGGACTAACATGAAATTACCCCCGAACCTCAGGGAGGTAAACTGAATTTAATCCTATGTTTTCTATATGCAAGCATGGCGATTTAAGTTATTTGGGTAGCAAGATATCTTACCTAGCATCGAAGCCAAAGGAGGGCACTGACATTTTGAGAAATGAACTCAATAAATTAGATCCAGTATTGGAAGAGACTTTCAATAAAATAAAAAAAAATCAATGTTTGTCCAAGCGGTTGTAATAGCATCCTAAAAGATCCAATCAAGGTCAGGAGGAAAGGCACGCAGGGTACTGAAAGCAGCAAGCGATCTAAGAACAGCTGAAAATGTAGTTCATGCAAGAACTCATTCAAAATCTAGATGGCCAAAAAAGAATAGGTCTGTGGCAGAGTCAGCAGTGCAGCAGCCTCCTAAAAAGAAACAGAAGGTTCGACGACTTGGAGAGATTGAAGTTTATTACATCCTCTGTGTAACGATGGCAATGGAAATTCTGGTGTTCTTTTTGTCCTTAACCTATATTGGCAGTTTGATAAAAGCGTATTTCATCCTTTTCTCGACAACTGTTACGAGTTTTCAAATCCTAGTATATTTTGCAATCTCAATCTTAATGATTAAGTCTACATTAATTTGTTGACTGTTTCATATTCTTCTCTCTTTCTTTTTCCCTAACACAGGAGTTAGTACTGGTTATTTTCACTATGAATGAAATTGTATAATTGGATCATTTTCTTGTGCTGTGAGAGTCCCACATTATTCTTTTAAGCTTATACAATTAAGTTTATGACATAGTAGAGTACCTGGATCTAAAATGACATAAATATCCCTCATTGACATTATCTGAACCTTTCACTACTCAATTGGTGGGCTTTCTCTTGATTAGAACTCAGCTTCATCTTACTCAAGTCAACCTTAAAGAGATTGTGTCTCACTGGGAGTCTTCCTCGAATGGTTTTGCCTCATTGAGATGAAGGGTTTTGCTTTATTGAGATCTTCCTCGAAGTGATCTTTCCTTGCTTGGTTCTTCTTTAACAAGATACCTCCTTCTTGACGAGATTTCCCCTTCTCGAAGAGATATTTTCTCCTTTGTGAGATTTTCCTCCTAGACAAGATATTTCCTTATTGAGTTTTTAAACTACTCTCAAAATTTTCACCCCCACAATCGGAGTTTGTATACATCACTAATAAATAGGTCAATTTGCTAGTATTTTACAATTCACTACCTCAGAATCGGTTAGACTAATACCCAAGTCATGATAGTGAATTTGGTAGTAAATCTAGACCCGGTTGTGGCACCCTATGGGTCGGATCCTACAGCACTGCGATCCCGAACCAATGAGAAACTGACATGTCTAGAATGACATCCTGATATCCCATTAACCCGAAACAGCAAAGCCTTTTGGGTTTAGATTGTTGGTTTACAAAATATTTTCTTTGAGCAAATCATTCTGGCAACCCAAAGACTTGAGCGAAAGTTAAAATGAGAGACACGCTGCAGAGTTGCGGGTCTCTCTAATTGAATAGCAAACAAACAAAAAGTAAATGAATTGGACACCTTCAAAATCCGAACGAAAATTCTAAGTCCTTTGTTTCACAAAGTTAAACAAAGTATGCCAAGCCAATTATTTGCCTCCATTTCCTGCTCCTCGACCACATGCTCAGAACCTGCACACTATTGTAGAGGTGAGCTTTCGTCCTCGCATGCCCAGTAAAGGCCGACCCTACCATGCTAGGTTTGAAAATAATATGCTTGAAAAATATGTATTAAATAGTATTGTGCACGTTTATCGAAAACATTTGAAAATGCGGCAATCACAAACAGTTATGTTCTTTTGTAAAGTATATGCAGTATGCTAAATCAACCTGAGCTCAGAGATACTCACCTGCAGGATTTCCAATTCACTTGTGACTGAAACCTTGGTTTCCTGTACAAGGCAAACCAGGCCAACTGCCGATCATAGCCAAATCCATTAATATATTACATTCACTTTTCTTAGTGGCTATGGGCAGCAAGAGTGTCCATTTACTGGTCCAATGCCATACGATATCACTGTTGACTCCCTACGTACACTACTAAGGTGACACGGGCTTGACACAACATATGGTCATATCGTCCCTCCGGAGGTTCACGGTTTCGACACCGTAGGAAGCATCGCTCCTATCACTCTCAGGTCACAACAGTCATATTGTATCTCATCATAACAATCAATGTCTAGCCTCGGTTTTCGTTCACTTTTGACAATTACCAATTAATGCAATAAAAACCATCGAGGTATTGACTATGGCATCCATAAATATTTTCGCAGGCAACATAATATATAAGGTTAAATACTGTTTAGTCCATGTACTTTGCCTCTCTCATCGTTTCAGTCCCTGACATTCTAATTTAATCTAAAAACTCCCTGACCACACAATTTCCCTCCAATAGGTCCCTTCCGCGTCAAATTAGGAGTTGGCCTTGGGTGAAATGTCCAATATACCCATCTGTTATTTCTTTTTCCTTTTTTTCATTTTTAATTTCTTTTTTTCCTTTTTTTTTCTTTTTCCTTTTTAATTTCTTTTTTTTCTTTTTTCTTTTTCCTTTTTAATTTCTTTTTTACTTTTTCTTCTTTTTTTCTTGTTCCTTTTTAATTTCTTTTTTCCTTTTTTTTTTTCTTTTCGTTCTGCCTACTTTCTCCTTCCTCAACCCACCAATCCTATTCCGATCAAACTCCACAACCCATATGTTTCTCTCCCCAAATTGAAACCAAACCCAGCAAAGACCTAGCTTGGCGGTGTATAGATGGACATCGAGTAAAAGCAAGAGGCTAGGAGCTGATCGATCACTTCTTCACCTTCTCTGAAGCCATCTCCCTCCGTTGTCTCTTAACGGATCCGCCCTCGTCTCCATCGTCGCCGACGCCATCTCTCAAACATAAGTAGATCCCAATCAGCTCGGAAATTTGCCGCTCAACCACTCCCCTCTTGTTTTCACAGCCTACTTCTCTCTCTCCCACTCAAATCCCACTCTCTCTCCACATCAGGCCTCAATTTGGAAACTTTTCACTGAAAACTACCATTTTTTCAAACTCTGAGGTTTTTGGGTCTTGCTCAAAATGGTGATTTGGATTTTGGGTCTGGTTGAAATGGTGGTTTTTGATGGCCAAGTTAACCAAAACCAGAAGTGAAGAAGAAGAACAGTGATGGAAAAGAAAAATGGACGCCGGCGTGGAGAACAATAATTGGGGTTTCGGGTCGATCTGGATTGGTTCGCCGACGTGGCGGTATTGATGCAGCAGGATATGATGGTCATTAAAAAGGAAAAAGAAAAAAGAAAAAAGGAAAAAAAGAAAAAAAGGAAAAAAAGAAATTAAAAAGGAAAAAAGAAAAATAAAAAAGGAAAAATAAAAAAGAAATTAAAAAGGAAAAAGAAAAAAAAAAGCAAAAAAAAAAATTAAAAAGGAAAAAAAGGAAAAAGAAATAACAGAGAGGTATATCAGATATTTCACCCAAGGCCAACTCCTAATTTGACGCTGAAGGGACCTATAAAAGGGAAATTGTGAGGTCATGGAGTTTTTAGATTAAATTAGAATGTCAGGGATTGAAACGATGAGAAAGACAAAGTACAGGGACTAAACAGTATTTAACCCATCATTTTTCAATAGTGACGCTCTAGACCCATATGCATCATTTGCCACCTTCAACACGAGCCTTCATTTCAAAATTTTTTAGTTGGCCGAATGATCTCTTGGTCAATATAGGCTTCAATATCCAAATTCACATGATTTTCAAAATATACTACTACAAATGCAAAGGGAAAGAACTCTGCAAGAACAAAGATACAACAAAATATTAGTATTTGAAATAAAAACTAAAAACAACAATGTATCACTGCGCCGCAAACGTTGCACTATTTATCAATTAGATAAAAAATAATAATAATAATAAGCAATCTAAAAAGTTACTGTTATAAATACATAATGTTACTATAACATACATACAAAGCTACTGGATCAGTAATAAAAAGCTACTAACATAGATGTAGAAGGCTACTATAAAACATGTATAAAGCTACTGGATCATTAATAAAAAGCTACTAACATAGGTATATAAAGCTACTATAACACGTACAAAACTACTGGACCAGTAATAAAAAACTACTGACATAGGTTCTGCAATTTCAAGCTACTAGACCATCAATCAATATGCAGGGGCGGAACTACAATCAGGTCTGACGGGGTCCGGACCCCCCCCCCCCCCCCCCCCCCCCCAAAAAGATTTTGACAGATGTCGTGCAATACCATGTGTTGCAGTAATAAAAGCTTTAAAAATCATTTTATTCCTATATATGGACCCCCCCCCCCCTCCCCCCTCCAAAAAAAAAACCAATCTCACGCTACCACGTACTTGATAGGTAAGAGAAAGAAAAATAAACAGAAATGTGATTGTCCATGTGACTACTATATTACATAATAAAATATTTAATTGAATTGGTTAACGAAAAAGAATTAACAACTTGTTAGATTTTTTTATTTATATAATATGCCACAGATGTTTGGGTTTTTAAATTTTAATGGTTTTGAATGTGAGAAATTTTATGTCTCCTCTATTGCGAGTAACAGTGGAACTAAATTTCCATTCTCAATTTACAAATAGTATGATTTTATAAGATTTTATAGATTTAGCCATTTAAATGATTACTATCATCATGTTTTACTAAATTCTTTATTCATATGAGTATCGTTTCACTGTTGTTATGGATATTAAATTAAATTTTAATAAACTTGTAAATGAAAAATAATCTACAAAAACGGCTAAATAATTGAAAATTCTAAACCTAGTCTTGTATTAATAGACTGGACCCCCCAAAGTAAAATTCCTGGTTCCGCCACTGTCAATACGTACTGCAATTTTAAGCATTTAACAACTTCTAACACCATAAACAACATCAGGTTCATAGCCCAGGGAATTCAATTCATTCAAATGAATTACCAAAAAACACAAACAACTCAAATCCTCAAGAAAAAGAATTAGCCAAATCATACGGCCAACAATAAAAATCTAAGGCGATGAAACTAACTTTGCAGAAAATTACCAAATCCGAAACCAAATAGAAAACAAAAAATTACCTGGAGCGAGAGTTTGAGAGAAAGCGCCTTGGTCGGTGTTTCGAAGCGGAAAATCGTTGTGAAAGGTTAAGCGGGGACGGCGGCGGTGGAGGCATGAGACGCGTCAGAGCTGTTGCTGCAGAGATACAGTCGCGAAACGGCGCCCTGCACCGGAGATTCAATTTCAATTTGCCAACGCGATCCAGTTTTTCCATGACAACAAAAATTCACAATTCCAGGAAAAAAAATCGAAACAGCAATTAGGATAGTGATTACCTTCATGAGAATCAGGTGGCTTGAAAATCAGGAGGCTTGAAGGAGTCGACATCAAACTGAGCCCTATACGACGTCATCGATGCCTGGGTTGTCTTGCCTCACCTCGCCGTGCACCTTCATCATTGTCGCGGTCCTCCTCTCACCTTTCCGATCACAATCATCAAGCAGCGATCAGGACTTGAGAGGAAGGGGAGAGAGTCGGAGATCCAGTTCAAGCGGCCATAAGAGGTTGGACTTGCCTTCGAAGCAGGAGATGAAGTCGTCACTGTCGATCTGTGGGAGAAGCAATGGAATCCGTCGGCGGCGACAGTGATCTGCAGGAGACCGGAGTCGGCGGAGAGAGACAACGGTGAAATCGAAAGAATCAGGGAGATCCAGTTGATTATGTGAGATTTGGAGTTGCTGATTTGGAATCTTGGATTAAGGGTAGGGCTCCTGTATTAGGTACTTGAGGAACGACTTGGACCAGTGGGTGATTCGTGCACGGCGGCCATGGCTGAGATGGAGGGAGAGAATTGGAGTTGGAGGCGGTCATGGTTGAGATGGAGGGAGAGAGAATAGGAGCTGGATTTTAGAGAGATGAGAGAGAGAGGGTTTTGATTTTAGAGAGACTATTTGTTTTGTTTATAGAGGGGTAAAATCATAAAAAAAACAAAGGAAGATGAAAGTGGCCTTATATGTACAAAAAAAATTAACTAGCCTTATGGCTAATTAAAGTTTTAAAATGACACTTTTATGTAATTTCCTAGAGAAAATATTTCAAACAGTACCCGAACTTAGACCGACTCCTAACTTCAGTACCCGACTATGTAAAACTATCACTTTGGTACCCCAAGTTTGAAGTTCGACCTAACAATGGTACACGCCGTCCATGATAGTGTTAAGAGCCCAGCCACGTGGCAATACCTGAAGGGTAATTGGGTCATTTCAACCCAAATTCACTCTCACTCTCCCAATCAAACCGAAATTCAAGAATTCCACCCAAATCACAGCACCTGTACCAACTCCTCCACTTCCTCCGCCTTCTCCACCACCCACTAACTCAAACCATAACCCAAGAAATCCCAACATCCATGGAATCGCAGCTCACAAACACAATACACAACCAAATCACAGTTCACAAACACAATACACAACCAAATCCATCATGGCTTTATCAATTTCTCTGTGAAATTCGTAAACCATGTTGCACAGAGAGAGAGAGAGAGAGGACTTCTCTGTGAAATTAGCAGATCCCTTCTTCTTCTCCTCGTCTCCTTCATCTGGGTTTTGTCAGCTTGTGATTGGAAGTTCATGATGAACTGGTATTCAAGCCTCAATAACCACAACCCAGAAATCTTCAGAGTTTAATTCCCACACAGGGTCAGGCCTCGTCCAGAGAAGCAGTCGAACCAGAAACTAGGCAGGAATGAGTCAAGAACAGCCGGAAATGTCGCCGGTGTCCAAGAACACGGCTTCCAGAGACCAAACCCAGAAACCAAGTCATTAAAACCCGATCAAATTCAAAAAATAATTGCACAGGGTTGTTGGGCATGACGAGGAGATGAGATTTCATACCACAGGTAGCCAAAATGGTGGTCGGAATCGCCGGGAATTGCAGAGCTCGCCGGAGAAGTCTCGGAGCTTCCAGTCGTCGTTGCTCCTTCTCCGTTCAATGCATGAGTGATCCAAAGGCACAGGGACGCAGGCGACGCAAAGACGAAAGGAATGGTGGTTGTGCGCCATCGTGGGTGGCTGGACATCGTCCCTCTAGTCGGATTTCTTTCTCGGGTCGCGGCTGGTGTCCGGGTCAGAGAGCAACTAGCTCTCTCTCTCTCTCTCTCTCTCTCTCTCTCTCTCTTTGTTTTTGGTCTCCCGATCTCCTTGTTGGAGAGGCCTTGGAGGTCGGCTGTAATGGCTTCTTCGCTCTTGGTCATCTTGGCCAGAGCTCGCGTAGGGACAAGTGGTGAGACCAAAAAATTGGTCTAAATTTTTTTTTTAATTAAAAAAAAAAAGTTGGACCGAATTACCCCTCAAAATATGTCACATGGTTAGCTAGTGACGGCGTGTACCATTGTTGGGTCGGGCTTCAAACTTGGGGTACCAAAGTGATAGTTTTGTATAGTTGGGTACTGAAGTTAGAAGTCGGCCTAAATTCGGGTACTGTTTGAAATATTTTCTCAATTTCCTATTAAATTGGGGTGTTGGAAAAAAAAAAAAAAAAAAAAAAAAATTTGGAGGAACAGTTGCATCGATCCCATGGCGTCTTTCACCGTCTCTTTTGGACGGGTGCCCAAACCGGTAGGGCTATAACACTAAACGACGTCGCTGCAATATGACCGCTTAGAAACTATATAAAGGGTATTCAGTAACACATTTTCCCCCAATCGCTAAATCCCTCAAGACGCTTTCTGTATCTCTCTCCAGAAGCTTCGTCTCCGATCAAATTTTCACAGGTAAATCTTCAATCTTCTAACCTCGAATTTCGCTTTTCTTTATTCTTCTGTTATAGCGAATGCAAAAACCCTAGAATTTAGATTCCATCTTCGGGATAGAATTTGTACGGATGTATTCAGAAAACCCTAGAATTGGAATTTGAAAATTTTTTTTTTATTGATTGTGTTCTCTTGGGGTTCAATTCCACCAGGGGTTTTTGGATCCCAAAACCTAAATTGAAGAAATTTAAGCATTCATTTCCTTTATGACATTGAAATTCGAGTAATTGTTGATTTGTTCTTGGTGTAATTTCTGGGAATTCTGAGTAGTTTGTTTCTGTTTAGGGTTTGATCTTGAAATTTCAAGATGCCGGCCACCGCAGGAAGGGTTCGCATGCCGGCGAACAATCGGGTGCACAGTAGTGCTGCCCTTCAAACTCACGGCATATGGCAGAGTGCAATTGGGTATGATCCCTATGCACCCACCAAAGAGGAAGGTAAGAGCTCTTCTCAGGTGAATTTGGCAAACTCTGAACCAGATGCTGAGAATCCATATGCTAGCTTCCAGGGCCTCCTTGCTCTTGCCCGTATAACTGGGTCCAATGCTGATGAGGCTCGTGGGGCGTGCAAGAGGTGTGGCCGTGTTGGGCATCTCAGCTTCCAGTGCAGGAACTTTCTGAGTGTTAAGGAAGACAAGGAGAAGGACCCAGAAGCTATTCAGGCTGATGTTGCTTCTGAGTTGAGTAAGTTGAGGGGGAAGCTGGGTAAGGGGATTGGGAAAAATGTGGTTGAGGCTGATAGTGAGGAGGAGGATGAAGACACTGAGACTTCGGATTCAGACTATGATTCCGAGATGGAGAGGCTCATTGCTAAAAAAAATGGGAAAAAGAGTGTCTTAAAGGAGAAGTCAAAAAATAAGAATGAGGACTCAGATGTTGATGGGTCTGATACAGATTCTGGGGAGAGGAAGAAGAGAGGAAGGTCGAAGAAGAGGAGAAGCAGCAAGAGGAAACATGATGATTCGGATGACTCTGAAGAAGACAGGAAGAAAAGGAGAAAGGAGAAACGGAGAAGGAGGGATGAGTCTTCTGATGAGGATGGTAAACGACGTCGACGACATAGGAAGAGTAGGAAGGAGAAAAGGAGGAGGAGAAGTCATCGGTATTCCGATGATTCTGAGTCTGATGCATCTGAAGATAGACACCGCAGTCGGAGGAGCAGGAGGGCAGCAACACCATCTGATTCCGATTCAAGTGGCTCCGATGATGCGCGGGTAGGAAGGGGCAGGAGACGATCTGAGAAGAAGAGCAGGAAACACCATCGTGATGAAGAATAAGTCTATCTAGGAATGGTATCAATCTTGATCTAGAATGGTATCAATCTGTGTACGCCAGCAAGTCACTGTTAATCTTTGTAGTTTGCAACTATATGCTATTGCAACCTTTACATTGTTCTATTAATTTGCTTGGAGAAGCTCTTGTTGTATTTGGCTGTTGTGCTTGATGAGATGAAACTATTGCTTTGCTGAAGAAACAAGTCTTGAATTTTTCTGATTAATGTTGATTTGATCTTGTGCCATTTCGTCTAGAAATATTCTAGGAACTTGTCCTCTGAATGATATTTAGTTATTTACACCGTATATTGTAAAATTGTATGTAAATTCCTTTACTCCTTGTTATAGGTTTGTCGTGTTGTAATCTTGTGCTATTGGGGAATGAGATACCAGTTGTTCTCTTACAGGTTCTGACTAAATAGCAACTGCCAGTTTGTCAGAGTATTAATTTGTTTGCTCAAGAGAACTTTAGCGAGTGATCTACCCAGACGGCAATACTTGTTTATTGTGATTTCCTTGCTTTGCTTCATTTTGTATTTAAATAAAGAAAATAGCATTTTGCACCGACACCGGGGTTAGCCAAGCAGTCGAGCACAAAACTAGTTTCATCCTCCTTTTTTCTGTATTAGTTCACCTTCCGTGAGTAGCAGCTAAAGCAATAGATTCTGGCCGGTTCTTGCTCTCTCTGCATTTCCTTTGAAAAACAAATTTAAGGAACACGCATGTTCCATCTTGGTAAAAAGCAATTTCTACAAAACAAAGCAATTTGTTCATCACATTCAAAAGTGGACTCCTGCTGGAATTAGTGAAAATAGAATCCCTTATCAGACAGCAACAGTCAGATCCCATGTATCTACAGAATACAATTTGCTATTTCCAAACAAAATTAAAAAAACACATGTATGCTCCATACTGGTAAAAAAAAAGCAAATTCTACAAAAGCAAAGCATTTTATTCATCACATTCAAAAGTGGACTGCTGCTTGAATTAGTAAAAATAGAATCTCTTATCACACAGAACTTCAGATCCCATGTATCTACAGAATACAATTTGCTGTTTCTCCCATAGACAACAAAAGCATGAAGATGGGTACAACTACAACACCATTTCTTCTTTTGAAACAAAACAAAAAAGGACAGCCAAGCAAATATGGCGTAAACTGCCCCTGAGCCCTCTACCCTTGGCAGCTCGATGACTCTAGTCCTGGGTTGCAGCTCCCTGGTTAAGCTCTGCAAACCTCATGCCAACGCGCATCGAATGCTTGAGAAACTTCTCAGCGCATCGCCGAACACAGGTTTCCTCTTGCTTCTGCAGTGATTTGTGCTTGAAAGTGTCAACACAATCATTGAAGCATCTCTCGACAAGTGAGTTGTACATCCTTAAACTGCAAGAATATGATATTATTAGCAGATGGGTTGCATTCCATCCATGACGATGGCAATTACTTATTTACTTATGCCAAACTAGAAAAACCTAGCTATCACCGCCGACTTTTCGGCGTGTTTTTGGAGGTGCTGTGCCAGTAGAGCGGAAAACCGCTCGTACTTCATCTTACAGATCAGCATTCAATTTAGAAGCTACATACAAAAGCTGTAATAGTTGGACTTATGTTTTGTCGATACAATTTTGTTCTGTTGGTTACTGAAGCACTTTGCAGGAACCTTTAACTTGGATATATTAATACTTTACTGATTATGTATATGGTGGGATTAGCATTCCAATAACAAGTAAATGTATTGCAAATAAGGATGACTTATGTAGACAACACAAAGTTTCAAGCAATTAATCCTATTGTATAAAAAATGCTCAGATGAGAATCCAAGCAAGAGAAATAGAAGCTGTGCAAATCTCCATGACACATGATTTGTACAACATAATTCTTCTCCTTAACTATCACAAAAGGTTAAAAGCAACAAAATCAGGGAACTAAATAGCTACTTATCAAATAAGTTTTGCTACTTCGGTTCCCTAAAACTCATAACCGATATCTAAAATACGCTGAATACAGAAGTTTCGCCAACACATACTCATTGTAGTTCCCTAAACGTCCAGAAGCAACACACATGTTGCACTGGTTTGAAGGAGAACTTTTTATGTGGCTTCACAGAAAAGAGTTTTCACAGAACTAAAACCTGTGACCTACATTGTACAAAAAGGAATTGTGAAGCTACAAATCTGAGCCTGTCAAATGCCTCAGATCCATCATGCACTTCCAAAAGTTTCTAAATCACCAAAGGGTATCAAAAACAAGAGACACACACTTCGAATCAAAGAAATGGAAACAAACATGTCAATAGAAATCCAACTAAAAACTAAAAGCAAATCACACAATTCAAGAAGACCAAAGGGTTCACAACTCCACCACCAGTCCACCACCCATTATACTAGAAATGCAAACACAAATGAATAACCAAATCTAAGAAATACATCAATTGAGATGAGTGTTCAATCGGTGCAGGACCAAATTTTCAATTTTTCCATCATATTTAAGCTAGATTTTCAATAAATTTGAGAACCCAGAATACAGCTGAGGAAATGTAAGAATCCAGAGAGAAAATTGAAAACCTGTCGCGGATTTGGAGCTGGTCGATCATGGTGGCCATTCTGAGCTTATCTTCCTCTGGAAGCGAATCCAGATCTCCTATCATGCTCTTATCCATCTTAATTGAATCTCAAACACTGCCCACAAATCCAATTTCAGGTTCTTTTGGGCTTAATTTCTCAGTCTCTGAAAGGGTTTATGGAACGAGCTGGTGTGAGCAGATCTCTTTCTCTTTATAGTGAGGTAAAACCCTAGCGTCGACACAAAACGGGACCGTTTGAACAGCAGAGAGTGAGCAGTCCATCAAAACATAAGAAATAGTCAAATTTTTTTTTTTTTTTTTAAGTCAGTGCAACTTCCCTAAAGTGTTGATTAATGATAAAATTGTCGAGTATAATGAAGGTAACATGTAGAAGTTATAATAAACATTTAGAGGTGGTCCCAAATAATAATAGGATGTTTTAGAGGAACTGAATTTGAGAGGAATTTGCTGTGTATTCTCATTGATAATAGGGGCCTCTTTATATAGAGGATTACAATGCATAGAATCTCAATCATACAAGGAAAGTAATTCTACATTGAATAGGATTCTAGATCCTTCTAATTAAATCCTATTACCACTAGGTCAAGTAACCTAGAGTTTGGGCTAAACACAAATTAGGTTTTCCTTCAACACTCCCCCTTGTGTTGCCCAAACGCGGTGCTTCTCTCGTTGCCTCGTTAAAAACCTTGCCGAGTAACAAAAACCCAGTGGGACAAAAATAACCTCGGTCGAAGGGGAAAAAGAGCACAACACACCCTTCACGATTCGAGATGAACATGTAGACATCTCCCCCTGATGTCTGCACCTCCCCCTGATAACAACGATCATGGGAGTTTAGATAACTTCCGCAAGCCAATTCTTGCCACATGTTTCTCGAATGTGGATTTGGGCAATGACTTAGTAAATAAGTCTGCCACATTGTCCTCAGATCGAACTTGGTTCACTTTGATCTTGAGGAGCTTCTGTTGTTGCTGATTGTAGAAGAATTTAGGCGATATATGCTTGGTGTTGTCGCCTTTGATGTAGCCTTGCTTCATTTGTTCAATGCAAGCAGCATTATCCTCATAAATGCTCGTTGGCTCATCTGTGGTAGACTTCAAACCACAATTGTTTCGAACATGCGTAACTATGGATCGAAGCCATATACATTCACGGACTGCTTCGTGAAGAGCAATAATCTCTGCATGATTCGAAGAAGTAGCGACTAAAGTCTGCTTCGTAGACCTCCAAGATATCGCGGTCTTTCCCATAGTGAAAACATAACCAGTTTGGGAGCGACCTTTGTGTGGGTCAGAGAGGTACCCAGCATCAGCAAAACCTTCCAAAACACTTATATCGTTTTGGATTGGGGATAGGGAACGCGGTCCACCATTTGTGGCGTCCCTGGCACTTGATGGGTCCGAATCCATCATCTCTCTATAGGGATAGAACAAGCCCATATCGATCGTACCACTTAGGTACCGAAAGATATCTTTAACACCAGTCCAATGGCGTCGTGTTGGCGCAGAGCTATATCTAGCTAGCAAGTTCACTGCGAATGAGATATCCGGTCTTGTGCATTGTGCTAAGTACAATAATGCGCCTATTGCACTTAGGTAGGGCACTTCCGCCTCTACACATCTTCATCGTCATCTTTTGGACGAAATTGGTCCTTCTTTGGATCAAGACTACGGACGACCATTGGGGTGCTTGAAGGCTTAATCTTGTCAGTGTTGAAACGCCTAAGCATCTTTTGGGTATAAGCTGATTGGTGAATCAGAATACCATCTCTACGGTGCTCAAGTTCCAAACCGAGGCAAAACCGTGTTTTCCCAAGATCTTTCATCTCAAACTCGGATTTCAAGTGTTCAGCGGTTTCCCTTAACTCTTTAAGGGTGCCAATTATGTTCATGTCATCAACATAAACCGCTACTATTGCAAATCCGGAACTTGTCCTTTTTATGAACACACATGGGCATAGTTCATTGTTGACATATCCCTTTCCAATCAAGTAGTCACTTAGACGGTTATACCACATCCGTCCGGATTGTTTCAATCCATATAGTGAGCGTTTCAATCTAATCGCAAACGCACTCCGTGGTTTAGAGCCACTTGATTTGGGTAACTGAATTCCATCTGGAATCTTCATGTATATCTCTGTATCTAGATCCCCATATAGATACGCAGTAACCACATCCATAAGCTGCATATTCAGTTTTTCAGAAACTACCAAACTGACAAGGTAGCGGAACGTAATAACGTCCATTACGGGAGAATAGGTCTCTTCGTAGTCGATTCCAGGGCGTTGTGAGAAGCCTTGCGCCACAAGGCGAGCTTTGTACCTTACAATCTCGTTTTTCTCATTACGCTTTCTAACGAATACCCATTTATGACCAACTGGTTTGGTGTTGGGCGGTATTGGCACAACTGGTCCGAATACCTTTCTTTTCGCTAGAGAATCAAGTTCTGCCTGAATCGCATCTTTCCACTTTGGCCAATCGGCTCTACGCTGGCATTCAGCAACGGAGCGTGGTTCGATGTCATCGGTCTCAATAATCTCACGCGCCACTGAATACGCGAATACATCATCGATGATGATGGAGTTTCTTTCCCACGTCCCAAGTACACTAGTGTAATTAACAGAGATCTCTACGTTCTCAGGGATAGGTTCTGACATTGAGGCGTCCCCCAATGATGTCTCTTGGACATAACCATAATCCGGAACATTCTCATGGGACGGATTTTGAGTATCGATGATCAAAGGATTTGTTTGTGCTCATTCGCCTTCTTTCTAGGGCGAGTATCCTTCGAACCAATTGGTCTACCGCGCTTTCTTGCGGGACCTGCGGCCATAGATGCCACATCATTGCCATGTTGGGCAATGGCGCCATCTCCTGATGTGGCAGGAGTGGCGTGATGTCCAGTATTTGAGACATCGATCCTTGCAGGCACGTTTGCAGCAGGTATGTGTGATCTCGTCACTTTGGCAACATCAGAAAACGCATCAGGCTGAGTGTCTGCTACGTTCTGGAGCTCGATTATTCTTCACACTTCAAGTTCGGACTGTGCGATACGGGGATCGAGATGAGACATAGTGGGGACAGACCACGACATTCTTGTCGTTCCTGTTGAACATGTGTGTTCTTATCTCCCCTTAATGACGGGAAGACTGTCTCATCAAAGTGACAATCCGCAAATCTAGCGGTAAAAAGATCGCCTCTCAAGGGTTCAAGGTAGTGGACGATGGTTGGAGATTCATATCCAACGTATATGCTCATTCGTCGTTATGGACCCATCTTAGTACGTTATGGCGGCGTATTAGGCACATAAATGGCACACCCAAAAATGCGTAAATGCGAGATATCGGGCTCGAATCCAGTCACTAGCTGTAACGCAGAGTAAGATTGGGTTGCAGTGGGTCGTAGACGAATGAGAGTCGCTGCATGCAATATTGCATATCCCCAAGCAGAAACAGGGAGATTGGTGCGCATAACCAATGTCCGTGCTATCATCTGTAGTCGTTTGATAGCGGCTTCTGCGAGACCATTTTGGGTATGAACATGGGGAACTGGATGTTCTACATCAATCCCCAGTGACATGCAATAGTCATCGAAAGTTTTCGATGTAAACTCCCCAGCATTATCAAGTCTAATTGACTTAATAGGGTGGTCCGGGTAGTGAGCCCGTAGACGGATAATCTGGGCGAGGAGTTTTGCATAAGCAGCATTCCGAGTGGACAGTAGCGCGACATGTGACCAGCGTGTCGACGCATCAACCAATACCATAAAGTATTTAAAAGGTCCGCATGATGGTTGAATTGGTCCACAGATATCCCCTTGGATTCTTTGTAAGAACGGAATAAGTATTTTGGGATCCTTTGCGTAGGACGGTCTCGGTCCTAATTTCCCGAAGGAACAGGCTTTGCAGAAAGAGCGAGGGGCCTTAGAAGCAACCAATGAGGATTTTGGTTGGGCCGGAGCGTCCGTAGCGCTATTAGAAGCAAAGTGTGTGACTACATCTCCCATTATGGCGTTAGAGCCATGGAAAGTGGTGTGTGTAGCGTCATGGCTACGGGGAGGAACAACCATGGTGTCATGCTCATGGTTGGCGCCATTAATGGCGTCATCACTTGGGACGTGGGCGGCCTTATGGCGCCCCAAGACAGCTGCAGTTCCAGAGGCTGCAATGGTTGCGGTCTTGCTAAGTCCTGGAATCAATTTTCGATTCTTGCTTCTTCTCACTCTGAAGAATGGATGTCCGTGTGAAGTCTTTAGTATACGGAGCATCATATCACGACCAGGATGTCCTAGTCGGTCATGCCAAAGCCAATATGTGTCAGAATCCAAGAGATCTTCTCTTATGATGTTATTGGATTCAATAGGTCGAATTGTAGTGACATAAAGTCCACTAGATTGACACATAAGCTTCTCTAAGATGCGCTTTCTTCCGCAATCATTAGAGGTAATGCAAAGGAATTCTATTCCGTTCTCATTATGCGTTTCCGCATGGAATCCGTTGGCTCTAATATCTTTAAAACTCAATAAGGTCCGATTTGCCTTAGGAGCGTAGAGAGCTTCAGTGACTTTGATCAAGGTGCCATTGGGCAAAAGAATTGGGCCATTCCTTGTCCTTGAATTAAACTTGATGGCCCAGCCATCGTAGTCACAGATGAATATGTAGGCAACATCTCTAAAAATAATTGCCTATGTCGTAGAATGGTGTGCGTAGTCGCACTATCCGCAAGACATTGAAGTTCATCCATTCCTAAAAAGAAAGAGCTCGTAATTAAAAAGGAGTTATAAAGAAAAGAACTCAACTTTTATTAATAAGCCAAACGGAATTACATCATCGTTTCTCATAACCAAAGTAAACCTAATCCAATAAACTAGTTAATGCAAAACAATGGTAGTGGCCTATCTTCTTTCGGTAATTTCAATGTAAATGTGACCAGTTAAGTAGAGAGATGTCGGTGGAGCAAAGCTCGCTTAAGAACCACTTATCTCAAAACCTTTCTAGACATCACTTTTACATTAAGTACGCCTACTTTGAAGAAAGACTAGTATCATTGGCATCTACTACAAAAGTAATATGGCAATTGCCTACATCTCTTGGAAAATAAAAAGACTTAATCAAAATCGCCAGTTTCTGGTTCTTGATCCTTGTAGTCTTCTACCCTTAGATCGAGATCTCCATCTTGATCTTCTTGTTCCATGTAATGTGCCTCCCTTGCTTCACGATACATCTTGTATGCGTTTGCAACATTCTGGGATGCAGTACACTTCTTTGCCCAATGTCCATTTAATCCACATCTGAGACAAGCATCATTATGGCCAGTTTCCCTTGATCGAGACGCTCTGGGGGCGTTTGGTGGACGGTTATTATCTTTGGTGGCGTTATTACCATAACCGGAGGCTTGGCCTCTCTCTCTCTTCACACGTTTACCTCCACGGTTTCGTGCACGCCTATCTTGGCGATTGCCTTCCTCTTTAGGGCGAGAATATGGACCAGAACGTCCAGAATTATCCCTACTCTTAGGGTTTCGCTCCTTGCGTCCTCCCTTGGGGGCGCGACTATAATTAGACTCCGGAATTGACTTGGTTCCCACGGGTCTAGAGTTATAGTTCTTCACAAGTATGTTGTCGTGCTTTTCAGCTACGTTCATGGCACCAATTAGCTCATGAAATCTTGTGATGCGTCTAGCATTGACATCAATTCGATAGTTTTTGGCTATCATCAACGCAGAGACGGGGAAGGTGGAGAGAGTTTTCTCGATCAACATCGTATCAGTGATGTCTTGTCCACAAAATTCCATCATAGACTTGATACGGAGTGCTTCCGAATTGTAGTCAAGTACAGACTTGAAATCACAGAAGCGAAGGCTATGCCATTTCACTTCTAAGTCTGGAAGCAGGGAATCACGGACGTTGCCAAAACGCTGCTCGAGTTCCACCCAAAGCCTTCTTGGGTCTTCCTCATTGAGGTACTCATTTTGGAGCGCGTCATTCATGTGCCTTGTCATGAGAATGATGGCTTTTGCTTCGTTAGCCTCTCTCGTAGCTCTATTTGCTTCAAAAGCAGCAGCTTGTTGAGGAGTAAGCACGTCCTGACTTGGCTCTTGGATCGTACTCAGGATCCCATCAGCCTTAAGATGCTGGCGCACATCACGGACCCACTTATGGTATCCTGCGCCTGTTGTCTCAAGTGGAGTGAAGCTCAACTTGTTCAGGTTACTCATCCTGAAAAACAACAAGAAAATAGGGTTAGTTTCGGAGCGTAGAAGGCTACCACGAAAAACTATATAATTTCTGAGCGTAGTCGCTTCCAAGAAATTAGGGATTTTCTGAGCGTAGTCGCTTCCAAGAAAATCCAATTCCAAGAGGGGTTTTGGATTAGATCGAAACGACGATGTATGTGGTCGATCGTTTTCTTCTCAACAAACTCTAAGTTTGGAGGACTCTACAAGCTCCAAGCTTGGAGTGAGCACGAACCCCCACAGTTCGGCTATTGGTCTCCCCTATGAAGAAGAAAGGGGGGTAGAAGAAGGGATGTTGGAAGTCCCCGAGAAAAGAAGAAGAAATTAAAAAAAACTTCAAAAACGGGAACTTTTAGAAAAAAATACCTTAAAAAGGTGGCCGGAAATCTTGACCGGAAAAAGCTACTGTAGATGGTCGGAAAAGGTCACTGGAGGTCGCCGGAAAAGTGGCCGGAAATTGGTGGCCGGCGGTGGTGGCCGGAGCTAGGCCGGGTTGTGCAGGGGCGCTGCAGGAGGTATGCGGAGGCTGTGCAGCAGCTGTGCGGGGCTGTGCGGAGGCTGTGCAGGGGCTGTCGACAGCTGTCGGCAGATGTCGTAGGGGGGTCTGCAGGGGCTTCGGCAGATGTCGGCAGGGGCTTGCAGGGGCTCTCGGCAGGTGTCGACAGGTCTCGACAGGTGCTTGCAGGGGCTTCGGCAGATGCGCGCAGGCACTCGGCAGGGCTTCGGCAGATGCGCGCAGGCACTCGGCAGGGGCTTCGGCAGATGCGCGCAGGCACTCGGCAGGGGCTTCGGCAGATGCGCGCAGGGGCTCGGCAGGACTCGGCAGGTGTGCGCAGGGGCTCGGCAGGACTCGGCAGGGGCTCGGCAGGGGCAGAGGCCGGTCCGATTCTTCCGACGGCCGGTTCAGGGGTTTTCCGGCCGGTTCCGGTGGGTCTGCCGCCGGTTCTGGGCTCCTTACGATTAGGGCTTCGATATGTGGGGCAGTGGTTACAGGATTTTGGGGGCTACGAAATTAGGGTTTCAGGGTTAGAGGCTCGTGCTGATAACGTGTTTTAGAGGAACTGAATTTGAGAGGAATTTGCTGTGTATTCTCATTGATAATAGGGGCCTCTTTATATAGAGGATTACAATGCATAGAATCTCAATCATACAAGGAAAGTAATTCTACATTGAATAGGATTCTAGATCCTTCTAATTAAATCCTATTACCACTAGGTCAAGTAACCTAGAGTTTGGGCTAAACACAAATTAGGTTTTCCTTCAACATAGGAGTCATAATTCAAATATATAGTAGGGTTTTTGACTAAAAGCACTAAAATGAGGCAAAATTATCTCACTTACCCCAATAATAAATTTATATTCCCATTAACCCAATTTAAAGTTAAATAACTATTAATCCCTCAACACAAATCCCTAGAAATTGGGTAAATAGACAAAAACCATATACACTAATTAGCAAACAGTGTCATAAAACAATAAAACATGCTTCACTATATTGCCAAACGAAAATCATCTTGATGACACTTCGTTTGCACACAGAACTAGTCAAAGATTTATGTTTGAACAAAATTCATACAAAAATTAAACACGTGTGTGTTAAGATCAAGTTAATTATCCTGATCGCTATTAAATTAACTATAGAGTTCCAAATTCTAAAAAATAAAAAATAAAAATAAAATAAAAATTGACTACAAGTCCAATCGATGAAATAACCAACAAACTTCCTAATTACAATCCTACGTTTACTCTCAAGTCCACCAAAACGAATCACCCGTTAAACTTATCTCATAGAACCAAACTCACCACCCCATTACGCATCCAAATCAATATGTGGTATCTTTTTTTTGAAAGGTCATAATGTGGTATCTTAGTAGAACACCTTCAAACCGCAAACCAAATGATGACTCCAGCTTCAGTTTGCGCAATTCCATCTTCACCGTCTCCGATTCCGGTTTTTTCCAAGACATTTGCATGATTGAGGTGCCAAACAAATCCGTGGTCGATCACGAAGAACACAACAAAGAAGAAGAGACGTGCCCATTTTCATTCTCATTCCCAAAATGGGAATGGTTTGCCTATCTCTGCTCTCCCACCCAATTCCATTCCGTGGCGGTGCCTCGAAACTCTTCCATGTTTAGAGTACAGGTGATTGGGATTCTGCCTCAACATTTCTTGTGTGCCAAGTTGGTGCGGGTTCCGAAACCTTATGTCACTCTGTGCACTTACTCATGCAGTGAGAATTCTGTCAATGATGTGCCCCAAATGAACTGTGCGGATCGCAATCTGTTCGGAGCTGCGTGTGCTATTCTTGATGGGTGGCTATATGTTGCTGGAGGGTATAAGGATAACTCTTTAGGTAAGTATTGACTCTATTGAAGTAATTTTAGTTTATTATAATAACTAAGAAACTCATCATGACATAAGAATGAGATGTTTTGAATTTGAAACATTGGTATTCAGATCTTGTTAAGTAATGCTGGAACTGCTTGTGTAAAAAACCAAAAAAACTGTATATCGATTAGGGATTGTTGACTGTGTACTAGAGCCAACGAATTTCTATTTTAGCAATAGGTGAAAATACTTTGGGAAGAGGTATACAAAGCTTAAGCTATCACATTGATATGTTGCACACTGGAGCATTGATTATATAGTACGTTTTCTACAATGTTTCAAGGACAATTCAAGTTCTCAAATGATATACTTGTACCAAGTACTACTTGCATAAATGCCATTCACAATTTGATATAATGGTTCTCATTACTTTAATGTTGATGTGCTTTTGGATGAGCCTCTTAATCGATTATAACAATAAATAATCGTTGTAGATAAGGAACCACATTTTGTAATAGATGACCTTGCATCTTGATTTTGATAGCTTATCATTTCAGGCTAAGAGTAATTGTCGACTTTCTGAACGTTGTTACATTCTCCCATGTCACCACTTGGTACTTACATTATGGTACTTGGTGTAATGCAGACACTTTCCCTTCATCTCACTTGAACTCGGCAGAACGATTGAATCTGAAAACATGGCAGTGGGAAGCACTGCAGAATATGCCAAACCCGCGAGCATTTGCATCTGGCATTGCTCACGGAGGCAGGTTCTTTGTGGTTGGTGGTGGTAGCAATGCAGCCCTGAAGCACTCAGCTGAAATCTACAACCCCAGCAACAACTCTTGGGGGTCTTTGAAATCATTTGTTCCCCAAGAGGCAGACGGATTCACTGCTACATCACTCAATGGGCGTTTAATGATATTGACTTGGTCAGATCGGTTAGGCGTGAAGCTGTGGCTGTATACTGTGATCACCCATCCAATTTTAATATATAACTGCAGGCGAATTGGTTTCTTGCCGAACCAAATAGTTGAGAGGCCAAGACTAAAAGCACATGGCGCAAGAATGGTTCCGGTTGGGGGGAAGGAGGTGTGGGTTTTGGTGGGAGAGAATGAGAGGATATTCCAAGTTGATGGGTCAAGTGCTTGGCCTGTCTTCCCAGCCCCAATGTATAAGCCTAGTGAAGGACATGAAGTTGTGAGCAAGGGTCATATCTATGCCTTTTCTTTCCATGGGTTTAGAATAAGTTGGAGACAAATCCCTGTTTACTCAATCTGAGTTGTGGCATTTATGTTCCTCTTTTTGCCCCAAGTAGATTTTAAAGCAATGAATTTGGCCACTGCATGCAGAATTTTGCTTTCTACGTGTGCAGCCAAACTGCATCATTTTTATCCTAACGTTCCTCTTTATCATTATTTGTTATGTATTTTTTTTCTCACTGCAAGATTAATTTGCAGAATTTATCGAGTTATATATTATTGTTATTTGGAACTCATATGCTACAGTAATATTTCTATTGATTTTTTCTTCTTGTTTTCGCTTGTTATTTACAATGTGTTTGTTTGCTGTTATCCAAACAGTTCACATATGACGCCACACAAACTACTACGACTCCACTTGCTCATAAACTATCAATCTAGAATACATGAGAATCTAGCGTAGGCAGGATATTAAACCATCACCAAACAATAAATGGGGAATTTCACACAACATGATTGTACTTACAATGATTTATAATTCCTAACAAGTACAATGAGTTAAGATCTATACCTGAAGGGGCTAATTCTATTTAGTTCAAAAGTCCACAGCTTTACCTTCTGCCTCAAGTTAAGCTCACACAAGGAGCAAGTAATGGAGCGGCAATTTATAGCCGGGAAACAAATACCTACCAAAAAGCTTCCTTTGCCCGCAACTATATATGAAAGATTGTTGGGAAAGAAAACAATAAGGAGAGAGAGACACTTGGGCACTAAAGACTAAACACTGCGTCACCACCTATCCAAGCAAAGTAGACACACCCGTTTGAATATTGACACATTCACGGAGTCACATGCATTGATCCACCTCCACCGTCCAATGCGTGTAATGGCAGTTTGGTAATACTCCCCCATCTCTTGAAAATTTGACATAAAGCACCAGAACCCAGGCAATCATTCATTTTCAATCTCATCAAAACTGTCACAGCACAGGCTCTCAGTCTTTCTCAGAGTGTACGAGGTGAAGAGAAGAAGAAGAAGAAGAAGAAGAAGAAGAAGAAGATGCCTAGCAGCGGGTTTTCAGGGACACTTTCCGGGCCGAAGGTTGAGGTGGCCATTGACATGGGTAACCCACTGCTCAATGTCACCGTCGATGGTTTCTTGAAGATCGGAGCGTATGGTTTTTTGATATCCTGTTGTGTTTTCATATGAATGTGTTTGCTTTTTTGGTTTCTGGGTTTTGATCATTTTGATTGTATCTTCGGAAGTGAAACGTGACGTTTGTGTTTGGTTTGGTCCGGTTCAGGTTGCTGCTACCAGAGTTGCTGCAGAGGAAGCTTACCATGCCGTCAAGAAAGGTACCGTCTTTACCCTTTTTATGTTGTTTACATTCTTTGTTGTGTTACTGTCTGATCATCGAGAATCACTGAGAAAATTTACAGAGAAAAGTTCAAAACTTTAATGGTTATTGTAGAAGCTTTCTTGAGTTTGATGTAATGAAAGGTCTTGAATAACTAACTAATATCGAGTGATGATGATGGTGATGTTGATGTTTGAGTATGTTGGTGATGATGTTCTTGTTTGTTTCAGGGAGCATTTCAAGTCACAACTTTGAGCACACTGTGAGTAACCAGAACAGAACAGTCCCTTGTTTAAATAATTCGCTTTATTATTCTATTATTTCTGAGGAAAATAGTGGCTACTTTCAATCAATATGAGCATCTTCAATTGGTTTTGTTTATTGGAGATTTGATCTGTTGCGTTCTGGAGGTTTTACTCTTACTGTGCTACTGTTTTGAGTTATGTTGTTTTATACAATACAAGATTCTCATCGTGCTAATTGAAAATACTGGTCTTGTAGTTGAAGAAGATGTGTAAAGAAGGTGCATATTGGGGTAAGTCGACATATTTCATTGCAAGCTAAACACTATGTATGCATGAGGTTTATGAGCCTTGTGGCAAAGTGTTTTTTTTTTTTTTTAAATTCCTCTTTTGTAAAATGGAGAACTGTTGAATCAACAATATATTCTTTTTAAATTGACAGGAACTGTAGCTGGAGTTTATGTGGGAGCGGAGTATGGTGTCGAGAGGATCCGTGGCAGAAGAGACTGGGTATGTCCGCTGTAGATTGCTTGTTGTACTATACATGAGCAACTCAGAAAGGGGCTAAAGATTGTGTTTTCACTGTTTTGTTCAGAAAATTTGAATTTTTATATTCCTCAGATGCCTATTTTAAGTTTGCACATGTAAATTCTGAAATTGTATTTGTACTGTTTCAGAATCTCCACATGCTAATTTAAAAATTCAAACATCTGTGTTGCTCTATTTGTCATAATCCATAGGTTTTGAACATGTAACTCTGAAATAGCACTTCAGAGATTATTATATCTGGTATGTTTCTTGTGAAAGGAGCTCAGGGTGCTCAATTACAAATCTGTTTTTCTTCTTTTTAATTCCATATGCATATCCCTTAACCACTTACTCATAATAGGATTAAGTTATTATCCATGAGACAGAGCAGTAGAACTATTGAACATTTCTTTAAGACTTGGCTCCCTGAATTATCACAAAGCTTCAAGCATACCATTGCAAGTACTTTATTTCAGAAATCATTTTCAATCTTCAATTGGAAATTCTGCTTCTGCTCATTTCTGTTTGATTATATCTTGCAGAAGAATGCCATGATTGGGGGTGTAGTGACAGGGGCTGTAATATCTGCAGCCACCAGCAAGGACAAGGACAGGATTGTGGTCGATGCGATCACAGGAGGTGCCATTGCAACTGCTGCAGAATTCCTCAACTATCTCATCTGAACACGGAACTAAAATTCTACACAATCTCTCTGTAGATTCTGTAGAAGTAGGAGGTTTCTTCTATCATCTTCCTCGTGAATTTATTTGTTGTAAAAAGAATGATGCAAGGGTTCTTCAGCTGAATGACTGAACCTTTTTATCTAATGGATTTTGAATTTTCAAATATCATCTTTTGTTGAGATTTGTGTGCATATGTTTATCTTAGATGCTAACTGATGTCAGTGTAATTTTGATGTGGATGCAACTCCTTCCTTACGACCTGTGTTTTGTACGGCCTATGTTAACTGGCCTCATAAGCGAAAGAATATGGATACTGAGATGCTGACCTCCTTGAGTCCGGATATTGAAAGAACAATATTGCATGGGGGCAAATAGCGATGCTTTTCATCCATCAAGGATATATATAACGCTAGAAGCTTTGCCTGAAAGCAATTGTCAAGATGAACCGCAATCAGTCTCCAATAAGCGAAGTCTAATTTTGCTACCATGACGTCGTTATAATTGTAGGCTGTATCTGCTTAATTTGAAAGAAACTCTGGGCATCTTCACAATAATCTGAGTTTTAGGCCAGCTGAAAATGGGTGCACAAGCAGAAGATAGCAATTCAAGATCAATGCTCTTCCATCTCATTATCTCCCATTTACAACATTGATAAACATCGTGAAAGAATCAGTCACATGTACTACAACAGATTACAGTTACAACTACATTACAAACCAATATCAAGTCCGAAACTGCTCGGCAAGTTTCATCAGACTATAGGTTTCAGCATCTGGTCGTGCACCTCCTAGAATCATCCTCTTCAAAAGATTTGGATCATAAATTTTGGCCTTCACATAAGCCTTGATCAAAGTGTTGTATACAAAAGTGTACCTTATATACTTGGCTTTAGCTAGTTCCTCAAACAACTTCTCGACGTTCCTTATATCACCCCTTTCGGCAAAAGCCTCAATTATCGAAAGAGTGGTCTCCAACCATGGGGTAGAATTCCTGACAACATTGCACATTGTCAAATCCATCCCTAAATCTAAAGTATTAATGGCTTCGTCTACCAATCCTGCTTTTAAGCAACCCAAAGCGAGATGCCGAAAAGTTATGGCATTTGGTTTGCAACCATCTGTAGTTATCTCCCTGAAAATTTTAGATGCTTTGTCAATCAGCCCATGCTTGCAATAGACAGATATAATAGAGTTGAATTGCTCGGTGGATCTCAACCCTTTTACTGATTTCATCTCTAACCAGAGTTCTTCAGCTCGGGTGAGTTGGCCAATTCTACCAAATGCTTCAATTGCCATCACATAACTCTTAGACCTGACATAGGGAAGTTCCTTCACTAAGCCCCAAGTTTTCTCTAGCTGCTTCTCCTTTCCCAAATACCCATATAACATTATTAGAACATCCAATGTTGACCAGTTTTTACCTGTAGCTGACTTCTCCAAGGCTTCAACATAAGCTTCAGCAGCAGTATGTAACCTCGCCACTGCATAGGCAGTAGCTATGATGCAGTAAGAAATCTCATTCGCCTCAACATTTGCTCGCTTCATATCAGAGGATACCTTCATCAACCCATCAATATTGTGTTCACTGGCTTCCATTTTCATCAGAATGTTAAATGTGGAAGCATGCCTGGCCACTTTATCGGCCTTCATCTGAGCAAGAATTTTCGGTATCAATTTTTTACGCCTTGATGATGAATGTAGAATAATCAGCCGATTAAATACCAAGTGCGAGATAGGATGGCCCAATTCCCTCATTTTCTTCATGCACTCAAGCGGAAGCCTTATTGCTCCTTTGTCCAAACAAGCAATCACAAGATTGTTGTAAAGGAGCTCATTCTGAAACTCCTGAGGAACACGCGTAAAGAGTTCTTTACCTTGTGATATCCCATGAAACTTGGTTGTAAATTCCAACAGATAAGAGTAGTCTAGCTCCTTTGGCCTGTAGGGCCTTTCTCTGATCACCCATTCCATCACCTGTCAAAACCAATACCTCAGCTACTATACCAAATTGGTTCAAATTTAAAGGCTAATAGCTTTAGTTACAGAATGAATTGTGGGAATTGGGTACTAGTCAAAATGTAATTGTATGGAAATGGTTCTGGGCCTAATTACATTCTGTAGTTATAAACAACAAAGCTTCAAACTTTACCCAAAAAGATTCAATCTTTTCTTTTCCTCAATTTCCCATCAAGCAAATTAAATCACCCATTAACAAAATGAACTTAGTGAGAGAAAGGGAGGTACCTCAAGAGCCCGTTGGTTAGACTTGAGCTTTCTGAGGCGATTAATGGCGTGGAAGATGTCACCTCTGTGAATGGGGAAGCCATCACCCATCCAACTCTGGAAAGCAGACCCAACTGGGTCGCCTCTCGGCAGCTTCTCGATTATGTAAGACAAGCAGCTTCTGAGTTCTTCTTGTTTTGGGTCTGAGACTTGATCGGGAACAGCGTTTGGTGTTTGGGTGCAGAGGGAAAAGTTGAAGGTGGCTGGGATTTTGGCGGGAGAAAAATAGAGCACACCAAGTGTTCGAGGTTTTGCCTGAACCAAACTGCGCTGTATCACAAGGTGCAGCCTCTGCATGCTTAACTTTTGAGTGTGAGCAAAAACAAACTAGTCAAGTGGGGAAGTGAATGCCTTTACTTAAACCCAAAACATAAAGTCCAGCCAAGGCCCAAGAAAGAAACCCCAAACTTGATGAGTTTCTTTCTAAGGTTGACAGTGACTTCGTGGCATGCTCACAGAGTTGATAGTGAATGAGAGCAATCAATCTCCCGGTTTTAATTCATGCGTAGTATAATGATCGGAACACGTTTCTATTTTAGATTTTCCCCTGGAAGCTAGATGCCTAGATCTATTTGAGACAACCTATGACTGGTCCCAAAGCAATCAAATAATTCTGTGGATGTGTGGCCGATATTTTACGTACAAGCTAGCAAACCAGTACGGAGTATAGTTACATATACAAGAATAGATGGCCGTCTAATCAAATTATAAATACGAAAAGTTTGGATTTCAAACCATTACTTTTGCTTTGGGGCTGATCATGCAGTGGATCGATATATGCTCGACCAATTCTAATATAACATTCTCTTCTATCAAAGAATGTGTTCATATATAATTACATATATATATATATATATATATATTCTCTTCTATCAAAGAATTTGTTCATATATAATTACATATATATATATAGTATATATATAATTCAATTCTCATTTCAAAGCAAAACACACACGTACATTAATCTAAGAAAAAGCAAAGAGAACCACAATTAAGAAAGAAGTGATCAACATTGCCCTCCAGTGACAAAGTGATGCCTAAATTAAAATTTAGAAAAGCTTTTCAAATAATTTGTTTTTATTGATTAAAAAAAAAGTCAGAAAAGCAAGCAGAAACAAAAACATAGCAAAATATATAAACAAACCAAAAACTAACAATGTCGATAATAAAACAACAAGCTAAGAGAAGTTTTCATTTGAAGACCACTCTTCTTGTCTTTTGAGATGCAAAAATGTTAATTAAATTATTGTATTTAAACTTTTTGAACAATTTTCTTTCAATAGATAACATGGGTAGTCCATTCAATCTTTCCTGTGATGTGACTGATCTTAAATATGATTTTATTAGTTTCAATTTAGAAAAAACTGCTTTTAACAAAAGCAACTGTCACATTAACTTACTTCTATAAGCAATCATGGTATTTGAGAAACAATCACATATTTGAACAAAGTTCAGACTAGTGTTTCTACTTTGCTTTCTGAACCTCTCTTTAGCCATTTTTGTTAACAATTTTTATTCTAAATGCAGCTTCAAACCGTCTATATATCAGAAAAATTATCATGAGTGAGAAACTCTATGTGTTTGAGACACTTTACTTTCAAATCAGTATCAACTAATGACTCTAATTGTTTCACATCACGTAAAAAACCAAAAACACTTTCATATAATTGAAATTGTTCAAATCTACTTTGAAGGGAAGATACGACTTGATCTACCATATATAAAAAAATACTCAGTCCTGAAAGTGTCTTCAACATATAGTGTTGATTCATCATTTACATCTCATCATACTGCTTTTTTCTACAACTTCTACATCTGTCATGAAATATAGGTTCTATTTTCATTTCAAGTGCAATCTCTCTAGCTAAAATCATAGTAGGTGTAAATCCTTATTCTCCAAAAAAAAAAAAAATCATTCTAACAGTTTAATAGCATCATATATCTTTAGATTGTAACTTTTACTAATCAAGTCAATAGCAAATAGCATATCATACCAGCTAATCATCCCTAGTAAAAATTCAAAGTTTGCAATCACATAGTCTGCTAACATTTCAACTTCGACATTTTAGTGCGCCATCTAAGTTATCTGTATTTGCCAATTATTATAAAGCATCTCTAATTTGTGGAGCTTGATATCTAATAGCCTTGACACTTTCTACCCAACTTTCCCACGTGTTGTAGCCAACACTTTGATGGTCAAATCACTTACATTATCTTCTAAATTTTCCACCTCTTAGTTGAATATATATATATATATATATATATATATTGTACTATTACAAAAAATATTTTAGCTTTAGGACAAGAGTTGGCCATGTCAAAAAACACAAGGTTAAGATTATGAGAGCCACATGGTGTGTAGAATGCTCTTGGATTAATTTCTAACAACCTTTTCTAGCATGGATACGTTGATGCTTTCCCTTCATGTTAGACCCATTATCATACCCCTGCCCTAGCATTAATAATATCAAGTTCTAGTTTGGCTATAACACTTGAAAAGTTCATCAAAAAGTCTTTTTTCCAATGGTATCATCTCCTCTTAAAAACTCCAAGAAATATTCTTCTACTTTTGCTTGGATCTTTGATATATCCACATATGGCAAAATCAGAGACAATTGTTATCTTTTACTAATGTCAAGAGTACAATCAAGAATGACAGAAAAGTACTTTGCTTCTTTTACTATTCTTAAGATTTTCATTTTTTATTTCAAAGGCTAACAAATCTATCAATTCATTTGATATTCTAGGTCCAAGATAATGACTATGAATTTCATCATCTTTTATATGCGGAAGATGTTCTTTCAGTATTGGATCGAACTGTTCAATTGTCACAATAAAGCTCAGAAAAATTTCATTATTTCCTTCACCTATCTTCTCATTTATTCCACGAAATACCATGTTGTTTTTAGAAAGACATTTAATAACAACAATAATTTTTTTCAATACTTTTCTCCAATGTACTCTCTCTTTGTTAACTTGTTGTAGATCTATCAATTGTCTTATTTTTTAAGAGTCTCTCTTCTAACTCAAACCAACTCCACATATTAGTGACATGTTGAATACTTATTTCATGACTTTTAAGGTTGTCACTGAGATTTTGCCAATCTCTTTTACTAATGTCAAGAGTACAATCAATAACATACAAGCTAGCCACAACACAAATCACAAATGACAATACAAGCTAGCCACAACACAAATCACAATCCTAGCTCTCTAGGTCCAGGAGATGGATTTGCAGGCAGTTTTATTTCACAATAAGGCTCCAAACCCAACAAGCTCCCTTTTACAGTTTTCTTATTTAGAGGATGATATACGTGGTGCTTCTCTGCTTGGTAGCCTCGTCAAGCTTTCGTACAGATCATTTGTGAAAGCCGAATGAATCACAGTTTGAGCCAAACTTGCGCTGGACGTATACCTCTCCAAAATTCATTTCTGAATCCTCATAGTACCTGTATATAAACAAGAAGTATATTTTCGATTTTCAAAAGACGGACTATTAACTCACCACTAATTATTCAATTGGCGCAACACCTATACTTGCATATTGATAATTAGTAATGAACCCGCCCATTTGTATATTATGCATGATTTAGCTCTTTTCTTTAAAAGTAAATCGAATCTCATTAACTAACCCATAGTCACTGTTAGCTCTTCCATATATTGATGTTTTTTGTGTTATATGTCCAGAATAAAATCAGGTAATGCACCCAGAAGGAATTGAGCGGGAGATAGCGTACGTCTTTAGCGGTGCAACCCCATCAATGATGATCTTAGAGGTGGTGGCGTTCTCTGAGAAACTCAAGCCAGTCCTTCCGCAGCTGCATATACACACAGAATAAACTGAGACAAAGATAATAAATATATAGAGTCAAGGAAAACGTACACACATGAATGAATCAGTGTTTTCAAAAAATGAGTACAGTTAATTACTTGCAGTCGTCGCCGCAGGAGCAGTTGGAGCACGAGCAGTTTGGGTTTCCGCAAGGCATTTTAGTAGCTCAAAGAAAGACTAGAGTGAATGAAAAATGAGAAGGATGAATATGGATCGCTGATTGGTATGTTAAACCCAGTAGCAGACTGATGCTATTTATAATGCAGACAATGATTAAAAGGTCGATATGCAGAATGAGATCCACCGTACACGTGACTGGCTAGTGGCTACGTGCCCTTAATCGGGATGTTTTTGGACTCGAATAATGAATTATTCATGCACCACTCAAATCCAATTCGTGGTGGAGTACGTACTTGTTTCATTTGGGGATGGGAGGAAGTACATAATACTGGTGATCGAAGTTGGTTAATCTGGTTCAAAAGGAACACGTACTTCACGCGATGCACTAATAATGCTGTACTTTTCTTAATATTCAGTAATTAACATGGTTTATTTCATTTAAGAAGGGTATTAGATCTTAGCAAAAGGACATGTGTACCAAAGTACGTGTACCAGAAGAAGAAGGAGGAGGGTGTTGTGCAGAAGGAAGAGCGTGCTTCTCACTTAGCTTGGTTAATTTTTGCCGTTTAATTACAGTTTTGAGTTTACATAATATCGATCTGGTACGAAATGGCTTGTTTTATATCTCTTAATGTTCAATTATTTATTTTGAATTAGAATTCCACTGACGTGCTACACACCTTAAAATTCAAACCTAAAATTATATCTAAATTTACCTTGCAAAAAGAAAAATTAATAATATCTAAAATTAAGCATTGGCCTTGCATGTACTCCTGACATATCCTTGTCAATAGAGATTGTACTAGACAACTGTAAATAAACAACACTAGTGTGTAGTACAAATTGTACTACACTATTCAACAAAAACAATCATCTTACTACTAGTATTCTAGCTAACAAAAGACCAGAAGAAATGTTAACAAAAAATAAATAAATAAAAAACTAAATAGTCGAATGAATTAGCTAACGAGTTCTCTAATTTTATTAACAAGTATTTCAAAATAAGGTTAGTATCAACCTTTCAACACTAATTATACTTTTACCAATGGCATACACCAATTCTTTCTTCTCCCTGTTACTTATTCAACGTGGGTCTCCAAATTTTGAGTTTATTGAATCCACAGGAATATAACAAGCAATATTAGATTTTCTTTTGGGATAAATTCATTGTTATTCATAGTAATTAGTAAACACTTGTACTCGTTTTTGTCTTTTGGCCACATATAATTGACCCAAGTTGATGATGGGACCTCAACGGAAGAAAGAATATTATTATTATTTTTGAATAAAGGGTTGATGAGGCGGCCTTCAACCCTTGATTAATGAAACTGTCGATACAAAGGGGGGACATTGAGCTTAAACCCCTGATTACAATAAGCATCTAGAGAACATCCTGAAATACTATCATGAGTCTCTACTAAGTAACTGTATTCAACAAGGAACCAACTAGCAAAGAGTGTTTTATCGACGACTCTATTTGCTTTGACACAGCGGTGACACAACGGAAATATAACTCGATTATAGCATAGCATAATTTTCATACACACAGCTTTCCCATCATGCTGCCACTGGAAAATACATCCAGTGACACTTAATTTCACCCTGCCACTAGGGGGTAGAGACCATTTGACCAAGCAAGGAACTCACCGCCTACCTAGAGCAGACACGTACGTTACTGCTACTAGGAGATTGCGACCATTTGCCAATACAAGGAACTCACCACTAACCTAGAGCAGATAAGGCACACAAGGTGCATAAACCGGGACCAAACCCATTATGATATCTACCAAAGAATGGTAGTAACTTATTAACACAACTAGTAAGATAGCAACAAAAAAACAACTAAATACTTTAAAGTAAAAAACAAACCCTCTTGGACCTAGAGAGAAACCCCAGGCCCAATTAGGACCACCACGCCCAAATTGGGCCCACAAACGAACTGACGCCAATAGAATCCAAACCCTGAGCCCAGCCCAAGATAGCTTTTGCACAGATAACTCGACCACCACCATCCAACCAACATGATTGTCATGCCGCCGCCACCTTCGAACCATCGAAAAGACTGCTCTGACAGTGCACCAACAGAGTACAACATCGACCACGACAGCCTCTTCCCTGAGCAGTCCAATTCCAATAACAGCCAGACCACCACCGTGACACCCTCCTGCTGCAAGATCCGATTCCAACCCGCCACCAAGCTTCAAAGATTTGAGACGAGATCCGATTGGAACCCACCACAGATCCACATCCCAGATCGAAGGAGAACCCCAGCCACATAGCCGGTCACCACAACCTGCCTCGAACCCAAAACCCGTGCAGCCACCACCTTTAACTGAAAGTAAAGTAGAAGGAGCCATCTCAGCCTCAGTCGTCGATCACCAGATGACTCATCAACACCAAGATCCCGTCCGACCGCACTTGACGCACGTCTGCAAGGCCAGAGGCTTGTGCCAACGTTGAGGAGCAGCCGGACGAGCACAGCCGAGAACAGCGACAAACTAGAATTAGGTTAGCACGTGGAGCGCGTTCTCCCTTTGGTTTTTTGTGAATTTCGTAAGAAAGCATATTATAAATCCTTGAATTTCATTGGCACACGAAAAATGATAATCTAGCATTATCCTATATATCGATTATTCTATATTTTTTTCTTATTCTATATTCTTTTTGGGAAACGATGGTAATTAATTCTATACTAGTCTTTCTGTATATATACTTTTTTTTTTTTTTTGAAGGGCTATTTCCCGTTTACCCAGATTTCTCAGGTATTTTTCCCAATTGCACACGTATTTATGTATCTTACTATTCTCTTGTGAAAAGACTAAAAGGGGGTAGTTCCTATGCTATCCTGAGCCTTAGAGTGTTTGTCCTCTTTTAAAAACTTCATAAAAAAAAACAAAAACGAAAATAAGACTAGCCTTCAACATGCCCAAGTTTTTCTCCTAACGGCTCCCTGCCTAACGGATACTTTAACAGGCGGAATCACTGCTGCTTATCTTAATTTTAGTTTTTAAAACTGGTTTTTTCTTGATAGACAAAGACTTTTCAAACTTCAGAATAAGTCTAAGAACTAGATAGTGATGGATTTAGATGGAATGCAGGATTAAGAAACAGATAGTGATATATAGAAAATGCGACACAGAAAGAAAAAATAAAATATTTACTATTGCTTCTTTTTGACAAAATGGGTGGGTATCCTTTATTCAACAGAAATACATTCTAAAACTTCAGAGTCTCATCCTCAGGTAAACAACAAAAGGCTGTTTAGCTACCCATGAGAATGAGAACGAAAACTTACTTGTAATGAAAGCACACTACTGCACACTGAACAGGTAGGAAAAGCACACTACTGCACACTGAACAGGTAGGAAAAGCACACTGCTTACTATGGCTTTCTTACTTCTTGAGAAAAGACTCTTCTACTCAATTTTCTGATCTAAACTTCGAATGCCTTCTAAGAGAAGCTAAAGCTCCTTATATAGGGAGCGGAACTCAAACTAGAATTCAAAACATAAAAATGTACAGAACAACTCCGTGACTCTTGCTTTTCTGAGTGCTCCTGCTGGTGGAGGTCGGTCAGGGAAAAGAAAAAGGTGAAAAGTGAAATGTTTTTCACTTGTCCTTTTCTTTTTGAAAAAGAAAAAGCAAAAGTAGCTTTAGAAAAGTCTAAAGTTCTACAGTTGCAATTTTGGTGCTGATTCTTCACCTGTAGCTTCACATGTTCTCGTCCGTTTCAGAATGGTGGCCAAAGACAAAGGAGTTGTTGTCTGCCTGGGCCATGCGAGTTGTTGTTGCATTATCCTCGATGTCTGTATCAACATACATTTTGTAGTGGTTGTCATTTTCAAGCTTTTCCACCCAATTCATGCATGCCATTGTCGAGTCTATCTCTTTTCTGTTTAGAGATAGGAATAGGTCACTGCTGATTACATCAGGGTGATCGTAAGCAGTGATGATCGTTTTTTCTCCTACTGCCAGGAAGGTATTGTTGATGTCTTCAGAGATGATCTTCTTGATGTAGTCAAGAGCCATGGCTTTCATCCAAGGGATGCTAGAATTTGGTTGGCCGTTGTATGCTACACAGGCTGGTTGAAGACATCTTCTTTGAATAATTCTCACATAATGATATGGAGGAATATATTCAACCTCACCGTTTGTCTTCTGGATCCATTCTGGAGGAGTGGATCTGAACTTCAGACGAAGCATACAGTTGTCTTTCCTGATGTTCTTGACTATGTTGACAATAATAGGCGGCAAGCCTTTTAGATCATCATTAGTTTTAGTCCACAGATTATGGACAAAACCATTTTCAACAAGCCAGAGCTTGTGTTCTTGAGGATGTTCACTCTGAACATTTACCAGGTATCTTCCAACATATGGTCCTGAAACAATGAAGAGAGTTGGAGGAACTAGGTTTTCTGGATTGTGCCTTCCTATCAAATTGTGGAATTCATGCCAATCTGATTCATTGAGTGCCATGATAGGGACCCTAGCACTTTCTGGACTTTCAAGGAAGGAAATTTTTTCTTTTCTTACAGCACTCTACTGTGTATGAAGCTCTTCACCTTGTGGTCTACCATTCTCGTAGAGTTCTTCAGCTAATGCAAAAAGAGCTGGAAACATTAGACCACTGCTTCTTTCTTGAAAGGCAAATAAGAGATTATCCAGGATTACCTTCTGGTGATAAGCTAATCTCCTGCCAGTTCTGAACACAGGAATATCAAAAGTTCTTAATTCATAATTAAAAACATTTATAACTCCACTAGGAGTTGGTCTGCTTTTTGGCAAAGCAGCAGCCAACAACGGTCTTGATGTGCCTTTACCGTCTGCCATTTGAGACGGGCTAGCCAATCATTTACTCTGGGATTGATTAGTTGAGGCCAAGCCTTTTGGACTTAGCAGAAACCGTTTAAGGATTTTATCCTTGGTTTCTTTTGGATCCCCTTCAGGTTCCTGTTCTTTCCCAGTCCTTCTGCTTATGGGATTACGACCTTCGTCGTCTTCTCTTTGGCTGAACATTGTCATTTCTCTGGTCAATGCGTCTGGAAGATAGTTCTTGTTTCCTGCAATTAATTCAACAGTATAATCATATTGGTTAAGAAACAATTGCCAGTTGGCTAATCTTCCTCTATCAGCAGCTTTGTCAAGTTTAAAATTTTTAAAATTCTTTACTCTAGCACAATCGGTGCGGACAGTAAAGGTTTTTCCAAGATAAGCTGGAGAATTTAAAATCGTTTTCTTGACAGCCAAAATTTCTTTTTCCCCTGTGGGATAATTCAGTTCTGCAGGGCTGAACTTGCCACTACAAAATTTGCAGATCTTTTCAATGTTAGTTCCAGGCGCTCTCGCCAGAACCACACCGGACCAGTAATTATCGCTCGCATCTATTTGGAGGATAATTTCATCATTCTCTTCTGGTTGTTGAAGAGGAGGAAGGTTTTTGCAGAGATTTTTTATCTGCTTCACAATCTTTTCATCATCTTCTGTGAAGTTCCATTTTCTCTTGGAACTTGTTTTAGGAGATAACATTGCTGTTAACCCTGAGATTCGAGGGATGAAATCTCTCCCATAATTTATGACACCAAGGAATCTCTCTAGACTCTTAGCATCAGGAATTTTGTCTGGGAACTTCCAGATCTTTTCAAGGATGTGAGGTTGGAGCTTTATGACTCCATTCTTGATGTTTATCCCTAGGAAATCAACTTCATCAAGGATAAAGAAGATTTTCTTCTCGCCTAGGATAATTCCATGCTGAACTATCAGCTTTGCTACCTCGTGGATGTGTTTCATGTGTTCTTCTCTGTTTTTGGAGAAGACCAGGATGTCATCTATGTAGACGACGCAGAACTCCGCTACATGCTTGAAGATTTTGTCCATCTTTCTTTGAAAGATTGAGGGAGCTTGCTTCAGACCAAAAGGCATTACTAGCCACTCGTAATGGCCTTGTGGTGTTCCGAATGCAGTGAGAGGTACACTCTCAGGATGCATCTTGACTTGCCAGAAACCCGACTTTGCATCGAATTTCAAAAAGACTTTAGCTCCTCTGAGCTGGTTGATCAATACTCTGACTTGAGCTATCTGATAGCCGTCTTTGACAGTCTTCTTATTGACATCTCTGTAGTCAATAACCATTCTATCTTTTCCTCATAGATTCTCTGCATGATTCCTCACGTAGAATGCTGGAGCATGATGAGGGCTAGTGGAAGGTTGAATTAATCTCTTTTTCAGGAGATCTTCAATATCACTTCTGAATTCTTTTTGATCTTCCTCTTTGTACTGAGGAATGGCTTTGACATGGCAGATAGCGTTCATGTCATGCAATCTCAATTCACAGACCACTGGGTCTTTTTCCCAAAACTTCTGAGGATTTGTATCCACATTCTGTTCTAGTAGTTTCTTGATTTTTTCAAGAGTGGGAGTTTGCTGAGACTCAAGCTTGTTCTGAAATTGCTTGAGGTTGTGCTCATGGATGAAACTAGCTTCTTCATCTTCACTAGCTTCTTCTTCTTCTTCCTCTGAAGATTCTTCAACAAGCAGTTCTTCTTGTTGTTTGATTTGGAGTATGGTTTCAAATTTGGGTTTGTAGGGGGTAAGATCACCACTATTCTGTTGCGATCTCTGATACTGAGTAGTAAAACCTGGACCTACCACACTTTTTGCTTGTGTGAGTCGGTCTGCCCAGAACACCCGTTCTCCTTTTATGAAGCCAATCGCTTCTTCATCCTGAATGAATCATTGTTGGAGAATAAAATCATTTCCCAACAAGAAATCAGATCCTTGGCCTTCAGACTGCCACACATTCTGGATGATAAATGTTCCTCCACCAATGGTGATATGAACATTTTTTGCTACTTTCTTCATAGTGAGATGGCTTCCATCAAATGTAACACCAGTAGCTGACTTTTTCTTGTCTTCGTTCCAGAGTTCATCTAGAATTGCAAATCTCTTTGCAACAGTAAAACCTGATCCATTATCTACAAAAGCATGTAGATGATATTTCCTGTGATCAGGGAACTTGAGTCCAATCTCTATGTAGTTGCTGTATCTACTTGTAGAGACGACTTTCTAGTGTTGAAGCTCATTTTCCTGAGCTTGTTCCTTGGGAATGAATGGTTTGCATTCTTCTGGAACATTTTCCTAAGTGGGTGATTTATCATCATCCCAGTTTGTAGGAATTATTTCTTTGCTGTCTGGATCATTGTACCAGGACGGAGGATCAATCTGACTTTATAATCAAACTTGCCTGATGGTTGGCCAAGTAGATCCCATGTGTAAGTATCCGCAGCTGCTATCTCTTTTCTTTCTAAGAGATGAATAGTTTCTGGTGGTTTCACCGTTCAGCATTTTCTGGTATTTCAACCAGTTCAATATCTTCATCGATTTTTTCTTCATCGATGATTTCTTCCTTTTTCGAGGAAGATGGTTCCATGGTTTCCTGGAACAGAGTTTCAACTTCTCTCGCTTTTTTCTCAGCGAAATACTCTTCATATTCTTGCTCAACCAGCTGGCTGACAAGACCATTCTTGGTTTTTCTTCGTGCTTCAGCTATGAAGCATTCTTTGTGATAAGTCTTCTTAGACTCTTCACAAAACATAGGGAGACCATTCTTTTCGTGACAAAAGCAGAAGTCACAAACGAATGAACTAGGGTTCACCTGATAAGAAGACATGAAGGATTCTGTCTTGCTTTCTTCCCAGTTTTTGATTCTCAAAACATTCATTTGTCTGGATTCGAAGTACTCTACTTCAGAATCAATCTCAGACTCTTCTGATGAATCTTCTTCTTCAGACCAGGCAGAATAGACTGACCTGTCGTCATCTTCATCATCAGAATAGGCTATTTCGTAGCCTTTCATGTTTGCTACCTCTACTATTTGCTCATATTTTTCAAAGAGAGCTTTAGTAGATCTTTTACCTTTTTCCGGGCATTTATTGGCATAGTGCCCTTCAGCTTTACATAACCAACATCTGCAAGCTTTCTTGCTCTGTTGTTTATGCTGATGAGTATTCTTCTTTTTCTTGAAGAATTTCTTTTTTGGATCTTCATCTTGTTGCTTCTTGTAATTGGAACTCTTCTTGAATTTCCAATTCTTCTTCAGATTACTCTTTTTGAATTTTTTAGAGTAATATTTTTCTTTTTTCTTCTTTCTGTGGAATTTGGATTCATGACATCCCCAGTTTGTGGGCATATCCAGTATTCCATAACAGAAATTTTCAACTCCTTTGAGTTGCTTCTTGGCCATCTTAGCTCTAAGATTGGCTTTGCATTGCTCCTTCAGTAGTTGCCGGATTCTGTCGGTAATTCCTCCAACTGAAAACCTTTCAATTGGCTTCTCAGCTATGCTTTCTCTCACAGCTGTTCTCCATGGTTCAGGGAGCTTTCTGTGCAATAGATTAACTAGATCAGTATTCTCTAGTTCACCAATTGTACAGTAATATTCCTGAAATTCATTCAGGTATTCTTCGAAATATCTCATGTCACAGATCTTGAGAGCATAGATATTCGACTTTGCCATTTCTTTGGCTTTCTCACTCAGATTTGACAGATCTCCACAGAACTGATCGTACAGGGGTACTGCAAAATCATACGGAGACTTTGAATTTTTGATTTCATCAAGCCAGTCTCTTCCTCTGGCAGTTTCTTTGAAAGATAGGTAGTACTTTTTTGCCACTCCGGTGAGAGTAGTTTCATAGTACACCTGCAAATCTGGTACTTCAAATTTACCAAGGGTGAGTGCAGAAGCCATCATCAGGCTGTCTACCCATTGGTCAATGGTTTTTCTTTTGTCTAGACTCTTGTCTAGATTCAACCAGATACCATAGTTCGTGATCGGAACTCTTGGCAGATTGTCCTCGGGGACGAATCTTTGAGAATTTCTTTCTCCTTTTTTACCCGTGGGGGCTTTTTGGAATGGGAGTTTTGTTTCCCTTGTTTCTTTTTTTATGAAAGTTCTGGAGCTTTCTCCATCTTCCATTTCAATATCTTGATAAGGAAAGACTTTTCTCGTCTTTCTGAATTTAAATTCTTTCATTTCCTCGATTAGTTTTTCTAATCGTTCAGGACTTTCACAATTCTCAGCTTCTTCATAAAGATCATAGAGCCTCTCAGCTCTGAGCATGTTGACTGCTCTGTTTAGATCAGCTTCCAGATCTTCTTTTGATATTGGTTCTTCAATAGTGGGTTTTGTTCCACTGACACCGGCTTCTCTGGTGCTGTAGCTTCTTCTGAGAAGACTGCTGTTTATCCTGATGTTCTTAGGACAGACATCACTTTTTCTATGATTGTCGAAGTTGAGGCTGATTTCTCCTGTTCTTCTACTCTCGTAGATCTTCGCTGTTGCTCTTTCCGGTAGCTTTTTTGGACCGGATAATTTCCATTCAAGAGGAAAAGTTACTTCATTCCAAGCAACCTTGTGAATCTGTTGTGAATGGTTCTTCTGGCTGGTAAGGAATCCAGTAGTAAGACTAGGGATGTTAGAGATCCGTGTCTTCGGCTCTACTGTGGTGCTCATCAGTTTATAGTATACTCAGTATACTATCGCCAATTCTTGCATTTCTTCTTTCATTGATATCCCATCTGTCTTGACTCTCAGTCTGAGGTAGTGGGCTGCATCCTTCAAGCTGGTGGTGAAGTTGGGGAAGCAGTTGAAATATGCTACTTGGTTGCACAGTGATGCTTCGAGAGTTCCCAACAAACTAGCTTGGAAGTCTATCAGTCTGTTGTCTTGCAGGACACATAGGACTGAACCGTTGATGTCTTCTCTTGCCAAAAGCTTTATGCCGACTTGGACTGCTCCAATGTGCATAAATTGATACTGCTTGGCTTGTGCTCGGGCAACTTCAGCTTGGGTGATCATCAAGAGATCTGTTTCTCCTGTTGTTTAGGGGGTTGTGAATTCCAGTACTTTGAAATGATGGCTGTCCATCAGGTCAAATGTTCCCCTTCGGTAGATCTGTTTGAAATCTAGCTTTGGAATGGAGGCGTTTTTTACCTCATGCTCGATTTCATTGTATTCAAATTCTTCAGAATTTAGGAGTTGAACTCCTTTCTTTTTTCCAAAGATGCTTAACATCTTCATTTCTCTTTTTTCCCGGTTTTCATACCGGATACTAGTCTGGCTAGTAGATGGTTCCAGAAAAATCATGTTTGGAACACGATTTGTGTTTGGTTTCTCTAATGGTTTGAATCCATTAGTCTTCTTTTTTACTGTAGGCAATTTCTTGTCCTTCAGTATAGAATCCAGCGTTTTTTGCTGTTCTTTGATTTTTCTACTAATACTCGTTAGTTTTTCTTCTTCCGTTTTTGGAAGATCCTTGATATAATCCAGTTTGTTTTCCAATCTTTCCAATTGGTGGATTACAGTAGGTAATTTTTCTAGAGTCGACTGACATCTAGATACTTCTAGTAACAGCTTCTGATATTTCTCATCAGAAGATTTCAGTAGAGAATTTATTTTCTCTAATAACAATTCTGACATTGTCCCCATTAAGGAGGGGTTCTCCTTGAGCTATTTTACAAGCTCTGATATCAGTGATGTGCGGATCTAACCAATGCTCAAATAATCTAGAGGTTTTTGTTCCTCATCAAGAACATATAAGAGATTATCAATCTCCTGTTCTATTTTATAGATTCTAGTCTGTAGTCTATAAATGATATCCCAATAGTTGGGTGAGTCTCTATCAAGATTATCTCTATAGGCTTTCAGCTTTCTCAATTTTTCTTTTTCTTTTTGCAATTCTTTGCTAGTATTTTTACAGATAGCAACTAATTCGAGTCTGTCAACGATCGAAATTATGGATGGTAAAGTATACTGTTTACCTTCGAGATAGAGGATGAATTTAGCATGCTTCTATTTAAATAAAAAATGGGCCCACCACGTTTCATCAAAAATTATAAAAAAAACAGAATATGTTATGCAAAAAGTATCAGAAGGGTACTGAAGGAAGAGAAAAAGGAAGAGTTGGGTGAGAAAGAAGGAAAGAGACAGAAGTATGGGTGGAGAGGAACAAAAGTAATTTATTGGGGTTTTTGGGAAGTATTTTATCAAAAACAGGGTGTATGAGTATTAACCCTTTTTTGAATCAGTTATGTATACATACTCTGCATGTGTAATGGCTAGATTTTAAATGAGTAGATTAAAACAGTTATTCTAGAGAGAAACGTGGGTTGTAGGATCATTTTATTTTTATTTTTGTTAATAAAAATCTATTATACAATTATCTCATTTATTTTACCATTGTGATTTAATAAGTTCTCAAAAGTTTTAAATTTTTTTTTTGAGTTATTTATGTCAAAATTTTTGATTTTGGCTAACAAAATCTCTTCTCTTAATAATAGAATAGATTAATTTACCTAAGTTTTCTTCTTTTGATCCAAGTTTCATTCACATGCTCAAAAGAAGAGACTAAAAGAGATGGTAACTCAAAATGAAAAGGGCACTGTGAAAAAAAAAATCATATATAAGTGCCTCCATATTTAATTATAAGTAGTAGGGTCTCCATCCACTACTAGATGCATAGCAACTCCATTTAAAAAAAAAAAAAAAAAGGTTACAAAAATGTGAATGACCTACTTGGAAATGGATTTGCTGGCATGGAGCTGGCTCCAAGTCATCATGTCAGTATTTTATTTATGTTTTATAGAGCATGATTTCAAATCAATAACATAAACTAATTTTTATATGAGTCAATCACATTAGTTTGGATCAACATTTGTACGGTTGTTTGAGACCATATAATAATTTTTGGGTCTTGACTACTTATCCAATTTCAGCCTAAAAATTGTTCACTTACTCCACTAAGAGTTTTTTGCTCGCATGTACCCAATCTAACATCTATTGACAATTTTATCCTCATTTTAATCAACAACTACACTCCTCTCTCTCTCTCTCTCTCATACAGTCATACCTCTCCAATATGAAACTCTCTATCTTCTTTCTGTCTCTCTCTCTCTCTCCCTCTCTCTCTCTCCGGCCCTTCCCTCCTTCCTCGTCAGAGTTGGACAACCGACGTTGCTCGGTTGGATCTCCGTGCTCAACAATGGCCTCCAGAAGACGACGATGGTCGGCGTGAAGGACATCTCCGATCTAGTACTCGGAACATGGAATTGGATTGGTACTCCGTCACCAGTGAAGATTTTTCGAACACCACCACCAATTTCCGGTCGCCGTTTCTTGAAGATTAATTTCCATTGGGTTTCGACGCCTTCAACAAGATTCTGACCGCTCCACCTTCAGTTTTCTAGATTTCTGTGATGCGGGTTGCGAGCAGGAGATGCAGATGGAGAGGGTGAAGTCTGGAAGGGACTTGAGCACCATGATTTTTGAGAGGTTAAGGGAGGATACTTTTTTAAAGAACCCAGATCCTCGATCAGAAGAGACCTGAATTGTCAGCCTCACACTCCGGTAGGTGCCCAGAGCACTTTTTTTTTGTATACTGTGAACTCCGAGAATGGGGAAGGAAAAAAAAAAGTGAACGTGTACAATTGAACATATAAACTGATCAAATTGTGTCTGTAGTGTATTCATTGTAGTTTTGGGAGTTTATGCAATTCACTTGAGGGCAATAATATGATTATTGGAGGCAATAATATTATTAATAGGAGGCAATAATATGATAATTGGGGGGGGGGGGGGGGGGCAATAATATGGTTATTGGGTATTATTAGGGGACAATAAATTCAAACACCGAAATCCGGTCACCAGTCCAGTAGCAAGATTAGGGATTCCGGTGACCGGTCGCCCGAGTCAGTCACCGGAGTCCGCGGCCGGCCACTGGTCATTGGAGTCCGGCAAGGTCTCCGATAACTTCTCTCTCTAAGTGACAAAGATGGAGAGGGCAAAATTTCTAAAAATAAATAAAAAGGAATTAAAAAAAAATACTTAATTGGGTATTAGGGAAATGATCTTATAGAGTGTTTGGGTAAGTGGGCAATCTCTTAGAGTGTTTGGGTAAGTGGAGTTAATTAACTCCAAAATTAGGTAAATGATCATTTTCCCAATAATTTTTCCACTTTAAGATTTGGCATGAGTGAGAAACATTAAATATTGATTGGTGATCCCATTGTGCATCGCACTATCATCTAGGGTCAAAATACTACTCTCCTTACTAATTGTATGATTATAGGAAAAAAAAAAATAAAGTCACTATCCAAACCAGTATACATACATGCATCAAAGCCAAATTAATCACAAGTAAGCTAGAAGAAGAAACAAGAAAACATGGATCTACATGATTAAGAAAGAAAGATGTAACATACAAGGCGGCTAGCCAGAACACAAATCACAAATCCTAGCTATACATATAGCTAGCCAGGAGTTTGGATTTGCACAGATCACATATGGCAATCTTATTTTACAACATAAAAAGCTGTAAGCTCAACTACACAAACACATGGTTTACAGTCTTTTCTTATTTATAGAGAACCATGCCATGATATGAAGGCTTTTCTTGACGGCCTTGTGAGCTTCTAGCTTTGATCGATGATCATTTGCCACAGCCGCATGAGTCGCAGCTGCAGCTGCTGCCGCACTTGCAGCCATTCTCTGCTCCATACTCAGACCCTTCATAGTAGCCGCTGCAATCATGCATAGTAATTAAGTTTAAATTCATTAATTAACCTATAGTCACCAACTTAATTATCATCAAATTATATATATATATATATAGACACACACACACACATGGAATGAAATTAATTAGTTAGAACAGACTTATTAATTCATGTGCATATGATTCCATATGAAAAACTAAAGTGATAAACTAATCGTACGTCTTGACTGGTGCAACTCCAGCAATTATGGTCTCAGTTGTGGTGTTCTCCAAGTCAGGGTACATGCTGCCACATCTGCATACATAAACACAGAGAAAAATGAATAACTTACTTAAAAAATTAAATTTAATGATCTTAGAAAAATTTGTATTGGATGTTAGGGTTTAGGAGATTCAAGAGTTATTACTTGCAGTCCGAGCCGCAGCTGCAGTTTGAGCCACACTTGCAGCCTGAAGACATACTCCCTTCAAAAAAATTGATGAACTCGAAAGAGTTTGGAGAAGAAGAATATAATTAAAGCTGGGAATAGGATTCACTCTCAAAGTCTAGGATGAGTTCTCTGGTAAGCCTTCACTGCTATTTATAGTGCATGTAACACTGAAGGGACGACGTGTATTAAGACCGATATATGGCCAAAGACTCATTTGATATGAACATACATGACTTGACAAAGTAGTCATTTTCTGTGGGTAAATTTCTAAGTGCAAAATGGATCGATCAACTTTGGATTTATCGACAGGACCCCTCCCCCAGATAAAACTTCTCATGGAAATTAAAAGAAAAGAGAGTTTTTTCTTTTTGGATAAAATAAAGTTTCGTGGGTACGTTGTATATATATATATATACTTATCCCAAGTCTTCTTTCGGCTACTCTTAATTGTCCTGAGATGGTAGAGAGCATCTGAAGGCAAGAAGCATTCTGCTTCAGATCGAGACATAAATCATATAATGTACACGTCAACTAACGTGGAGCTATCTTCTAGCTGGTTCCGCAAATTATTAATTACTTCCCTCGAGTTTAGTTTCTGAATAAGCAAAGCTTGGTGACGCATATATAATGGAAGCAACCGAACCATGATCTCATATAGTGGAATATATTACATTTGTGTATCTTTCTTCAAAAACGGTGGAATATACAAGAGATTTTCTTCGAAAACTGAATGATTCCTACATATATGGGTAGAAGATCGTCCGACTGTTAGAAATTAATCTCATCATGGGAATTGTTTAAGAAAAGAAAAGAAAAGAAAAATATATAGGGAAAAACACCTTCCCACCTACAAGGCCGTCGGCATGGGTAAGCCAAATGTAATTTTTCTATTTCTTAATTATTCTTAAAATCAAGCAAGTCAGTTCTAGAGATTGGTTTAATTGAGTCCCCAATGACTCTCAAGTTTAAACGCCTTCCTGAGCACCCGATTGAAGAACCTTGTCAACTTTTGAAAACACTATTATTTTTAAAAGCAGTGGATTTTCAAGCTCTCATATAATCTCTTGCCAAAAAAAAAAAATGTCTCTCATGTAATCCAAATTCCACAAGGTTTTTGAAATTGGGAATTGTTTTGGAGTGGTTAGAGGAGGTAAATTTGCTGGCCACCCAATTTGCCCACCTCATAGACCCTTAATTTTATGTGTTCTCTTGAGTCTTATGGATTTTTAAACTGTCATGTAATCCAAATTCCTGAAGGTTTTTGAAATTGGCCGGGAATTGTTTTGGAGTGGTTAGAGGAGGTAAATTTGCTGCTTACCCAATTTTCCCACTAACGGCCGGTGTTGGAGAACAAACATATAACAACTCGAAGAGCTTCACTTATCAGAATAAGAATAGACCAGATGCAACTCAGAAAAGGGAAGACACTACCCGAACGTCAACCCCCAGTAGCCAAAGACAAAGGAAAAGAGAAAAAGAAAAATCCTCCAATGCCTAAAATATCATGATCTAAACATAACAAATATCTTAACAAGAATTGTAAGAAACGAATTAATATTCTCAATAAACAAAAGTTATGCTTAAACAACTATATATATGTACGACTAGGATTGCAAGTAATGGTTCGATCCTATATACGAGTAAAATCAAACTTACTGATAAACTGATCAGACAAGTGATATAGTAGAATTGAAAAAGAAATCACTGACTTGATGTTTCAATTGAGGCTTGCAAAATGCACTGGACTAAAGATAGATTTTGCCCTTATTCTTGTGCTTGCAGTTCGGTGGGCGTCTATCTTCTAGAATACAACAATCGTTGATTCAAAATTACAGCACCGTAATTTTGGACTCTAGCGAACCATAAATTATATTTGTACTCTCTTGCCATGAAGAAGACTTGTAGAAGAAATAAGAAATAAATCATTGATTTGATTCTCTTAATTGATCTCTTTTTTCTCTATTGGTCTGTATATGATGTGTAGTTAGAGGATATATGACTATAGGTTTATATAGAATCCCAAGTGAATATGTCTATTCACTTATCTCCTTGAGAGATACACTAATTCCTAAAGACACATATTCAAATAAAGACATGTATCCTTTCAATTTGAAAGGTTATGACTAACATTTTCATTCATATTTAATTGGATATTATGATAGAATTTCCAACAAATTTTATGTGTTCTCTAGAGTCTTGACTAACTATGGTTAAACATTTAACATTGAATAGAATTTTTAAATGAATAGTGCTTGGTAAACCACTTTTTTAAGTACCACATGCATCTTACCTTACGTGGCAGCCGATGTTCATTAAATAATAAACTTAGATAAAATAGGCTGAAAATTAAATTACGCCACGTTTCTGATTTGGTCTACAGTTGAATAAATGTGTTTCTTTTGCCAAAAAAAAAACTATTTGTGTTTCCAGATTTGCAGAGCTCAAGCTTTTTTCTTTGCTTTCGAGCCTTTGTATGGTATGAAATCTCTAAATCTCAAACAAAACAAATCCATTGGTTCTTTCTTTTTGAAGCCCACCATATCAAGTTTTCTCTTATGGTAATTTTCTCTTATGGTGAAATTACCATTTTCCAGAGTTTCATACACCATTTAGTGGTTACTTGGTCAATGACATGTCATCTTTGGGCTTCTATCACACAGTAGCACCTAGCGTTTTTTAGAACCTTGATCACACGGCTTTGATTGAAAGCTTCAATCCAATTCCTATCACATCAAAGAAATAAGGGTCCTTTCCCGTATACCCAAAAAGCCTCTGTATTTTTCCCAACTGCCCAACACTTTTGTATTACACTATTGCTGATAGAAAAAGACTAATAGGGATGGTCTTTTCAGAAAAATGCCTTTTGTATCCTATGTTGACCCGTGGTTTTAACAATATTGTTCGATAAAAAAAACTTTGCTCTAGACGACAAAAACACAAACAAGACTAGCCTTCAACATGCCTAATTTTTTCGCCTAACGGCTACTTTAACATGTGGAATCACTGCTGCTTGTCTTAATTTTTTGTTCTAAAACTTATTTTTTCCAGGTGAAAAATACTATTTGAACTTTGGATTTCTATAGGATGCATGCATTTAGATAGTGAAATGTAATGACAACTATAATTAAGGAAATGTAATGACAACTATATTGGTTGAAGAAGTGGGTGAGCAACCACCTGAATTCATTTATTCAAATATACATACATGCTAAACATTCATAGCCTCATTCTCAGGTAAACAGCAAAAGGCTGTTTAGCTATCCATAAGAATGAGAACGAATACTTACTTGTAATGAAAGCACACTACTTCACACCTAAATAGGAAGGGAAGCACACTGCTATACTATTTGAGAGAAGACTTCTTCTGCTCAATTTTCTAATCTAGAACTGATATGGAAATTTTTTCGATAATTTTTCGATGCTTACAACTGAAACTAAGGCTCCTTATATAGGAAGCGGAACTCATACTATAATTCAAAACATAAAAATGTACTGAACAACTTCGTGTCCTTTTAGCTTTTCTGAGTGCTCCTGATGATGGAGGTCGGATGGGAAAAGTAGAAAAGTAGTTGGTCAAACGTCCTTTTCTTGACTTTTTGCAAAAGCAAAAGTAGCTTTAGAAAAGTCTAAAGGTCTACAGTTGCAAGTTTGGTGCTGATTCTTCACCTGTAGCTTCACATGTTCTCGTCTGTTTCAGAATTGTGGCCAAGGACAAAGGATTTGTTGTCTGCCTGGGCCATACGAGCAGTTGTTGCATTGTCTTCGTCAACATACATTTTATAGTGGTTGTCTGTTTCAAATCTTTCTACCCACTGTAAGCTTGCCAGTGTCGAATCTATCACTTTTCTAGTAAGAGAAAGGAACATGTCACTGCTGAGTACATCAGGATGATTGTAAGAAGTGATAATAGTTTTTTCTCCTGCTGCCAGGAAGGTATTGTTGATATCTTCAGAGATGATCTTCTTGATATATTCTAAAGTCATGGCTTTCATCCATGGAATGCTTGAGTTTGGTTGGCCATTGTAACCAACACAGGCAGGCTGCAGATATTTCCTTTGAATAATTCTCACATAATGATATGGAGAAATATACTTAACCTCACCGTTTGCCTTCTGGATCCATTCTGGAGGAATGGAACTGAACTTCAGACGAAGCATACAATCATTTTTTCTAATGTTTTTGACTGTGTTGACAATGATAGGTGGCAAACCTTTAAGATCATCATTTGTTTTAGTCCACAGATTATGGACAAAACCATTTTCAACAAGCCAAATCTTGTGTTCTTGAGGATATTCACTTTGAACATTGACTAAGTATCTTCCAACATATGGTCCTACAATGATAAAGAGAGTTGGAGGAACTCGGCCTTCAGAATTATGACTTCCTATCAGACTATGAAATTCATGCCAGTCTGATTCATTAGGTGCCATGATAGGGGCCCTAGCACTTTCTGGGCTTTCAAGAAGTGAATTTTTTATTTTCTTACAGCACTCTGCTGTGTATGAAGTTCTTCAAACTGTGGTCTTCCATTTTCGTAGAGTTCTTCAGCTAGGGCAAAGAGAGCTAGAAACATCAAACCACTGCTTCTTTCTTGAAAAGCAAAAAGGAGATTATCCAAAATTGCTTTCTGGTGATAAGCTAGTCTCCTGCTAGTTCTGATTTCTGAACACAGGAGTATCGAACGTTTGAAGTTCATAATCAAAAATATTTATTACTCCAGTTGGAGTAGGTTTGCTTTTTGGCAAAGCAACAGCCTTTTACGGTCTTGATGAGCCTTTATCGTCGCCGTTTGAGACGGGCTAGCCACTCCTTTACCCTGGGATTGATCAGTTGTGGCTAGTCCTTTTGGACTTAGCAGAAACCTTTTGAGGATTTTTTTCTTTGGTTTGTTTGGGATCCTCTTCAGGCTCGTGTTCTTTCCCGGTTCTTCTGCTTCTGGGATTACGATCTTCGTTATCATCTCTTTGGCTAAACATTGCCATTTCTCTGGTCAATGCGTCTGGAATATAATTCTTGTTTCCTGCAATTAATTCAACATTATAATCATATTGGTTAAGAAATAATTGCCAGTTTGCTAATCTTCCTCTATCGGCAGGTTTATCAAGTTTGAAATTTTTGAAATTCTTTACTCTGGCACAATCGGTGCAAATAGTAAAGGGCTTTCCAAGAAAAGCTGGAGAATTTAAAATTATTTTCTTGATAGCCAAAATTTCTTTTTCCCCAATGGGATAATTCAGTTCTGCAGGGCTGAATTTGCCACTACAAAATTTGCAGATCTTTTCAATGTTAGCTCCAGGCGTTTTTGCCAGAACCACACCGAACCAATAATTATCGCTCGCATCTGTTTGGAGGATAATTTTATCATTCTCTTCTGGTTGTTGAAGAGGAGGGAGGTTTTTGCAGAGATTTTTTTATCTGCTTCACAATTTTTTCATCATCTTCTGTGAAGTTCCATTTTCTTTTGGAACTTGTCTTTAGAGATAACATTGCTGTTAACCCTGAGATTTTGGGAATGAAATCGCTCCCATAATTTATGACACCAAGGAATCTCTCTAGACTCTTAGCATCAGGAATTCTATCTGGAAATTTCCAGATCTTCTCAAGGATATGAGGTTGAAGTTTTATCACTCCATTCTTGCTATTTATTCCTAGGAAATCAACTTCATCGAGGATAAAGAAGATTTTCTTTTCACCTAGGATGATTCCATGCAGAACTATCAGCTTTACAACCTCGTGGAGGTGTTTCATGTGTTCTTCTCTGTTTTTGGAGAAGACAAGGATGGCATCTATGTAGACGACGCAGAACTCCGCGACATGCTTGAAGATGTTGTCCATCTTTTTTTGGAAGATTGAAGGAGCTTGCTTTAGACAAAAGGGCATTACTGGCTATTCATAATGTCCCTGTGGTGTTCCAAATGCAGTGAGAGGTATACTCTCAGGATGCATCTTGACGTGCCAAAAACCCGACTTTGAAAAGACTTTGGCTCCTCTGAGCTGGTTGATCAATACTCTTACTTGAGCAATTTGATAATCGTCTTTGACAGTCTTCTTGTCGACATCTCTGTAGTCAATCACCATTCTAGCTTTTCCTCTAAGATTTTCTGCATGATTTCTCACATAGAAGCTGGAGCATGATGAGGGCTAGTGGAAGGTTGAATTAATCTCTTGTTCAGGAGATCCTCAATATCTTTTCTGAATTCTTTTTTATCTTTCTCTTTGTACTGAGGAATAGCTTTGACATGACAGATGACATTCATATCATGTAATCTTAATTTACAGACCACTGTGTCTTTTTCCCAAAACTTCTGATGGTTTACATCGATATTTTGTTCGAGTAGTTTCTTGATTTTATCAAGAGTGGGAATTTTCTGAGACTCAAGCTTATTCTGAAAGTGCTTGTGGTTATGCTCAAGGATGAAACTAGCTTCTTCATCTTCACTAGTTTCTTCTTCTTCTTCTTCAAAGGATTCTTCAACAAGTAATTCCTCTTGTTGCTTGATTTGGAGTATCGGCTCGAATTTGAGTTTGTAGGGGGTAAGATCACCACTATTCTATTGCGATCTCTGATACTGAGTAGTAAAACCAGGACCTACTACACTTTTTGCTTGTGTAAGTCAGTCTGCCCAGAACACCCGTTCTCCTTTTCTGAAGCCTATCGCTTCTTCATCCTGAATGAATCTCTGTTGGAGAATAAAATCATTTCCCAACAGGAAATCTGATCCTTGGCCTTCAGATTGCCAAACATTATGGATGATAAATGTTCCTCCACCAATGGTGATATGAACATTTTTTGCTACTTTGTTCATGGTAAGGTGACTTCCATCAAATGTGACCCCAGTAGCAGTTCTTTTCTTATCTTCTTTCCAGAGTTTCCAGAGTTCTTCTGGAATTGCAAATCTCTTTGCAACAGTAAATCCTAATCCATTATCTACAAAGGCATATAGATGATATTTTTTGTGATCAGGGAATTTTAGCCCAATCTCTATGTAGTTGCTGTATCTACTAGTAGAGACGACTTTCGATTGTTGAAGCTCATTTTTTTGAGCTTGTTCCTTTGGAATGAATGGTTTACATTCTTCTGGAATAGTTTCTGGTGGTTCAACCAGTTCAAAATTATCGATTTTTTCTTCATCAATGATTTCTTCCTTTATTTTTGAGGAAGATGGTTCCATAATTTCTTGGAACAAGGTTTCTACCTTTTTCTCTTTTTGTTCAGAGAAATATTCTTCATATTCTTGTTCTACCAATTAGCTGACAAGGCCGTTCTTGGTTTTTCTTCTTGCTTCAGCTATGAAGCATTCTTTGTGATAGGTCTTTTTTGACTCTTCACAAAACATAGGGAGACCATTCTTTTCGTGACATAGGCAGTAGTCACAAACGAATGTATCAGGGTTCACCTGATAGGCAGACACAATTGCATCTGTCTTGCTTTCTTCCCAATTTTTGACTTTCAGAACATTCATCTGTCTTGATTCGAAGTACTCTACTTCAGAATCTGACTCAGATTCAGATGAATCTTCTTCTTCAGACCAGGCAGAATAAACTGACCTGTCGTCTTCTTCATCATCAGAATAGGCTATTTCGTAGCCTTTCATATTTGCTACTTCTACTATCTGCTCATATTCTTCAAAGAGAGATTTAGTAGATCTTTTACCCTTTTCCGGGCATTCATTGGCATAGTGTCCTTCGGCTTTACATAACCAACATCTGCAAGCTTTCTTGCTTGGTTGTTTATGCTGATGAGTATTCTTCTTTTTCTTAAAGAATTTCTTTTTAGGATCTTTATCCTGCTGTTTCTTGTAATTGGAACTTTTCTTGAATTTCCAATTTTTTCTCTGATTACTTTTTTTGAATCTTTTTGAGTAATCGTTTTCTTTCTTCTTTATGTGGAATTTGGATTCATGACATCCCCAATTTGTGGGTATATCCAGTATTCCATAACAGAAATTTTTCAACTCTGAGTTGTTTCTTGGCCATCTTAGCTCTAAGATTGGCTTTGCATTGTTCTTTTAGTAATTGCCGGATTCTGTAGGCAATTCCTCCAACTGAAAATCTTTCAATTGGTTTTTCAGCTATACTTTCTCTTACAGCTGTTCTCCATGGTTCAAAGAGTTTTTTGTGCAACAAATTAACTAGATCAGTATTCTCTAGTTCACCAATTGTACAGTAATATTCTTGAAATTCATTCAAGTATTCTTCAAAATATCTCATGTTAGAGATTCTGAGAGCATAGATATTTGATTTGGCCATTTCTTTAGCCTTCTCACTCAGATTTGAGAGATCTCCACAGAACTGATCATACAGGGGTACTGCAAAATCATACGGAGATTTTGAATTTTTGATTTCTTCTAGCCAGTCTCTTCCTCTGGCAGTTTCTTTGAAAGACAGATAATACTTTTTTGAGACTCCAGTAAGAGTAGTTTCATAGTACACCTACAAATCTGGTTCTTCAAATTTTCCAAGGGTTAATGCAGAAGCCATCATCAGGCTATCTACCCATTGGTCAATGGCTTTTCTTTTATCTAGAGCCTTATCTAGATTTAGCCAGATGTCATAGTTCGTGATTGGAACTTTAGGCATATTGTCCTTTGGGACAAATCTTTGGGAATTTCTTTCCCCTTTTCTACCCTTGTGGGCTTTCTGAATTGGGAGTTTTATTTTCCCTTTTTCTCTGATAATGAAAGTTCTGGAGCTATCTCCTCACTACTACAAAAAACCCATTTAGAGACAAAAAATTTTGGGACGGACCAATTTTTCGTCCCCCAAACACATAATTAGGGACAAATTTTTTGATTTTGTCCCTAAAAGTTTTGAACGCTATTAGAGACAAATAAATATCAATTGGGGACAAATATTTTTTGTCCCCAAATTTAATTGGGGATGAGATTTAATTTGGTCTCCTATGTTTTTCTAATTTGTAAATAATTGGTAAAAAAAATTTTTTTGAGAATAATAATTTTACTTATTACTTCTGTAGCATAGGACCAAATCATGGTTTGGGGTTTCCTTATTACTTCTAATCTCTAATTTTACTTGTTTACCCTTCTAAATTAATGTGGTTTTCATTGTATATGTATAAGGGGTATTTAAGTAAAAAAAGGTTATCTATTTATTATTTTTTCATAATTATATTTATCATATATAATTTATCTTTAATTAAAATGTACTCGGACATTTAATTCAGCCAATTCGCAATGAAGATTTGAGTCTCTAGATAGTCCCAGGGGTAGATGCACATAGAGCCCACCTTAGGCACTTGCTTAGATTGAATTTTTGAGTTTACATAGATTTGGTATAGGCAAGCTATGTGAAAATAGCAGAAATATGGCAGGAATATGGTAAAATAGGCAATCTTGGTACTGAATATATCCTTAATAGGTTTGGCATAGGCAAGCTGTATATGTGAAAATGGCAGATATAAGTCAAAATGACATAAATTTGGCAGAAACGAGCAAAATAGGCAAGCTTCGTAGGATATATTGACCTACTGAATATATCCTTACTATTTACTTTGAGTCTTGCCTTACCTTGAGAAACATTTCTGAATCCGCCCCTGGATAGTCCGACCTTAACAAGTGTGATCGAGTTCTTCAACTTAAGTGATATGAATATCAACATATTAGATTTACATATAACAAAATATGAATGTTAACTTCATTTACGTCTAAAAAGATACTATAGGTGGTTCCATCAAGTTTTTAAATTACAATGAGTTACTTTTTGAGACATGGCTTCATCAAGTTTATTTTCTTTTGCTAAAATTGCTTCATCGTGAATTCTCCTCACCCAAATTCGTCTTCAGGGAATTTCTCTTCAACTGGATTTCACTCCTCACTCGGATTTCCCTTAAAAGGAATACTCCTCACCTAGATTCTGTTTTAGGAGATTTCTCCTCACCTGGACTCCACTCTTCACTCGAATTTCTCTCCAAGGGAATACTCTTCACTCAGATTTTCTTTGAGAAGATTTCTCCTCACTTCAATTCCACTCTTCACTCGGATTTCCTTCGAAAGGAATATTTCTCACCCAGATTCTCTTTTAGGAGATGATAGATATCTTCTCACACAAATTTGTATTTGAGGAGTTACTTCTCACCTAATTTGAACTCTTTGAGAGAATTTTCCCTCACCCAGATACACTTAGAGGGGATTTCTTTTCAATTGACACTACTAGGATTTTGGCCTTAGACATCATGACAATTACATCAGTGAGGAATTCACGCGATGTAAAAAAATGTCATTAACATCGATTCCTCAAATACCAATTTCTATGAATATTACTGGCATCGATTTTTACTGTTGACCGATGTCTACGATTTGATTCTGAAAATTAAAAAAAATGCGGAAAAGACTAAATTAAAAATTTCAACAACACGAGGGAACAAAATTTTCCTTTCCCTCACACTTAGGTCAGTTTTCCCACTCTCTGGCAGCCCATTTCATCCTCACTTTATCTCCGAAAGAATTAGTGACCCATCTTTGTGGCTCTTCCCCGAAACGCTAGCCCTCTCCTCTTTCTCTCCCACTCTCCTTTCACGGCCACCACTGCCTCCATCTCCTCCGCTCACTCCCTTACTGTCTCTCTCCCCCTCATTAACTGCTAGCAAGCTCTCTCTCTAAAACCCTCTCCGTCTGTATCTGGAATTGACATAGATGAAGTCTATACAGCCGCACCACAAGTTCTTACGGGATATGATGGAGCCTCCCCAGTCGCCAAACCCTAGCTCCGGCAAGCCTCCAAGGAGAACGTGCCTCTGACTTCAGATCTAACTATACGGCCACCAAGTCCAACGCTCCAACCAGACAGGATCATCAAAACCCTGGTAATTTATTTATTTTCATTTCGCTTATTGTTCATATTTCACAAAACGAAATAATGGATCCCGATTTCAAATTTTGGGTTTCAATTTCGATGTCGTTGTGTTAATTGGTGGCTGTTTTGGGTCAATAAATAGGAGGTAAGCACCGTAAGCTAGTGTACCAGACCACTAAGAAGGGCAAGCGGACCCAAGTGTCTTGTTATTGGCAAGAGTATTCAAGGGGTATGTATTTTTTTTTTTTTTTTTTTTTTTTTCTGAAATGGAAGCTTTTGTATGGTTTTGATGGTTTGTGTTTGCTGTAATACTAGTTTGGATCAGATCTGTGAATTGGTGAATTTGTTGCTTTATTATGATGAACTCCATGTTAATATTGGTTGGGGATTTCAAGTTTCCAAAGCATAGAGTGATTGATCCCAGAGAGAAAATTTCTGCCATGGGATTGCAAACTATATTCTCACAGGGGATCAAGTTTGATATATCATTGTGTGTGTGTGTGTGATCTCTCAATTATATATTTTGCAGTACTTTTGTTTGATAAGTTTGAAACCTTTAAAGTCCTGGAAGCAGTACTTTTGTTTGATAAGTTTGAAACCTTTAAAGTTGTCTTGAAGATACATGTGCATATATTAAGCTCATTGTGTGTGTGTGTGTGTGTTAATTTGTCTTGAAGATACATGTGCATATATTAAGCTCATTGTGTGTGTGTGTGTTAATTTGTCTTGAAGATACATGTGCATATATTAAGCTCATTGTGTGTGTGTGTGTGTGTGTGTGTGTTAATTTGTCTTGAAGATACATGTGCATATATTAAGCTCATTGTGTGTGTGTGTGTTAATTTGTCTTGAAGATACATGTGCATATATTAAGCTCATCATTTTATTCTTATAAGTACCACACTTTTTAGAAGGTAGTAAATGGACCTCTTGAGAGAGAGGATTGGGACACTGCAATAAAGATGCCTCTCGGAATAGTTCCTGCAAGTTTGATACTCTTGATCTCTCAATTATATATTTTGCAGTACTTTTGTTTGATAAGTTTGAAACCTTTAAAGTCCTGGAAGTTTAAACATCTCATTTCTTATGTTCTATCCCACAGGTTTGATACTCTTGATTTCTATGTAAGTTAAACGTCTCATTTCTTATGTTCTAGTCCACTGGATTATGCATTTATGCCATGCTCACTCTGTTATTTGTGTGCTTGTGTATCTATGGCGAATTGCTTAAAATTGATATAAATCTTTTATCCAAACCTCAACTGTACGTTTCTTCTACAATTCCAGTATGCTCATATAAAATGTGTCCAGAGGTGGTGCAATGAGAAGGGAGATATCATTTATGAAATCTGTCATCAGGTAATTAGCTAGAATGCTTTCATTCCTTTGCATATGCAGTGGTCATTTTCATGATCTTTTATAAATCTGTTTGATTCCATTTCTAAGTTAGAGATTAGTAATTTTAGAAATTCCTTATATTCATATAAGTAAAGCAGCTTCGATTTATTTAGAAGCTATCATTGTCCTGCTTTCCCACTTCTTTTATTGCGATTCGATGTACCATGAGAAGATATTTTTTCATATCAATTAACTATGATAACGCATATATGTAATTTATTAGAGCATGTGACCATTTTATGGTAACTTTGATGATTTGAAATGGTTTATTTGAATCTTCTCCAGTCATGAATTCACAGTTTGTGTTCTCTCTGATGAAAAATTTCTTTTAATGCAGCCTTATCAACCTGGCTATACTGCTCCATCACCTCCCCCTTAGTTTTTGTAGATTCCGGAACGAACTTCCAGATCCAAGTGCACAACCCAAGCTCATGTCCATGAAGAAAGACAAAGATCAGTAAGTAATCTGTTCTGTTGCTCAAGCTTTTAAACATCTTGCATTTAGACTTGTCTGTGCATTTACAACTTTCATTTCCAAAAGTAGGCATTGGCATTCTTATCTGGCAATGATTCAAATCAAACGTGATAACAGAGCACAGCCAAGCCATTTTGAACTCTCTGTACTCATTTTACTGGAACTTGACTAGAAATTGGGAATTGAGGTATGTGAATCTTGTTCACTACATATAAAATTCATATCAAATAATTATTGAACTTTGTTGATATCCTTGATATATGGGATGGGGCAGACATATTGAACCCTTGATATATTGAACTTTGCTGGTTGGAAAGTCATTCAAAAGATTCGACACAGACATACATGCTTTAAATTTCAAGTTAGTATTGATTTCCACTCTTGATATTCACTATAAAGATATATAATTTTATTTCGCTTACTTGTGGTTTTTCATTCTTGATATTAACTTTTGGTATTCGATTTTCGTTACATTATGCAGTTGGATCGATATGTGGCTAGGAGCATGAAGGTTAATTATGTGGTAGGCTCCTACCTTGATCCCCTTATAGTTAAGGTACCCTTTCTTATTTGGGCATGTAGGTCTGATTACATGCTTTATCTCATGTTTGTTTGCTTGTTTTTAATTATCTAACTCAAGTTAAACCATTGATATCTTGTGTGTATTTTTGCTTTGATTAGTTGGTAAACATTCAGTGTGTGGTTGTGGTACTAAAAATTAACTTTTGTTTAATTTGATATTTTGCACTTATTAAATAAAGTTTTATGCTCATCATTAATCCATTTCTGTACAACATTATGATTGCTTTCTTTGATGTTTCCTTATGAAATCCTATTTACTCCTTTCAATATTCCTTTATTAAGGTCCAACATATATTTTCATCTCCTCAGTTTCATGAATTTTCTTGGAGTCAGCAGTATTTTATGATTAAAGCTTTTGGTGCAGGTATACTGATCAGACACATGTTTAAGGATTTTCCATATGCCTCTGGTTCTCCATCAAAAGCCGTCTGCATTATTGATCTTAATTTGTTACAGATATTATTTATAGTTGAAGACTTGTGAAGCATACTATGAAAGTGCTCAATTTGTTCATGTTTATTGGATTTGAAAAAAAAGTTGATGTTAGGCTCTGTTTATTACTATTATCCATAATAAATTCAAATTTTTGGTAAAAAAGACGGAGTGTGTTTCGTTCCCTATTTGTCCGATTGGCGCTATTAAATTTGAATTTTATTTTTTAATTTGAAGAAAAGGAGACGGAGTGAGTTTCGTCCCCTATTTGTCCGATTGGCGCCATTAAATTTGAAAAAAAAAATTTTAATTTGAATAAAAGGAGACGGAGTGAGTTTCGTCTCCTATTTGTCTAATTGGCGCCATTAAATTCGAAGAAAATTTGAATTTTGAAAATAAAAGGAGACGGAGTGAGTTCGTCCCCTATTCCTCTGATTGGCGCCAATTTATTTTATTTTCCCTCCATTCTCTCAATGCTCAATGCGAATTGGGGATGAAATTTCATTGAATAGGGGACAATTTTTATTTCTTCTCCAAATACATTAGGAGACGGAATTTATCGGTTGTTGCCTTAAACAATTTGGGACGAGCTTTAGGAGACGACTTTAGCCACAAAACGATTCCGTTTCAAATTTTTTTAGGGGACGAATTCTCAGCTATTAGAGACAATTTCAATTTGTCTCTGAATGGGTTTTCTCTAGTAGTGCCTTCTTCCATTTCAATATCTTGATAAGGAAAGACTTTTCTCGTCTTTCTGATTTTGAAATCTTTCATTTCTTCTATTAGTTTTTCTAACCGTTCAGGATTTTCGCAAGATTCTGCTTCTTCATAGAGTTTATAGAGCTTTTCTACTCTGAATATATTAACTGGTCTGTTTAGATCAGCTTCTAATTCTTCTTCAGATATTGGTTCTTCAATAGTGGGTTTTGTACCACTAACACTAGCTTCTCTAGTGCTATAGCTTCTTCTGAGAAGATTCCTGTTTACCCTGAGGTTCTCAGGACAGACATCGCCTTTTCTGTGATTGTTAAAATTGAGACTGATTTCTCCAGTCTTTCTACTTTCATAAATTCTTGCTTTCGCACTTTCCGGTGGCTTTTTTGGACCGGATAATTTCCATTCAAGAGGAAAAGTCACTTCATTCCAAGTAACTTTATGAATCTGTTGTGAATGGTTCTTCTTATTGGTGAGAAAACCAGTAGTCAGACCAGGAATATTTGTTATTCTTGTCTTGGGGGCTACTGTAGTGCTCATCAATTTATAGTATATTCTGTATACTATTGTGAGTTCTTGCATATCTTCTTTCATAGATATGTCATCTGTCTTGACTCTCAGTCGTAGACAGTGAGCTGCATCCTTCAAGCTAGTGGTAAAATTTGGGAAACAGTTGAAATATGCCACTTGATCACATAAAGATGCTTCAAGGGTTCCCAACAGACTAGCTCGGAAATCTGTTAGTCTATTGTCTTGTAAGACACATAGAACTGAACAGTCTATGCCTTCTCAAGCAAGCAGATTTATGCCTACTTGATCTGCTCCAATATGCATAAATTGATATGTTTTTGCTTGGGCTCTGGCCACTTCTGAAGGAGTGATCATTAGAAGATCAGTCTCTCCTCTTGCTGTAGCGGCGGTTGTTATTTCTAGTAGTTTAAAATAATGGCTATCCATTAGATCAAACGTTCCCCTTTTGTAGATTTGTCTGAAATCTAATTTTGGAATTGAGGAGTTTTTGACCTCTTGTTCAATTTCGTTGAATTCGAAATCTTTAGCATTTAGGAGTTGTACTCCTTTCTTTTTTCTGAAGATGCTTAACATCTTGATATCTCTTTTCTCCGGGTTTTCATACCGGATACTAGTATGACTAGTAGATGGCTCCAAAAAAATCATGTTTGGAACAAGATTTGTATCTGGTTTTTCTAATGGTTTGAATCCATTAGCTTTCTTTGTTTTTACTGTAGGCACTTTCTTATCCTTCAATATATTTTTCATTGAATCCAGCATTTTTTGTTGTTCATTGATTTTTCTACTAACGACTGTTAGCTTTTCTTCTTCCGTTTTTGGAAGTTCTTTGATATAATCCATTTTGTTTGCCAATCTTTCCAATTGGTGGATTATAGTAGGTAATTTTTCTAGATGAGTTTGACATCTAGATAATTCTGGTAACAGCCTCTGATATTTCTCATCAGAGGAATTTAATAGAAAATTTAATTTCTCTAATAGCAATTCTGACATTGTCCCCATAGTGGGATTCCCCTTTTGAGCTCTTTGCAAGCTCTGATACTAGTGATTTGTGGATCTAACCAATGCTCAAATAATCAAGAGGTTTTTGTTCCTCTCCCAGAACATATAAGAGATTATCAATATCTTGTTCTACTTTATAGATTCTAGTTTGAAGTATATAGATTATATCTCAGTAGTTGGGAGATTCTCTATTAAGACTTTCTCTATAGGCTTTCAATTCTCTCAATTTTTCTCTCTCTTTTTGCAATTCTTTGCTAGTATTTTTGCAGATAGCAATCAACTCAAGTCTGTCAACAATCGAAATTATGAATAGTAATACGTACTGTTTACCTTTGAAAAATAGAGGATGACTGTTAACATATGTATATATATTTAAACAAAAGAAACTCTGATGGGCCCACCACGTTTTCAACAATACTATTATTATGCATATGCAGACTCTAACATACAAAGACAGCAAAGAAAAATTACTAGAGAACGAAAGGAAGGGTATTGATGGTAGGAAGTTTGATAAGATGGGTAGGTAGGAAAGAAAGGGAGAAAAGTTTGTGTAAAGAGGAATAAAAATAAGATATTGGGGTGTATGAGAAGTATTCTCATAGATTTGGGGTGTATGAGCATTAACCCAAGAAATAAAAAGATACATCAAGTTCGATGTTCTTCATTTGGGTTTCTGATTTCAGATCGAGTCTTTCAATATGTTTTTTTTTCTTCAAGAAAGACTAAGAGTCCTACAAAATTATACAGCTACAAATTAGAACCATCAGATAGTGCTCAAACCCTCAAATAATGTTTTAACACTAATGGCAACACGAGAGGGTGTTGAGCACTGCTCAGTGGAATTAGTCCAAAAATGTTGAATGCAGAAAGGACTAATTTGTAAACACGAAAAATCCTGCAACGAATTAAAGAAGGACACGTGTACAAAATAATAATTTTATTAATTTAAATGCGGGTTACAATCTCTGTAGATGCTCTTTTACAAAATTCTCCTCTGATTCGATCTCTGACGTTGATTTGATCCAAGGGTGGCGAGCACTTGATCTTGAATCGAGCGGTTGTAGTGTAAGCTTCTTGCTATGTTGGCGATCTGAGGAAGACGATTGACCAAGAGCTATAGAGGCTTGAACTTGATCGGATTTGAACCACGAGCGGTGTCACGTGGCGAGTATGGCTTTTGATGGTGGATGAATCAGCACATGTGTTTGGTGCTTGTTGATCATCCGCATGTTTGACGACTTCTGAGCTTGTAGGTGATTTCCCGTGCTTGTCTGAAGTCGGCGAGGTGAAGAGACCGGCTATTTGGCAGCTTGATGGTTCTTCACGAGCTTGGGAGACTTCTGAGCTTGGGAGAGGTTTCTTCCGTCTGCTTGCGTCGACCCTTTGTCTGTCGTCGTCCTCGATGGTGTACTTGGCTCAAAGGCGATTGACGCTTGATCTTGAGTCGTATGATGGCCACGAGGGTTGACACGTGACGAGTGCTTTGACTTGAGGTTAGTGATGAAACGGCTATTTGGCAGCTTGAAGGCTCTTCACGCGCTTGAAGACTTATGAACTTTGGGAGTAATTTTTCTCTCCGGCCGAAGTCCTTTTCTTGATTTGAGAGGGGGTATTTATAGTGTTGGCGTCTCTCTTAATTTGGAATGCCTTGATGACACGTAATTAATTACATTTTCATTAATAGCATAATCAAATCAATCAGCTTTAATTGATCGATTTAATCACGACTATTAAGGAATTGAGCCAATCAATTTGATGGCTGATTTTAATTGTATTTCATTAATAGCATAATCAAATCAATCAGATTTAATTAACTGATTTAATCATGACTAGTAAGGAATTAGCCAATTAATTTGATGGCTGATTTTGGTCTTGATTATCAATTTAAATAAATTGATATCTAATCAGCAGACGAGATTTAATGCTTGATTTTATTCAGAATCAATTGATTTGATTGATCCGCTTTAATATCAATTGATTTAGCCGGAACAAATTCATTTACTGCCATTGAGCCTTTCATGTATCGCCAAGTGTCATTCTTTGAGTCTGCGTGATTTTGCTGACTCACAAGCCACGTGGACAATTTGCAGGACCCACATGCTGAATAAATTTGTTCGGTCATAATTTTAAGTGGTGACTGAATTATTTAATAAATTTTATTTTCATTAAATTTTTGATGTCTACAGACTAGTTTTCAAAATTTCCTCATGAGTCTAGGACCTGTAATACTTCGAGCCGATGCCATGCATACTGCTTTATAGTATGTGGTCTGCTAATGGCATGGTCAACTTACAGGAGCTCTTAATTCTTCATATAAATATATATATATATATATATATATATATACAGGGCCCTTCCTCTAAGGGATCCCTTTTTTTGGTATTTTATAGGGATATGCATTTTACCAACTTTGGGATCATATTTTCACATCTCAACCGTTCAGTTTTTAGGTCCTAATGTGTAGATCACTTCTGCAAAATTTCAGCCAATTTGATGATCGTTAAGGCATCCAAAACTGCAATTTACCATTATAAACACGAACGGTTCCGGTTCGACAGATTCGGTCCGTTCGTGTAAATTGCAGTTTTGGATGCCTTAACGATCACCGATTTGGCTGAAAATTTGTAGAAGTGATCTACACATTAGGACCTAAAAACTGAACGGTTGAGATGTGAAAATATGATCCAAAAGTTGGTAAAATGCCTATCCCTATAAAATACCAAAAAAAGGGATCCCTCATTGGAAGGCTTCTATATATATATATATATATATATATATATATTATAGCTCGATCTCTCACTCCATAAAGTGAAATCCACAGGAAATGAGGGAATTAAGCAGAAGAAAACACAATTAAGAAAGCTACATGATATTCAAGGTGGTAAACCACAAAACAAATCACAAATCCTAGCTAGCTAGGAGATGTGGATTTGCAGATCACAAAGCCAAATCTTATTTTACACAATAATAAGGTAGTCTCCAACCCAACTGGAGAATTCATCTTAAACAATATTTTCTTATTTATACAGACCACATGAGCTGCAGCTCACTACCTAGCTTCTTTCACTTGTGGCAGCCGCATGAGGTGCAGCTGCAGCTTTGGCCGCATTTGCAGCCATTTTCAGCACCGAAGCTCATCTCTGACTCCTCAAAGTACCTGTCAATACAACAAAATTTTAGCCACCAAACTTAGGTTTAGTCAATCTTGTCAAGAAATTAAAATCCTAATTTATTATGGTTTTTTACTTCAATACAAAATGATGTGAAACTAAAATAGATCTCATGCACATGAAAAGTCGAGGGGAAAAAATTTACATGTTGGTTGATGGAACCCCAGCAATGATGGTTGCTGTTGTGCTGCTCTCAAGATCTGGGTAGTTTCCACAGCTGCATATACAGTACATAGTTTCAGAGAAAGTTACAAATAAGTATTTTGTAGGAAATATAGCAATTGATCAAGATCATCGGATACAGTTAGGAGAATAGGGGAGTTAATTACTTGCAGCTAGAGCCGCATTTGCAGCTAGAACCGCATTTGCAGCTTGTTGATCCACACCCAGACATACTTTCAAGAGTTTTTGGGAATGAAGAGAAGATATTAATTCTGGGAATTGTATACACTCAAAGTCTGGGATGAGTTCTCTAGCAAGGCCTCACTGCTATTTATACTGCAACGAGAGATAAAGGTTGCAGATATCCACCATACACGTGGCCGAATCCTAGATATCTTTATGGAACTAGTAAATTTCTTCACTTGCGCATATAGCTTACCAATACTAGAGTTTGGATGCTCTACTTATATTTTTAGAATTTCTGGTGTCTATACCAATAAAACTCTCCAATTAATTGTCTTTTCAATATGAATATTAACTCTAAAAGCAACGGTATTTAGATAGAAGGTTGATATTGAGGTTCTGACTGTTTAATATAAGTAGATATCCGAACATATTTCTCAGCATTCATGCACCACTCAAGTCCAATCATATCTTATTATTTGGGGGAATTTTTTCTTTTTAATGGGCAATGGTTTATCTTTTGTTGAGAAAAAGTTCCCCTTTGAGAAGAAGAGCACTTGTTTATGCACTCAACTGACTAGAGGTAGCTTGGCTATAAGTACTTAAGTAGACAATCCATTGGTACAGTGCAACTAATGAGTCAGTTTTTGGAAGAAAAAAACATGGATAATGAACTATGAAGCTGGTCCTTATTCCTTAAGTCAACTAAGCTAGCAGTATTCAGAAAATCAAATTAAAAAAGAAGTGACGATTCAGACATTCCATTGATAGAGCCATAATTAAGACTAAAATATGGCCACAACTACACAGAAATAAGAGTCCTTAGTAGAACAATCAAACACACATAAGCGGTCATTTTCTGTAGGTAATTTCCTAAACCAAAATGTTTCGATCAACTTATGTTTACCGGAAGAACCCCAGAAAAATGAAAGCTGTGCTTTTATGTATATGATACATCACTTCAGCTCCGTGTGCATCATTTCTTTACTGTGGTGACATGAGTTCCTAATTTTTCTAGTTTAGCATCTATTTTTTTGTTAATAAAATAAATATGTGATAACATTTGAATAGTATAATACTCCTCGTCACATACACATTTATCTATAATCATGATCCCTCATCTTGAAGATAAATTAAACAACTGTCAAAATGTAAACATATTATCATCCTGTGTTTTTCTTTGGCCACTATAAATTGTCTTAAGCTGGCGTAGCATCTGCAGGCATGAAACATGCTTTTTCTGAGACAAAGATGTACACATCAAACTAAAGAAATATTTGAATTGTTCTTATCCTGGGTCCTTTAATTTGTTAATATGAAATCTTTTCTTATATTCATACTCTAATATCTAAGACAGTTGACAACATCAAGGAAAGTAACACAAGTTTTCTTGACGCCCATTTGTTATATCCAAAGCTATATGCAAAATCTGTCCATCTTCAAAAAAAAAAAAAACCCACTTGCATTGTTTGATGTATTTTAGATAGTTTTTCTCACATGTATAGGGGTGCAAGTAGCCAAACGTGAAACGCCAACTTAAGCTAAATATGACAATTAGGACTTTTTTTATTGATATACCATTTTCATATGGTGGGTCTTGAAGAGCTTCTATCCCCTGATTGTGGAGCCTGCTTTAATTGTCTCCAAAAGTGAAAATATTCTCTTCAAATCTCTTCACCAGTGGTCTACATTTCCTTTTTCTTTCTTTTCTCTTTCAAAACAAAAGGTTCTCCATTTGCTTTTATTTCCTTCTTAATTATTTTTTCTCTAAAATGTTCTAAGTTTCTAACTTGCCAATATCTTTTGGAATATTAAATATCAAAGCTATGTAATATGAAATCATCACTAGCGTGTAGCTAACCTCTCCTATCCAACAATGAGAAATGCAGGCTCAACGCTAACCATCAAGACAGAGGAGGGTAGAATCTTGTTGTGGAACAAAATGAACCATCCTTTTTTGTATCATGAAATCCTCAGAAAAATAGCTCTGCAAAACAAGCAAATCTGGTAACTATCTTATTTCTAAACGTTAATACTTCTTAACTAGTAACCAGACTAACCATGTAAGTTGCACCACACATATACAAGCAATATTGAGAATCTAAAATCAAAACTAGAAAAATATATTATAGACTTAAATTTCCCATGAAGATGAATTTTGATGTACAGAAGAGCCTGGATTGAGTGTATAAGAACCTGCCTATTGGTCATTCTGCATGCAGCAGATAGAGCCTGGATTGCTTGTTTGTACATTTTTCTCAGGTCTCAAACATTGAACCTGAGAGGAAATCATGCAGAAACTCTCTCGTAAATGTTGTAATTTCCTGAATGTTGTATTCAGTATAATTGATTCACCCAAATTTGTTCATATAGATTTGCCAGTACTGCAGAGGTTTTTGCCCAGGATCTCATGACTAATTGCTAGACTTACATGTATACAGAATCTTGTTGAGTGGTTAGTCATGTTCCATTATCTCTGGTATGAAACAAAATAGATGGAAATAATGAACTAGGATTCTCCATTTGATAGGGTTTTGAATAACAGCACAATACCAGAAATAAAACATAACCAGAAGATGCAGAAACTTATTATATTCATGATAAATAACATAAACAATCACGTTTGCAAATAAAATTTGTTCAATCAGAATGATCCTACTCAGACATTGTAATTACTGACAGGCTTGGACTCCTACTCACCTTACTGGTTGATACATGAAAAACAGAACAAAAACAGAAAGCCATCATAGTAGCAGAAGCTGATTGTTGAACATAACTCGTTTCTTGAGAGGCAATGCACAAAAAGAGACAATGAGCTTCATATTCATTTGATGATGATTGTTCTAAGACACATAATGTGAGAAAATTCTATAGAGCATTTCATGGAAACGACTCACATTGTTGACAAGAAAAGCTTAGACACAGCCGTTGTAACTTGTATATACAACTAGTTTATCAGATTCATGGGTCTTGTGCTAGTCATATAATGCATTGTGCACTAGGTATGATGAATAGAATTCAGATAGTTGCCTTATCAAAGTTGAAGTTTATCAATGGTGTCCCAGTTCTGCATAATGTCACGGCTTGATCAGGGATTATAACACTTCCGACAGTTCCCCTAGTGCATGAAGGATAAGGTAAAACTATTTGCATCACATTTGTGGATTATATTGTGAATCACATCTCTAGTAGAAGTGAAACTTACCTGTACATCTATAACAGGATGTTCCCATTATATAGAATTCAGTCAGCATAGTTTCATCATATCTCATAATGTAGACATAGCTTAATTGAATAAAAGGGCGGGTAGTTTTGGCGGAGGGACTGTTAAACAAATTTAGGAGTTAAACTCACTGGAGCTATTTAGAGTCAGTCAAACAATAATCAAACCCTTATCAACAAACATTTAAAGATAAACTGGTAGTATGAGGCCAATTTGAAATTTGAATGTATAAATCATGGGCTTGGAAATACCTGCAACTTAAACTACAACTCAACAGATGATCCTTGTGCTATTGAGGCAAAACAACACTTTTCATTAAATAGGTATCACTAACCTTTAATCAACCATAATTTTATCGACCTGAAGTCTGTCTGTCATTTCACCATTCACAAGTTTCCTAAGACCAATCTTTAGCTCTTGAATTCCTTCCCCCAAAATAGCACAGACAGGGAATATAGGAACATCTTGCACCCTTCTTTTCAGTTCTTCATGCACGCCTTCAGTCCCTTCCTCATCTATTTTATTTGCCACTATGAGTGATGGTCGATCAGATAAACCCACTTGATGGTACTCAAGCTCTAAGACCAAATCTCTAAGCTGTTCCCAAGGTGGGGTTCCTTTTCGACCATCCAATCCAGCAGCCAAGTCCACCACATAAGCTATAACCTTTGTGCGTTCTATATGGCGAAGGAATGCATGTCCAAGTCCACAATTCTCATGGGCACCCTTTATGAGTCCCGGAACATCAGCAACCGTGAGTGAAAAGTCATCAAAGTTTAGGTTCCCCAAATTGGGTCTAAGAGTGGTGAAGGCGTAATGGCCCACTGCAGGCTTAGCCCTAGATATAGCCCCTAATAGAGTACTTTTACCAGCATTCGGCATTCCCACTAGGCTCACATCAGCAATGCTCTTTAGCTCTAATATGAGAACAGCTTCAGAACCAGGCAAACCAGCACCGAGGGTCAACTGATCATCATCAGATACTCGAGCATCTAACGAATCAGTTTTGAACTTCCTTGGGACTTTGAGAGACACGCTACCTAGACCACCTTCCGCTCCACGAGCAATAACTAGTCGTTGACCTCTTACTGTTAACTCAGCAACGTTGTATTGCATTTGTTCTTCTTCCTCTGTCTTGTCTTCTGTGCAAATCTCAGACAAAGAAGGTGGAGATTGAGTAGGAACCTCAGTGGATTCAACTTGGGAGATTTCCTTCATGTGAGCTGATTCCTCAATAATTCTTTCAGGTCGAGATGATGAGCTACCCCTAGTATCCACTGCCATATTTGGACCACTAGGGGCAGATTGCTGGTCAGAGCCAGTTACATCATCAATAGGAGTACCTGGAAGCTCCCATGGATCCAAATCTTTAGAAACATGGCTTTCAGCAACAAAAGGAATTTCACCCTGCATAAGATGAATCACTGTACCAATGGGCACTTGGGCAACCTACCAACATAAAAAAGATATTTCATAATAAACTTCTACTTTCTAATTTTAATAGGTGGGATATGACACAATTTTTTAACGTCATGAGGGCTGCTAAAAAGATATAACCTTATCCTCTCCTCGGGTGCCAATTTTATTCTTCGAGGATCCATGTCCCCCTCTCTGTGCTATCTGCAGAACAACACAACTGAAACTTAATTTTGCCAACCGAGGACAATAAATCTATAGATTGTCCAGAAACATGGAAAATAGAAGATATCCATACAAGGTGAGGTTGCAAACCGCTGAAGTCCCAAACTGTTGGAGAACATTCCAAAATCACATCGCCACCTCTTCCACCATTCCCACCTGCATTGCTCCGGGGTTAGATGCAGACGTGATACAGAACAGCAAGTTTCACATTTCTAAAAGAAAACATAAAACTCTTGAAATAGCTTGAACTAAAATAAAATATAAGATGCTGCTCATTCGAAAAATGATTATAGAGAACCCACCATCAGGTATGCCATGGCGGTCATGGCGACTACGGCGAGAGCTGGAACAACCACTGCCACCACCGCCCCCTTTAGCATATAGCCTAAACCTGTCTATCATTTTCCTTTCCTAAAAAGTTAAAAGGTCCCAAACATACAATGCTTTAGATAAAGATAGTCAAATCAAGAAAAATGATAACAGTAAGGATTGATAAGAGGGCAAATGCAGCAACCTGTAGAGGGGCAAGCTTTGACTTCTTGTGAGGAGTATCCGAGTAGGAAGACGATATCGAAAAAATCCATGGAGACTTAAAAGACTGACTCAAGGCCTTTATCTGCCTAAATGGTTTTGCACGCTGCACCCACATCTGTCTTTGTTGTTTTATCCCTCAAACTCTTCTTAAGCTATTCCCTAGTATATCACGCATTCACTAGATTTGGATTGCCTATCAAAACAGACAAATGAACATTCAACAGATGTGTTAAAGAATTCTCTCTCTCTCTCTCTCTCTCTCTCTCTCTCTATGTTCAAATTGCATCAGTACAATTTGTATTATCAGAATACTTTTTAAGGCATTACTGCCATCAAAGTCACCTCAATCATCACTAACCTTCTAAAGTATCATGCTTTCTAGTTGAAGAAGTTAAGAAGGATACCCTTTTGTGTAAATTGCCATGCAGTACTATGGTATCAGTGTGAATCAAACATCTTGCTACTAAAAACTAATGAAAGCAAGAAACTTTACAAAAACTGAGAGAACAAAGTCGTACAGATTATCAATAGTGCATGCCCATTTCAACAAGCGTCTGAACCAGTTTATGCTAAAACCCGTAAACCCTACTACTAGCAGAACCCAAAAGAAATAGAAACTTCGCCATTGCATACAGCAATAATAATCAAAGAAGACCAACGGAAAGAAAAAGAGGGAAGAAAAGTCACCTGCTTTTGCGTCGCTGTGAGATTAGAGAGTAGGTAGGACTGAGGCTTTGCTACTATTTGCGTCAAAGAGAGAGGTGAAATGAGTGAGAGTCTGAAATTGCAAGCGAGGCTGGGAATGAGAATGAGCAAAGCCGCAACGAGAAGGAGAACACTACAACCGTCGTGGCTTTGTGGGTTAGAAGATTGGCCCGGATCACAATGGGCTGTTATTGCATGGGATGAAGTAATACATTCAAAGGCCCAATTATAATACCCGAATGGACCGTCTGTTTGTGATTTGTTTAAGAGTTCATGAAAACGGGACATTAACGTTTTGATACATCAAGTAGAACAATTCGATATTAGAGGTGGAGTAACTCTATCTTTAGCCTGATTTCAAGCTTGTCTACTTCTATAAAGAATTGGTCTATAATAATGTATTGATACGTTAATGTACCGGATAACTTTATTTTGCTTAAAGCGGTTTCAAAATATCAAAATTATGGCAAAGAAAGCTAAAAGAGTTTTTTTAAGTTATAAAAGCTTCTTCATTTTTTTGTGCTTTTACAAAAATTCTTAAATTTTTTATGAAAAACTTTGCGTGTCTAAGAAAACCACTTTCAATGAAAGCACTACGTAACAAAAGCACTTCTATGATGGAGTATTTAGTGCACCGACGTGCACTTACATCAACAAGAATGGACAATTGAATAATATCAAATATATTTTTTTGTTATTAAAAAATATATATTAAAAATAAATGACTGATATCTATTGGTACACTTGCACAACAGGCTAGGTGCATAGAAAAATCTTTCCACTCTTATACAAACAATATGAATCAGACTCTTTTACCGTTTCATATCATCATGGACATTGTTTGGGATCCCAAATTAGGGTCCAAATAAAATTACATCTACCGGATCAATAACTGTAAGGACAGTAAGTAGTCATTTATGCTTTCATCAAATGTTCGTACTCAGCTTCAAACCTACTCGTACATCTTCAGCATCTAATTTGAAGGCAGTGATGACATTCAGATGCAAATAGCAACGACTTTTTCCGTCCAACAAAAACAAAACCGAGGAAGCTGCGAGACTGCTGGAGGTACATATACTAACAAACTACAAACAAAACTATTATGTGCAAGGACTGCTACATCTAATAGTTCATCTAACATCAACTACAGATAACTTCATCTAATAGTTCTTCAAAGATCAAATCCTCAAGTTCGAGTGCCACACACTCAGTTTCCCATTGAAGGTTCATCCAAGTATCGGCCTTCGCCAAATCTCGAGCCAAGATATCATCCAATGACTGGACCAGCTCTGGCCTGAAGCTCATATGTGAGCTAATCCTTGTCCACACATCTTCAAGAAGATGCTGCCCTTTCGGCATTGGACGGTGTTTGGAGCCACTGAAGGACAAGGCCCTTGGGAAGTAGGTGTATGATCTCTCATGGATATCAAGGAGTGTCTCATTCACTAAATCAAAAAGAAGCTGGTGATCCCAATTTCCAGTAAAATCGAGTTGATGCTGAAATCGAGCCTCCAATTCCTTGAATACTGAAGGATCCAAAGGCTGGTCCATGGAGTACCATGTTCCAAGGTATTCATTTCCCATGAAACCTGACAGCTCAAGAACATCTCTAACATAGTTGAGTTCAGGATCATCCATTTTGTCTACAAATTGTGAGGCGTGATGATCCACATTCGTCTGTTCGATTTCAGTTTGCTCACACTTTGCACTGCTGCAGAGTTCTGTAAACAATATGAGAGAAATTCAGTTATTGAATGGTCGAAAACTAAAGAAAATACTTGAGACATGTAAAATAAATGTGCAGTGACAATAGGCATGTATGAACAGTATTACCTTCTGAGATTGACAACTCTGAAGAATAAGATTCAAGAGTACAACTTTCACTTGGTTGTGCGTTCTCTCCCTCAGGACTCATCGTAAAACCAATGTTTCGTTGCTCATGAGTTCGGCTTTCTTCTTCTGGCTCAACTACATACTCATGAAGGTCCTCTCTGTCACTTTGTTCTTCTATGCCATTCTGGAACTCTGTCTCTAAAATAGCTTCTAGTCCTTCAGACTTACCTGTATCTACATTAAGGCTCGCCGACTTGGGACCAATATGACTATCATTTTCCTTACTTGTCTTGTGGTCCACTACATTTTTAACCGGAATCCCTAAGCGAAAAGCATCTCTAGGTGGCCCATTTAGAAAGGAACACAAAGAGTCAAGGTCAGGTAGTGACAGATTTCTTCTGGTGGATTTCTGAGCATTCCCAGTTGAAGTAACTTTTTCTTCACTTCTTAACTTTAAACTCATGGAGTGATGCAACTTGGCCTCACTTCTGCAACTACTCTCAAACAACTGACTATATCTATTGAGTGACTCATCTAGAGAGGAGGTTCTACTTACACGGCGTTTTCGCTTTCCAAGAGTATCATCCAAACCATCAATCTTGCTTCTCTCTTCACCAGTGATCATCTCTGGTGTTTCATACATTTCATTAGCATCACATCCAGAAGGGTCTTCAGGGATGAGTGTTTCAGTGGAAGTGGGAGTATTTCCCTTCTTGCTCTCCTGCGGTGCATGCATTAGCTTCTGCTTTATATCTTTAAAACGACTCACGACCAATTGATTCCACCCTTGATATCTAAATCCCTCAGGCAGGTCCTCTTGAGATTCGAATGTCACTAATTTTGGCGACCGAGTACTAGCAAGAAGTTTTTCTCCCTTTGGGAAGGACCAGATTTCATTCTGCTTGTGTTTTAGTGTGCCAGGCATAACACTTATAGCTCTAGACGAATCAGCTACAGGAAATGAACTTGATTTTGTTAATCTTACTTTGGTATTGGACTTGTGCAGGCCCGGAAACTGGTTTCTGTTAACATCTGGATCTTGAAGGAATTTAAAGAAAAATTCCTTGTTTGCCTTGATTAGCTCCAAAAGATCAACATGATCATAAAACTGGTCGTGGGAAATGTCTTTTTTCAGCTGATTACTTGTTATTGGCTTCTTGCTTGGTGAGGACTCCATGACTTTTTCTGGAGAAATTGCCTGTTCCAGGGTACAGTTTTCATTAGATGCAACTAACTCATAAGGCGCCTTCGAAAAATCATCTGAAGGCTTGCATCATGCATTTCACTAGTTCTCCACAACCATGGTTGCCCAGAGAAGCTTACAATCCATCTTTTGTGGCTTTCTTCTTTACATACCTGTTTAGCTTTTGATGCCTTTAGTTGAGATTTCTTGGACTTCTTCCTTGCAGAGCTCGTTTCTTTACCATTCTGTTTGACCTAACATAAATTACATTTAATTTCTGTCAGTTTATGTTTCACTGCATAATAACCACAACTCCATGCAACATGTCACATCACAACTTAAATTTCTAAATTCTGCGATAAATCAAAGAGTAACATGAATTCACATACCTGCAAGGGTTCAGCTTCAGCACTCAACTCTTTCTTTTCACCATTGTCGTGGTTTTTCAAAGTTGCTTTTTCGACTTCCACTACCTACAAGAATAAATGATCTCTCTAAGCTTATAAAATCAAATCATGTGTCATGAAATGGAAAATTTTCTCAGTAACCTCTTCAGTCCTAGTGACAATACCTTTTCTTTTCGTTACTTAAGAATACATTATCAAATGCTAAACAATTAATATACTGAGTTCTAGACAGCTATCTGAATAGAAGCAATTTTTTGTGTCTAAAGCATATATAGTGGTTTTCACTAGCTCGTTCTATCCGGTCTAAAATACTGACTACATAGATGGGATCATGGAACATCTTATGAAACGTTTTAGAAGCAAAAAGGTCTGCCAGAGTAGCACCAATTAAGACAGCGGTTTTCTAGATAAGTAAATATTGATAGAAGATTTGGACTGGGAATAGCCTACCTCTGATTCTTCCTCTGCCGTGCTTTCGGCCTGGAAGCATCTTCTTGACACTATGCCAACGATGGTAATCAAGGATATGCATCAGGCTCCACATGCAGCCTTGATGACTGCTCGGAAATCCCGTGTCCTGGCGCTGCAATTGCTTTCTCATTTTTTAACACAAAGAGAAAGTTTATAGTCTTGAAATGTTTGAGACCCAATTGAGTATTTAATCTCCACCACCCTGAAACAACATAAAGAGAGCACAACCATGTAAGCTACACACATAAAAGCTAAGAGCTTAGACAAGTAATTCACATAAATTTTCCAGCCCTTAAAAAGCCTTGGAGAAATTATATCAAACATTTAGTAGGCAAGTTGCAAAGCAGGATTTCTAAACGATGATCATGATATTCTCAATTCAAAGTCGAATGGCAGAAGCAAATTCCAATTCTCATATCAAAAATTCTAAAAGCTTGCAACTTTACCGAAGTTCATCAAACCCAAAAACGTTGAGGTCCGAAAAACTCAAACCCCAGAACAGAACATAAGAAATGAGATTTACATAGAAACGAAAGAGACAGCGTTATGCTTAAGAATCAAGTTGACAAAAACAAGGGTTACACCCGTACATCTAATTAGTAATTAATGTTGGAAAAAGCAACGTTAATTTCCATTAATTATGGGAACCAAGCAACCTAAAAGTAACAGAAGAAGAGCTATGAACCTTGAGAAAAGCTTGGAGACTCTGTTCAGTTAGAAGCATGCAACAGTTTCAGGCTCTAGGAAAGGTGCGAAAATGGTTGAATTTGTAAACGGTATGTATTTAATATAGCTGAAGAGATGTTGTGTTGTTTAGTGTAGCGTATACGGAAAGTAAAGCAAAGATGTAGGGAAGAAGGTAGTTCGGTCTTCCACAGTAGCAGAGAAAAAGGAGCATATTACCCGCCAAGAATTTGTTAGGAACTTTAGAATGGTCCACTCACTCACATTCTGACCCAGCCTTCTTGGTCCAAGCCACAAGCCTACCATGGAAGCCAAGTCGACCATGTATTAATTTGATTAAGAGGTCTGGCTCCACTTGGTCTAAAATATCAACCATGTCATTAGCAAGATTAGTTGAATACTTATATAGGTGATTAGATCGATAGAGATCAGGTGATGTCAACAGTGCACTGGTTTGGAAGGCATTAGTTAAGTTTTGGTACAACAGTTTAGCAATGTGGTTGGAGATGTGTGTGATATTAATGGTTGATGTAGTTGAACGTTGTTTAAAGGATAATGTTAGTCAACTGATGTTTTGTGCGGATTAATAAGTAATATAGTCAAACGATAATATTGGAGTGGTTATGCTCCGTACGGAATCAAAAAAAATTCTCACAACAAAAAAGATATAAACATTTATATGTGAGATACAATTTTTTTTTTTAATAGGTAAATAGGGATTTCAATAGTAAAGGCTAAAACAGCACGGATACATATCATCCACTACCACATAGAGTTAGTAAGACGAGAGATATGCTAGTACCACTCACTAATACAAATCAATACTCATTTATTTTAAGTGAGCCTATAAATTACACATAGGCTAAGTCACAAAACAAAAACAACAACTTAAAATTTTCTCCTTGCCCTTCTTAGTTCTCACTAGGACTAGGAGGCTTGGTAAGGTACTCAAAACAGGTCACTTGTGCTGCAGCAACTTTCTTAGACTTTGAGGGATTTTTATTTTTCGAACCTAAACCTTGTTTTAGTCGGTTTAACTTGACAAGCAAAATTGAAGAGGGATGCTTGAAATGTGCTACTATATACATCCAAAAGGATTTGTCTCTCTAGTATCTCAAAAGTGTTATTTTGGTGGAAAATCTAAAATTTGGTGAATTAGCACACCTACATTTTTTCCCTAGCTCCATGCAAACAAATTAAGACTGTATGAAAATTCTACAAAATTATGTGCTACTTCGAAATAAATTGTACTCTAAGATGTGCTACTTCAAAATGAATTGTACTCTAAGTTTTTTTACCGTAAAATCTAGTAAAATAATAGTTGTAGTGCAAGTAATTATGAAATATATAATGCTTCAAAGAACATAGCATTCCTAATGTCTACAAAATAAGCACAAAAAAGGTACTTAGAATGATATAAAGGGCAAACAATCTCAAAAGACATCTCTATTTCTGCCTAAAAAGAAAGAAAAGAGAGAATTAGATCAAAGCCTACATGATTGAAACTTGAAAGCCTTGACAACTAAAGTGTTTACATGGACTAATGAATAATTAAAGTTACATGTGTTTGGAATCTTTCAAACCCAGTCCAGGTCCACATACTCCAAATTGTCATTGAATATTTCAAATATGGCATATAGGCTGGAAAGGGATATTGAGCAGCTAGTCAGCAGGGTCTTGCATCACTGGGAATAATCATATGAACTTCTAGATAACTATCACACATAATCTAACATCTTGAAGAATATTCAAACAGAAATAGTAAAAGTGACACACACAGCAAGTCAGAAATTTTGTTGGTGTTCTGGAAATTATGAAAATTGACTTGGAATAGATATGGAGCTTGAATTCAATGCATGAAATCGTGGGAGAGGAACTGAATTAGGTCAAACAGAGATATTGATGCTGACCTTATTCGTGAGTCTTGTGTGTGATGCTATTTATGCATAGGATTACCTGTTGAAAATTGGGCAGATACCCAAAACCCTGAGAAAGCCTACAAAGTGCTCTAGCCCAATTCTTATTTTCCTTGTTATGTAGATTGAGAATCAACCAATTTTATAACTAAGTTTCTTTTGGAGAATTAAAAGTTATCTCTTTGGGCAGGGTTTCCACAATTCCACTGGGATTTTTAATTGTATGGCAAAAGCCATTATGTCCCTTCTTATCCTATGCACTTTTAAAAAAACAATTAAAATATGACCAAGGATGGTGAGCATTAAAACAAGGGGAAATATCACCAATGATCACTGAGTTATCACTTATTCGACATTTAACTCACTGTATTTTCAACAATATCACTTAACTCACTCAGTTTTACATCCGTCGTTCACTTAACTCACTGCCGTTTTGTTAAAAGCACTTAAAAATATTTTTAACTTAAAAAAAAAACCATTTTTAGACTTTTTCAAAAAAATTTCTAATAAATTTATTAGACTTTTTTTCAATTTTTTTCAATTTCTGAAATTTCTAATAAATAAAAAAATGATTTTTTTAACTTAAATATAATTTGAAAAAAAAAATTTGTCTTTTGTTTTAAAAAAAAAGTTAGAAATGCATTTTTTTAGAGTTTAGATAAATATACCCTCAATTTACATTTATTAGGCTTTTTCAATTTTTTAAATTTCTGAGATTTCTAATAAAAAATGATTTTCTTAACTTAAACTAGCATTTCTCCACACATGCTCTGCATGTGCAAGTTTTTTTATTTTTTATTTTTTGCAGAAAATAATAAAGAAAACAGTTATTGCAGACATAAGATAATGGGAGAGAAAAGTGGATTGTGGCTTTTTTTTTGTTTATTTTTTTAATAAAAATATATTTTGTAAATGTCATAATTGTCCTTGTAATTTAATTAACTCTAAAAGTTTTTTAATATTTCAGGGTCATTTTGGTACATTTTTTCTGTTTTGGCTAACAAAGCCTCTTCTCTTAATAATAGTATAGATATAATTTGAAAAAAAGATTGACTTTTTTTTTAAAGTTAGAAATGCATTTTTTTTGTGTTTAGACAAATATACCCTAAATTTTAATAGCTTTTAACGGCAGAATTAACGACAGTGAGTTAAGTGAAAGACGGATGTAAAACTGAGTGAGTTAAGTGATATTGTTGAAAATACAGTGAGTTAAGTGTCGAATAAGTCATAACGCAATAACCAATAGTGATGTTTTCCCTTAAAACAATTGTAGATTGCTAGGTATTTCTTTTCCAGATTGCCTTTCTACAATTGTAAACAAAAACAATTGTATGGCATATGAAATCGCTTTTGTTTGATTTATTATTTTTGTTTTATCGTTGTTGAGATAAAATGTTGTCTATTTTGTTTTCTATGCACTCACCACTCTTTAAACACCTTTTATCATTTGTTTTAATTTCTTTGAAGTACGTATTTTAACAAATATTTTGCGTATGTGTTATAAACGAGCACTTCAAGTGAAAGTAATCATGCACGAACCTCCTTGGTCCGTTTATTAACTTTACTATAAGAGATGAATTGCGATCTTAAGTATCTCAAATTTACTTGATATATGTAATTTAATGATATTGGACTATATTGAAATTATAAGAATGGGGTTGTGAGAATTCCTTCTTAAGGCCTACCATCACCATGTATATTCCTTCCCCGGACGGGAGCGACTTGTTCAGATTTTCCTGCCCAAAAATCTAAACCGCACAGTCCTGTTGGGATAGTTATTTGGCATCACTTGCCAACCATATTAGCAAGCTGTAAGATTCATATGCAAGTTTCTTTCTTCTTGATAATGAAGTTTATTCATATGCAAGTTGTTTTGTTATTCCTGTGGAACCAATAGATTATGCACATGGCAACAAAAATTATGCAGGTAAAGCACAACCCCTTTTACCCCTTTATAATTTTAAGTTTTCTTCATCTGGATCAGTTCAGTTTCCCACTACAGTTGATTGGAATATCAAAAATCACATTGTCCCAATTATTAGAAAAAGTTTCGTCTTATCTTTGATTTATTCATGTATCAATCTCAACTAATTGGACCACAATCAATCCTATGATTGGTATTGTGAAAACATGAACATGTTTTATCATGCATCTTGGGCTCAAAAGCTCCATTTAGAATAAAATAAATACTGATTTGTCCCTCAAAAGGTTACCTTATTGGAAAATTCTACAATGTGTTAACGTATGACATGCATACAATTGCCTTAAAAGTGGTAAAATGAGTAATCAAAATAGTAATATTAGTCCTTAAAGTAATAACATGAGTCCTTAAAGTGGTAAATTTTCTTAGTTACCACATGAGTCCTCAAAATAGTAATATTAGTCCTCAAAGTGGTAATATGAGTCCTTAAAGGGGTAAAAATAGTTGATGTATGAGAAATGTTAACATACCATAGTTTTACCCCACCTTGTTAACTTCTACATGGTCCTCAATTGTCAAGCCAGTGAAAAGAGCTTCGAGATACGTAGAAGAAACTCATGAGACCATCTCCAATAGATTGGTCATTTGCCACCTGGAAGCCTAACAGCTATAAATGACATAGGAGATTCCCCTCCAACCCATGTATCATTGCCACCGTGGATGACAATTTGGTTTCAATCAGTCAAATTTGACAGACCCAAATGAAACTGTCTTTTCTTTTTTTATTATTTATCTCTAGTTCTCCCAGTTTTCCTCTCCTCTCTCTCTTCTTCCTACCCAGACCAAAAGCAAAAACTCAGTAGATCTGCAATTTTGGCATCACCACCGTTCTTCAGTGGGTCTTCGCTGAGCTGGGCATCAAACCTCGTAATCCAAGCCAAGCAGTTTGGGAGTAGCAAAGGTCACCATTTTTCGCCGACGGCGGGGCACAACGGAGGTTGTGTATATATGTTAAACCAAATGATGATGTATGTATAAATTAAGGTGAGGTGGGAGATCGATTTTGAGGAATAAAGAGGGAAAGAATTAGAGATTGAGTCATTGAGAGTATGTGGCTATCTAACTATCTCTGTTTGGGAGATATGGAGGTTTCATGGGACAAGTTTGTAATTATATTTTGGAGAAATTGAGGATTTTAGACTTTGGAAGTTATGGGAATTCATGTGTTATTGTTTCTTGAAAGAAAACGAGAGAAAGAAATGAGGAGATTTAAATAGAAGAAAGAAATCTACAGAAGATGAAGAGGAACTGAGAAACAGAAGGAGAAGAGATTGAGAAGAAGGAGAAAAAGTTTTTCTCTTTGTTATAAAATATTCTACAAAAATAATAAAATAATATTTAAATTAGACCAATTTGCTGGAGTAGAAGTATGTCAAAATTGACAGTTGCCACCTCAATCTTCAAATTCAAATTTGACATAGGTATTTTAACTCAACCATTGGAGATGCTCTGAAAGGGTTGTTGAAGCTAAGAGGGTAGCAACATGAAGCTTTACTCATTTTAGACAGAGGAATTCGCCATTGACTTTTAATATAAATAAATAGAAGCGTCATTATTTTAGTTTTTTCTCATTCACATTGAAAGTTGATGGCAATTTCCTCGGTCTGTCGTGGATAACTACTTGAAATTTGGCTAAGATATGAGGTATCTTGCTTCTCCTTTCCATATATGTTGTTTTCCTTTCTGTTTGGTCTTCATTTATTTCCGTTCCCATCGCCAACCTCAAGACTTACTCACCAGTTTCTCTTAGGCAGTGTTTCGCTAAGAGACTTTATCGGGGGATTTACATTTTGCTCTAAATTTATTATTCCATTTCCATGTGGATAAGTTCTCTGTTTGGATAAAAAAAAACACTAGAAAATGTCCACACACCCGATAGGTGTAAGAGTAGTGGGGAGTTATAATTCTGAGAGTGGAGAGTTTGAAATAGTTATTTTCTTTTATTTTATTTTTTTTATTGTTTATTTTTTGCTTTTTACATTTTTATCTCTGATGTTAAATGTAATCCATGATACCACCGTTCTTCAGTGGGTCTTCGCTGAGCTGGGCATCAAACCTCGTAATCCAAGCCAAGCAGTTTGGGAGTAGCAAAGGTCACCATTTTTTGCCGACGGCGGGGCACACGGAGGTTGTGTATATATGTTAAACCAAATGATGATGTATGTATAAATTAAGGTGAGGTGGGAGATCGATTTTGAGGAATAAAGAGGGAAAGATTAGAGATTGAGTCATTGAGAGTATGGGCTATCTAACTATCTCTGTTTGGGAGATATGGAGGTTTCATGGGACAAGTTTGTAATTATTTTGGAGAATTGAGGATTTTAGACTTTGGAAGTTATGGGAATTCATGTGTTATTGTTTCTTGAAAGAAAATGAGAGAAAGAAATGAGGAGATTTAAACAGAAGAAAGAAATCTAAACGAAGATGAAGAGGAACTGAGAAACAGAAGGAGAAGAGATTGAGAAGAAGGAGAAAAAGTTTTTCTCTTTGTTATAAAATATTCTACAAAAATAATAAAATAATATTTAAATTAGACCAATTGCTGGAGTAGAAGTATGTCAAAATTGACAGTTGCCACCTCAATCTTCAAATTCAAATTTGACATAGGTATTTTAACTCAACCATTGGAGATGCTCTGAAAGGGTTGCTGAAGCTAAGAGGGTAGCAACATGAAGCTTTACTCATTTTAGACGGAGGAATTCGCCATTGGCTTTTAATATAAATAAATAGAAGCGTCATTATTTTAGTTTTTCCTCATTCACATTGAAAGTTGATGGCAATTTCCTCTCTCTGTCGTGGATAACTACTTGAAATTTGGCTAAGATATGAGGTATCTTGCTTCTCCTTTCCATATATGTTGTTTTCCTTTCTGTTTGGTCTTCATTTATTTCCGTTCCCATCGCCAACCTCAAGACTTACTCACCAGACACAGGATTTACATTTTGCTCTAAATTTATTATTCCATTTCCATGTGGATAAGTTCTCTGTTTGGATAAAAAAAACATAAAGGTCCTTTATTTTCCCCAGAATTTAAAATTGAAATTAAAGATGAATTAACATTAAACAAATCCTTTCGTGGAGTCCGCCTCCACAAGTGTTGTTTCAGTCTATTCCTGACGGTATAAAGTGCAAAAGAATAAAGGGCGACTGAACAGCTCGATGAGATATGTTGTACCGCCTCCTGTCAAAGGAAATACACAGGGCGTTAGATTGGTAGACCGAGTTAGTTGGTCTACGCGACTCTGATGCGAAAGTTAGGGCTATGTATATAATTTGACAAAATAACAGCATTAGCTTAGGAGTAAAATTACCATTAATGAGGGTTGTTCAGAACTTTATATATTCCTCAAATGAAATGAGCTTTCTCTTTTCTTCGATATGGGACAAATACCTCCCATAGTAAGAAAAATCTCTTTAGCAGAGACATCTCTCCTTGATGTTGTAATGCTGTTAGTAGACACCAGTGTCACTCGGTATGAGTGAAACGATGTCTAGTCATGTTGGAGGGTAGTGATTGGGGTCTAGGCGTCCTCGTGTGGTCTAATGGAATGATTAACGTTGACAAGTTCGATTATGTGATGGTTCTGCATAATCCTATTGATGTATGTAGGCTTGAAATTCTCATGATACTGAAACCACGCAAAGTGCGACCTTTTAGCCATTGGCTATCTTCTTCCTCCTTTGCTTTTCTCTAGGTTCGATTTCCACTACGGATTTTCGTTATGTATGTGTATTCTAGAATTTTATCACAGGTTTGATGTTTAATTTCGGCTGAGCTACAACAGTTCTCATCTTGATTTCATGAAATATGAAGCCACCATCCAATTTGGGTGATCCATGACTATGTGTCATTATCCTTGATATTTGGTTTTGTGATTTCATGGGAAACCCTAACACTAATTTCCCTTTGCTATTGAAGAGTTTCTCATCCATCTCCAGATAGTTTCCAGCCACATAAGCTATATTGATAATTGATTCCTTCACCTCAAAAATAGGTGGCATAAAATCTATATGATTAATTTCAGTTTACCCCCTATGAGATTTGGGGGTGTCATCATTTCAACCCCCCCCCACCCCACCCCACTCCGACTTTTAATTTCACTTTTTTACCCCCCAAGCTTTCCAATTTTTGTCTTCCGTGCCCAATCTCTGATGGACGTTAAATCCCAACGTTGAGAGCTAAAATGGTCATTTCAAGATTAAAAAAAAATGAAAAAAAAGAAGGAAAAAACTCCCTCTCTCTCTCTTCTACAAACCATTTTCATCTCCTAAATAAACCCAAAACAGAGCACATGCATAAACCCATCAAACACCCCCCAAAATTCCAACCCCAAATCCCACCTGCATTATCAAAATCAACCAAACACAATTCACCTACCTCTTTCCCGGCCCGACTCCACTCGCCGTCGCGCAAATCCCAATGCCGCCGCAACTTCCTGAGTTCTTCTCTTTTCTTTTCCCCGAGAGAGAGAGAGAGAGAAAGAGAGAGAGGAATTGATAGTGGAGCTGCTATGGCCGGATTTGCTGGAGATTGGGCTATACTAATTTAGTATTCAATAACTCACATTACACATAACAAAGGCCAATGAATTGAAGCCTAAAGCATAACTCTAAAATTAAAATAATGGGTTTTGAGGGGATGACTGAGCCTCCTCACCACCACCAACAAACCCAACAATTTCTATACCGACAACAACAACCAAATCCAAGCAAAAGTGGTCGGAAATTCAACTCAAAAGTCAAGAAATCTGACGGTACTGTTCATGTTCTCAAACACCTTCAATTCTTCCTCCATTGACTGTGAGAAGCTGCAAGAGGTTAGGGATGAAGGTTAGCATCGCCCCAGCAACCAAAACCCCAAAGAAATCTGGCAGGAAACCGCGGGAAACCGGCGAACGAAGAAATCTCTGATTTCCCCTTTTCTGGAAATTCCACTTCGATTCTCTCAAAACAAAGCTACCCAATTCGAAATTCTTACCTTAGATGCAAGAGAAGGAAGAGAGGATCCTTTAATGGCCGGTGATGAGCCCAGCGGTGGTGATTTCACCTGAAATTGGGTCCCGGTCCAAAGGGAAGAAAAACAAGGGGGCCGGGCTGGAGGTCGAGTTCAATTTCAAGAACCCCCGGCCTAAAAATTGCATAGGTGAATTTTTATTTCTATGATACGAAACATTTGGCGTTGTGCGCCGGTCGGAGGTCGCGGGTCGAGGCTGGAGAGCAAAAGAGAGAGAGAGAGAGAAACCGCCGAAAGTGAAAAAGAGAGGAAGCGTTTTTTTTTTCCTTTTTTGGTCATAAAATGACAATTTTAGCCCTTAAAGTGGGCCCCATTATCAGATTTAACATCCAATTTGGACGGAGTATCAGAGATTGGACACGGAAGACAAAAATTGGAAAGCTTAGGGGGTGAAAGAGTGAAATTGAGAGTCGGGGGGGGGGGGGTGAAATTATGACACCCCCAAACCTCAGAGGGGCAAACTGAAATTAATCCAAATCTATACTATTATTAAGAGAAGAGAGTTTGTCAACCAAAACAGAAAAATTTTACCAAAATATCCCTCAAATATTAAAAAACATTTGAACTGAAATATTTGAGAAAAACAAAATGGTTAATTCACAAATAAAAGAAAAACAAAATAAATTTAACAAAAAAATTCAAAATTCAAAAATAAAATATGTGCAGCAATTTTCTCTACATTCTGTGAAATGACTTCCCACGTAATTAGCCACACTCATAGGATGTGTTTGAAGTCTAGTATTAGGAATTCAAACAAATAGAATAGCTATGTGAGAAGGGTCTTGTGTAGTGGCATATACTCTTGCAACAGAACTAGAGATCGATTAAAATTTCAAGGGTCTTCCCGGAGCACATTCCTGGTATCACTATGGTTATCAAAAGAGAAGACAACCACTAAATTCATTTTTCCTGGATTTGAAAACTTTGTTCCAACACCCAATTCGATGAAAATTTCGTCGTAAATTATTGATATCCAACACGCCTTGGGCGACAGAACCTTGTTGAGCAAGAAAGCTTGAGAAGCACGCTTCATTGTTCCAGTTGCAATCAGACTGATGCCCACCATATCAACACCACCTGCAAGAGCCAACGACGCTATGAAGCTAGCAATTACATCTTCAATTGAAGCCATGATAATAGAAAATTAGGGAAAGAGAAGGACCCGACGGAGACGCCAACAAGCGTCAATCAGAAGCTAGGGTTTGCATTGGCTGTAGCACAGAGTGGCGCTTCGGTTGTTAATTTACTACCACTAATGATGATATATACGTCGAGTATTATGACTAGGGCTGGGCGATTAAGCTCGAAAACCCGCAAACCCGAACCGGCCTGTCAAAGCCTGACCCGTTCTGGCCGGGCCCTATTTTTTTTTAAGCAAAACGGTTGGGGCCAAGCCTTCACTTTCAAAATATAAAAAACCCGTCAGGCCCGTTTTAGTTAAAAATAGACATATGTCCATATATGATTGGTCCAAATATAGGGCTCAAAATCTTAACATAGGATCGGATGCACTGAATTTTATTCCTCTCTAAAATACCTAAGCTCATTTAGCACTCTCTCAGCAGCCTTCGTTGTTTCCACAAACCCGATCTGAACCTAGAGAGGTTGCCTTCATTTCTTCGGTCCTTCTTCCCGATCTGGGTGGCTGCCTTCTCTCTCTCTTCTATCTCTCTCGCTCAGACGCTCACCTCACCTCACCTTACCTCACCTCCTTCCATGGATCCTTACAAGGTACGAATCTCAACGATTTGTTCGTTCATTTTTTTGATTCGTTTACTATCCGCTGTTTAATCAATCATCAATTATTAAAGGAATCACACACAAGCAGTTACAGAATCGTTAGCAGCTTAGTCTTTCACCCTCTTTTGAATTGAACCCGATCTGAACGGAGAGAGGCCGACGCCGAGACTGCTCTCTCCCTCACTTCACCTGCACCGCGAGACTGCTCTCTCTCTCTCTTCACATCACGCTGTGAGTTTCTTTCTCTTTGTTCAGTTTCTTTCTCTCTCTTTGTATCTCTGTATCTCTCTCCCCCTTTCAATCTCTCTGTGTTTTCGCTTGTCAAGTTTTAAATTTGTTATTGATTTGCAGGTGGTTCATTGGGTTTGTGTTTGGTGCCAAGCGGACTGTGATTCAGTATGTGGAGTATCAAATTGGGTTTTAGTTTCGGTTGATTAGGTTCAGTTAGGTATCCAATCGAGCTCCTCTTTGACTCTTTCCGTTTCCGAGCTCAATAGACTAGTGAATTCTCTGTGCTTCGTTTTGGTTCTGTAACTTTTGGTTTTCATGCTATTTTTTCATAATATGATAAGATGGTGTTGTCATTCCAATTCTGCTGTTAATCATAGATTCTGTGTATGATATTTGAGTGCAATGATGCAATGATTCTCCCTGTTTTGATTCAAATCTTCACCAGGTTGATATGAATGAAACTTGGTTATTTGGATATATAGATATAGAAATGGTAAAATACATGTTTTTGGGCCCGAAAGCCCACAAGCCCGGCCCGAAATGAAACGGGACGGTTCCGGGCCGGTCCTTGTGTGTGTGAAAACGGGAGGGTCTCAGGCCCAGTGAAATTATTGTTGGACCCAGCCCGTGCCCAGTCCTAATTATGACTACAAGCTCGAAGTACTTGATCTAGGGATGGCAATGGGACGGGTTGGGGATGGAGATCACAATACCATCCCCATCCCCGAGGTCATTCTTCACCCCCATCCCCGCCCCAATCCCCAATAAAAATATATTGGGGATTCCCCGTCCCCATCCCCACTGGGGACTAAGCCTCCAAACCCGCACCAAATCCCCAATAAGAGTTTAATGAACAAAATAACTTTTTTCTCATATTGCCTTTTTAAAAATCAAAATCTACAACAAATAAAATTAAAACATGATTAAATTCATAAATCATAATTCAGTGAGTGCAAAAGTCAAAACACCATTAAAGTAAAAGTGTAGCCATTAAAGTAAAGTAATAAATATATATATATATATATATTTGTGATTTATATTATAAAAAATAAATTTATATAAATTAAATATATGTATATATTATTGGGGCGGGGTTGGGGATGGGGATCACAATACCATCCCCGCCCCATTCCCAATCTTAGATAAGGGGATTGGGGATCCCCATCCCCATTCCCCATTTGTCCCCGAATTCTCCCCCCATTAGGGGCGGGTATCCAATGGAGCTCCGCCCCACTGGAGATTTTTGCCATCCCTGTGACTTGATCTGACTTTTTTAGACTAAAATTATTATTTTATTAGAAGAGAGAGGAGTATCTCAAGTTCAAATCTCATCTCCCTCCTAATAAAATAATAATAATATCTTTCCTTTTTCATCTTCTCCCCTTAGTCTACAATGCTCCTCCTCCTCCAATACTATATTTTTCTTTTTATTTAAATGTCTCCCTCCACCATCATCACGCCCTCTTTGAGAGTTGATCTCATTGACAATGGCCATGTCTTTCTTATGATTTGGCCAAATCAGGCCAATCCTGAAAAATCACGATAGGCCAAATGGACTAGTTTTATGTCACTTTACTGACCCCAAGGACAAACTTTAAGGTTCTTTCTAAGGCTTCGTAATTCTATTGCACAATAATAGTGGTCCTTATCGATTATGACGGTGTGAGTGACAACATAATGCTGCCACTCAATTGTCTTCTAGTTTTGAGTCCAGATTTGTGATCTCTTTAAGTCGCTACCTGCATGTGAACAAAAACTTATTAGAGTGGGAGGAAGTTGCTCGTGTCTTGCTAGTCATGGACGTTGATAAGCCCTTCATTTTCAGGGATAATTATTAATTCTCTGATTCATTCTTGAGTGAATTAGATTTTGAATATATGAATATAAATAGCCTCTGCAAGTTGTGTTCGTGTTTTAAGCATCGATTTGTAACGTGTTGATTAGCTCCCCAAAGGGTGCAGTAACCTAGTTAGTTGTTTCGCCTGCATCGAGGTCAACTATTGTAGTGCTACAAATTTTATCAAAAAAGTTATTGTTTCTACTTATTTAAAAATAAAGATGTCTTTAAAACTTTTTTTTATTTTTATCAAATACAATAACTAATATATTGTAAGTCGAACTCACGACCTGCTACTTACAAAGGAGAGACTTATGTCACTAGACCAAATGTTACAGGTCATGTCTTTAGAACTTTTCCCATAATTTTTTATTTAATTTGTGCTTTCTCATACATTTATAAATCATTAATGTGGTTTTATTTTTTAGGTACTAGAAAAAAGTTCGCTATATATATTGTCTTCCATAATTCTACTTCTTAATCTACACAATCATATGCCTACATGTTATAAAACTTTAAAACCCTAGCTGCTGCAAAACTCTTTGCAGCCTCCAAACCCTAGATTTTTCAAAACCTTCTCTGATGGCTTCTGTAAATGAAATTGCGACGTGTCTTGCATTGTCATTGGCTCTTGTTGAGGGAAAAGGCCTTATGATCTTCGCTCATCTAAGGGGATGAGCTTCCGATGGTCTCAATCATTGTTGGTGGGAAAACTCTTGACTGTGCTAGCCTACTCTAGGGCTTCGTTTAAGGGTATGTTTCGTCTGACATGGAGGCTTATTGGGAGATACCAAAATTCAAGATCATGGTTATAGGTACTTGTTCTTATTCACTGATCCTTTTGATAGGCCTAAGATTTTGAAAGGTGGACCCTAGATCTTTGAGCATGCACTGGTGGTTTTAGCGCCCTATGATGGGGTAGTGCTGTTACAGCTGGTCAACAATCTCTTTTCTGCGCGGACATGCCAGCACCTTTCAGGTGCAGTCGTCGGGGGGTGTCCCTTGACCTGACTTCTTTAGAGCGATTGTGGACGAGGAGAGCACCAACCTCGTCACGGAATTCTTTGTGCCTCGTGATGAGGACTTTTGCTAAGCTTCTTCAAAATCACACAATTGATACTCGACGTCGTAGATCGAGCAGAGCGAAAATCACTGGGAAGTGGGGAGAACTTGCTAAAGCATGACTTTAGCTCGGCTGATTTGCGAGGGCGTTACCCTTGCTTGGCTGGTTCCATAACTGTTGTGGTCGCGGTACTACAGTCTGCTCCAGAGGAGACTAGAACTGAAGCACGTTGACATAGGGTTTGGTGGCACTGACAATCGGCTCTTGAGGATTTTGGGACTAGAGTGTGGTCACCGGTAAGAGAAGGAGATGGGTTGCTCTGGAGAGACTTGGATAATCATAGAGATTGATTGATGAATTGTGTGTCTTGTTACTTCATCGTAGCCTCTATATATAGGCTACCAGACCATAGTAGTTGGCCTTAAACAAATCACAATGGGTTTTCCATTTAAGCACTAATGGAATCATGATAGGTTTTCCAATTAAGCACTTAATGGAATCATGATAGGTTTTCCAATTAAGCACTAATGGAAACATGATAGGTTTTCCCTATTGGCCACCATGAAATGTAGTTGAATGCTTCCCCACGTGCATGCCATATTCCTTAATTGAATGGAGCATGAATATTCGCATGGGAGTGCCTTTTCTTGCATCTTGCATAATCTTCCATAATTCTGCAGGTAGGCTTTATTTAGCCTCTAAATAATATATTTTGAACTTGTCGACAATATGTAGCTTGAGCCACTAACATTGGCTCAATTTCTTCAAGACATGCCTTGTCAGGTCAAAATGCTCATTTTGGGTTCAAACACATGGGAGGGAGTCTATTGCTGAGCCATCCTTGGTTTTCAAGGCCCAAATACCTGGGTTGCTTGCTGGTGGGCTTGTCATGCCCAAGACCAGTAAGTGGGTGGTTGTTCGAGAATTTGAGAAGGGGACTGTGTCTCCGCTGCACCTAAGTGGCCAGCTGCTACAACACAAGTATGTGTTCGAGTTCTCTCCTAAGAAACGACAATTAAGATTGGCAATTGAAAGTCCAATCTGTACGTTGAAACTATGGGGCTGGAAATGATGGTTGCTCCTCAGCTTATTCCTAAGAAGAGAGATTGGCCTAGAAGCAATAACAATAAAATAGATGCTGTATAATCTGGGCCTATGAAGAAGCAAGGGTCACCCAAGAAGAAGAAGGTTGTCGGACAGAAGAAGAAGAATGCAAGAAAGCTTACTTTTAGCTTCCCTGGTCAAGATGGGAACTCCAACCCTAAGGGGAATTGTTTTTGCTTAAAATTGGTCAAGTGGTCTAGTCTATGCTAACTGAAGATCTCCTATGAGTCTTCTTAGAAGTGTTGCTTAGTTTGGTACAACAATTGTGTGCTCGACGGGAGCTAAATAACAATCTATATTTTCCTTCGAGAAATTTCTGTTTTTTAGTTTTAGACTTTTGTGCTCTAATGTTTTTTTGAGTAGCTTGTATGGATATGTAAGTTTAAGCCTATGTCATGTATAGGTGTATGCACTGCACTACATATTCCAACCTTATGGTTGTTTTTATTTACTCAATGAACCGTGTTATACCTATAAAAAAATTTATAAAAATCAAATGCCTACATGATTATTTGAAGCTTTCTTTTTCACAAATCATTATCCTTAACATACAGAGTTACAATTATTGCACATGTCATGTGCTCAATTTTTTATTCTTTCTTGTTTTTCTTAGACAAATAGACAAACATGCATTGACCAATGTGATCCCGTCTCAATGAATTGTTTCATGTCGATACACATTTCAATTTCTAACCACTTTCAACACCCCAATATAGAAAAAAAAAATTAAAATTAAAATCTAGAGGAAGGAAACTAAAAGGGATTAATGATTAGAAAGGGTATGTATCTGTAATGGACGATGCAATTGATCAGAAGATTAAAAGGTGTAAATGGGATATTAAAAAGTGTACAATATTATTGCTTATCATCTCACTCACCAACATATTTTTACAGCTCATAGCAATAACAATGTCAGATTTACTTTAAGCTGACATTATTGTTTGAGACTGTGAGAGTGTGTGATAATCTTTTATTTTTTTTGTCAAATAATACAAAGATACTGCGAAAGAATTGATAGGATCCAACAATTGACTAAGAGCACGTTTACTTACTTGGAACGAAAGGGAATGATTACGGAGTAAAAACATTCATACGTTTACTAACACATAAAGGAATCGGAATGATTTCGGGTAAAAAAATTCATGCGTTTACTAACATATGAAGGAATCAGAATAGATGTAGGTCCCATCTCCTTATCAGGAATCGATTCCTGAATACTCAAGAATTCGATTACGAATGGGGGAGATGGGTTTAGGAATCATTCCTCCGGAATCAATACCGATTCATTTCTTCTCCCATTCCACTTGTCTCCGATTCATGATTATTTTACATTCCAAGTAAGTAAACGTGCCATAAATTCTTAAATAGATCTTAAGTCACCAATACCTTAGAATCTGCCAAGAATTAATAAATGAATGAGACCTCTAAATTTATTACTAATAAATAGATGAAAATTACAAGGGTAAACAACAACCAACTTATGCACTTGAACTAAAGCTTCCACATTTAATCAATAATCTAAAACAATAAAATAAAAGGAATACCTAAAACTTTAACGAGCAAAATAGATACACCAAAATCTAAAAAGAAATTACAGCTGTTAAAACATACCCTAAGATATCGATGCTCCATACAATGGCGACTGGTCGTGAAGCTATTGTACGCTCCTATGCCTCTTGAGGCAATTCTCTTACGTCTTCTCGTTCAATTATGTCAAATCTTCATCAATGAATTTCAATGTACAAAAAAGTAATAATAATTCAATTCTACAAAACGAAATTTATTTTGTTTTCTTAAGACCTTGTTGACATTTTCCCAACAGAAATAGGGTTTAGTTGGCATGGTATGACGGCATCATGTTGGTTGAAAAAGTTCCCCTGATCACGGCGTCGTATTGGATTACTCTTCAGGGGATCTTGCTAGCTTTTCGGTAGGAAAGAGTCATGACTATGATAGGATACACACTGGGGGATTTCCAGGAGATCGACAAGAATGCCAAGAAGGCCGGGAAGCTTCGGATTAGGGTTGAAATCTCGTCGAATAAACCGTTGCCATTCAAGCGATGGTATTGGTGGAGGATGAAGTCGAATTTTGTTGCAAATTCCAGTATGACAAGCTTTTTGGGCAGTGTTCAAATTGTGGCCTTGTAACACATATTGGACTGCCGTGCTCAGGGCAGGAGTTGGATGAGGATGATGACGATGTTGAGCGGACCGTTCTGGGGTCCCAGGCTATGGCACCACAGGCGATTGGTGGTGGTATGCCGGTGCAGGGGTCTACATGTGGGTCATCTTCTGGCACACAAGCAGCAGCGGGGTCATCACTAGTATGAGGGCTAAGGTTTCTACCCCGTGCCAGTCGTTGGTGTTTCAGACTCCAGTCCCTGGTCCAATCAGTGAGCCATCATTGGGTGCCTTGTTTCCGAAGCAAAAGCAGCAGGTGGTGGTGCATGACATCCAGGAAAACATTTGGAACTCCAGAGCATCTCATTGGCAAATAACTTCGAGGTCGTGAAGATGGCTTGACTATATCCCCAAAGAAGTTGAAACTGAGTTTGGATGTGGGTAAGAGAAACCTTATTCTGGATTCTGAAAATCTTGGTATTGACCCGATATTGTAGGTAGAGACTACTTCTGGTAGTATGAAGAGAAAGAGAAGGCTACATATTGGCAGTAAGAATATGTCGTCTTCTGGTGACAAACATAAGACCTCAAAGCATGATGAGGGCAATGAGCAACACAAGTTTCCCAAGAAGAAGCAGTCTGTGGGTAAACACTCCAACTCGGAAGGGAAGGAGGTAGCTATTTTTTAAATTCTGTTATTGGGGTGAAGCTTATGTGAGAGTGCATGGATTTCTATGAGTCTTCTCTGTCATTTCTAGTTTCTTACTTGTACCACAATTATGTGATTGGCAAGGGAGGGTTAGTTGACTGATTTTCTTTCCGTAGAAGGCGATGTTTATACATTCTTAGATAAGCTTGCTTAAAAGTGAGCATCCCAAATATTTTAATGTTCTGCTTTAGCTTAGATAGTTTAGTTCGGTTTTTCTTGCTGAGTTTAGCTTATGTAAGAGCAAATCCACCCGTGGGTCACCAGGTCACCTATTATTCACTGTTTTTTATGTGTATTTTTACTCTCTGTGTCACGGGCAGAGGTGTATTTTATGTCTTGGGTCACCATAGTGACCTGCAAGCTGACCTGGTGACCCAGAGAGTGGAAATAAACACTAAAAAATAGTGTGCCCGTGACCCAGAGAGTGGAAATAAACACTAAAAAATAGTGAATAATAGGTTACCTAGTGATATAACCGGTGAACTTGCTCTAAGTTATGGTAGACTGTAGTTTTTGGCTGTTGATCTAATGAATTCAATTTATATTTTAAAAAAAAAGCTGCCATATTTAATTATTGTCCAAAGTTAAATAAAATTTTTGGTAAATTCTGTCGAACTGTTCCAAACCAATTTATTTTCTTCTGGCTTTTTCTAATCCTTTCAGAAGTTCCGAGCTGGTTCAGTAGAAGTCCATGTGTTCCCTCGGAGCTCAACTCCACCGCCCATCCCCAACAGTAGACCGGACTTCCCATGTTCCGCTACTTTACCTCCTGTCCTTCAAACAGCTAGCACCCGCGAGTTCCCTCCACGCCCCCATCCCCCGCGCGTGGGCATAACCTCCTCCCCATTTCCCACCAAAAATACGACAAAGCATTATTCCCCACTCTTCACTGCCCCATCACCGCATCACTCTCACTCACTCCGATCATCATCATCATAATCATCACTCTCTCACTCTCTCCTCTCCACTATTAATCCAAAACCCTCACTCTTTCTCAAACGCTCTCTCTGCAAAAGAGAGAGACCCCCCAATGGCCTTTACATCCCCAAATCCCCATTTTACCCCTACCCACTTCCTCTATTTCCTCCTCCTCACTTCCTCTCTCCCCTTTACTCTTTCCATCAACATCACCGCTCTCCTCTCCCCCTTCCCCGACCTCTCCGACTTCACCTCCCTCCTCTCCGCCGCCATATTCTCAGATCTCTCCCTCCGCTCCTCCCTCACCCTCCTCGCCCGGTCCAGCCCACATTGGCTACAGAGCTGGTGGGAGCCGGTAGCTACACTCTCAACATCAGCAGAAACAACGGCTCCGTTTCAATCAACACCGGAATCATCCAGGCCTCGGTGACCCAGACGGTGTTCGATCAAAAGCCGGTGGCCATTTTCGGAGTTTCCAGGGTTTTGTTGCCGAAAGAGATTTTTGGGAGCACCCCGGCAGTCACATCCAGGCCCGGGACGCCAGTTTCCGGCGGGGCTGAGACGCCGGACAGTGCTCCGTCACCTGACAATTCGATGAGTGGGCAGGAACTCTCTTCGAGGGTGCTTCATTACTGGGCTGTGGAGGTTGGGGGTTGCTTCATGTTGTATAGCATTGTATGTAATGGTATGAGATTTGTTTTGCTTCATAATTATTAGATTTTTTTTTTCTTCTTCTTCTTTCACACATTGAATTGAATTGGGCTGCAAAAAGCCAGCCGTTTTTGTTTTTGTTAAATTTTTACAATGTTGATTGTGTGAATCTCTGAATAATCTTATGTACATCAGAAAGAACCATTTTATTGTTTCTTGGATCTTGCGGCATTCCTCCTGTAAAGTTGTTCAAAGTTTGTGGTTGATCTTTCTCTGCTCTCTACTTTTTGTGCAGTAGTAGTAATGGTAAAGAAATTGGGTAGCTTTAGCCGTTACTATTGTTTCCTTGCATAAAACCCAAAATGCAGGAAATTTGCGCAGATTTTCTGGGAATAGAGCGAGAGAAGGAAATTGGGTTATAATTTGTTTGATTCTTGTTGCCATTTTTCGTTGCACTTTGTGTCATAATCGTAAAGATATAAAGCTTCATTCTTTGCTTCCCAACATATCCAGCTCATGGGATTTTTGAACCACACATTTCCACTTGAGATTTCAGCACAAATGGGTCATTTTCATTTTTCATCTGACAACAAAAAAAAAATTTATTTTAAATTTGCGATTGTAATTTTGTACCGGAAGGGAGGGACAGCAGGATATAATAGCTGGTTCAGGGTGTGCAGAGGCTACGATAATATCGGAAAAACCGAAAAACAAAACTGAAAAAAAAAAAAAATATATATATATATATATATGGCGGTAGGGTTGCGTAATAACTAATAAGTGAAGAAGAAAGTGCATGACAGAGGGCATCGGTGGGGCCCTGTAGTCGACGGTGGTGATCAGGTACAAGCTGAACAAGACATTGCTGCACACGCATTGCGATGTCATTGGAGATCGATTGGGGGACAGTGTACGGCCAGATCTAGTGCGGAGGGCTATTTGAACACGCAGGGGGGAGAGAGAGAGAGGTGGGGAAATCTACAGTGTGAAGTACTGAGATGGCTTTTACAGGCGGGTACAATCCGATGAAGGATGTCCCCCGTGAAGAGCTCTGAAGCCAAAAGCCAAAAGCCGAAACACCATTTATTTTGACTATGGTCCAAGGGTTAGATCAAGGGACACATTATTTGACACATTTTTTTACACTTTTTGTTAACCTTTAGATTTCCCTACATCAAATGGTTTAAAAGCTCCACTAATTAATGTGGCAATAATATAGAAATATATATATATATATATATATATCTTTCTTAAAATTACAAAAAATAAATAAAAATAAAATAAACACAATCTACCGGCAGCACCGATACCTACAAGCCACCATTGTCAATTGCAGAACAAGTGGATGAGAAGAAAGATTCTTCTTCTTACGACCCATGAATGTACCAATTAATTAAATTTTAAGAAAAACATGTTGAGAAGTTTTAAATACACACTCCAAACTACTTAATACACATCCCTATTATTTTATATTTCAAATCAGATTTTATAGGTAGGTTAAATGACCAAAATAGACATCTATGTATTAAAAGAAAAATAATAATAATAATCATATGTTCCTTATATTATTCTATAATTATAAACACAATGAATTTCTATACATGGCATCCTCATTTAAAACAAGAATAAAGTTAGAAACCATCTAATTTAAATTTTCCTTAAATGAATTGTAATTAAATGGGGTGAGATACCATGTAATTTAGCATTTCGAAATCAATAGCATTAAATGTTTTTAAAACATATCGCTTTACTCCCACCTTTTTAGTTCCTTTTTTTTTTAATCTAAAAGTGATTATTAGACAATTTATTATCTAATATAAAACATCACAGGTATAAAACTTTGTAATTGTTAATGTGTTTGACCATCCAATGACAACTTCGTAGTTCCGCCATTGTGGAGAAACTACTGATACAATTTTGGTTGAATGTGATGTTTAGTGGATAAGAACTCAAATAATGTAAAACCTATTTCTAAGCATCTATTTGAACTTTGAAGGGAACAACAATGAATCCTTATGGATTTCCCAATAACTAACACAAGTAATTAATATGGTCAATTATATATACTAATCAAATGTTAAATAATAGTGTATTTCATGGTTTTTAAGTTTAAGGATATTTTAGGTAATTTGGGTTGTGTATTTAGTAAAATGTTAGAACGAGAAATTAAATGATAGGTGTATTGAGTAAGGAGTGTGTATTAAGTAATTAGGGGTGTGTATTTAAAACTTCTCAAACATGTTTCACTTAATAATTGAACAAGAGATATTGCAATTGTAATTAACCCTTAGACCATGCATGATTGGTGTTCTGGAAAGAGTCTCCATGTCCGCCATTGATGGAGGCTAACTAAAAGAGAATTTCACAGAGAGAGAGAGAGAGAGAGAGAGAGAGAGGTCTTTGTGTTCTTGGTTTAATGCACTGGTTATTCAATTGGCGTCAAGCTCGGGTCTTTAGGGGTGGTCTGTTGTTGAGTTCTTGTGTTATTTTTATCTTATTTGTTAGTTTTGTATTTTTACCAAAAACAATTTATTTATGTTTCAATTTTAATATCCATTAATGAAGTTTAAGAACCATTGGATGCAATTAAATCTAAAGCCTAGGAAAGAGTGTAAAAAAATGTGTCAAAATATGTGTCCCTTGATCCTGACCCATGGTCCAATGGTCCAAGGCTAAGCTTGTCCAGTGTCGGATATGCGTGATTCACTTAACGTCGTACATTTTAGGAAAAATATCACAAACTTTTACCTATTCGTCATTTTAGTCACTCACTTTTTAAATATATATTACTTTAGTCACTCAATTTTAACTTTGTTATTCACTTTAGTCACTTCTTTAATTTTTTTTCATTAAAAAAAGAGTAGTGTTAGAGATACCAAATATTTATACTAAATTCATGGGTTAAATACTGCTTACTCCCTATACTTATAGGGTTTCATCGTTTCAGTCTCTGACCTTCGAATTTCACCTAAAAAGTCCCTGAACTCCCAATTTCCTCCCAATTGGTCCCTGCCGTCAAACATACGTCAAAAACTCCGTTATCTTCCCCTAAAAAGTCTATTATACCCTCAATTACTTTAGAAAAAAAAAATTCTTTTCCCTTTTTTTTTTTTTTTTTTTCGTTTGACCTCTTCTTCTTCCGGCTCTCTCGCCTCCTTCTTTTCATCTCCTCATCAAGATGGTTCCAATCCACAGACCTTCAAGAGGTGAAATGAAAAAAAGAAATAAAAGAGTAAAATAAATTAAAAAAAAAAGTAAGTGAGGGCGTAATAGACATTTTCAGCAACTTTAACAGAAAATTTTGACTGCAGGGACCAATTGGGAGGAAATTAGGAGTTCAGGGACTTTTTAGGTGAAATTCGAAGGTTAGAGACTGAAATGATGAAACCCTATAAGTATAGGGAGTAAACAGTATTTAATCCTAAATTCATATACCGAATAATATGGCAAGTGCCAACTCATCGAATGAATTGCTAACATAAATTTTATCTATTAACTTTTTTTTATCAAAAATTAAAAATCATGAAAATTCAAAATTATTGCAGAGTCTCATGACCGTCATCAAGAGGAGATCATCTACCATGAGACTCTCTAGATCTGGTTGGTTTGGCCAAACAGTTTGTTCAATTACACAGACATGACAAAGTCGCAATGAACTGCAATATTAATGTAACCCAATCTCAAACTGTTTGCAAGAGCAAAAAATAGCTACTAGTCAAATTCAAGCCTATAAAGTTCAAATGTCGGAAGGAGAAATCATGAAAAGAGAGAGAGAAAGTAAGAGAAGGAGACAAGAACTTTTGGCAAGTTTGGGTAGCTTTTAATTAAGGCATCAATTCATCTAAGATTGAAGCCCAGAGTTCTAGCACTCTTTCATGGCTCCGGTCATGAACGGCCAAGAAATAGGTGTGATTCTCAAATGCACAAGGAAGAGATAATGGTCTAGGTTTATTTTTATCTTTTTATCTGTTTTTTTTTTTTAAGGAGAAGTATAAAACAATTGAATTATTTCCATATCATCACTATCTTAGTAGCAAAATTGATGACATAGAAGGTGCCACATCATTTGGTATTAGTATTTGATATAATCTTTTGGTACCTCAAGCATTTTTGTTAAAAAAAAATTATTTGTCACAATATAAATGATATTTTTGTTCAACCAATTGTGAAAAATTGATAAATATGTATTAGAATGATTGGGAGAAGTGATCAAAGTAAGATAAAAATGCCTCCTGGTGACTAAAGTAATTGACAATGTAATAGTTGAGTGACAAATGTGATATATTTGAAACTTGAGTGATCAAAGTGTCGAATGAGTCATAGTTGAGTGACCATTTGTGAAATTCTCCTTACATTTTATTTTGGACTTGCACTTTGTGATCCAAGTACTCATTAGGGTTTTAGGGTTCGTCATCCGAAATAGTGTGGCTTTAATCAAACCCAACCTTTAGAAAACTTTGGGAGATTGTCTTGCTTTGGAGTTTGGATGTGTCCCGGCCCCGCCCCACCCCAATTACATTTCATAAGACCAAAAATCAATATCCAAAAATTCTTCTCGCTTTTCATGTGAAAAATTGATAAATGCTCTTATTGCCTTTAAACTTGCTAACATATAATGAAGCACTGTCACCATCAAGAGGCTTGATTTATTTTTGATGCCGAGCTTGATATGGCCATGTGCCGTTTGAGTATTAAGCAGGCAATGCCGCTTAAATATGCTAATAGAGAAATAGGCACATATAGTTGGAGATTCGACCTGGAGAATGTGATTTATCAAGAAACCATGAATTTTGATGTGGTAGAAAAGATCAAGCATTATAGTTTCTCTCAAGGCCCAATCCTCAAAAAAAGGCTTTTAGAGGTCACCATGACAAATTGCAATCCTCGTCGGAAAGAAGTCTCACATGTTGGATTCTGGAATAGCATAACTGGTTTTAATGGGCTATTCGCTTCTGAAACAGGGACAGAAACATGTTGGACCTAACTGGTCTCTGGCTCTCTGCAAAGTGCAAACTTACATAAGATATCAATTAATGTAGATGGAATAAAATAGTCGCAGCAGCTGGAATAGCTCAGTTGGTTAGAGCGTGTGGCTGTTAACCACAAGGTCGGAGGTTCGAACCCTCCTTCTAGCGTCGATGTATGTTTATTTTTTTTTCCTAGCCTACTTGGGCAGTTGGGCTAGCTAGTTGTACCAAGTCTGTATCTTCAAGTTTTTGAGAAAACGAATGCAAATTACTACCACTGTGACCTTGCAATGACGCCCTTGCTGTTCGAGCCTTCCTTCTAGTTGTCAATGGCTGTGTTTGTTTTCTATCGGATTACATTCTTCTTAACCTTTATTATTATTTTTTTTTGGGGGCCAACTTGGGCTAGCTTGTTGAGCCTAATCTATATATTCAAGTTTTTGAGAAGACAAATGCAAATTACTACTACCATGTCATGACCTAAGCACATTTATGTTTTGAACACACTTATTGCGACCTCATACATATGGATGACAAAAATCAACGTTGGGATCCCTAATGGAGGGAATTAAGGATATCGGCCGATAGACCGATAGACATGAGCATCCCGTTCTCCGGGCTCTTTAAAATTGGGAATGAGGTGGGGATACTACTGTGAACCCCATCCTCATTATCACCTATTTAGGCATTTAGCAATTATATTCGTAAATTTAATCTTTGGTAATGAATTATATCTTAAATTTCTATATATGCTACTAATAAGGATGTTGCACACTCGTAATTTTAGAAGAAAATGTTTTCTGTTTTAGAGAAACAGTAATTGAGAGAAAATTGTTGTGTATTCTCATTGATAATAGGGGCCTCTTTATATAGAGGATTACAATGCACAGAATCTGAATTGTACAAGGAAACGTAATCATAATGGATATATCTAAGATTCTCCGAGATTATCCCTAATTAAAACTTTATTACCACTAGGTCAAGTCACCTAGAGTTTGGGCCAGACACAAATTAGATATTTACTTGAACACTCCCCATTTTGTCGCCCAAACGTGGTACTCTTCCCGTTGCCTCTTCAAAAACCTTGCAAAGTAACAAAACCCAGTAGGACAAAAATAACATCGGTCGAAGAAGAAAAAGAATACAACACACCTTTCCAATTTCGAGGTCAACATGTAGACATCTCCCCCTGATGTCTGCGTCTCTTGGGAGTTCAGATAACTTCCTCAAGCCAATGCTTGCCACATGTTTCTCGAACGTGGACTTGGGCAATGACTTAGTGAACAAGTCTGCCACATTGTTCTCATATCGAACCTAGTTTACTTTGATGCTGAGGAGCTTCTGTTGTTGCTGATTGTAGAAGAATTTATGCGATATGTGCTTGGTGTTGTCGCCTTTGATAATATCTTTCTTCAGTTGTTCAATGCAAGCAGCATTATCCTCATAAATGCTTGTCTGTGGTAGACTTCAAACCACAATTACTTCGAACATGCGTAACTATGGATAAAAGCCATATACATTCACGAACTGCTTCGTGAAGAGCAATAATCTCTGCATGGTTTGAAGAAGGAGCGACTACGGTTTGTTTTGTAAACATCCAAGATATCGCGGTCTTTCCCATGGTGAATACATAACCAGTTTGGGAACGACCTTTGTGCAGTTCAGAGAGATACCTAGCATCAACAAAACCTTCCAAAACACTTATATCATTTTGGGATGGGGAGAGGGAAAGCAGACCACTATGTGTGGCGTCCCTATCATATGATGGGTCCGAATCCATTGTCTCTCTATAGGGATAGAACAAGCTCATATCAATCGTGCCACTTAGGTATCGAAAGATTTCTTTAACACCAATCCAATGGCATCGCGTTGGCGCCGAGCTATATCTAGCTAACAAGTTCACAGCGAATGAGATGTCCGGTCTTGTGCATTGTGCTAAGTTCAATAATGTGCCTATTGCACTTAGGTAGGGCACTTCTGCCTCTAGCACTTCTTCGTTGTCTTCTTTGGAAGAAATGGATCCTTCTTTGGATCAATACTACGGACGACCATTGGGGTGCTTGAAGACTTAATTTTATCAATATTGAAACGCCTAAGTATCTTTTGGGTATAAGTTGATTGATGAATCAGGATACCATCTTCACGGTGCTCAAGTTCCAAACTGAGGCAAAACTGTGTTTTCCCAAGATCTTTCATCTCAAACTCGGATTTCAAGTGTTCAGCGGTTTCCCTCAACTCTTTAAGGATGCCAATTATGTTCATGTCGTCCACATAAATCGCTACAATTGCAAGTCTGAAACTTATTCTTTTTATGAAAACACATGGGCATAGTTCATTGTTAACATATCCCTTCCCAATCAAGTAGTCACGTAGATTGTTTCAATCCACATAGTGAGCATTTCAACCTTATGGCAAACGCACTCCGTGGTTTAGAGCCACTTGATTTGGGTAACTGAAGTCCATCTGGGACCTTCATGTATATCTCTGTATCTATATCCCCATATAGATACGCAGTAACCACATCTATAAGCTGCATGTTCAGTTTTTCAAAAACTACCAAACTGACAAGGTAGCGGAATGTAATGACGTCCATTATGCGAGAATAGGTCTCCTCATAGTCGATTCCTGGGCGTTGTGAGAAGCCTTACGCCATAATCCGAGCTTTGTACCTTACAATCTCGTTTTTCTCATTATGCTTTCTAACGAATACCCATTTATGACCAACTGGTTTGGTGTTGGGCCGTATTGGCACAACCTTTCCAAATACCTTTCTTTTCGCTAGAGAATCAAGTTCTACCTGGATCGCATCTTTTCATTTTGGCCAATCAGCTCTACATTGGCATTCATCAATGGAGCGTGGTTCGATATCATAGGTCTCAATAATCACACGCGCTACTGAATACGCGAATACATCATCAATGATGATAGAGTTTCTTTCCCACGTCTCATGTATATTAGTGTAATTTACAGAGATCTATACGTTCTCAGGGATAGGTTCTGACATTGAGGAGTCCCCCAATGATGTCTCTTGGACATAACCAAAATCCGGAACATTCTCATGGGACGAATTTTAAGTATCGATGATTAAAAGATTTGTTTGTGCTTCATTCGCTCTCTTTCTAGGGCGAGTATCCTTCGAACCAATCGATCTACCGCTCTTCCTTGCTGGACCTGCAGTCATAGATGCCACATCACTGCCAATATGGGAAGTGGCGCCATCTCTTGGTACCTCAGGAGAGGTGTTACGTCAAGTATTTGGGATGTCAATCCTTACAGGCACTTTTGCAGCAGGTATGTGTGATCTTGTCACTTTGGCAACATAGAAAATGCATCAGGTAGAGTAGCTGCTATGTTTTGGAGCTCGATTATTCTTCGCACTTCAAGTTCTGACGGTGTGGTACGGGGATTTAGATGAGACATAGTGGGGACAGACCACGAAAATTCATGTCGTTCCTGTTGAACATCTATGTTCTTATCTCCCCCTAACGACGGGAAGAATGTCTCATCAAAGTGACAATTAGCAAATCTAGCGGTAAAGAGATCGCCTATCAAGGGTTCAAGATAGCGGACGATAGTTGGAGATTCATATCCAACATAGATGCCCATTCGTCGTTGTGAACCCATCTTAGTATGTTGTGGCGGCGTAATAGGCACATAAATGGCACACCCAAAAATACTTAAGTGTAAGATATCAGGCTCGTACCCAGTCACTTGCTGTAACGCAGAATAAGATTGGGCGGCAGTGGGTCTTCATGCAGTATTGCATATCCCAAAGCGGAAACAAGGAGATTGGTGTGCATAACCAATATCCGTTCTATCATCTGTAGTTGTTTGATAGCGGCTTTCGCGAGACCATTTTGGGTATGAACATGGGGAACTGGATGCTTGACGTCAATTCCCAGTGACATGCAATAGTCATCGAACATTTTCGATGTAAACTCCCCAGCATTATCAAGTCAAATTGACTTAATTGGATGGTCAGGATAGTTAGCCCATAAACGGATAATCTGGGCAAGGAGTTTATCATAAGCAGCATTTCAAGTGGACAACAGCGCAACATGTGACCAGCATGTCGACTCATCAACCAATACCATAAAATATTTAAAGGGTCCACATGATGGTTGAATTGGTCCATATATATCCCCTTGGATTCTCTGTAACAACGAAATGAGTATTTTTGGATCCTTTATGTAGGACGGTCTCAGTCCTAATTTCCCTAAGGACTAGACTTTGTAAAATGAGCGAGGGGCCTTAGAAGCAACCAATGAGGATTTTGGTTGGGCCTGAGCGTTTGTAGTGCTATTAGAAGCAAAATGTGTGACTACATCACCCATCATGGCGTTGGGACCATGGAAAGTGGCATCCATGGCGTAATGGCCATGGTTGGCATTATCTATGGCATTGTCACGAGGGACATTCGCGGCCCTATGGCGGTGATGGACGGCAGCAACGCCAGATGTTGCTGTTGTGGCGGTCACACTAAGTCCGGGAATCAATCTTTGATTCTTGCTTCGTCTCACTGTAAAGAATGGATGTTCGTGTGAAATCTTTAATATACGGATCATCATATCACAACCAAGATTTCCTAGTCAGTCATGCCAAAGCCAATATGTGTTTGAGTCCAAGAGCTCTTCTCTTATCACATTATTGGATTCAATTGGTCGAACTGTAGTGACATAAAGTCCACTAGATTGACACAAAAGCTTCTCTAAGAAGCGCTTCCCTCTACAATCATTAGAGGTAATGCAAATTAACTCTTTTCCTTTCTCAGTATACGTTTCCGCATGGAATTTGTTGGATCTTATATCTTTAAAGCTCAATAAGGTTCGATTTTCCTTAGGAGCGTAGAGAGGTTCTGCGACATTAATCAAGGTGCCATTTGGTAATAGGAATTGGGCCATTCCATGTCCTTGAACTAAATCTGATGGCCCAGCCATCGTAGTCACAGAGGAATACGTAGGCAACATCTCTAAGAATAATTGCCTATGTTGTAGAATGGTGTGCGTAGTCGCACTATCCGCAAGACATTGTAGTTCTCTAGAATCCATTTCTAAAAGTAAATCTCGTAATTAAAAAGGAGTCATAAAGAAAAGAACTAAACTTTTATTAATAAGCCAAACTGAATTACATCATTGTTTCTTTAGTCAACGAAAATCTAATCCAATAAACTAGCTAATGCAAAACAATGGCAATCGTCTAACTTCTTTCGGTAACTCCAACGCAAATGTGACCAGGTGAGTAAAGAGATGTCGGTGGAGTAAGGCTTGCTTAAGTATCACTAATCTCAAAACCTTCCTAGACATCACATTTACTTTTGGTGAGCCTACTTTGAAGAAAAACTAAACCATTGGCATCTACTACAAAAATAATATGACAATTGCCTACATCTCTTGGAAAATAAAAGGACTTAATCAAAATTGCCAGTTTCTTGGCCCTTGAAGTCGTCCACCCTAAGAGCGAGATCGTCATCTTGATCATCTTGCTCCATGTAATGTGTTTCCCTTGCTTCACGATACGCCTTGTATGCGTCTGCAACATTCTGGGATACTCTACATGCTTTGGCCCAATGTCCAGATGATCTACACCAAAGACAAACATCATTATTGTCAGGCTCCCTTGATCGAGCGGCCTTTGGGGTGTGATTAGGACGGCCATTGTCCTTGGTGGCGTCACCACCATGGCCGGAGGTTCTGCCTCTCTCTCTCTCTCTTTCTTCACACGTTGACCTCCACCGTTCCGTGCACACCTCTTTTGGCAGTTTCCTTCATCTTTAGGGCGAGTATATGGACCAGAACGTCCAGAATTATCCCTATTCTTAGGGTTTCGCTCCTTGCGTTCTCCCTTAGGGGTGCGACTATAGTTAGACTCTGAAATAGACTTAGTTCCCACGGGTCTAAAGTTATAGTTTTTCACAAGGACATTGTCGTGCTTCTCAGCTATGTTCATGGCACCAATAAGCTCATGAAACTTTGTGATACGTCCTACATTCACATCAATCCGATAATTCTTAGCAATCATCAGTGCAGAGACGGGGAAGGTGGAGAGAGTATTATTGATCAACATCGTATCAGTGATGTTCTTTCCACAGAACTCTATCAAAGGCTTGATACGGAGGGCTTCAAAGTTATAGTCAAGTACAGACTTGGAATCACAGAAGCGGAGGCTATGCCATCTCATTTCTAAATCAGGAAGCAGGGAGTCACGAACGTTGCCAAATCGTTGCTCAAGTTCCGCCCATAGTTTTCTAGGGTCCTTTTCATTAAGGTATTCACTTTGAAGAGCGTCATTCATGTGCCTTGTCATGAGAATTATGGCTTTAGCTTGGTTCGCTCCAAAAGTGGCAGCTTACTCAACAGTGAGCAGGTTCTGACTTGGCTCTTGGATGGTTTCCATAATTCCATCAGCCTTAAGATGTTGGTGCACATCACGAACCCACCTGTGGTATCCTGCGCCTGTTGTCTCCAGTGAAACAAAGTTCAAATTGTTCAGGTTACTCATCCTGAAAAAATAACAAAAGATTAGGGTTAGTTTCGGAGCGAAAAAGGCTACCACGAAAACAATAACATTTCTGAGCGTAATCACTTCTAAGAAATTTAAGGATTTCTGAGCGTAGTCACTTTCAAGAAATCCAATTCCAAGAGGGATTTGGGTTAGATCGAAATAACGATGTTTGTAGTCGATCATTTCTTCTCAACAAACTCTAAGTTTGGAGGACTCTACAAGCTCCAATATTGGAGTGAGCACGAACCCCCACAGTTCGGCTTTTGGTCTCCCCTATGAAGAAGAAAGGGGGGTAGAAGAAAAGAGGTTGCAAGTCCCCAAGAAAAAGAATAAAAAACTTCAAAAACTAGAACTTTTAGAAAAATTTACCTTGAAAAGTCATCGGAAAATTTGACAGGAAAAGGGTTGTCGGAGATGGCCGGAAAAAGCTGCTAGAGGTCGCTGAAAAAGTGACCGGAAACTGGTGGCCGGCGGTGGTCTGCGGTGGCTGGAGGTTGGCTGATGGTGGCTGCAGGCGAGGCTTGTGCACAGGGCTGTCCCGTGACATAGTGAGGCCTAAGACAAGCGTTAGAGAGGCTTTCCTTAAAAAAAAAAAACAAAAAAAACCTAGAAGGTAACAATGTCGACAAAAACAAGAAGATAAATTTTCATTTGAAGATCACTCTTCTTGCTTTTTGGGATGCAAAAATGTTGATTAAGTTGGTGTATTTAAACTTTTTGAACAATTTTCTTTCAATAGATAACATGGCTAGTCTATTCAATCTTTCTTGTGACATGGTTGATCGTAAATATGATTTTATTAGTTTCAATTTTGAAAACCTTCTTTCAGTAGAAGTAACTGTCACAGGAATAGTTAATAGTATTTTATAAGCAATCATGGTATTTAAGAAACAATCACATCTTTGAACAAAATGCAGAACTTCAATTGGTGTTTCTACTTTTCGATCTGAATCTTTGTTTAGCATTTCAGTTAACAATCTTAATTCTAAATGCAGCTCTGAACCATCTATATCAGAAACATTATCATGAGTAAGAAACTCTTCAAGTTTGAGACACTTTACTTTCAAATTAGTATCAACTAATGACTTTAATTATTTCACATCACATAAAAAACCAAAAACACTTTCACATAATTGAAATTGTTCAAATCTACTATGAAGGGAAGATATGGCTTGATCTACTATATATAAAAAATACTCAGTCCTAAAAGTATCTTCAACAGATAATGTTGGTTCATCATTTGCATTCTCATCAAACTGCTTTTTTCTACAAGTCCTACGTTTTTCACGAAATATAGATTCGATTTCCATTTCAAGTGCAATCTCTCTAGCTGAAATCATAGCAGATGTAAATCCATATTCTCTATACTTTATAAAAAAAAAAAGAAACCAAGTCTTCTAACAATTTAATAGCATCACCATATCCATGTCTTTAGATTGTAGCTTTTTACTAACCAAGTCAACAACATATAGCATATCATACCAGATAATCATGCCTAATAAAAGTTCAAAGTTTGCAAAAGCATAGTCTGCTAACATTTCAGCTTCACATTTTTGGGGTGTTTAACCCAATAACACTTACCAATACAAAAGAAAAGGAGGAAATTTGGAGGCCTCATAGAGTCACGGGTCTTTCTTCATCGGTCTTTCGCGTCGTCTTCAGTGTAGGAAGACTGTGTTCTGTTTTTTTTTTTTTTAACTTATATATATAATGAGCATTTTGAGATGAGGCCTTCCCCAAACTGAGGTCCAAGGCCACTGCTTTGGTCATGGGCCGGCCCTGCTTGTGCAGGGGCTGTCGATAGATGCTGCAGGGGCTCGGCAGCAGGCGCAGGGGCAGGCAAAGGCTTGCGGGGTTAGTGCGCAAGGTATCGGCAGGTCTCGGCAGCAGGCACAGGGGCAGGGGCAGGCGAAGGGCTTACGGGACTGGTGCGCAAGCTATCGACAGGTCTCGATAGGGAGGGCGGTAGGCGCTCGGTAGCTAATCAGCTGATGTTGGCAAGTGTTGCGCAGGCTTTGCAGGGTTGTCAGCAGGTGCATGTAGGGTTTTCGACAGCGTCTCGGTAGGGCTCGACAGCTTCTCGGCAGGTATGTAGAGGGTAGGCACAAGGCAGGGGCCTGTCTGAATTTTTCAATAACTGGTTCAGGCGGATTCCAGCCTGTTCTGGGCTCCTGGAGACTAGGGCTTCAATATGTGTGGTGGTGGATGCTGAAATTTGAGGGCTACGAAATCAGGGTTTCAGGGTTAGAGTTTCGTGCTGATAGCGTGTTTTAGAGAAACAGTAATTGAGAGAAAATTGCTGTGTATTCTCATTGATAATAGGGGCCTCTTTATATAGAGGATTACAGTGTATAAAATCTAAATTGTACAAGGAAATGTAATCATACATTGAATGAATATCTCTAAGATTCTCCGAGATTATCCCTAATTAAAACCCCATTACCGCTAGGTCAAGTTACCTAGAGTTTGGGCCAGACACAAAATAGAGATTTACTTGAACATTTTCGTTATTTGTTGATCATATTGTGGTTGAGAGAAAACTATACAAATATGAATGTTGTACAATGTATTGAATTATAAGTGGGGATTGAGGCGGGATGAAGTTCTTAATTGGAGACTAAAATCTCTAATAACAATTGATGAATGAGGTGGAGAATGAACTCGGGGATAAAATTAATATAGTAATTCTCATTTTCACCTCGCCCTAATGACAATTGTAATCGTTGCTGATGTTTGTTTGTGATTGGCATGAAAAAGAAATATTGTAAAAAAAAATATTGTTGTTTAGCAGGACAAAGAGATGGTTGTTAGAAAAGTAATGGACTAATGGCAATCATCCAAGTTGGGTAGAAAAACACATTTGTCAAAAGTTGTCCCATGCATAATGGTAAAAGGGCACATCAATCAAAATGTAAATTTGAGAAACAAAATGTTAATTTGGTAAACAAAATGTTAATTCGAGTGAATCATTGATCTAAAGAATTTGGTAAACAAAATGTTAATTCGAGTGAATCATTGATCTTATGTCCAGATACTCAAATGAAAAGGTTTGAATCAGAAAGCATGATCCACACATGTAATCCAATTGAATCAAATTATTGAACCCAATATGAAGATGGGTGCACTCAAATCTTTAAACAATATCTAAATCTGGCCATCCGTGCATGTTCTTTACTAGACAGCAATCCTCCTCTCTGTCCAATCTGATTAATTGTTTCCACGTTGTATTGGTTTTTCTTTTCACCAAACTTCCTCTTTCACTCAGTTAAGACACCAGTAATTTTTCATTTTACCCAAATGAGTGAATGACCAAAGTAGGTAAAATCCTTTTAAGCCAAAGTTGCTCATTTTAGAGGTAAGAAGATGTGAAGATATATGGCATATAATAGAGATAACAATGTCTAAGTTAATTGTACCAGTGATTCCTAGTGGGAAAAGCATAAGCCTAATGATAGTGACCATGGTGCCTTCTAGCACTCTCGTGGGTCAAATTTTCTGGATTGTGTTTGCTCTATGGCTGGCATTTATGTTCATTAAAATGTCTTTTCCGGTATACTCAGAAATTACAAATAGTCTACACCACCCCAGTTTTCCTTGCAAATTAAGTTTCCTTGACTTTGCTTAAAATCAACATTCTTTTTGCAGGCTGAATATAAACCTAATAGTATTTTAAGGTTCAAGTTCTGTCTATGTGCATTGGGAAAAAGAGATTGTACCCCCAAAGTCAAAAACAGAACAACCTCTCTTAACCCTATGTCATTAGTTTATCATTATTTTACTGTGCTGCCCTATATTTCCTTGTAAGATAATAGAAACTGTCAGATTACATTCATGAATCATAGTCATTTTTTACTCTTCTTTTAATCATACTGAAATATAGTAATTTGAAGTGGAAATCTCGAGTTATTGAGTAAATGTCTATAGTCACTAGATTGTCTTCATGTATTTATGAAGATTATATATGACCTTGTAACTTGTTTTTAGCTTACATAATCAAACCATATAATTTATAATTTAATGAACTTCTAACAAACGTTATGATAAGGAAAAACCCAGATTGATGTGCTAAAGATGAGATCCACATTATTGGGTTCTTCTTATACTTGCTTAAACAAAGGTTTAGCTGAAGTGGATAGCATTAGTCAAGAAAAACATGGTGGCATGGGAGAGGACTCAAAGGTCCACTAGGTAATAAGTAAAAAACCCACCAAACAAAACAAAACAAAATGAGAAAAGGTGAATTAAAAAATGTATCCTTCTTTATTATATGACAATATAATAACTCAAAAAATGATTTAAGGATCCAAAGCAAGATTAGTTTATTCTGCAAGTTGATGAGTCAATGCATTAGGCCATGATTCTTCTTTTATTTCTTCTAGAGTTGTTTACAAAGCCTACCAATTGTGCTCCTAAAATAGAATTTGGATATGCATGCCTTTCATTATTGAAATATATCTGCAGCTATATGTTCAACTTTATGGGGCTTCATTGCACAACAGTTCATTTTATTTGTGCATAAATAGTATCTGAAGATTGACTCCAAGATTATGAAAATCTTCTCTATTATGTGAATGGAGCTCTTATGGAGAATTAAAAACAAGTAAACTAATGTTCTGTTGAATAATTATTAACTTATTCTCACTATTGCACCAAACTCATTTGTTGTTTTATTGTTAGAACAAGAAGTTGGAACAACTGTCTAGCGTAGTATTAAAGCTTTCATTGTAGAGATGTCTGATCAATTAGTTAGAAACATACTAAAATCCCTTCTTAATTAATGATTATTTAGGTTACAATTTCTCAAGTTTTCTTTTGTTCACTAACATTATTTTGATAGTAAATTTTATAGAGTAAGAAAGGACCTTGCCCATAAACTGCCAAAACTAGAACATGCATGTATTTAAGTGAGTAGTTCAGTCAGATTAGTCTATAAAATGCAGTAAATAATGGTTTTTAAGATACTAATTGGGTTGGATTCGTTTATGGTAGAACTGTAGAAGGATGAGGAGCTGCTGAAAGAGACAAAAGTTGGGAAAAAGAGTAGGTGGGTCAAGGACCCAAGCAAGCGAATGTGCACAAGTGCTGGTGGCTTACGAAGGTTTTCTCCACTTGCAATATGGAAATCATGGTGGGTTTGAAATCTCTAAGAAATCAGTGGCAATTGAGATATCTATTGTTTAATGAACATTGACAATTGGCCAAAATGAAAATTGAATAACATTAACAACCTAATGCTTATGCTCACTTAGCTAGGCTCTAATTTTATATTTGTTAATGCTTGGTAAGGTTATTCTTAATCCAACCTTTCTGTTTTCAAGTGTTCAATGCAATCATGTACCTAAATACCATTTACTTTTGCCTCATGATTTGCCGAGTAGTTTTGTTACCACATTTCAATATGATGATGGCAAAAGGAGGTCTAGTATATTGATGACATATGTTGGATAGAATATAGCTAGGTTACTTTTTGGAGAGAGAGAGAGAGAGAGAGAGAGAGAGAGAATTTGAAAAAAAAAAAAATTGAAAAAAAAAAATTTGAAAAAAAAAAAACTCAACTAGTAATTGCTCTAGTTAACTTCCTATTTACTTTTTTCTTTTTCATCAAAAGAATGTATTAAAATGTGCACCACAAAGGCGCCAAAAAGATGAATTTTTTCAATTATGTTGTGTCTGCTTCATTGACATGACAGCGTAGCGCGTAAGATATATGTAAAAGGTAAAAAAATAATAATAATAATGAAGTTGTTTTAGTACCTTTAAAGATGCACAGTTGCAATAACTTTCCCATTCATTATTTCCTTGGCTTGAAACTCTCTTCCTTCACAAAATCTCAAATTAGCCCCAAATCTTCCACAATCTCTTATAATGCAAGGTTAGAAGCCATAGTGAGGTTCTCCCAAAAATAATTTGATTTATGCCTTAGCATTTTAAGACATTATTTCAAATACTTCGTACTTTAATATTAGAACATCATCTTCATTGACTTTGATTGCTCTCCAGTCTCTTGGCTTTCAACATACGATCTCCTCTTTCTTATAGTTATAGCTTTCTTATAGTTATAGAGAGACTACTTATTTATATTTTTTTAAAAACAGAACCAAGTTCTAACTCCTCGTATATTAGGGTGAGTTTTTTATTTTTTATTTTTTTTTATTACGATATATTTGGGTGAGTTATCACTTTCAATCAGTTTTGGAGTAAATTTTTTGGGCTCAAACTTATTTATTGTCTGACACTAAAATACTCACATGTCAATAAAATAACGTACCACCATTTTATTTGAGCTAAAAGACTTATTCAGCTTGAACGGATTTTCATTCATACTTCATTCCAACTCATCAAAGAGGATTTTTGGAAATATATAGACTTTTTTTTTTATTATGAGGTAAGTGAATATGAAGAAAAGATTTATGTGTGAAAACTTAGCTTTAATTGTTTTGGAGAGAATTCAGAACACCAACATACATTTACACCAACACAAATAAACAGTTGGATAACATTAAATACACATTTTTGTTATTAAGAAAATGTACATTATAATTATCAAAGATTGATATTACCTAATAAGTACATAGTCACTTAGAGCAACTCTAATAGATTCCCTATATTTTGATTTTTCTCTACTTTAGGAAAAAATAAGTCTCTTTTGCTCCAATAGATTCTCTATGACTATCCATATTTTAGGAAAAGTGAGGAAAAAGAAACTAAATTCCATATATTTACAGCAAACTCTAAAATTTTAAGGAAGAATATGAAGATTTTAGAGATTGTTGTAAAATAGGGAATCTGTTGGAGTTGGAAAAGAAAAAGAGGCTAAAACTTTGACTTTTGCTTCCTTATAATACAAAAATTATAGGGAAGTTGTTTGAGTTGCTCTTACACAACCTGAGTATAAAAAGAATTTCCACAATTTTTTTTTTTGGTAAGTAAAAAGAATTTTTACAGTTTAACATTAATGAGTTTTGTAAATGAATTCTAAAAAAAAAAATTTGTTTTGTAAATGAAGTCTTTTGTTTTCTAAATCGACATCGTACATCTACCCCTCTCTCCTCTTAATGGTTTGATTGTCAAAATGATCCAAAGTCAACAAAAGGACAAGTCCCAATTGGTCAAGCCTTCGTAAATAAAGTCCCACATACTAAATGTTTCTTAGCCTAATCAGTGATCCAAGCAACCACCCCACCTCACCCAATTTAATAAACTAAATTTCTAACTAATTTCATTTTTTTTTTATAATTGGAATTATATTTAAAAAACAAAAAAGTCAAGCTCCAAATAGCTGAGCTGCCTACAGCGTTTTAAGTAGAGGAGGAACCTCGAGTTGACAAACAGACACAGCCAATCAATTACGCCACGCCACGTGTACGTCAACCCTCGCATCTTATCAATCCCATCCAACGGTGATCGTGGCACGTTTTTCCACGCCTGTTTATTCGCTTTTGCTCCTTGACTTTTCGATCCTCACCGGTGTTTTCACCCCGCCCGTACATGTCAACGCTTCTCCTCCGCGCGTGGAGAAGCCTCCATGAACCAAATTCAATCACGTCTTCCCCCTCGCGGCCCCCACGGTGGCGTTCAAATATCTCCGCCTCCCACACGCGCGTGCCTCCACTCGCATTCATTGAAGGTAATATTCAAACTAAGCCCACGAGTTTACTTAAAATCGCCGAACCTTAGTCAACGCTTGGAATAAATATAATAAGCACAACGCATTTTGAATGCGAAAAATAATAAAATCAAAATTAAAAACGGAAAAATAAAAAAAAGTCATTTCCATTCATTTCAAAACCTGAGCCTCAAAGTCAACGGCTTTCTCTCTCTCCCTCCTTCTCTCCCTCTTCTTCTTCTTCTTCTTCTTCTGAGCTTCGTCTGCTCTCTCTCTCTCTCTCTCTCTCTGAGACTCTTTTGTCTTTCTCTCTTGCTCTCTCTCCTCACAATCGGCCATGAATTGAGCTTAATTAACTCACACAACCCATATCAAAAAGCCTAAATTTTTTCATTCAAATTTATATTCTTTGGGCTCCCCGGTCAGATGGGCAACAGCTTTGGAAAAGTTAGCGTCTGCTTCACCGGCGCTAAAGGAGTTCATCGTCGAACCCAAGATGAACCGCTTGTATTATCCGACACCTACGACGAGGGCCTCGGCCACTCTTTCTGCTATGTCCGACCCGACCCGACCTGGCTGGCCTCTTCTAAGGTCCACTCCGAGGAGGCCACCACCTTCAAAACCATCTCCGGAGCTTCGGTCAGCGCCAACACGTCGACGCCTCTGTCCACGGCCGTCGTCGATCTCTACTCTTACAACAGCATCGATCGGGCGGCGGCTTTCGAGTCCTCCACCTCTTTCGCCTCGATTCCGCTGCAGCCCATCCCGCGAAATCTCATCAATTCGGGTCCGATTTCGGGGAACTTCGGAGCGGGGATCCCCGGGTCGGGTCCGCTCGAGCGAGGGTTCCTGTCCGGCCCAATCGAGCGGGCGTTCATGTCCGGCCCGCTCGACCGTGGGCTGTTCTCCGGGCCCATGGAGAAGGGGTACTCGGAGCAGTTTCAGAGGAGCTTCTCCCACGGCGGCGGGTTCGCTTTCAAGCCGAGATCGGGGAAGCGGAAACTGATTCGGGTTCTTCAGAGAGCGATATCGAAGACGATATATCGCGGCCAGAACTCGATTCTGGCGCCGATTAAAAACCGCGTCGTTTCGGTGAAAGATCAGGATTGGATCGTCGGCGGCGGCGGCGGCGGAGGACTACAAGATAGTAAGCTTCAAAATCACAACGAGAATTTGACCGTGAGCTCTGTGAATTTCAGCAGTGAGGGGAGTTTGGAGGACGACGAGTCGTTGTCGAGTCAAAATCTTCAGTGGGCGCAAGGGAAAGCAGGGGAGGATCGAGTCCACGTCGTCGTTTCGGAGGAGGACGGCTGGGTTTTCGTCGGAATCTACGATGGATTCAACGGCCCAGATGCGCCGGATTATCTTCTATCGAATCTGTACACAGCTGTCCATAAGGAGCTGAAAGGTTTGATTTGGGACGAGAGGCTTGAATCAGCTGCGGTGGCCGCGCCTGCGACTTCCCCTGTTCACCCAGAATATTCGGATTCGGTTTCGGTTTCGATTTCGATTTCGGATAGTGATTTGGGAAGGAATCAAGTGGCAGATGCTTGTTCTCAGTTTGTTGAGGAAGAGAATTATCCTTGTGCAAGTGGGGATGTGAATTTCGATTCCAATTCCAAGAAAAGGGAGTCCAGGAACCCGAAAACAAAGTACCGGAGCTCCGGTCGGAAATGGGAGGATAATCAGAGGAGGTGGAGGTGTGAATGGGATAGAGAGAGAGTTGAGCTTGATCGGAGATTGAAGGAACAGCTTAATAGGTCCAGCGCAGATGGGTCATCGGCTACTAACCACTCTGATGTTTTGAAGGCTTTGTCTCAAGCTTTGAGGAAAACAGAGGAGGCCTATTTGGAAGTAGCGGATAAAATGCTCTTGGAAAATCCTGAGTTGGCCTTGATGGGGTCTTGTGTTCTTGTGATGTTGATGAAGGGGGAGGATGTTTATGTGATGAATGTGGGTGATAGTCGGGTTGTTTTGGCCCAGAAGGCGGAACCGGATTATTGGCTTGGGAAGATTAGGCAGGATTTGGAGAGGATTAATGAGGAAACATTACATGATCTTGAGGACGGCGAAAGACAGAATGCAATTCCCAATTTGAGCGCTGTTCAGCTGACGATGGATCACAGTACTAGCGAGCAAGAGGTGAAATATAAGTCCCTTTTTGCGGTGTTTGTTAGTTTATGGATCACAGTATTTTTGAGGTGAAATATAAATCTCATCTTTTATACGCTGCATTTTTTCAGGAAGTTGATAGAATCCGAAATGAACACCCAGAGGATGCTTGTGCTGTCATGAATGATCGTGTTAAAGGTTCATTGAAGGTCACTAGAGCTTTTGGTGCCGGCTTTCTCAAACAGGTATGAATACAATTTACAATTGCTTCTCTTCAACCATATTTCTGGCCCAACTTGATTTAGGATTTCATTTCATCTCATGTAATTATGGTCAATATCAACAGATTAATAATCGTTTCCACTAAGATGATTTAAAAAGTCTAATAACATGAAAAAAACTTTATTTACCTTGAAACCTATATTGTAATGCTTTGGGGAATGGGGAGGTCGAGGTTAATGAAGCAAGTCTTATGTGGCCCTAAACTTCAGCTAGCACTTTTGCCTTCATTTACATTTTCAATTCCCATCTAATCCAGGGAGAGAGATAACCTGAACTCCTGTCATGATCAAAATGTTAATATACGCACACAAGCACAGACACATTATCTGTTTTAGCTCATTCAAAGATCTCTGCTATTAGTTTAACAATGCTTTTATTGCCAACTTGTTTGCTTATTTGTGTGCGCTTCTTCTGTCAACGTTTGCAGCCTAAATGGAACAGTGCACTTCTAGAGGCATTCCAAATTGATTATATAGGGACTTCCCCCTACATCACTTGCTTCCCATATCTCCATCATCACAGATTAGGCCCTAAAGACAGGTTCTTGATATTATCCTCGGATGGGTTGTATCAGTACTTCACGAACGAAGAAGCTGTTTCTGAAGTTGAACTTTTCATCACATTGCAACCTGAAGGAGATCCGGCACAGCATCTTGTAGAGGAAGTATTGTTTCGTGCTGCCAAAAAAGCTGGTACGTACTTAACATAGTAAAGAAATTGTTCTTAGAATAGAAGTGTTATTCTTTGCAGAACACTGACGTATGAACTTGGTTTTGGTGAATCACAGGTATGGACTTCCACGAATTGCTTCAAATACCACAAGGGGATCGGAGGCGGTACCATGATGATGTTTCCATCATCGTTATTTCTTTAGAGGGAAGAATATGGAGATCATGTGTATAAGTAGAGACAATCATAAATTAAAGAGATAAAATGATATAGAGACATCCCCGGAAAAAAAGTCAGGCATTTTCCTCCTTTTGTTTGACAGTTCTTTTTTTCTTTTCTTTTTTCTCCTAATCACTCTGTAAAATACCAATTAAGCTTCAGGAAATGCCTGAGGAACTTGGTTGTCCAGTTTTCTGGGTGGTGAGGACTGTAAAGATGTAAAAGCTGGCTCTAGTCGAATATAAACTGTCATAGAAAATTGTAATTTTCCAATAAATGGCATTCCTTTTGAACAAGGGTTTTGTTTGACAATCTCTACCGTTAGTGAAATAGTGCACATTAGTCAATATCAGATTGAAATTGTTTCTTAATAGTCATCTGCGGGTGAGTTTTAGAGCTGATCTGTTAGTGTCATGGTACGAATAATATTTGAGCTTATCATAACAGTGGTCCAAATTCAAACCGGTCTAATTCTTTTAGGTCAAAGTTGCGAATAAGCCAAACAAATTCAAAATGGGAATGAATTGCTATATGTCGAAGAAATCCTAATCTGGCATTCATCAAAATTCAAACAAACATATAAATGTCTTCTGGGTATGACACGCAGCAAAACGAGAGCCTTGGGCAGACAGAGAACTTAACTTTGGTGCTTTAATTACAGTTTCTCCCAACTGCTAGCGACTTCTGAATTGATAGTAAATGCAAATTTATAGTTGGAAGAAGGTGGATGATATCAGACTCATGAATGGTGCAAACCTGTCCTGCTTGTCATCATCAAGATTTTACGAACTGCAAGCTTCATTTGCAGTAACTTCTTGCTACAGTTAAGAGCCTTGTAGCCTATCCCAGTAAATGCCTTCATTGAGAGGCAAAAGGTACAGAATTATTGGGCAGCCAATTGAAGAATACGATGGATTCCTTTTTTCTATTATTTTCATTGACAGAAATAATGGCTACACACGCATCAACTCTTTCCGGTTATAACTTTGTTGAAAAAGTCAAAGATAATAAGATTGAGAGAATGAATTGTTTGATATATAATTACACTCATTATGTGGTGTATATAAACAGATTACAATTGTACTACAGTTATTGTGTACTATTGTACTACAGAACATATACAAGGTAAGTAGTTACAACAATATATTCCCTTGTAGTCTATTCCTGATAGGGAACGATGACTCACACTAACACTCCCTCTCAAGTTGGCGCATATACATCAACCATACCCAACTTGCTTAGTGAGTCATAAAACGCCTTCCTGGAAACTCCTTTGGTAAGTATATCTGCAAGTTGCTCTTCAGTTGGAACAAAAAGAAAGCTAATAATTTTGGCATCTAGCTTCTCCTTTATAAGGTGACGATCAACCTCCACATGCTTAGTACGATTATGCTGTACTTGATTATGTGATATGTCAATAGCTGCCTTGTTGGCACAATACAACTGCATGGAATTTTTGAGTTTGAAACCCAGATCACGTAACAGATTTCTCAGCCACAACAATTCACACACTCCGTGACCCATACCTCTATACTCGGCCTCAGCACTAGAACGTGCCACAACTTTTTGTTTCTTACTCTTCCATGTAACCAAAATACCTCCCACAAAGGTAAAGTAACCTGATGTCGACCTCCTGTCTGTGATATTTCCAGCCCAATCTGCATCTATGAAGCCACAAACCTCAAGAATGTTGTTGTGTTTAGAAAACAGTACTCCCCTTCCTGGAGCTGACTTCAAGTACTTCAGAATTCGCATAACAGCATCCATGTGACTCTTACTCTGATTATGCATGAACTGACTCACCATACTCACTGCATATGCAACGTCTGGTCTAGTATGAGCCAAATAAATCAAGCGCCCAACTAACCTCTGATAGCCAGCTTGATCGGTAGGTACCTGATCTGGATACTCAGCTAAATAATGGTTCTGCTCAATAGGAGTGTCAATAGGTCTGCAATCCAACAAACCTGTCTCTGTCAGCAAGTCAAGAACATACTTCCTCTGGCACATATAGATTCCTTCTCTCCCCCTGGCTACCTCAATTCCTAAGAAGTACTTAAGCTCACCCAAGTCCTTCATCTCAAACTCAGAGGCTAGCTGTCTCTGTAGTCTATCCATCTCAACAGTATCATTACCAGTGATTACCATATCATCCACATAAATAATTAGAGCTGTTACCTTCCCTTGTTGATGCTTGAGAAACAAGGTATGGTCTGAGTTGCTCTACCTGTAACCAACTTTCCGCATGAACTGTGAAAATCTTCCAAACCAAGCACGAGGTGACCGTTTGAGACCATACAGAAATTTTCTCAATTTGCATACAAACTCACCAGGAGAAGCAACTACATACCCTGGTGGAAGGCTCATGTACACTTCCTCGGCTAACTCTCCATGAAGAAATGCATTCTTGACATCAAACTGTCGGAGTGGCCAGTTTAAACTAGCAGCGAACGAGAGCAGAACCCGAATAGTATTCATCTTGGCAACAGGAGCAAAAGTTTCATCATAGTCTATACCATAAGTCTGAGTAAATCCCTTTGCTACAAGACGTGCTTTGTATCGATTCACTGATCCATCTGCATTAGCAAAATAGAAGAAAAGAAATTTAATTGAATTACATTATCTCTTCTCTATATCTCTACTTTTGTTCTTTCCAACATCAACTTTGCAAAACACGAACGTCCTGTCGTAATCCTTCTGCTATATTTGTATATGCCTAAAGAAAATATCAAGATGAAATGATTATTCAATTCATAAAATTGCAATCATGAATTAAGATCGAAGTTAAATAATTTATTAAAAATGTGAAAGTGAAATCATTTTTTGAATTTCTAAATTATTATTCACCTCTTGGTGTGGTCGTCTTGTTCTTCATCATGGTTCTTTATGGCAGATTGGGATGGTTATTCAGTGCATATTTGGAAGGATAGTTGGATCTCATTTGTGCCTTCCTTTAAATAGAACCCATAAACCTTTTAACCAAATCCCTAATGCATCTAAATCAAAGAGTTGATTTGGGTCACATGTTATTAAATTAGATCTTCGATCATGGTGTATAACGGGACATTGGTCTTTGACACGAGGTCAATCGACTAAGGTGCTATCTTTTTTTTTGATCAAGAAGAAACTTCATTAATAATAAACTGGATACAATGAGTTTTGACATCATCTCATACATAGAAATGGCCACTGGACTTCACACTAAAACTCCAAAATGACTGACAGACGGAGCAAAAAAAACCCCGACTCAACTACAGACTTAACTTGCACTACAATTAAAAAGCAAAGACAATATGCGCAGGAGCAATGAATCCTTGACACACAACTTTTTCAACACTAACTCGCCACCCAGAGTCCTCCTGACCTGCCTTTGATCGACCAAGTCTATACTTGTTGTGACTTCGAACCCGACCAAAATGAAATGCTGGACCGTTAGACCTGAAACTAAATTAAACCCAAGACCATTGCCACCTAAATGTCAACACCGTCAATCCACAAATACTCCAAATTGCCATCACCTCCGACCCGAGATCAGACAGGAACAATCCCACTAGAAGGCCAAGGATGATTGTCTATGCCAGTATGCCACCGCCAGACATTTTCGCCACCGCTGCTGACCTAACTCCAGAACAGGAACGACCTTTAGACCGCCGAATAGAAGATTGTCTATGCCAAAAATTACAGTACTCCCGACCCGACAGCTAATACTTAAAACAAAACTTTGATAGTGACTTATTGCTTAAAAACAAAACAAAAGAAACCAAACCCTAAAAACTAGTAATAACGGCCCACCACCAATCCCGATCTTGCCGGCAACCATTCCTTACCTACAGACGACCACCCTACTTGCAATCCATGCTCCGATCTAAGGCAGATCGATCCCGACATCACCATCCATCCCTCAAGCCTCGTCTGTCACACCCCGACGAGGCCTGCAAATACTCGGAACAGCAAGGCCACCACCCAGCATGCTCCGACCACGCTCTACCGATCCTTCCAATCTGGCGATGAGGATCTGCAACCCGACTCTTTCTAAGAAAACTAAGAAGAAGAAAAAGAAAAAAACCCTTCCCGGACCGAGACGTAGCCGCAGATTAGCAGGCTACGGCCGGCCGGGAGAGCACGAAATCTGGTTTGCTTTTTCCTTTGGTGCGTGAGGCGCGTTCTAAAACAATAAAACACTATGCCAAAAAGTTAATCAGACGACAGATCATCTCTGTCGTCTGATTGTATGATTTTCTGTCGTCTGAGGCGCTGCCGTCTCTTGTGCAATCAAACGACATAGAAACTCTGTCGTCTGATTGCACTCAGACGACATACATGTTTTTGGTCTTCTGTTGTCTGATTGATTCCTCACATGTACAAGTGTGTGTTATGAAGATTTCAGACGACAGAAATGTGTTACCTTATATATAAACAGACATCAGCAATCTTTATCTTCTATTGTTTAATAGCTATTTCAAAGACAGTATTCATGATATTTCTGTGGTGTGAATGAACTGAAGTGTTAAGTGCTGAGAACTTATTTGTTGTCTGTAATGGTTATAAACTACATATAATTGTGGTCTTAAGTATGTTTCAATTACATATAACTGCAGTATGAAAATATAAGAAACATCAGTTATTTGTTGTTGTAGCTACATTTATGATTCGTTTTTATGTTGTCTGAATGTGTATAAAACTATAAATAACTCAACTATTCTGTTGTCTATGTCCATTAAATATAACAGATATTTGTCGTGGTTTTTTGGTTAAGATTACATTTTTCTGTTGTCTTAACCGGTATAAGAGAATAGTTATCTGTGGTTCTATGTATCTTTCAGTGACAACTATCTGTTATCTTAACTGATATAGGAGGATAGTTATTTGTGGTTCTATGTACCTTTGGGCGACAATTATCTGTTGTTTTAATCAATATAAGAGGATAGTTATTTGTGGTTCTATTCTATTGTTTTTCAGTTGTTCCAACAACATATTGTTCTTCAAGTTTGTTGTTGCATTGCATTTCAGACGACACATATAAGTTTGCTCTTGCCATTCATTGATGTTCTCATTCATTCTGGAAATCTAATGTCATTACAGTCATTAAAATACATCTACAATAGTCATTAATTGTTCCATGAGACCTAAGTAGTACTATTGAAGCTGAATAGCAAAATAATTTGCAATGTACTCTAGAGCTTGAACATTTGTTTTTTCTTCTCCTGCTGTGGCTTGGCTGTAGAATATATGAAATGCTCCTAGCTCCTTCAAGATGCCAATCACTTGCCTTCAGAGTTTGCATAAAATTTTTCACTGCATGTGCTGAAACCGCAAGGTATAAAGCAAAACCCAAACAATTATTAGCCTAATGATATCGTCAAAAGAACATGGGCATGTTTGATGCGTTTATGAATGAAAACCAAACATTGCAGCAACTATTGTATAGAGAACTCATCCTCTAGTTCGGGGGTGAGAGAGAGAGAGAGAGCATGAACATCTCCATTACAGGTCAAAATATAAGCAAATACTATTCCCACCAAGTAAATAATTGCAAGCATTTCAAAATTTCAACATTATCATTGCCTTCCCTATTAAAATAGACAAGAGTAATAGCATGGAAGACTGGAAGTTGAGAAATCTACCAAGCAATCAACACATCTAGGCGGCTTGTGATTAAAAATCATTCCATGGCAAAGCTGTGATTAAAAATCATTCCATCGCAAAGCTGGTCCGGACAATCAAAGAGAAAGTCAATAATGAATCAAGTTTCCATAACTAATAAAGCCTATAACTGCTTGTATAAAGCTACCATAGTTAAACATTAATTTCTCTTCAACTTAAGAAAAATGGATGGACCTAGTCATAGCGTTTGAACTTCACACTACAGTCTAAAGTATCTTGAGTCTCTTTTTAACCTTGTGATAATAAAGGACAACGGTTCATGTGCAGTAATCCAAAACAACAGACTATCTCGTTCACTTTTACTTACGAGTAGGAAGTTATACTTATATCTCATACAAACAAATGCATCTTAATTATAACATGATTGCGGTCATAAGAAATATCAATTGAAAAACAAAGGTGTGACCTGAGCGAACCTGAAACCAGATCAAAATCTTATTTCCTATGACCTTGTAGAACCTGCAGTAGTGAAAGCCAAGGAAAACCGAAAGCTCACTTATATTAGAAGCTAACCTCATTGACCAATTAACAAAAGTGCATCAAAGTACCACTATACATTATACAACATAGATTGCCTTTATTGTATATCAGCTAAAACAACACTCTTGTTCATAGCTCAAAATACCACTATACCAACGTCAGTGCTCACATTTTTTTTAGCCTCCACGCAAATGTTCTCAGCAAAACATAAAAATGACTTTTTTCATGAAAAATGTGTGCTATAGAAAGGCACTTTGACCAAACTAGGGTTAAATGACTAGACATTGCCAAAATGTTGGTTCCATTTTCCGCTGCACAATGAGGTTCATAGATGTACTTTTCCCAGTTGAGTCCTACTTGAAGACCACAGCCTAAAAACCAAGTATGCAACTTTCTAGATCAAAGAAGCTATAGAAACATGGGACAGAAATGGTCTCTGAGATACCAACATTAAGATTGCACATGAAGACATAGTCACACACAAACTTCAGAGTCTCATGAGATAGTATTACCTCCTCCTCACAAAGTATCCCAGTCCCTAGGGCCCTGTATATCTTTGAGATTTTCCTTATTGATCAAAGAAGCTTCATGTTGGTGTCACTGCATTGTCGATTTTCCTTGTTAGTCATTGAAAATAAAGGGAATAGAATAACACCAAGAAGACAATCCAATATCATCTCATCATGATTGTCAACCATATAATAAAAATAAAAAATAAAAATACTAAAAGCAGGTTCAAGCGAGATTGAACATGTCATTGCTTTAACCTGTCATCTCCAATATGGGATGTCCCATCAGCAAAATATGCTGCAAGTTGCTTTTTGGCATGATTTATCTTTGCACATAGCAGTATTCCTAGAACAATTTTACACCAGTTACAATCAAGAAGTATAACGATTATTGTCGGTAAATAACAATGGAAAGGTTATCTAGACTAGTAAAACTGGAAACTGAGGATCGTATTTGAATAAAAGGATCCTTGTGGTTCTTAGATGTCTCTATGAGAGATGTAGTAAATATCACTAAACTATTCATTTTACACGGTACAACTTGGCACCGAATGTATATCTGCAACAAAAAAAAAAAAAAAACCAACTGACATACCATGTATATCAATTACTACAATGAAACTTTGAGACCCAAAATGATAAAACAATCATGTGTTTTTAACTTTTTATTCCCTACGTTGCAATGCACATAAAATCTCTAATTATGAAGATTTCAGAAGTTCTTGATAATCATAGGTTGTAACCTTGATTCAAATAGCTAGATAGAGTATGTATTCAAATTTATCTCATGCCCAGAGCCATGCCTAAAAAGGCTAAGCATATTGATTTGAAAAGAAAAAAAGAAAATAGTAAGGGATAACATCGTTTTGGACAGCTTTGAAATTATGTGGTACCTGAAGTGCCCCTTCCTAGGCGATGAACAGGAACAAGATGTGATTTTTGGCATGCTAAGTGATGGATCTTTTGAGTTTGCCGCCATAGGAGTTGTGTTAGAACTGTCCGTTGCTGGAAAAGACCTCCAGGTAAAACTTGTAGCCTGCCTGGCTTATTCAAAGCAATCTGAACACATATTAGCAATGATATGTCAAGCACAGTCACCATCAAAATGGATGAAAACAAACAATACTGAATATATTCTATCACTGAGAAACCACATGATGCTTTATTTGGTTGCTAATATACTTTTTGAAAAGAAAAGTCATCTCAAGAACCTTTATGTTGTTGGCATGAATACATTTATTAAACAATACCAAACACAATGATAACAGTCACCTGAATCTCTTACAGTGCAAAAATTCTGTGCTTTCAATTACAACTGTTATCACACAAGTTGCTTCACATTATCTTAACCATGAAGAAACAAACTGTAACTGGTTTAAGACATTTACCATATCATCATCCTCATACTGTCATACAGAACCTCCAGCAAGTATGGCGCATCCGGCTCTCTCCACGGAAGCCTATGATAGACCAATTGTGAACCAACCCTAACCAAATGCATTACATTAAGAAAAAACACCACATAAGAATCTTCCTTTATGCACAAGGAGCAGAAATAGCACAGAGACAATAGTATCCATACAAAACAATAACAACAAAGGAGTAGGCATAGCATAGAGACAATACCTGAGGATCATATTTGAGTCTCTAATAACTTCTCCATCAACTGTTATATGTAGACCAACAAAGCAATGCTGTAAATTTCCAAAGCAGATGTTCATTTCTCAAAACAAAAGGTAGAATTTGGTGCCACCAAGACATTGCTCATAAGCTCATAACCCAAGAAAAAAAACCCAAATCCAATCTTCATCAACAAACAATAAGCAATGGCACCCATTTGAGAAAAGCAAAGGATTTACCTAGTCCGAGTGGGTGTGAGTTGGAACAGAGCAGAGTCCAACCGAGCGAAAGACCTCATTTTTACAAGAAATCGATTAAGGGGTGCTCAAAGAACTAGGCTTTATGAATTGGGAAAGTGAAAATTTAGAGACTCATTAGGAAAGTGAAGAACTTTGAAGCCAACAGAGAGTGGTTTAGACTCCAGAGGTAATGGGAAAGTGGTTTAGACATTGGTTCATCCAACAATAACCATAAAGACCTCATCTCCATCTTGCCATACTCCTGCTTCTCCCCAACCCTAACCACCCTGCCAAGCCGCTGCACAATCAATTGCAGCCCGTAGCAGATTCTGAGGACGAAGACGCCGTGGGCCTCGACCCACTCGGCGAACCCATGTGGGAAGCTGAGGGAGTCGTTGCCGTGGACGGAGTGGGGCCCACGGAGAGGATGACGACGCTGGATTTGAGGTCGGTGATGGAATTGAGGGGGCTGGTGCCGGAGATAGTGAGGTAGAAGACAGAAAGGGATCAGATGCGGCAAGTGATGAGGTGGGTGTATTGGGAGCCGTAGTCGAGGATGAGGACCAGGTCCGATTTCACGACCTTTGGGTCGATAGCTGCTGCAACTGCTCTAGTTTCTACGATTCTAGGGTTGGACGAACGGGTGACCTAGAGAGTAGAGAGAAATAAAATGTAGTTGGGGATTTTGGATTCGAGTATCCAAATGCTACACTAGTTCCTCGTTTATAGATCTGGTGAGGGAAAGAAACAGGTAGAGAGCGGAAGAGTGATGGAGAAAGGGTGAACTGCTCAAGACTTGAAAGTTTTAGACGGAATGAATAAAGTATCGGGCTTAAGGACTGAGGGCTTTCAAAGGTAAAAGAAAAGATAAAAATTGAAAAATTGACTCCAATACATTCAGACAACACAATTTTCTTATATCTGTTATCTGAATGTTACCCTTGTTTTGACTCAGCTAGGGTTTAACCATTTTGAGAGGGAAATGGTCAAAAGAACATGGAGGGAGAATTCCAAAATTTCAACCATCTATATTCAGATAACAGATTTCTGTTGTCTGAATATGACTACCTTTTAGGCTTAGATGAATGAAAATTATAGGTATATTTCTATCTTGAGCTAACAACATTAATATGTTGTCTGAATGCCTCCCTTTTATTCAAAATGAAAAAAGTGTGTTTCAGTGCGTATTCAGACAACAGAGTTAGATTTTTATGTTGTCTAAAAAACTCAGACGACAGAAAATTAGGCTTCTGTCGTCTGATGTGTGTTGTTTGATTAACTTTTTGGCATAGTGAAAGTTTATTCAAAGTGAAACCTGCATGAATATTGACTAAGGTGCTATCTTGATAATTGATTTGCTAAATTGATTGATAATGGATGTCGGGTTCTGAAAGGTGAGGGTAGTTTCCTTTAGATATTTTTAGGTTGTGTATTTAGTAAAATGTTGGAATAAAAAATTAAATATAAAGTGTATTGAGTAAGGGATGTGTATTGAGTATTTAGTGGGGTATATATAAAACTACTCTTAAGAAAAAGCACCTTTAAAAAAAAAAAAAAGACTCCCAAGGCCAAGGATGGGACTTATGTTCCACATATTATGTATATGAAAAACTATAGCTTTTTCTGATCCGAAGAGGAAAGGAAGAGCATTTGTTTAGTTTCAATTATTTAGTCTTTCAAACTACTTATTGATTCTTAAATCCTAGGTGGAATGTGGGTGTAGCAGTTGTTGATTACCATTTTGACCCTGATTCTTAAATCAGATTTATGAACGAAATGTCGATTCATGTAATCATATATTATTATGAACGAAATAAGTTTTTATTTTTATTTTTATTTTTCTTATATTTTTTTTATGGGAAAAGAACAATGTATTAAGAATCAAAATTATAAATGACGTCCTTTCATTTTTAGATATGACAGAAAGAAATCACTTAAGAGGCAATGTCTTTTCTTTTAAAACTAACCCTAGCGAGAGAATTTTGAGAAAGCCATGGTTGACTGTGCCTGTCCAGTTGCATGTCGACGCTGGCGTTGGCTTCTGGCCTTGCCGGCTTGGGTTGAGTGAGGCCGAACGAGAGTTTATTGTTTCCGGTGATTGGAGAGGGGGCCTGAGAGAATCCCATTGTCTTGACTTTCCGTCGAAGGTGGTTTCTGCACGGATCGGGGGGGGCTGAGGATGGTGCTCGGGTTTGTGGCTGTGATGCAATCCAGATCTGGGTTCTGGATGTGTGATTGGATCTGTTCAGATCTTATTGTAGATTCATTGGTGGTTGGTTGCTGCGTGGTTTCGGACCTTATCACAGGAGGCTCGACGGCGGCGTTGGCTAGGATCTTTCCTTAGGAGGGTGGCGGTGAGATTGGGGACAACGATGAAGGGAGTGGCATCAATCTCCTTTCTGGAATTGGGCTCACGAGGTGTGGGATTGTGGTGGTGAGGAATGATCTTTGCCAGTTCCTTATCGGTGATGATGTCGGGGTCCGAGAAAGGCGATGGCGCGACGGGCATGGTGGTCTGATGGTAGTGGGGTGCCTCCCTGTGTGTTAGCTAAATAGCCACCCTCAAGTATAAGGGCCAAGTTATAGTGTAGGGGATTATGATAGGGGATATCGTACCCAAGAGATTGGAAAACTTACTATAGCTAAGGAAAACCTAAAGTATGCTAGATGAATATGAAAATGTACAAGTCATAAACAAGGGCTCACAAGTGAACCAAAGTTCATGGTGAATATATGCAAGATGGCGAGTGGTTTGGTTTTTGGATTTGGAGATGGTGTAAACTCAAATTAACACAATAAAAACTTGAAATGTAAACTAGGCTATGCTAAACTAGATGTGATAGATTGGATGGAAGTTAGAGCTTTAGGTTGTTCACCATAGTCTCCCTTACATGCTTTGATATTCAAACTATAAGTAAAACAATCCCAAGTATCCAATTACCCTCTTACCATCTGGATAAGACTATTAAGGCCTAAACTCCTTTGATTTTATCAATTCCCACCGGATAAGCGCGAAACTAACTACCCAAGAACAAGTTATATTACCAGATAAGTATCAATTCCTTGCTCCTAGATGCATAAAGGTTTGAGTTTAGAGAATCAAGCAAGCAAACCAATCCTAGATCTAGGTGATTTTAACTCACTACCCTCACATACACACGTAGTGTGCTATCATGCTATTAATGTTCAAAGCTAGCTACTCTCTAAACATTATTCATGTAATGACAAATGCAAAGTATTCAAATTAGCTAGATTCAAATACAAGCGTTCACTTCTTGAATTAGCATGTGAAGATGATCATGGAAAATGCATCAAATAAGACTCAAACATCAATTCATTACAAGTTTGGCTAGGGGTTTCAACCCTAGCCCCAACAAATTAACTACTCACTCATAATCAAATACATAAGCTTCAACATGTTTATGAACATCAAACTAAAATGTAGGGATAGCGAAGGGACTAGTGATAATCAAGTTGAGGATGGTGTAGATGAACTCATGAAAGCATTGACATGGTGAAAATGGTAATGGTGATGATGATTTCTCAAGTAATGCTAGACTCCTCTCATTGTTCTTCAAATGTTGATGATGGAATATGAGATGTAGATGATCATGTGGTGAAATGGTAGAGTGGTGAAGCTTTTTGTCTATGAAATGGAATGGGTTGATGGAAAAGATGATGAGGTTATGGTGGTGGTAATGGAGGTTATGAATTGATGGTGGTGGTGATGGAGGTTTTGTGGATGAGATGATAGTGGATTGTGTAGAGAATATAGAGAGAAAAAGATGTTATGAAGTGGTATGGTTGGTGTCTTAAGAGTGTGATGAAGGGATGCTTATATACATAAGAGAAAGAGGAGTAAAATGATGAATGAAAGCAAAAGGAGTAGCTCAAGCATTGAAAGAAGCATGGAGGTGGAGTATGAGAGTGGTAATAGATCCTAAAATTAAGGGAAATGGTTATGGAAGAGATGGAGAAAAAGAGGGAAATAATGATGAGCTATAAGAGTTTAGAGTAGAAAAAGATGCCTAAGGAGAAGAGAGGAGCAGCTGCACTCTTTATTGTGCATGGGAAAACATGAAAATGAAGAGTGTTGGGGTGGTTTTGGGTCACCAAAGTCAATTTGGCAACCAAAGGAGAGAATGTGCATAGGGATGCCTATTATCCAAAAGATAATATGATGGACTAATCTTGTTATAATCTTGTAGGATTATTCTAGGGCTCTCCTTGATAGTTTCAGCATCATAGACCTTCCAAAAATGCACAAGATATCCGTCCAAAGAAGGTTCTAGGCCAAACTGCCATGTTTTGACTTTGTTTTTTGGTCCTGAAGATTCCTTCAATTGAATCACCATCGAGACATCGGAATTGGCCTTCGACTTCTTCATACCAAATGTTCCTTGATAAGTGTAGATCATCCTGGCAAAATTTCAGAGCTTATTTAGCTGTGGTTTGGCCGGAAATTCTGCCGGAATCCCTACAGGTCCTGTGTTGCCAGTTTTTCATCTTTTAGTCAGAAACTTGGACTGATCTTTTGAAGGCCTTACACTCCGAAATAGCTCTTTCAATCTTCATAAGAAATGATTCTTAAGATGTCTAGAATGGATATGAAAAGTTTCAACTCATTTGGAGTTTGTTTGATCAGGCTGCCACCCCTCAATTCTTGTCTAGCTCGCTTTTTCCCAGCCGGAGTGAGAAAATATGCTAAGGTTGACTTTTTAGTGCATTTCCATTCTTCTCCATCATTTCCTAGTAAGATAAGGAAAACATAATAAATATATATAAATAAACACAAAGGTTAAGCAAAAGTACAAGATTAGGGAAATAATGAAATTGGATTAGTCAACATTAAATTGGACTTTAGAACAAGTAATTTCCATGTTTTAGGGGACAAATATGTATATGAATTATGATCCAACACTGTGCAAGGGCTGTCATGGGCTGGGGTCAAGGCTTGGGCACTTAAGGCCTTGGTCTTGTGGGTCTATTCTTGGCCTGGCTGTCCTTGGGTCTGGGGCTTCGCCCTAGGTCCATTAGGTTTTATTTCATTTATTGTTGTTTTTTATTTATGCTATTTAGTTTTTTTGCGCTAATAAGTCCCTAAAATAGTTGTGTAGGGCTAGTCGGGCTTTGTGCCTGTGTCTGAACTCTAAGTGCCTTGTCTGCTCTAGGTCGGTGGAGAGTTCCTTGCTTCGTCAAATGGTCGCTACCGCCTAGTGGCAGGGTGAGACTAAGTGTTGTCGAATTTATTATCCGGCGGCAACATAGTGGGAAAGTTGTGCGTATGGTAATTATGCTACGTTGTACTCGGATTACATATTGAGTTATCTTTCCATTATGTCACCGCTGTATCAAAGAAAATGGAGTAGCCAATAGAGCACTCTTTGCTAGTTGGTGCTTGTTAGAATACATGTCTGCTGTATAGATTTTTGATATTATTTCGGGAAATACTCTAGATGCTTATTGTAATATGGGGTTTAGGCTCAATGTTCTCCTCTGTATTCGACAGTTTCATTAGTCAAGGCTTATTAAAAAAAAAAAAAAATCACTTAAGAAATTTTAGCTATTTAACAATTAAGCCCAATTATGAATAGTGAACACTTGAATACTCAATGATATTGTATGGCTTGAGTTATGCTGCTGCCAGTGTACTCATTCAAGACCCCCAAGATGTTAGGCCATTGAATATTTCGTATAGTTTCAACATTCAATTAATATTGTAAATTGTTTCATTAAGACCTAGTAAAACAGATAAGACCAAATTTACATACTTGCCGGAGTACCACATGGATGAATTATTCTGTGGTCCCGGAGTACCACATGGCATTGCCATGTGGTGGTCCAAACCAATAGTATCATTTGAATTTGGGATAGACCATGCAGGGGGGTGAAAAAAGAAGAAGATAAATTAAATTAAGAAACCAATCAGAAATAACTGCAAGACATATGGGCCAATCAGAAACCAACAGTATCATTCGAATTTGAGATGGACCATGCAAGGGGAGGGTGAAAAAAGAAGAAGATAAATTAAATTAAGAAACCAATCAGAAATAACTGCAAGACATATGGTCCGGGACCATCTGACCATGTAATAATTTTCCTATTAATACGTGGAAAAAATCGTCGACCAAATACTAGACTTAGATCCCATTGTTTTTGTACCCATTGTATTTTTCAAAACCGCTTGCACTAGAATTCTCATTACGCCTATAAAAAGAACCTTTTTTTTTAGAATAGCCTATAAAAAGAACATCACGTCTGAAATGATATCCATATACAGGGCAAAAACCCTAGCCACACACGGTCAGGGAGCAAAGGCAAAAAACCCAAGAATCTTCTTCTTGTCTGGCGGCGTCCGCGGTCAATGTTTGCACTTGCCTCGTCGACATTGGGATGCTGCTGGATGGGAATGTTTTTGTTATTCCCTTTGGCTTCCAAGATTGCACTTTTTGAGGTTTTAGACAATGAGTAGTTGGGTTCTACTCGGGTTTGAAGCTCTTCGAAGTTTAGAAATGGTCGTAGGCACTACTTCATGGAATATTGTCAGTAGTAGGATCTGGATTTTGCTCGGCGACGACGATGACATTTTTCAAGGATCTGCTGAAGGCTTTAGAGCGCGGGGGGCACAAACCCATTGTGGATTTGGGTTTGACCGTGCTGTTGGAGCTTCTTTTGGGATCTTCTGGATGGTGGAACCGTGATTCCTTGAGGTGGGGACGGTAGAGGTTCGCTCGCGGTGACGATGCCTTCGGTGTGCGTAAGGTTAGTTTCTCTTGCAGAAGGGTGGAGGCTTGAGCTTGGCCGGGCTGCTCATGTTTGGGCTTTGGGTGATGTTTGTCTTGGGACCTTGTGGGTTGTTTATGTTTCCTATTTTATATAGGGATCTCTATGTTAGTAGTTTTTTAGGGAGCTCATTTAGTTTCTTAGTGAGCGCTAATGAGTATTTGCCTGCTTGCCTATAAACTATGCATTGTCATAGTTATAGGCTCGCTTTAGATAAGTTAGCGATAAGTTCGAATACAATTGGTCTATCCTATGTATCACTATGGTTTTATCATGAAGCCTTGTCATATCCGTTGTGAGGCAGTGAGTGGGTATGTAATGGCCTTCTTGGCATGCGTTTTATAATGAAACTACCATTCATGCATTAAAAAAAAAAGAACTTGATGTCTAATAATTTTTATTGCATATATGCATTCATCTCCTATTTTCTAGTCATTGGTAGATTATAATGGAGAACGTTTTTAAGACGATAGAAGGTTAAGATGAAGATGAAGATGATGCTAGAATTGAAGAGCTTGATTATGATTATATATCACTCATCGAATCAATGATTTACCAGAGGTACAATATTATACCTTGAATTATCACTTATGATATGTTTACAAACTTTATATTTCTAGAGAAACTATATTCTATTTTTCTACATGTAAATATTTTCTTCATAGTGTTGGCAAAGATTTCAAGTGTGACACCTCAACCTACCATATTGAAAAATATTAAGTGCATTTTGTTTGTCATATTCAGGGGCGGAGCCACATATAGGCCAACTTGGGCACTTGCCTAGACTGTGTTTTTCTTGTTTACCTTGATTTATATATGTTGACTGAAGGAAACTACCTAAAACATAGCAGAAAAGGGCAAAACCAGATGAATCTTGCCTTACCTAGGCTGGGTTTTTCTTGTTTGCCTTGAATATTGCCTTACCTAAGAAACTTTTCTAGATCCGCCACTGGTCATATTGAAATTTGTTCTTCTTTCATTTCAGCTCTTATTACTCAAACTCATTCAGATTTTGTAAGCAGTAATTGTTTTTGGTTAAACTCTAGTAACTCAATTAAACAAACATGAAATATTTTACTAAAACATTTTTCTATGCATGATTGTATTATTGTAAGAAAAGAAAATTGTGTGGCAAGACTCTAGAGTCTAGATTCAATAGAGAGACACTTTGTTTTTGTTGATCTATTTCACTGACACTCTAAAAATAAATCCCAAATTTGTTGTTTGTTGGTCGGCCAGTGAATCGATCAATTTTCATTGTCAATTGTATGAAATTTTTAATAAGTTAAAATGAGAACCGATTCTATCTAACATTTTCTATGATGGCCATTTGAATTTTCTCTTGGCCTTTTTAAAATTTTTCTTTTTTTTGGTTTAGTTGATTTTTAATTAGTCTATAAACATGTAAAAGGTAAAATACAAAAACGAGCACAAATATTAAGGTCGGATAAGTTTGACTCAGGCCCAAATATATGGCTATGAAACAATTTGGAAAAAGACAACTGAAAATGATAGACAAAAAGGTAAAAGAAAATCAAATAAAAGAGAAATTAGAAGAGTAATAATGAAATTTAGAATATAGAAAGAATAAATACAAACAAATTTCCTATTCTTCTAATCTGAAATTTAATAGTGCATAATTTCCATATTTTATTTTTTCATCTTGAATATGGTTATCTCATACCCAGAGTTATTTCTGGATGTCATCTTTTATGATTATAATCATATATAATTTAATGAAATTGATTTCTTTTCCAAAAAATAGTATATACATATATGAGAATTTGTTTTCTGAAATAAGTAAACTCTTTTGGTGGACTGGATATCACTGCACATTTAAAATATTAATTGCATTTCTACTTTATGCAAGAAAATTTAGGAATAAATTTTATACTATTGAGGTAACAGAAACCCTCAATGCAATGGTCAAAAATTCCAAAACAAGATCTTCGGTTGCTACCGAAAACCCTAAATGAGAGAAATCTCCTGCAAAGTGCGGCGACTGTATCGTTTGTCCTAGAAGCGGTATAGCTGTTCCAGCGGTAGTGAAAACATGACGTTCCGCGTATTGGCATGGAATTGCAGAGGTATAGTGGGTAGCTCTAGACGATGGGCACTGATTGATATTATCAGGGAGGAGAAACCAAAGATCTTGTTTCTCTCTGAAACTTTATGCGACAAGTAACAACTTGAAACCCTAAGGATCAAGGTGGGGTTTGACAATTGCTTGGGGGAGCCAAAGGGAGATGGCTCACGGGGTATAGCGTTTCTATGGATGAATGACGTACCTGTCCATATTCGAAACTACTTTGCTCGTCATGTGGATGTTTCGATCAGAGATAGGGGCTCAGCGGCAGAGTGGAGGTTGACAGGTATTTATGGATTCACTCAAGCTGTTGATCGCTTAGAGACATGGAATCTGAAGGACTATTTTGATAGTCCGCACACATGGTCTGATTACCAAACTAAGGAGATGCTACATCGGAGTTTATGGAATGTGGGACTATGCAATCTGTTCCATTGTTCCTGTATTACACACCTGCCTCCCAGCATTTCAGATCATAGTCCTCTCCTTGTTGAGGTCAATGATGCGCCCGTCCCTCACTTTGGGAGAAAGAAAGCTAGGTTCCTACTTGAGTAGTTTTGGGCTACTCACCAAGAATGTGAGGAGGTGATTCAGAGAGGCTGGCAAACAGTTACTGCTGGTGATCCTATGAGCAGGGTATGTCAGCGTATAAAACGAACTGGGCAGAAGTTGTACAAATGGCAGAGGCATACTTCGAAGTTTCGATTGGTATAATTGCGGGAAGTCAGAGCTCGATTGGATGAGTTATTGAAGACACCTTTTGATGCATCTGACTTTGCAGAAAAGCAAGCACTTCAGGTCAAGTTCCAAGAGTTTCTTACATAGGAAGAAACTGTGTGGACACAAAGGTATAGTGGCTTTATGGTTGAAGGGTGGAGACCATAATACTACTTATTTTCATCGTCGTGCCTCTAAAAGGAGGCAGCGTAACCAAATCTTGGGATACAGGTTGTTGGGTTAATGAGCCCCACGAGATTGAGAGGGTTGTTAATTCTTATTATCAGAATTTGTTTCTCACTGAGGGTTCAAACCCAATGGCTAGAGAGCTGATCCTTAAGATCGTGTAGCCTAAGGTGTCTATGGCAATGAATAAGGAGTTGATGTCTCCTTACTCTCATGAGGAGGTGCGTGTACCTCTTTTTCAAATGCATCATTCTAAATCTCCCGGTCCAGACAGTATGTCTCCTTTCTTTTTTCAAAAGTATTGAACTAAGGTTGGACCGGATGTTTGTATGGTAGTCAAGCATTTTCTTTCATCGGGGGTATTACTGAAAGAGGTTAATTACACTCATGTGACATTGATACCTAAGATTAAGGATCCTAAGCATATGATTGATCTACGGCCCATTGCTTTATGCAACCTGTTGTACAGAATTTGCTCTAAGGTTCTTGCCAAAGGTTGAAGAAAATACTGGGAGATGTCATTTCACCTTTGCAAAGTGCATTTGTACCGGGTTGATTGATTTCAGATAATACACTTGTGGCAACTGATGTAACACCCCATACCCGGAAATACTATCCCTTAACCTATTTGCATTGCATTTAGATATTTCAAATCATCATATTGTTAAATTAGCCTTCATAATAGGAAATTACTTTTTTGGATTTACCAATTTTTTTTCTTAGCATGGAAAAATAGAGCATGACAATACAAGAGCGTAGCGTAAACGGTTCGTTAAACGGAATTGTAACGAGAAAGTTATGAGTATTTTCGTGTGAGGGGTATTTTGATAATTTCGCCTCCTCACCCTAGCTTAATTAGATCAGACCCCCCCCCCAAAAAAAAAAAATCCAAATCCATTTTTCAGGTGAAAAACAGATCAAGGAGGGAGAGAGAGAGAACGAGCTCTAGCCCTTGCCGCCCATACTTTCAGTCGTGGGTGTCGATTCCGGCTAAATTCGGCCACAATTCTTACACCATTCTTTTCCTCTCTTCATGGGATTTCTATTGATATAAGTTTCAAGACCTATCATCAAGTGTACGCGACGAATCGAAGGAGAGAAGATTGAGTGATTTTCCGGCTATTTTTCAAATTCCGGCCAAACCGTCGACATTTTGGGAAACCCCAAGGTATAAAGTTGTTCCTTACCTCATGGACTTTCTTTTGAGTATAGTATTGCATTTATATTTGAGGATTTTGGAAATTGAAATTCCGGCCGCCATGAGCCATAGTTGTTCCGCCGCCTCCGGGGGCCTTTGATGGCCATTTTTAGTGTTTTTGAGCGTTGTTATGCTTCCTAGGATGTGTTAGTACTAGCTCCAGTAAAATTATTGAATTTTAGTTGAGGAATTAGAATTTGGTCTTGGGAATATATTGGGAAAAATTATTTTTGGAGGTGTTGGAGTTGGAGAGAAGCTAGTAGAAGAGACTAAAGATGATTATTTGATGATAGGAAGACTTGGGGGACTTTACGTCGAGAAGAGGATACGATTTTCTAGGATGCATTCACTTTTCTTTACTTAGTTTATCGAGATTGAGCTTAATTTATTTATAAATTATTATTGGCTAGGTAATCCGGTTGAGTAAGCTTCTGAGGATATTCCCGAGATGGGACTCACCTAGTCACCCTTCATTGTGAGTTGGACTTTGTTTTAAAGAAATGCATGCAATTACTTTGATTCTTTAATATTTGATTTCCTTAATTACCTATTTATTATTCAAGAAGTTTTATTATGATTTCTCGTAAATTAATTGTTGTGGTCATTTTGTAATTTTATAATTTATGTTTTGAAGTAAATTGCTTCTTTTTGGGAAAGAAAGAAACTTTTCAAATGATCTATTAGATATGAAGTTTTAAATGTTGTTACGTGTACGAAAAGAAAGAACCTTCTATTTTGGCAAAATAAATTGGATTTCAACTTACCTTACGAGTACCCAACCCCAGTAAGATACAGCGATACTTCATCAGTTTTTCAGTTACGTGCACGTATACCCTCATGCTCTGCTTGTGTACCGGCGGACGCATAAGTGTATGACCAGCTCCCCCGCTCTGCCTAATGCACACAGGTGTACAACTAGTTCTTCCCCCTCCCCCGCTCTGCTCATGTTGAGTTCACTCAACATGGGTGCATGACCAGTTGTCCGCCACGCTCTGCTTATTTTGATTTACATCATTGTAGGTGTATGACCAGTTTTTGGGTGCAAGTTTGGTAATGCTTTTTAGTTTTGAAAGTTATGCAAAATGCCTTTGGACTGAGTCACCTTTGCAAGCAAGTATCGAGTTTATTCTCCAGTTATACGTTTAGTTTCTTATGGGACCTTTTTTTAAAGCAAGTGCTTATTTTGTTACAAGTTTACTTTATAACTTGGTATGTGAAAGTATTCGTGATTTATAATATTTGAACTTGTCTTTTTACTGTAAGTGGTTAATTGCATGCCAAAAGTTTACGAAAGAGAAATGGCTTAAGAAAATAAGATTTATCAAAGTGGTTTTAAATATTAAATTATTTTTTTGTCCTCTCACTTAGCTTTTCTCACATTTTCTATGTTTTCTCGGGGCTCTTTGGATTTCCGTTTTGCCCAGGTAGTAGATTTTGTTGAGGTCGGACCGCAGCACGTTGAGGCATTCTCCTTATCCACCGTCATCCATCTCGACTTGTAGGATTTGTTTCCTTTCGTACTTTTATATTTCTTACTTAATTAGACTATGCAACTTATGCTCTAATGTAACCATAAATTGACTATTGGATTCCTAAGATGTAATTGTTGGGTTAGAACCCCTTGCTTTGGTTGTTTGTGGATATTTTGTGAAGGACATAAGGTCCTATTTGAAAGTTATTGGGGATTTATGATATTAGAAGTATATTATTGGATTTACAGGTTCTTGGGTAGTCCATTTTTAGGGGAGGTTATGTCGAATTTTCAATAAAAATCTTTCTCTAACTTGGTCTATACAAATCCACCGTAGAATCCGGGAGCGGGTCTGACAACTGAACTGGCTCATTATTTGCATACAAATCGTGGGGGTGGTGATGGTCATTTTTCTTTCAAATTGGACATCAATAAGGCATATGACATATTGAAGTGGCCTTTTATTCAAGCTATGTTACTGAAGCTTGGTTTTAATGCTAAGCAGGTGGAGTTAATTATGGCCAGTTTTAACACTGTCAGCTATTCTTTTCTTATGAATGAAGAGGTATGTGGCTACGTTAGAACCTCCAGAGGGATCAGACAGGGGGAACCACTATCACCATATTTCTTTATTTTATGTGCAGAGGGTCTATCTTCTTTGATAGAATATTTTGTTTAGTAGCAGTGGATTCAAGGGATAATTGTAGCCCCTACTGCCCCAAGAATTCACCACTTGTTGTTTGCTGATGACAGCTTCTTATTTGGGGCAGCAACTGATGAGGAATGTCAGCAGTATCGTAATATTTTGCATACTTATGAAATAGCTTCTGGGCAGTGTGTGAATTTACAGAAGAGTAATGTGGCTTTTAGCAAAAATGTAAGCATGGAGAGGCAACTATTCTTAGCTAATTTGCTAGGAGTTGAGCAAGTAGACAAGCATGAAAGGTATCTAGGTTTGCCTACTTTTTTGGGAAGATCGAAAACTGCTACTTTCAGTAACTTAAAAGAGAGGCTTACAAAGAAGGTTGTGAGTTGGCATGCAAAGCTACTCAGTGGTGCAGGTTAAGAGATTCTGAAAAAGGTGATTGCTCAAACAATCCCAAATTATGCTATGAATTGTTATATGCTGCCAGTGGGTTTGAGTGATGATTTACAGCAATTGTGTGCAGGCTTTTGGTGGGGAGATTTGGAAGAAAAGCAAAAAATTCATTGTCATTCATGGGATAGATTATGTATCCCTAAAATGGAGGGTGGTATGAGTTTTAAGAATCTTCACTAGTTTAATCTTGCGATGCTTGCAAAGCAAGGTTGGAGAGTTTTAAAAATTCCAGAATCACTTATTGCTAGACTGTACAAGGTTGTCTATTACCCTGAAGGTGATTTTAGTACTGCAGAGCTGGGAGATAGGCCTCCTTTTCCTTTTTGTAGTATATGTGAAGGTCGAAGTGTTCTACTACGTGGAATTAGATGGCAAATTGGTAATGGGGAGTCTATTGATATTTGGCATGATTGTTGGCTTCCTGATTCTTTTTCTCCATGTCCGTCTTCTCCCCCTCTAAGGGATGCTCCAAAGTATGTAGCGGAGTTGATCAATCATTCTACAAGAAAGTGGGATGTTGGAATACTTAATCAGTGGTTTACACTCGTGGATAGGGATTTGATTTTGAGTATCCCTCTTGGTCGTCGGGCTTCAAATGATAGGTTAGTCTGGCACTTTATAAAAAGGGTATTTTTACCACAAATAGTGCATATTTTGTTGCTCGTGATATTGCTTTAGGGCTCATGTTGGTTCCTCCTGCACTGGTTGACCCTTATAGAAAGTTATGGGCAGCCATTTGGCATGCCAAAGTGCCACCGAAAGTTGCTCTCCATGCTTGGAGGTCGTGTATGAGTATCCTGCCTAATGGAACTTGCCTTAGTACGTTCAAAGGGCTATTTGGGTGACACTAGCTGTTTGTTCTGTAAAATGGCGTAGAGAATGGTGTTCACTTATTTACTTAGTGCTATCATGCATTAGAAGCTTGGGTTGCAGCTGCGCTGCCACTTACCATCTGCGGTGGTAGTATCGGACTTGAAAATTGGCTATTAATGTTAGCTAGCTAATTCTCTCAGTAAGGAGCAGTTTAATAAGGCCTTAATGGTTATGTAGGCTATTTGGAAAAACCGGAATGCACAGTTGTGGGAAGGGAGTATACAACACCCAAGTGAAGCTTCTATGGTAGCTATGTGTTGGTTTAATGAGTTTGCTAAAGCAAATACGTCTGAACAGCCTCCATGGGTACAGCGAAGGGGATGGGAAGCTCCAGAGAATGGTTAGTTGAAGTGTAATAGTGATGGTTCTTTTCTTGCTGCTGCTAATAGAGGAGGCGTGGGAGCTGTGATTCGTGACCATGATGGTATGTTCAAGGAAGTTACCACGAAGCAACTTGATCAAGTGGTTTCCCCTTTCCATGCTGAACTTATAGCCTTATATGAAGGTGTAAAGCTGGCTCAAACTTTGCAATTTGACAAGGTAGAATTTGAAACGTGCATGCCTTGAAACAAGAAGCTACAGATTGTTCAAATTTAGGCTTCATGCTTGAGGAAGTGAAAGAGTTGTTGAGAGGACATGTGCATTACATGATCAGATTTGTTCCTAGAGATGCTAATATGGTGGCACATAGAATAGCTTGTCATTCTTTGTGTAATAGTGATAGCCAAACATGGTTTATAATTGCTCCTAAGTTTATAAGGGATGCCATTCTAAACGGGTGTACTTGTTAAGTTTCAATGAAAGTATTTGGTTAAAAAAAAAGAAGAGAACATTTAGGAATAATATCCAAGTCCTAGACTGCCTAATTAACCTAGTCCAAGCTTTTTCTGGTATAAATATTGGTTTAGTTAGGGTACAGTAGCCATAAACCCCACTGCCATAGTCTAACTAGCCAGTGTGAAACTAAAATGAATCCATTTTTCACCATTAATTTTCAGGCACGCGAGGCTTAGATTGAAGATCTGGAACCACCACAAGTGTCTGAAACGCTTGTGGGGTTGGTACAAGAAAAGCCAATGGAGTTCAATGTAGCTCAGTTATGGCATGATGATCATCGATCAGCCTCCATTGACAAAGCGTGGCCGCGGACGACCAAGAAAGGTTGACGGGTGTGGGGGCGGCAGCAGTGGACGGCATAGGCTACAAGAACGAAGATCACATGCAGGAGCGGTTGCCTGAAGGATTGCCCTCTGATTGGCAGGCGATCAAAAAAACCCGAAAGAGTGGCAAATCTGCCGGGCAGGTTGATAAGGTAATGCTAACAAAGCTATTCTACGTTTTACTAATGTAGTTATCCTCTTCTTCCATATACGTACACTGCATTGGCTTGAGCAATGCTGAATTTAATTTGTTGATTTTGTTAATTAATTTCAATTGTTGGTTTCAGGGTTAGGCGTCTATCAATGAGATTTCTTAACCATATTTGCAATTTAATTATTTCCTGAATTTATTTATTAGAACGAAATCTGATCGAATGCATAAAACTATATTCACGTATACATAACCACGTAACCCTAGCGCACAGGAACAGACAACCATTCATGATGACATGCACATATAGATTGCCATTGACCAATGAAGGATCGATTCCATTTCTGGTTTTTGTTCCATTTCTACCTAAATCTAGTTCTCTTGTTTCAAATTTGATTTTCTTTTATGGCAGACAAAATACCTGTATATATGCTTATACAGATACGGGGAATTTTGTAATTGGTGTTCACTGGTTTAGATTCTTGATCGAAAGTTCGTAACTAATAAGACTAGTCTTTTCTCAATTTCGATCACTGCCAGAAGTGGAACAGTTTCTCGAAACACATAAAGTGGAAGAGGTATATGTATGCCTGTGTTAATTCATCTCAGGTATATGATTAATTGGAATTACAATATTGTTGGCAATTATAATAAAGTTTGATAGAAAAGATATGCAGTGATTTCTTTTTTTTGATTTGCAGAGACAAATTAAAGATGAAGAATTAAGAAAGATCAGATCCGGAGAGCATGAAGGGCATCCCGGCGGAGGAGGAAATGACCGGCCTATGCTTCAAGGACGAGGCTTGGCTGCAAACATTCCCTCTTGATCGCAATATGGTATTCGAGTACTTCGCCTTGTCTCCTTTTTATGACTGCACCAGCAACAACCAACAACTCCGCAAAGCTCCGTTCACCCATTCGACCTCTCTTGCTTCTCACAAATGACTGGCATTGAGTACGTGCTGACTCAAGTTAAGGAGCCAAACCTTTTCATCATAACCAAGCAGAAGAGGGATGCTCCTGAGACATTACTCCTGTGGCGACTTACTACGTCTTGGATGGCTCGATCTACCAAGCACCGTCGCTTCGCAATGTGTTGGAAGCTAAAATGGGACGTGTAATGCACCTTATATCTAATGCTTTCAAGACTACTGCCTCAAATTTGGATAAGATTGGATACGTTGGCTCTGAAAGTGGACCTGCGGCCTGAAAGTTTAGAGAGAATGAGAGAAGCAAAAATGTATACGAGTCTGTATTGATTAATCTAATAGAGTTAGGTGCAAGTACAGCTTATATACTCAACATAGAGTGAGCAGAATTGATCCACGTATCCTATATCTGGAGACTTCTATCTAACTACCTAATCATGCACTAATTAATCCTAATAGCTAATTAACAAGTGAAACAGCTAATTAACAACAGTTGAGCTAATTAAATAATTAATATCAGTTCTTCTAACACCCCTCCTCAGCTTGATGTGAGAGAACCAACGTCAAGCTGCTGCAGAGGTAAGAGTGTTGAGGAAAGCATAGCCCTTTAGTAAACAAATCAGCAAGTTGCTCTTTGGAGGTAACAAATTGTAATATGATAGTCCCTGCCTTTACTTTGTCCCTGGTAAAATGGATATCCACTTCGATATGCTTCAGTTTGGAATGATGAACAGGGTTAGTAGCTAATACCAATGCTGAGATATTATCACAATGAAGAGTAAGCGTGGTCACAAGCTCAATATGTAGATCTTTAAGCAAGTGTATAAGCCATTGAAGCTAAGAAGTTGTGTCAGCATATACTTCGATATTCTGCCTCAGTTGATGATCTTGACACAGCAGTTTGCTTTTTGCTACACCAAGAAATAGGAGATTGATTGAGTAAAATGACAAACCCTGTGGTAGATTTACGATCATTAGGATCTCCAGCCCAGTCGACATCACTATAGGCTTGGAGACTCACAGGAAGGTCAACAGCGCGCACCATGTGTTTGAAGTTGTAGTGGAAGCTCAAGATTAGCACCCCTCCTGAAGACAATGCCATGATCTAAAGAGCCCCTGATATATCTAAGTACAAGCTTAGCTGCATGAAGATGATCCTCAGTTGGTGCTTGGAGAAATTGACAGATGCTATTAACACTATAAGCTATATCTGGTCGAGTGAAAGTAAGATATTGCAAGCAACCAACCAAACTTCTGAAGTGAGCAATATCATGAGAAGCTAAAGGAGTACCAACGTCCTTAAGAAGCTTAACACCAGATTGACATGGAGTGAGGTGAGTATGACAGGCATCTAGGCCAGCTTTGTGTAACAAATCCTTGGCATATTTACACTGAGAAACAAATAGACCATTTTTGACAAACTTGATTTCCAAACCCAAGAAATAATGCAGATCACCCAAATCCTTCATTTCAAACTCAGTTTGTAATTGTGTCTTGCTCTTGGCAATGAGAGATTCACTAGTACCGGTGATAATGATGTCATCTACATAAAGAAGCATATAGACTTTGGATGAACCAGTAACCTTGACAAAAAGAGAAGGATATGCAGAAGAAGATGTGAAGCCAAGAGTAGGAAGAAATGCTGTGAACTTGTCATTCCAAGCCCTAGGAGCCTGCTTTAAGCCATATAAAGACTTGTTCAGCTTGCAGACATGAGTGGGATAACCAGGATGTTCAAATCCTCCAGGCTGTTGCATATAGACCTCCTCATGTAATTCTCCATGCAAGCAGGCATTCTTGACATCCATTTGATGTAATTTCCACCCATAATATGCAGCTAGACCAAGAATAAGTCGAACAGTAGTATGTCTCACAACTGGAGAGAATGTTTCTTCATAATCAACCCCATATTCTTGGCTAAACCCTCTTGCAACCAGTCTTGCTTTATGCCTTGCCACAGTTCCATCTGCATTTCTTTTTATTTTAAAGATCCACTTGCAAGAAACAAGATTCTTATCAGGTGGGAGAGGCACCAAGGTCCAGGTGCATCATATTCTTCTTGCATGGCTTGATGCCAAACTGGAATGTGTAAAGATGATTTATAGTTTGTAGGCTCAGTTTGATCAGAGTTAGCGGCTATACTAGTCAAGATGGAAAGACAGCATGTTTTCTACTTCATAATACCTCTCTTACTTCGAGTGATCATGGAATGATAGTTGACAGTTGAAGTTTCCAATCCGGCAATGGGATGCAGAATATTAGAAGTAGAAATTTGATGTGTAGGTCTATCAGGTGCACATTCCAAGGTAATAGAGAGACCATTTCCAAGCTGAGTATCAACAGACACAGTTCCATTTTCTTCACCAAAATGTATCAGTGTGTGTGTGTGTCTATGTCTAGAACATCAGAAGAATGAGTTGGAGGAATAATAGGATCTTGTGACTGATTATCAGAAGATAGAGTATTTGACTGAGATGCAGGACTGATCATAGAAGCATTGTGAGTTTCATTAAAGGAAGACTGATGTAAACTTGGAGGAGAAGAAATGGACTGACCTGGAGAAGATGTGACTAATGCAGTAACCTGAGTACTTGTGTGTTGGACAGGTGAGGGCAATACTGTTTGAGTTGTGGACTGAGTAGTATGGAGAGATTGTGAGCATGGTTGCATGGTTGTAGCTGAGATGGTCGTTGACTTTAGGTTGCCTACTAGAGAAATGGACCGTCTTGCATATGGGAAAACATCTTCTTCAAAAATAACATGCCTTGAGACAATATATTTATTTGAAACTGGATTGTAACATATATATCCTTTATATCCAGTAGCAAAACCTATGAACACACACTTAATAGTCTTGGGTTGGAGCTTATTGGACCTATAAGGAGTCATTAAAGGATAGCAGGCACACCCAAACACTTTAAGTATATCAAGTGATGGACTGGTGTTATATAATTTTTCAAATGGAGATAGTTTGTCAAGTACTGGTGTTGGCATTCTATTGATGAGGTATGTTGATAAAGCACAGGCATGGTACCATAATTCTGAGGGAAGTGAAGCATTTTGTAATAATTAAGGTCACAGCTGTCTCTCTAACATGCCTATTCTTTCTCTCAGCTATGCCATTCTGCTCTGGGGTATATGGACATGATACTTGATGCATTATGCCTTTTGAGCTCATAAATTCTTTGAACCTATTGTTCAGATACTCTCCTCCTCCATCTGTTCTAAGTGCTTTAATTGTGGTTGAGAATTGATTTGAAACAAAAGCACATAGAGAAGAGAAATGAGTGAAAACTTCACTTTTATTTTTCATTGGAAACATCCAGGTGTACCTTGTACAATCATCTATGAACAGTACATAATACTTGAAACCATCTAGAGACAAGTAGGGAGATGGCCCCCAAACATCTGAATGCATCAGTTCAAAGGGTAATTGACACCTAGAGGTTGAGCTAGAAAAAGGTAATTTCTGAAATTTTCCTAAAAGATAGGCTTCACAATTTGTTGTGTTTTCAAAGTCTAAAGAGGTACTATCAAGATTACATTTATTCAACATCTGCTTAACTATTGCATTTGAAAGGTGTCCAAACCTCTGATGCCAAAGAGTACACTTCACATGCTTTCCAAGATATGCAGACTGTGTTTTTTGCTGTGGATGATGAACTAGATGTTGCTGATTGTTGCTGAAGTCTCATAGGCAGATCAAAGGGAATGGGATACAACCCTTATTTACTCAGTCCTTTGTACAGTATTTTGCCCAGCACCTTGTCTTGTATTATTGTACATACATGTACATTTGCAAACATAATTAGCTATAATGGGCCACGCTCATTGTACCACCAAAGGTACTAATTCCAACTAAAGGAATGACATGCAGACACACCGCCAGGCGGGCTACAGCCTCAGCGTCGGATCACCTCCAGATCACCGGCGACGCGCCGCCAGGCGCCACGGCAAGATGGCATCAGAAGCTTCTAAAACTGGGAACCGAATCATATCAGTCCCACATCGAAAACAAAGAGAAGGTCAACCTCTTCCTCACCTATAAAAGGTTCTCTTCTCTCTCCTCATGAGGGGACGCATTCAACACTTACCTACTGTTACTGTGTCAACATAAATACATTGACTAACTTAGGCATCGGAGAGTTGAAGACCGCCCGGCGCGGTCTCCCTCTGACGCCCATTGTATTTTACTTGACAGGTAGCGGGAGCCACAAGGACAACACAGATCTCGATCCGCCCACCGGATCAGAGTTAACTAAGGTCCAGCTACCGCTAGGCTTTTAAACATTAACAATTATACACATAAATTCATCAAACCAAATGCATAGTTGATATATGGAAAGCAAGTGAGCAGCAAGTTCAGGAATCAATAAGACATCATCAAGTTTAAGTAGTCCAAGTACTGCTTTACCAATGTGAGTAATGCTAAGTTTGTTACCATTTCCAATCTGAACAGTGTCTGAGGCAGTGTATGGAGCAATATTGTTGAGGAGTTGCACTTCAGAGGTCATGTGATTAGATGCACCAGAGTCTGCAAGCCAGAATTGAGGTCCAGAAGTTGAAGCTGCAAACATTGCATTCCCAGAAGAAGTGCTAGTTGAAGCAACTTGATTCAGTGATTGATTTTGTTGTCCTGGAAAACCAATGAGATGATAACATCTATCTGCAGTGTGATTCATCTTTCCACAATACTGGCATCCTCCATTGTTTGAGAAGGTATTGCCTTGTTGGAAGTTTTGCAGAGATCTACAAGTCTTGGCCCCATGACCATTTCTTCCACACAGTTGGCATTGCATTGAATTATTGCCATTTCTGAAAAATGAATTGTTCCCATTTTGACCACCAGCATTATTAAAAGCCTGAAACCCACCATTGAAACCATTTCCTGCAGCATTGTTATTTGGATTGAAGCCATTTCCTCCAAAGTTGTTGGAGTTGCCATTTGGTCTGACACCAAAGTTGTATGGCCTGTTTCCATTTCCATTCACAAAACGATTTTGTCCCCTTCCTGCATTGAATCCAGTCATGTTAAAAACATTCTCTAGAGTCATTATTGGATTGAAACCATAAGGAATGGCTGGGATTGGCACATATGCAGCCTGAGGTGATAAAGTAGCAGGAACAGCTTGAGAAGCAAAACCAGGTGGTGTGGTGAGTATAGATGGTGTTGGTGAGTATAGATGGTGTTGCAACAGGACTTAAAGTCTGGCCTATCATATTCACAATACTCTGATCTTGAGCTTTCCAAGCAATATAATCAGCAGATGCAACATTAGTGCCATCAGAAGTGGTGACAAACTGTGGTGGACAAGGCAAAGTTCCATCCACAAATCCATATAGATTTTGACCTTTCAAAAATGATTCAAGCCTGAACAGCCAAGTAGCATAGTTCGATTCATCAAGCAAAATGTTTGGAAGGTAAACAGTGGTTTGTGTAGTAGTCTGAGTATTCTGAGTTGGTGCCATAGTGATTGTTCATGTAGTAACCAGAAATTGAAACGTATAGACCAAGATTTTTGAGGTATATGAAGTAGATCTAGGGTTTAGGGTAACAAATTTCAGAGAATTCAAAGATTTCTATATCTTTTGCTACAATTTCCAGTAATCACAAGTATAAAACTGAAATCTAAGTCTTCGACTGTATGAACTGAGATGAAAACACTTCAACAATTCTTGGTGAAGATGAAGAAGAACTTATTTGAGATTCTTGAGCTGAGTTGATGAACTAGTGCACAAATAGCACAAACGTGATGAACAACTAAGGAGAAACTTCAATCTTTGATGAATTTCTTGAGCAAAATCTAGGTCACTGATCGACCTGGCTCTGACACCATGAAAGTTTAGAGAGAAAATCAGAGAAGCAAAAATGTATACGAGTCTGTATTGATTAATCTAATAGAGTTAGGTGCAAGTACACCTTATATACTCAACAGAGAGTGAGAAGAATTGATCCACGTATCCTATATCTGGAGACTTCTATCTAACTACCTAATTAATCCTAACAGCTAATTAACAAGTGAAACAGCTAATTAACAACAGCAGCTAATTAACAACAGTTGAGCTAATTAACTAATTAATATCAGTTCTTCTAACACGGCCAACTTTGAAATTTGAATCAGCGATTGGTAGAGAGGGAAAGGATGACAGTAGTGAGCAAGCAAGCCGAGTGGATGATATTCTCAAATCCATGTGGAGTAGTCTACCACCGGCCCCGCCTCCACCACCATTTGCGCGCAGAAGGCTACGTTCCTAGTGATGCAGAAGTTGAGAAGGAGCTAAAGTTGAGAAGGCTACGTTCCATGAATTTTGCAATGTTGTTAATGACCTCATTATGTCATCTACAGTGCACTTGATTAGAAGAACAATTGTAATTACTATACTTGAGGGCAAATGAATAAAAGAAAAAAAAAATCCTTCTTTTGTTTCTATTTTCAAAGTTTTTTTTTTTTTGGCCTATCATGTGGAAGGAAGCTTTTCGATTGTGGACATGGAAGGAATAGGAAGAAAAACCAAAAATGGAAATTACACTTAAAATGAGTACAATGGATTTTTCTCCTGGATCTACATCTACTGTATATATGTTTGCTATTGTTTTCTAATTCCCTTAGTAATTTTCAATTTTTCATATCAAAGGAACGGAATTAAGAAGTCAAACCAAAATTGGGAAGAAAAAGAAATAGATAGAACAAAAAAGGGCAATCCCAAAAATGATATCGGTATTTGTAGTGTGTGTCTGATGCACAATGGTTTCTAAAGAAATTTATAATCAATCTATAAGTAATATATGCAACCTTTAGATAATTTGATAACCCACAGTCCATATTTTCAATAGAGTCCTTCACCCAAAGCACCAAAATCAGCCAAAACTATTCCATTAATCCAAGCAACAGATTTTTATTCCCCATTACCCAATTTAAACTAAATTGACATTTTTGCCCTTAGCCTAACTAAAAAAATTACATTGATGCCATTCCCTTCTCTCTCTCTCATCTCTCTTTCCAGTACGACCTCGGCCTATCTCTCTCTCCAGCAAGACTGTCGGCGATGCACTCTCTCTGATGAAAGAGCTCACTTAGAAAGCTGACATGTCAAGGACCAAACCGCCGGTGCTGCGCATCACCGTCGTCGTGCCAGAGAAGTACGCCGTCAAGTTGAGAGAGAATTTGTCGCAGTTCACTCATGAACTCTGGTCACCGCCGACAAGATCAGATTCGAAATAGAGTTCCATTTCTCCGACGCCTCTGATTCCGATCGACAAGGCCTAGCCCCGAATCCAAACCCAATGCCTCTAATTCCTGTCAACTCCATGACGGAGGCTCCAATTGCGAACGTTCCTTGATCTCAGAGCAGTTCCTAAAAACCACCGAGTCCACCGAGTCCATCACCTCCTTTCGGGTGGACGCGCGAACCTTTACAGACAAATGCCGAGATTAGAGAGGATCAGAATTTACAGGTGGTGGTGAAAAGATCGGCGGCGGCGTCGTTCACATCTCACGGTTGAACTCCTTGAACTCCGATTGGGTGCCCAAAGCTTTTCCCTAGGTGCCCAAATCAATTTCTCTGTACTTTTTTTTTTGTTTGGTAAAATTGGGGCAGAAGGCCAAGAAGGAAAGAAAAATGGAAAAAAAAAAAAAAAAGTTCTATTGGGGTAATAGAGGAGTGTTAAAGGTCTATTGGGGGGCAATAGACATTTTAAATTGATGTAATCTCCTCGTTTTTTTTTTCTTTAATCAAAGTTTTATTTGTCTAAATTTAAGGAGATTAGTTCCTATTCCGACGACTGAAAGTTCTATTGGGGGACAATAGATATTTTGAATTGATATAATCTCCTTCTTTTTTTTCTTCAATAAAAGTTTATTTGTTTAAATTAAAGAAGGTTAGTTCCCATTCCGGCGACTGAAATTTCTATTGGGGGTCAATAAATGTCTATTGGGAGGCAATCGAGGTTTATTGCCTCTCTATTGGGGGGGGGGGGCAATAAACCTTTCCAGCGACCTATGAGATCTCCGACGACCTCTTTAGGGACCTCCGGCGAGGTTTTCAGAGAAGTCTGGTGTGTGGCGGTCGGTGACCAGAATCCGGCCGCCTGCAATAGGACTCCGGCGAAGTCTCCTATGATCTCTCTCTCTCTCTCTCTCTCTATGTAACAAAGGGGTGAGGGTAAAATAGTCTAAAAAACAAAAAAGAAAAAAGAAAAACTTAATGGGGTATTAGGAAATACCTCCTTAGAGTGTTTGAGTGAGGGAAATTAAAAAAACTTACTAGAGTAAGTGGGAAAAACATCCCTAGAATTGGGGTAAATGGACAAAAACGCTTTTTATAAGGGTAAAAACTCCAAATGGTATTTGAAATATTGCGAAAGATATTCTTTTACACCTACAAATTTTTTTGACCCCAAAAGGCATCTGAAGTATTGTGCTGTTACCAAATATAATACTTCCCGTTAACTTTTTCATTAAAGTTGTCTATGTGGCATGCATTTTTTTTTATAACAACTCCAAATGGTACTTGAATTATTTCAAAATATTTTTTTTGTACCTATAAATTCTTTTTTTACCTCATATGGTATTCTCAAGTTTGCGCCGTTACTAAATATAGTACTTTCGTTATGTTTTGGGTTTTAAGTGTTTATGATTAATATGTATCATATGTTTCGTAAATTAGGTTTATGATCAATGTATATTAGATTAGTATGTATCATGTGTTTGCTGACTTTGCTCAATCACATATTGATCATAAGCACTTGGTTGTCTTTTTTAAAAATAAGCTACAGAGCATATGATACATATTGATCATAAACTTAAACTATATCTTATATAATTAAGCCAATTCTTGAGGGAATGGTTAAATTTTTGAACTACCATATATGCCCTCACATAATATAGATATTAATAAATAAGTTATTTCTATACGAGGATAAGATAGTCAATTGGTTATATCATATTTCAAAAAATTGCAATACTTCTCATGAAAAAAGAGAAATTTTTCCAACATCAAGAGAGAAATTGTTGTAACTTTTTAAATTTAAAAAAAAATAAAAATAAAAGCTAATTGACATGTGCGGACATATGATGCATATTGATAATAAACATTTAAAAGCCAAAACATATCAGTAGGCCACTTTAATGAGAAAGCTAATGAAAGTACTATATTTAGTAATAGCGCAATACTTGAGGTATCATTTAAGGTAAAAAAAAAAAAAATTATAACCAAAAAATACATTTTGCAACAGTTCAGGTACCATTTGAAGTATTTGTCCAAAGAATATATGCCATGTAAGCGACTTAAACGGAAAAATTAACGAAAGTACTATATTTGATATTGGTACAATATTTTAGATACCATTTAGGGTAAAAAAAAATATTTATACCGCATTTGAAGTGAAAACCTTTCAATAAATGTGTACTGATTCCTGCCCACATTTTTCACAGTGGGTTAATTCCAACGTGTTCTTTCTTACTATGCATTTTGTCTAACTTCAATATTTTTGGACAATATTAATCAGGGGCTTCTTGAACCAACCCCACTAGAACAAATTATGACATTGGCTCTCCTTATGTGCAGGCCTCCACTCTAAATCCGCCCTATATACAGTTGCTACGAACAAACAAACACTATCTGAAATTGTTGAATATATGCAGGAGTGGCATTCACACACTGCATGTGAGTGCAAGAGAGTTGTATCGGTTCCCATTAAATATTGCCACAAGATTCAAAACCCATTGTGTGACTCGTTACAATTTCAAACCATGCTGTCTGGTAGTGAAGAAAATACTGATGTTGACTTGAAACCTCGATACTTATGATACAATTTAAAACTCCAATGACCAATCAAATTCAAACTTTGCTTTCAAGTTGAAAATTTCAATTCAAAAGCCATACGGCATATCAATCCCACGCTCACGTTGGTTCCATCAATCACTCAAAATTTCACTTTGAAACCTTCTCCTTTGTAACACTCCCTTTTATGTGAAACAAATGAAGTTTGTGTCTCAATCTTCAATCTGATTACATATGCAGCTCTCACTTTGAAACACTCCCCTTGACAAATGAATTTTTTCCTTTGTAACGCTCCCTTTTATGTTAAACAAATGAAGTTTGTGTCTCAATCTTCAATCTGATTACATATGCAGCTCTCACTTTGTTTGATATGTGGATTTTAGGTGTTGTGCTTGTTATGAAGTTTGTGTCTCGATCTTCAATCTGATTACATATGCAGCTCTCACTTTGTTTGATAGGTGGATTTTAGGTGTTGTGCTTGTTTTATAGTTGTGCCAAACTCGATCTACAAACCTTGGTCTGTTTCCTCTCATTTTTCTCATCTCAAACATGTCTGTCTTGAGCAACCATAGTGGTACGACTACACCATTGTTTAATGAATTGAAGAAGCAAGCTTCCTTCTTTTTCAAGGAGAAGATCAAGAACGCAAGGTTGGTCCTCACAGATGTAACACCAGCTCAATTGTAAGTACTGCTTATTAGCATTTCACTCCTTTTATTTGTTATATGGGTTTAGACGTTTAGTTTGATGATCTGGTTTTGATTCATGAAACTTGCTATTTGGGTTTGGATTAATTCTGATCTGAAAAACTTTCTGGGGTTGATGTTTATGTCTAAAGATTGACTGAGGAAGCTACAAATGGAAATCCATGGGCACCAGACACAAGGACTTTGGCTTCAATTTCAAGGGCTGCTTTTGAACTCGATGACTTTACAAGAATTGTGGAGATTTTGCACAAAAGGTTTTTAGCCTTTTCGCACTGTTCCTTTTCTCCTTAATGCTTCTCATCTATGATGATTTGGTTAAGTATTCATCAGATTCAATTACTTATAATTGCATCAGATTCCTCAAGTTTGAGAGAAAGGACTGGAGGGTATCATACAATTCTCTGATTGTGCTTGAAAACTTGTTGACTCATGGACCAGAGAGTGTTGCAGCTGAGTTTGAGGTTGACAAAGGTGTTATTGAACAGATGGGAGGCTTTCAGCACATAGATGAGAAAGGGTCAGTAATCCTGATATGACATTTCTCTTGTACCATATATTGTTTGGTGTTGTGCTTTTACTAGTTAGACTGGCAATCTGGCTGATTGATCCCAGTGAATTCTTATTTGAACGTATTACGTGTGGTTGATACTTGATACTGCTGATACTCGAGAATCTGACAACGCAACTCTTTCACCGTTCGGTAATAGAACAGCTACCCAGTATGGTTGTAACATATGTATAATTACATGCATGCAGATTCAATTGGGGTCTTGCAGTTAGAAAAAAGTCTCTGAGAATATTGAAGCTGCTACACCAAGGAAACTTTCTCAAAGAAGAGAGACACCGAGCTCGAAAACTAACAAGAGGCATTCAAGGATTTGGAAGCTTTTGCCAGAGAACATCTTCGGCACAAGGCATTTTAAGAGAATCATCGTATGAAACATATGGAAGGTCTAATTCTGACTTCGTCAACCATGAAGATCAAGAAAATCAGCTACCATCCCCCAGTATTGAAGATTTACCAAAGAAATTAGGAGAATCGAAGCAGAATAATGAAAGCGTAAGCACCAACTCTAGCAAGGAAGCAGGGAATTCAAGCTCTAGGGATGGTCTGGTGGCTAAGAAACCTGAAACTCGAACAAGTTTTAAAGAAAACAAGGTTCCAAACAAGGAGGTATTAGATAAATGGAACTGCGAGGAGGAGTTTAACGCACTTCTTTTGGGTGATAACAAAGATGAGTCCAGAATTGAACTTTCTACTGAAGATGATCACCCTTTCAGTGACACTAACAATCAAAGTGCATCTTCGTTGCTTGTATAAGAAGAAAGAAAGATCAGGAGTCAAGAAAGTTTCTTCCACTGCATGTGGAATGAGACTGAGTTGAGAGGTTATTGTTTCTGTTTTAATTTGGGCAGATAGTAGATTCTACTACAGAAGACCAGGCTCTATCCTAGTTCTCCAGGTTAAAGCAAGGACAACTATTGAATTAGTTATTTTACAATCCTTAGAAGACACATGGTCTAAATCAGAAAATCAGAAATTAATCATTGCTGCTTATTGTATAATTGATTAATTACTGCACTTTACATTAATGATTAGAATCCAACTAACTTCCCTATTATTTCATGATATACAATGGTTACAACAACCTAAATCTGCAAAATATGAAGTTACTGAGATTTCAACACTTGCAAAGCCAATCTTGAATAGCAAGCCGTAGGGCATGGTTGGGAGTAAGATGCAAGTGACTTAATTTCAAATTGGTCATCGGAGAAGTTTCGCCGCCATTTTGCAACCATTTAAGCAGAGCTTCCCCTTCATAAGTAAAGCCATCAGCTGCCACCTGAGGGTCATGCATTATTTCCTGAAAGCAACCAATAATGTGCATAAGCCACAGAAGGTTAAATACAGACAAGCATGCAAAATCCAGTCTCGGTTGGTTTTTAGCTATGTTTACCACTTAGCTCTTACGGTCATGTGAAAAGCTTGGAGCCCTTTCGCTGCAGAATTTGTGACTTCTGAGCTTCTTTCACAAGTGCCAAACCTAAGTCCTAAGTCCTAATAAGAATGAACTATGATGTTTCCTTCTTATTAATTTTTGTTTCCTTCTTATTGGTACACCTTCTCAAACTGAAGAAGGAAAACTTAATTGAACCTTATGTTACCAGATGTTGGAACATTTAGCAACCGAGTTTGGAGAGTCTAATCCTAACTTGTTTAGGCTTCCAGGAATCAGCTATGAGTTCACCTAGAGGTTGTGTAAGTGCTACTCAACAGATTATATTCACCAGTATCACTAACCTGACGGATTGGACACAAAAAAAAGGATGGCACCGATCGCTCTTCAGAGACATGCAACTGCTCGAATTCCCTTACTAAAGCTGGTGTAAGCTCTGGTCTTTCCCTACTGTTCAATTCACAGCATTGCAACCCAAGCTGTACCAATCGCTTTGCCACGGATTCAGGCCACTCTCCAGCTGATGAATCCAGAATTGCTGTCAAATTTCCACTCAGAAGTGCTCTGCGCACCTCACTTGCTAAGCCAACTGGAGGCCTTCTGGTGACTAACTGCAGAATAATTAGCCCAAAGGAGTAACTATCGGATTTGGGTGTCAACACTCCAACTCTCTGAAGCTCTGGATCTGTGTAAGAAAAAGCACCCTTTGGTTCAGTGAACCGGCGGAAACTTGCAGAAGAGAGATTCTCCTCGGTTACCAGCCTGCAAATCCCAAAATCACAAATCTTGCATCTGAGTTCCGAATCGAGTAGTATGTTTTGGGGCTTCAAATTACCATGGACAATCTTTTCAGGTTTGGAAGAGTGCAAGAAGCAAAGGGCACTAGAGATTTCAGCAATTATCCGTACTCGGGTCTTCCATGTCATGAAAGAAACATTACTTTTTCGGAAAAGATGGTCTTGGAGGCTCCCATTTGGTAAATACTCGTACACAAGGGACCAGGCTTCTGGACACACACCAAGCAAGGTCACAAGATGAGGGTGCTGTATTTTACAAAGAACTTGTACCTGCATGCACAAAAACAAATGTTGTCAGATCTACCAAGCAAGATAAGGATTAAGGGGTACTATTTGGTTGAGGCAGGAAAAATATGACCATCTCTTGAAGTACAAGTGCACCACTAATATTTTAATCATGTGACAAACCTCTTGTTGAAACTCTGATTGTCCTTGCATGTTATGAGGGTGTAGCTTCCTTATAGCAACAGTTCTTCCCAGCATTTCCCCCTTATAAACACAACCATATCCTCCCTGCCCAATCTTAAAGCTCTCTGAAAAATTGCATGTTGCAGTTTGCAGATCTGACAATGAGAATTCTGCCAGCTTGAGCAATTCTTCAACAGACCCAGTGAGACCATTGTAATTCGCAGCTCCAGCTTGTCGACGACTTCTCCACCGTTCAAGCCAGCGTAGGGCTTCCATCTTCTGTCGTTGGATACCCTGTTTTTCTTGGCAGAGAGCTGCAATTGAAGTCTGAATTTGTTTTACTTCTCCAGAAGCTTCCTCTGACCTACGATTTGCTTCCTGAACTCGACTATCTAGAAGAGCAATACTTCTCATGGTATTCCTTATATTCGTGGAAAGTTCTTCCTTCTCCTCCATGATTTTTTCTTGTTCCTCCAATGTAGTTCTCAGGGCATCCTCAGCCTCTGTTCTAAGTTTAACTTCACGTGCATGGGCAAACTCAAATGCTTTAACCTGAAGATATCGGAGGAAAAACTATTTTGAGGTTACTAGTAATTTCGGTGGTTCAGTAAATCAACTTTGTCATAATATTTACATTCTGTTTTCCAATATCACAGAAAGCTAAAAATGCCATATCCTAACTTCTAGGAGTCATAATACTGCAAATGTTCTTAAACTGAACTACAGACATCAACTCATAGTTACCTTGTCAATAGCTTCCATAGCTTCTGATTCTAATCTTTTGCACTTCAATAGCTCTGAAGATGCCTTCTCTGTCGATGCCTCAGCTTCTAGCGTAGCTTCCGTAAGCCTACTACATAAATCAGAATCTAAAGACACCCTTCCCTCAGCAGAACTATATCCTGAACCAGAGCTAGAACTTGTTCTGGTTGAACTATGAATATTGTGGGGTAAGCATGTATGGGTAGAACAAGATAAAGTTGATGATGATTGAGCGGCTTCTGACCGAACTGATTCACTCTGAAAGCAGTTACTGATTCTGGAAAAATCATTATTGGCAGAACTGGACTGGAGACACTCTGGGAGAAAAGCCTCATTCTTTCTATGTTGAAATGATTTAAAACTTTCTTCAGATGCAATTTGCAGTTGACTGCATGAAGGCAAGAACTTTGGCCCTCCGAAGCAGCTCTTGTCCATAGAGGTTTCCCTTTGTTGATAAACCATATTTCACAGAACATGGGAGCATTTTTGGCTGCATAACTTGCTTTGCTGGAGCTCCTTTTCACCTTCATGCAACTATATACAATAAAAAGTAAATAAAACCCTTAACTGCAAAACAATATAACATTTCAAGTTCACAACAAATCAGGAATAGTTATTTTGCGTACTCGGAAAAAGAAAAAGATTTAGAAAGCGGAACTTCACAAGTGCCTTTTTTTTTTTTTTTTATTGTTTGGTAGATTTACTTGGATACCCAGGTCAACTCCTACTTTCCAGATAAAGTTGAACTCCGGTCCACTCCCTTGGAAGCAGGGCATGAACACTTGAGCATAGCCTAATCAGTTCAAGCCCGCACATTATCAATGTTACAGGAACCAAGTTCGCCATTCAGTAATAGCAATTTTCCACAGACCAGAGTATCAAGTCTAATTATGTTCTTTACAAGGATATCAAATTTCAAAAGAGAGAACTATTATTTTCCAGTGATAAAGAACAGAAATGGTTGTGCACCACTTACTTTTCTGGTACAGCCCCCATAACAAGTTTCCTAACTCCATATCTGTGCACTGATTCTACAATTCCTTTCTGAATTTCATCAGCTTCAACCATCACAATGCTTGCTTTAATCTGTAAGGTAAATGCTTACATTATTATACTTATTCAGGTTCTTTTGGATAATATGTAGTTTCTTTTCATTTAAGAAGCAGTGTCATTTGAAGAAATATAGAAACTTGCCTCATAGAATAGTTCTTGACAAATTTTTAATGCCAACATTCAACTACTAAGAATTAGCCCCACCAATAAACGAAAAAATAACATGCGAGGAAACGAACAACTAAGTGTACCTCCTGAAGACTGGTTGCAGTGAATTAGAAAGGCCTTAAAAGGAAATAAAGCGGGAAAGAACCAGTGTTTCCACCGAATAATAATTAACATAATAACTGTAGGGAGACTATGGTTCCTAAGATTCTGCACTATAACACATAAATTTTTAACTGTTATGATAGTAAAGACTACACATACAGACGAGAGCACACCTTTTCTCTACAACAAATACTCAAATAACTTTGCAAAAGCTTCATTTTCTGTTCCTTTTCCTCCCTCCTGAAAGCACACACCACTTCAGCATTTGCTTTACTTGCAGGTAGTTTCCCTACTGCATAATGTAACCAACAACAAAATACAGTTCAGAACAAATCAAAGAGAAAAAGTGGGTCCCCATATATCCAAAAAAAAAAAGGAGAAAAAGGAACACAAAAGAAGCTCAACCAGGAAAGATTGAATCTTAGCTTTTCCATTAGGAAATATTGCATAATTAAAGCCAACTTTGTTAAATTCTCTCAAGAACCCTTTCCTTTCTCAAATGCCAAACAATACCAATTGACATTCTATCCACAAAGAAACATTTTATTGCTGCATTAATTTTTCAAAACTCAAACTTGAAACCCCTTCATCAATATTGCACAGAAAACATAAAAGGCACAAACTTTCCGTAAAAAATTACAAACTTCAGAAAAGTTGAGAACGCATTCATAAAAAAGGAGAATAATTTCGACCCTTTTTTACTTACAGAGAGTTGGAATGAGCTGAGAAGGTTGATGAACATGAAGTATACAAATCTCTCTACCACCAAATTGCTTCAAACTCCAACGAAGCAAGCTCACAGCTTTCTCCACAGACTTACCAACCGCCACGTGTACCTTGTCAGAGCCACCATCACCACCACCAGTTTCTTCAAAAATCTCCGGCAACTGAGAAGCAGTAGCCGGCGAGTCAAACCCACGTGCAAAACTCGCCGGAGATGAGAACCCAGAAGTGGGTTCGCCGGCGTGGTGTGGAGGAGGATGTGAAGGCTGCATGAGCTTCATAGATGGCTAGCGGGTCAAGTAGCTCCGGTGAAGGTGGAACTGGACTTTGAGGGTTGTCGGGTCGGGTTGTGGTGCAGGTGGGAGGTTCATGTGTTGGTCGTATCAGTGAGATTTTGGGGGAATGGTTTTCGAATTGTAGAGAGTTGGGCTCGAGTGCTTGACGTTTTGTGCTGACTTGAAAATGACCGAGGAAAAATGATGATGGTGGAGGAGGGAGAAGGGATTTCTTATTTCTCTTGGGTCAATGTTTTTCCTTCTATGAGAAAAAAGAATTCAAAATAAAAATAGGAATACCATCAATCATCTTGGGCATCATTTGATTCCCTCGAAGGTATTTTCAATGAGAAGAAAAAAATGTCCGGTAGGTGGTAGGTATATAGATTATCTTATTGCGCTTATGTAATTGGTAATAATATGATAAGTGAAAGAGTAATAAAGAATTTATACGTTTAATCATTTTACTGTTGATCTAATGAATTCAACTTCTATTTAAAAAAAGAATGTCTATGTTCAAGTTTTTTAACTATTTGTGTAGTTTATTAACGGTGGTTTAAATTTGTATTGTTTAAAACGAAATGTTTTAGGACTTCTCTATCTTCTAAATTGTTGTCTACAATCTTATAATATAGAACTTAAACAAAATACAATAATTTTTATGAGATATAGGAACCCTAACAAAGTTGTTGGTAATGCGATGAAAACTAGAAATTTATTGGGAAAATACAGGAACCTTATCGGGAATAAAATTTGTTGATTTATTGTGTTTTGAGAAGAGAATTTTTTTTTTTTTTTTAGACAAATTGTTCGAAATGGTCTTACCATGTCTTTTCTATGGATTTTGGTATCAATATCTTATTTTCTTTATGCCATGTATTGCAAGAGTTAAGAAAATAAAAGATTTCAAAACTTGCTCTCTTTCTTTCCTTAGCTACATGGGGTGCTACAGATTGATTGCAATGAATGTATGTCAATCATTACTTGGTTGGCCTCTTGCTTTCTATCTAAAAAGAATGTGGCTCTATTGCTTTTAGTTGGATGGTTCGTTTGGAATGAGCTTAATTTGAGGGTGTGGTCAAACAAATTTGTTTCTTTGACTCACTTACAATTTCAAGACTAGATCCTATTATATGTGGTCAAACAAATTTGTTTCTTTGACTCACTTACAATTTCACTTATATGGGGTTTCAGTCTACTTTGGCTCCTCCTCATAGTAATGCAATGAGGGCTAGGGCAGTTTGGTCCCCTCCTCCTTCAGGTTGGCTTGAGGCCAATTGTGACGGAGACTTTGATTTGTCCTCCAAATCTAGTGGACTGGGAATGGTTTTGAGATGCTATGGGTGATATTGTCGGTGGGGTTTGCTCTGTTACCTCTCCTGATTTTATTGAGGCCATGACTTGTAGGGCTACTTTTCTCTTTGCAATGCAGTTTCATCTTTCTCTCATTAGTTTTGAGACATATTGTCAAAGTTTAGTTTATATTATTGAGGCTGAGGGTGAGGAGGGTTGTATTATTGAGAACATTAACTTTTCTCTAGGAATTTTAGTTGGTTCTTCTTGGAGACATGTGTATCGTGAAATATGGTTGTCCATAATTTAGACTTTATTATTAATTAAAATATGAACAAAGTCTAAAATAATTGTTCAAATTCAAAAAACAAATAACAAAATCTAAAATGGTAAGATGTGATAGCACTGCAATATCTCCAAATGAAATGCAGGTTGTCGCTTTAACTGAACATGTGCTATTAGGTGAGTCGATTAAGAATATATGTAGTATTTAGATGAATGACTATCAAATTATACCAAAGAAAACGACGCGTTCCCTATATCAGACTATGAGACAAAGAAAAGTTATCATTTTCATTTCCCTTTAATATTTGTATTACATCATGGCATACAATCTTGTCGTAGGATTGGAGGAATCAGTCATAGATTCATGGGAGGCAGAGCAATTGTCAATTTATTCAATTCAATTCATTTCTTATCAAAGACTTTAAGATTAACATTACCTAACAAATAACCATCCCACCATCAGTGGCGGAACCCTTTGGGGGTCAGTGATAGCCATGCCCCCCGCGCCCAAATTTTTTACAAATTCCTTATAGAGTCTCATAAAAATGCATAAATAATTCAAAAAAAATCACTTATTTATTATAATGGCCCCTCTCCCAATTTAATACAAGAATAAATTCATAATTTACAATGGGTACATCTCAATATAGAATATTCTAAATCAATTCATCTGTCCTCAATTTTTGAGTTGGTTTCTTACTTTCTTTTATTTTCTTCTATTAAATAATGTTTACTACTCTATAGTTTAGGTCAAAATCAATTCAGTCCATGAATTTTTAGATTCATCAAGAATACCCCTCACACTATCATTTCTCATCCAATAGATTACTCTGTCATGATTCCGTCAAGAGTGAGTCTAGTTAGACCTCCCAATTTACTATTTGGATCTCTTCTAATTTTTGTAAAAATTTAATCTCTGTTTTACCCCTCTTATAGAAAATACAAGCTTTTGGCCCTCATATATATATAAAAAAAAAACTAGAAGTGAATATTGCAGCCATCTGCAATCCCAATAGAGTTCCAATTTGATATGTTTACACTATTTCCTTGCAAATCCAATATGTTTTCTCCATGGTCTCTCTATAAAACTTAAAGAACTATGAATTAATTTATATTAATTTAGCAACTATAACAAAGGCAATTCAATGGGTTATTTTTGAATAAATCTGAGCAATAGAGGTAGCAAAAATCAGTATTCTACAATCCTTTACTAAAGAAATATAATTTCTATTCTCATTATCAACATGCAAACTTTGTTCTGCAACCAAACAATTAACTCAAATCAATTCCTCTTTTTTTCTTTCTTTTCTTTGCGAATATTTGTTTTCGGTCTTGCGCCGCCGACCAAATCGCGGAAGCTTTGCGGTGAACTTGGTACCCGGCAACCAACTCGAGCTGAAGATATAAATGGAAGGAATAGAAGGTTAATAAAATGATATTTAAATATGTAAAATAAAAATAAGGGTAAGTTAGGAAATTTGATGGACAAAAATAAAGGAGGATGTATAAAAAGTAAATTAGTAGGTTTGAATAGAACCACCCTTCAGTCAAATGAAGCCGTTAAGTAGTTGATGTGGCATGCCAGCTTAGCACTGGTGGGGCCCACATGGCAGACAAAATTTCAAAATTCTATAATTGTTCAAATAAATCCAGAATATGTGTCTGACCCAAACTCTATGTTACTTGCTCTAGTTGTAATAGGTTTATGTTAGAGATATTCTCGAAGATATTCGTAGATATCCAATCATTGTATGATTATGTTTCCATGTACAACTTTGTCTCTATGCTTGTAATCCTCTATATAAAGACGCTCCTATTATCAATGAAATCACGACTCAATTCTCTCCCAATTTCAATTTTCCTAAAACATGTTATCAAACTAAACCTTAACCATGAAACCCTAAAATTATAGCCTTCAAACCCTAGCAACCACCGACCCCCACCTTGAAGCTCTCGATCCCAGGAACTCATAACCAAAGGCGGAACCACCGGACAGGGCGAAAAAGTACTGAACCAGCCCTCCAAGAAAAAAAAAAAGGATTCCTGCTCGGTTCACAAGCTTCCAAACTGCCTTTCATCGTCAAACTTCGCCACCATCGCCGACCTAACCCTAGGCTCCAAGAACTGGAACCACCTCTCCAGAAACCTGCCATAAAGTGACCGGACCGGTAGCAAATTAGCCAGTGAAAGAAAAAAAAAAATAAAAAAACACACAGCCCAAGACGCTGCCCACGTCCAAATAAAAAAATTTAAAAAAAGATACGCGGGTCGGAAGAAGAAGTCAAGGCCTAGAAGAAAAGTCAAGGCCCTGCCAACTGATCCTTAGCAAGCCTGGAACAAAAAAAAAAAAAAGGAATTAGGCCTGGGCCAAAGCTAAAAGAAAAAAAAGAAAGGCAGCCCACACCCAAACAATTCCGACCAACCACCGCCAAGCTCCGGCAACTTTTGCGTCGACTTTTTCCGACAATTTTCTACACTTTTCAAGGTATGTTTTAAAGGTTCTATTAGTTCCCGTTTTTAAAGTTTTTTTTTATTGTTTTTCTCTTCTTTTTCCTTGAGGATTTGCAACCTTCATTCTTCTACCCCCCCCCCCCTTCCTTTTCATAGGGGAGACCAAAAACCGAACTGTGGGGGTTCGTGCTCATCCAAGCTTGGAGCTTGTAGAGTCCTCCAAACTTAGAGTTTGTTGAGAAGTTATGATCGACCACAAACACATCATTGTTTCGATCTAATCCAATACCTCTTGGAATCGGATTTCTTGGAACCGACTACGCTCATAAATTTTTAATTTCTTGGGAGTGATTATGCTTAGAAATTTTATATGTTTTTGTGGTAGCCTTTTTTGCTAAGAAGCTAACCCTTTTTTTTATTCTCTTTCAAAATGAGTAATGTGAACAACTGGACTTCGCTCCATTAGGAACAACTGACTCTGGATATTACAAGTGGGTTCGTGATGTCCGCCAGCATCTCAAGGCCAATGAAATCCTGCATACAATTCTCGAGTCTAGTCAGGACGTGCTAATTGTTGAGCAAGCTCAACCTTTGGAAGCAAATATAGCAACCTTGGAGGCAAATAAGGAGAAAGCCATCATCCTAATGACTCATCATATGGTTGATTCGCTCTAGTATGAGTATATGAACGAAGAAGACCCTAGAAGGCTGTGGGTCTCACTCGAAGAAAGATTTGGCAACATCCATGACTCCCTGCTTCCTGAACTAGAAGTGAGATGGCATAGCCTCCGCTTACATGATTTCAAGTCAGTTATTGACTATAACTCGGAAGCACTTCGCATTAAATCCTTAATGGAATTCTATAGAAAAGATATCACAGATGCAATGTTGATTAAGAGGACTCTCTCTACCTTCCCCGTCTCTGCATTGATGGTTACTAAGAACTATCAAATCGATGTTACTGCAGGACGGATCACAAGGTTTCATGAGCTCATTGGAGCTATGAATGTTGCTGAAAAGCATGACAACATCCTTGTGAAGAACCATAATTTGATACCCATGGGAACATAACATATTTCGGAGTCCAATTATAGTCGCACCCTAAGAGAGGGCGCCAAGAGCGAAACCCTAAATCTAGGGACAATTTAGACGTTTTGGTCCATATTCTCGCTCTAATGAGGAAGGTAACGCCAAAATATGCGGACAAGAAATCAAAGAGGTCAACGTGGAAAGAAGAGGGAGGCAACGCCCTTGGCCATGTTAGTGGCGCCATCAACACTAAGGGCCATCCAAATGATGCTTTCAAAGCACCTCAATCAGTAAAGTCTAAGCACAGAGATGAATGTTCCCGATGTGGAGTATCTCGGTCATTGGGCACACATGTGTAGAGCTCGTGAAGAAATTGTCACTGCCTACAAAGCATATTGTGAAGCAAGAGAAGCTCACTATGTGGAACAAGAAGATCAAAAAGATGATCTAGAATGAGGGTTGAAGACTTTAAATCTGGCTTGTATCAATAGATAGCCAATTCAGTTAAAGTCTTTATTTTTCTAAGAGATGTAATAGGCAATTGTCATATACTTTGTAGTAAATGTCATTGGTTTAGTTTTTGTTCACATAGGCACATCTAAAATGAGTATGATGTCTAGGAAGTTTGAGATAAGTGTACTTCAGCGAGCTTTGCTCCACAGATATCTCTCTATTCACCTGGTCATATTTATTTTGGAGTTACCGTAAGAAGTCAAACGACTACCTTTGTTTTGCATTAGCTAGCATTTGGATTAGATTCTCTTAATGGATAAGAGACAATAATGTACACCGTTGACTTATAAATAAAATTTCGAGTTCTTTTCATTATGACTCCATTTTAATTATGAGCATATTCCTTTGTGACTATGATGGCTCGACATTAGGATTAGTTCAAGGACACAGAATAGCCAGATTCTATTTTCCAAATGGCACCTTGATTATTGTCATAGAAACTCTCTATGCTCCTAGGGCGAATCAAATCCTATTGAGCTATTTGAGCCAATGGATTCGATGCGGGAACGTATGTAGAGAACGAAAATAAGTTCTTTTGCAATACCTCTAATGATTGCGAACAAATGCGCATCTTAGAGAAGTTTAGTGTCTCTCTAGTGGACTCTATGTCACTATTTGAGATATTAAATCCAATAAATTTATGAAAGAAGATCTCTTGGATTTAGACACATAATGGCTTTGTCACGATAGGATAGGTCATCCTAGTCATGATGATCTGTTTACTAAAGATTTCACAAGGACATCTATTCTTTCGAGCAAAACGAAGTATGAATCAGAAGTTTATTCTTGGACTAAGTGTGACCAACGCTGCTGCCTCTAGTGCCATCGATGTCCATCACTAGCTTAGGGCTGGCACAGTCCCTATCCATGATGCCATGGATGGCGCCCTAGGTGATGCTGCAATCACCAACTTTGCTTCAAATAGCGTTTCAGACGCTCAGGCCTAACTAAAATTCTCATTGATTACTTCTAAGGCCTCTCGCTCATTTTACAAAGCCCGTTCCTTAGGGAAACTAGGATTGAGACCGTCCTATGCAAAGGATATGAACATATTCATTATGTTCTTACATAGAATCTGTTAGGATTCTGTGGACTGTTCAACCAATTTGTGGACGTTTAAATATCTCATAATGTTGGTTGACACGTAATCACGCTGGTCACGTGTTGTGTCATTGTCCACTTGTAATGCTACTTATACTACACTCCTAGCACATATCATATGACAATGAGCTCACACCCTAGATCATCATATTCTGTCAATTGGACTTGACAATACTAGAGAGTTTATATCAAAGACTTTCGATAGTTGTTGGACATCATATTCCCATGAACACGCCCAAATTGTCTCGCGGAAATGACTATGATGGTAGCCTAGACATTTGTAATGCGCACTAATCCCCTTATATCCGCTTGTGGTGATGCAATATCGCATGCAGCTATGCTCATTCGTCTACGATCCACCGCCATTCAATCTACATCTACGTTATAGCTAATGACTGGGTACCAGTATCTCGTACTTACGCATATTTGAGTATGCCATTTATGTGACAATTGCGTTGCCACAACACTCGATGATGGGTCCTTACGGACGAATGGGCAACTACGTTGGATTTGAGACTCCAACAATCGTCCACCACTTAATGCCCTTACTAGGCGATCTCCTTACCGCTAGATTTGCTGATTGACACTTTGATGAGACAGTCTTCCCGTCTTTAGGGGGAGATAAGAACACAGATGTTTAGCAGGAATGACAGGAATTGTTGTGGTCTATCCTCACCATGTCTTATCTTGATCCCCGCTAAAGTGACGAGATCACACATATTTGCTTCAAACATGCCACCAAGGATGGACGTCCCTACGAGATGACGTAGCGCCACCATACACGGAGGTAGGTATGGCACCAACGCCATAGAGAGTGGCATTTTGGCGCTATAGGCCATGGCCCCAGCTAGGACGTGTGGGAGGTCCATGGGTTCGAAGGGTACTTTGGCGCAACCCAATCCTTTGATCATCGACACTCAAAATCCATCTCATGAGAATCTTCCCGATAATGGTTATCATTAGGGGACGCCTTAATGTCAAGTCCTAATATAGAGCTCTATGAAAATTACACTAGTGTACATGAGATGTGGGATAGAAACTCCATCATGATTGATAATGTATTCGCGCATCTCATTGCGCATGAGTTTATTGAGTCTGATGATATTGAACCACACTCCGTTGATGAATGGATTCCAACGTAGAGAAATTTGGCCTAAATGGAAAGAAGCGATCCAAGTTACGTTGGATTCTCTAACGAAAAAGATGGTTTTCGAGCCAGTGATACCAACACCTCCTAATATAAAACCTATTGATTAACTGGTCTTTGTTAGAAAGCATAATGAGAAAAGAGATGGCAATCTCGCCTTATGGCGCAAGGCTTCTCACAAAATCTCATGGAATCGACTACAATGAGACATATTCTCTCGTAATGAATGTCATTGCACTCCACTACCCTATCAGTCTGGTAGTTTCTGAATAACTAAACATGCAGCTTACAAATTTGATACTCTCTCTCTCTCTCATCTTCCTCTTCGATATCTCATCACTTCTCTATTTTCTGTGCCTTTGAATTGCAAAATGTAGAGGATGGGATGTTGTCCATTTGAATTGCAAGTAAGAATGTGTATTATTTGGAATTTATGTTTGTTCATCCTACGCCTAAGCAATCTAGTTAAAGATGCAAAAAAAAAAAAAAAAAAAAAATTGGGCATGAAATAACAATGGATGGGATTTGAGAAACCAACGTCTAATAACTGAGTGTTGAGTAGATTAAATCAATTACAGTTAGGGATATTTTTAATTTAGTTTCTGGGTTTCTGCTATGAAAGAGACACAGAGGTTTAATAAATGAGTGTTGAGTAGATTAAAATCAATTGCAGTTGGGGATTTTTTTATTTAGTTTCTAGGTTTCTGCTATGAAGAAGGCACCGAAGATAGAGAAGTGATGAGATATCGAAGAGGGAGACGAGAGAGAGAGAGAGAGAGAGGATATCAAATTTGTTATTTTTCTGAAATTTTATTTTAGAATTTTGAAATTTTGCCTACCATGTGGGCCCCACCAGTGATAAGCTAGCATGCCATATCAGCTACTTAATGGCTCCATTTGACGGAGTGATCTATGGGATGAGAAATGCTAGTGTGAGGGGTGTTTTTGATGAAATTGAAAGTCCAGTGACTAAATTCTATGCACCGACGGTGCAAGTGACCCAACCCTTATAAAATAATCTCAACCCTTGATATTTATTATCAACTTTATTTTTAATAAACAAAAAGTGTATTTAATGCAATCTAACCATTTATTTGTGTTGGTGCAAGTGCACGGCGGTGCTCTGAATACTCCCCCGTAAAATATTTACTCCCCCATCTATGTTTACCAAAATCTCATAGTAGTAAACAATATTTAGCCCAAATGATTATGTTCCCTTCTATTTACTCCTTTCCTTTGTAATTTATTATCTAAGAGTATTTTTAGTAATGCTAGCCATTTTTTAGCCAAAGTACTTAAAAAGTCATTTTGGCTAGCCACTTTAGAAAAAAGTCTACATCAGTTCTCTCTGCTTTAGCTAAATATGAATTTTATTTATTGAATGAAGAAAAAATTTAAACTCTATATACATTACATAGAATGACTTAAAATAAATGTTTTAAATTAATAAAAATAATGGAGAGTTTCATATCGCTCTCTATATTTAGGAGAGAGATTGTTAAAAATTAAAATAAAGAGCCACTTAGGAGTCTTGTGTATCTGCTAAAATTGATAAAAAAAAAAACTAAAATGCTCTCTAAAATAACTTAGGAAACAAAATAGAGAGTCTGTTAAAGATGTTCTAAATGTTCAATTCTTTCTTCAATATCAAACAAATTAACTATGAATTTGACTTAGAGAAACAATATAAAATCTTTATAATTGTATATTTGCTCGCCCCCTTCTGTCCCTAAGAACAAGTTCTTGGTTCCACCATTGCCTCCATTATGGTCTTTATATTTAATGATATTTAAATTTAACTGCTACTTTCCAAACCTGTCAAAGTAAAACTAGTGAGCCAACTGGTCAAGTTTCTCATATACATCGATCAACACCAGGTCAAAATACTAAAATGCATCATGTATTACTACTGTGCTATAAAAAAAATAGATCCCACAATTATGATGGCAAATTTCAATTGATAGGTTGAACAAATCATGTAGCAAAATGTTTTGCTCAAAAAAACGTTGCAAGTAGCTAGGAAACTCCTCTAAACATTGTATAAAGGAAACTCCTGACGTGTTGCATTGCATGAGAATTAAAGATTAACATGCTTATTGGTATAAATCATATGTTTCAGTATTTCCAAACATGAGTGCACAAACTAGAGTAACTACTCCTCGTTATATCTTTAAATACTATGGTCTGAAGTGATAATTACTGTGCTAGCTTTACCTCCCGCCGAGACAGACCAACCTGCAGTCAAGAGAGGGGCCCATCCTCACCATTCACGTCTCCAAAAAAACTGAAAACACTTTTTGGGGAAAGTAACTAGGCTACAAGTCCATCCATGCTCCAAAAGAAGCTGAAGGTGCTGAAATTCCACACCAAATAGTTTATTTTCATTTGAACTTTGCCTATTTACTTGTCATTGGTAACATAGTTTATAAGCTTTCTTTGAATAAGTGAGCATGAGTACCGTTAAATGATCGGACATAATTTACGTATCACTGTGATATACCACAAACTCTTTATCTACCTATAGATTGTAGAGGGAGGATATGTAATGGTTCTTTCTAGCCTCAGTAATAGTAATATATTGACATGATATTCTTCAAGAAAAAAAAAACAGGAACAAAACGGAAGATCCTATGAAGCTCATAATTAAGAGGGCGCAAACTAACTTTCCACTTATAAGGCAAATATAGAAATATTTTAAGTGGCGTGTGATATTAATTACATATAAATATTAGAAATGACATACATTGATATTTGTATGTTAGTATTTTTATATCCATACTTTTTTTTCATTGAGGATGAAGTAGCAAGTCACCTTGGTTACGTCGTTAGCACCCAGTCAGTATTCGGACCGAGATCCACATGGGTATCCCAGCAAAACTATATTAATTCCCCGCCACAGGCGCACAAAATGAATGTCCCTCAAACCTGCTAGTCATACAGTGATGGTGTTGAGACTTGAACACTAGATATGGGGGTTCCCATGCTAGGCCACTCGACCAACCATACCACACCATGTGGTTTTACATATTTTTCATTACATTTCGTTTGGGGTTTTGTCCATTTACCCAAAATATAGCTACATTAACCCCACTTACCCAAGCATCTTATAAGATTTCCCACTTACCCAACAAATTACATATTTTTTGCCCTAATACCCAATTAAGTTTTTTTTTTTTTTTAAATTAATTTTTTTATTTTTTGAGACAATTTTGCCCTCCCTCTCTTTGTCACTCTCTAAGTCAACGAAGACTTTACCGGACCCCAGTCAACTGGAGTCGGACTCCGGTCACCGGGCACCGATCGCCGGAATCCTGTCAAGATAGCCGGAATCTCATCATCGGTTGCCGGAAACCTCATTAGATGTCCCTAAATAGGTCGTCGGAGATCTCATAGATCACCGGAGAATATTATTGCCCCCCAATAAACCCCAATACAAAGTTTATTACCTCTAATAAAAAGTTTATTGCCCCCAATAAAATGTTTACTACCCCCAAGTAAAATGTTTATTACCCGCAATAAAATGTTTATTGCCCCCTAATAATATTTATTGCCTCCCAATAAAGTGTTCATTGCCCCAATAAAATAATTATATCAGTTAATCATTAGTACATTTAGTCACAAATCTACAAAATCAATCAAATATATGTCATTCTAGTACATAACTGGAATTAAAAAAATCTTTTCTGTATATTTTCTCATATTAGACAACTTGTGGCATGTGGTCTCCCAAAAAAAAAAAAAAAAAGGCAGCTTGTGGTCGCTGCCCACCATGCTGAAGCTGATGAGGTGGCTCTCCTCGTCCAACATGCCCTGAGATAACTTGGACCTCGTGAAGCTTGCTGACGTCGCCTTCCCTGATGATGACGTGGCAGCTCTTGACGAAGTGCTTGTATACTTGGTCGGGGGTTGTCGAGCGCCAGACCGGACTACTGACCACACAATGGATATGGGAGCAGCGATCTCCTACATTATGGGGAGCGGGATCGAGCAGGGGCGCGTTGCTTCTTGATCATCATCCCCAACCGAGATCTCCAATCGCCATCCATTCCTCGTTCGGCGGAGATGGTGTAGGGAAGCCGAGATCTTCATCCCCAATCGCCGCCAATTCCTCGTCTGGCAGAGATGGTGGTTGGTGTCCATTGGTTGTGACTCGCTGAGTCAACTCGGTCGAGAAGGAAGGAATAGAGAGAGAGAGCGAGAGAGAGAGAGAGAGAGAGAGAGAGAGAGAGAGTCTGAGAGGAGTGTAGTTTGTTAGTTAAATGAGGGTAAAATTGTCATTGATGTTTAAATTGGGTAAATAAGATTAAAAACTTCTTAGTGGAGTAAGTGGGCAATTTTTAGGCTCACATTATATAAATGGTCAATATCCCAATTCGTTTAAACACATATGTATCGAATTTTATAATTCGTTGTTTTCGTAATTTATGGCCGAATTTTTCAAAATATTTTCTTTAAAAATTCAAATTATTCAAGTAAGTATTTTTTACGTTTAATATGAAAATGTGCAGCACAAAGCTTGCATCCTTAGTATGACTATGTACATAGGAGAAGAAGTAGACGCGTTTCCATTCTCCTTTTTTGTATTAAGGAATATCGTTATGGGTAGTAAAGACTATTTATTATTGTAATGATAATGTATTTAAACTTCGTTTGACCATACATGGGTAATAATAAAACTTCCATATGTATTTATATTGATTCAAATTAAAAATAAAAATCTGACCTGTGCAACACAAATTTATGTCTATATATGCCTGTATGTACAATTTTTATTTTTTTTAAATAGAAGTTGATCGATATATCAGATCAACAGCCTCAATAGCTAGAGTTTACAAACACTAAAAATTAGAGGTGTGGCGGGGAAACAATCAATGGCGGAGCTAGGATTTTAAAATAGGGTGGGCTAAAAAAAATATTTTCTTAAAAGTTTACTAATGTTTTCAGATTATTTTTTTTCTTAAGTTTTACAAGTAATATGTTTTATTCTTTTCTTAAATTAAACTACATTATATATTAAATAATCAAATAGCTAAATGACCCAAAAAATCAACATCATAACGTGTGATAGAAATTTGATAACATAAGTTTAAGACAAAAGAACACACATACTCAAATTGTACCCTGCGCCCTTGAATAGAAGCAAAAATCTTTAATTATTGAATATGTATTATAATTCTCAGTTGCCTCTTTTTCAAACTTAATTTACCAAAAAAAAAACACAAATTTTTTATGCGACTATGCCTCTTAAAGCATAATACAAAATCAAATCAAATAAATACTTCAAACAAATAAATAACATATCTATCTATACTATTATTAAGAGAAGAGACTTTGTAAAATTGAAAATTAACAGATTTAACCCTGAAAGATTAAAAAACTTTGAGAATAAATTAAATCAGAAGGATAAATAAGACAATTATAAAATAGATTTTTATTAAGAAAATTAAAAACAAATGATTCTACAACCCCCACTTTTCTTTCCCACTATTTTCTCTCTGCAATAACTACCGGTGAATCTACTTCTTCTGCAATAACTACCCACCTTTAAAAAAAACAAAAAAAACAAAAAAAAAAAAAATTTCGTACACATGCAGAGCATGTGATTGCAGACTAGTGTGACTGAAAAAAGAAAAGAAATAACATATGGGCTAAGTTTAGAAATTTGAGGTGGGCTAATTTTTAATATTTAATATGTTAAACCATAATTAAGCTACAAATTTATGTTTTTTCAAAATCTGGGGTGGGCTGTAGCCCAACAGAGCCCGTGTGTAGCTACGCCTTTGGAAACAATCAACCATCTACCTAGCCCTGCAGTTCATTACAGAACAAGGGATGGTTGCATAAAAATGCAAGCCTAATACAAATTTTGGATGTAAGTCATGTAATAAAACAAATCTTTGAGAGAGTAAACCCTAGGGTTTTTAGCATAGAGAGTGACGGCGGCGGACCTGGTCCTCTTTGTCAAATCTAGCAAAGGCGAGGTATCTTGTCATCCGGAGCGATCAAAGGCGATTCTCCAACGGACAGGGAGGTCGTCGCTTGGGCTGTAGAGGAGGATTCGACGTGAATCTCTCCTATTTAGCGGCGGTTGAGTTGAGTTCATGAGTCTCTGGTATTGCGGTTTCATTGAGGTCACGAGGCAGGTTGGAGGGATCTATAGGATTTGACTGGTTGGAGGGAACCATAACTTGGGTTGATGAGCTCCTTTTGTGGGCCATCAAGTAAGGTGTCTTGCCACCCTCATTTATCACTTAGTAATGAGGGTGGGCCCGACCTAACAGGTGGACTTTTTTGGGCAATTGGATAGTATATGGTTAAGGACCAATCATTTTCAGACCATGACTTCTACGGGAGTTGGTAATTATTATATGGAATAAAATTGGATTTTCAAGTCTAGTATGTGTGACAATATCTTCTTGGAGCTTTCTGAGATGTTTCTATATTTCATTTATACCACAATTACATGTAGATAGGTGAGGTGTAGTTTAATGAGTTTTTTCCTTAGAAAGCGAGGTTGTTCATGCATATGTGTATGTACAATGAATACTGTTCTCAAGTAATAATCTTCCCATATGTACATATTTCATTTGTACCGGAATTAATGTGTAATTGAATGAGTTTTTCCCTTAAAAAGCGAGGTTATTCATGTTTATGTATGTACAATGAATATTAATTGTTCTCACGTAATAATCTTTCTATATGTACAATATTCATATGAAGATTCAAAGTGTCACAATATAATATCTACATATGCATGTACGTACAACGAATATTGTTCCCACATAATAATCGTCCCATATGTACCAATATTCGTATGAAGATTCCAAGTCTCACCAATAGTATATATAGCTTATTACATGACTTATTAAACATACAATTGTAGTCTTCAGTTTACATAGTTCATTGTCCAACTATCCTCTGCAAACTGTTTTACTGCATACCGACAATGGCTTTTTCCAAAGAGAATTTAGGACTGCTCCTCATGATTTGCCTCAAAGCTATGCTCATCTGCTTGTTGTTTTCTATTGGAGTCGAGGTTATTGATGCTAGGAAGATTGGTTACGTTTCAATTAAGGCATCAGCCGGATCAGTACTTCCTCCGGCTGTTGCTCCTTACCAAAGAGGTTGCTCCCCAATTACAAGGTGTCGTACTAGTCCCAGTCCTCCTCATCATCCTCCTGCACATGATAAGCCTCGATCATCAGCTCCACTCAATTAATTGTTACAAATAAAAATAAAGTTGGAACACTTACCCCGGGTGTTATTCCACCTATTGCATGAATATATTATCTATGCATGTATGTCAAGCATGATCGATTAATGAAAAAATAAGCTTTCAAATTGAATTTCTTCAGCTAATTATCTTGATCTATATAATAAGGAAAATGATTTGTGGCCTCAAAGAGGCCTAAGATTTGTGGCCTCAATTCTAGGTGTCATGCCATGTTACCTACACACATCACCTATTTGTCAAATCATGTCATGTAATTCTTGAGTAAAAATATTATCTTATCCTTCCAAAATCTAATGGCTCTAAATTATTTTGATTTTCATCTAAAAATCAAATATATTATTTTGATTTTTTTTCTTTTTCTTTTTTTCGTTATATATATATATATATAAATTATATACAAATATGTGTTTGTGTGTATAAATATATATATATATATATATAATTGTTAAAGTAAAATGACAATTGGAATTGGTCTACTCATTTCATTTCATAACCCCTTTATATATGGAGAGAATTACAATGGAAAGTACAATTACAATGATGACATTAACTACTGATTGATCCGTAATCCATGCTGATTGATGGTAATTGCTAATTGCTTGATTCCCTCTCCGTCAATCAATTTAACGAAGGCACATAATGTGTTTTTTCTTTAACACTCCCCCTTGTGCCAAGTCAAAGATGAAATGGTGCATGAATTGTTGCCTCACTAAAAACCTTGCCAAGTAACAATAAAAACCCTGTGGGACAAAAAATACACCTTGGTCGAAGGAAAAGAGCACAACGCACCTTTTATATTTGAGTATGACATGTGTGTGTTAGACTCCCCCTGACGTCTACACCTCCCCCTGATACTTATATTAATCTAGGGAGCTTGGAAAGTCTTCGCATTCACATGTTTCTCAAATGTGTCCTTAGGCAGTGATTTGGTGAACAAATCTGCCACATTCTCCTCAAACCTTACTTGATTCATTTGAATCTTGAGAAGACCCTGTTGTTGCTGATTGTAGGAAAACTTTGGCGATATGTGTTTTGTATTATCACCCTTGATATATCCTAGCTTCATCTGTTCGATGCAAGCTGCATTATTTTCATAAATGCAAATAGGCTTTTCAGTGGTAGAACTCAAACCACTAGTCCCTTGAATATGTGTAATGATAGCTCTTAACCATACACACTCACGAACCGCCTCATGTAGAGCAATGATCTCTGAGTGGTTCGAGGAGGTAGCCACAAGGGTTTACTTGGTTGATCTCCAAGATATCGCCGTGTTCCCAATGGTGAATACATAACCATTTTGGGAACGACCTTTATGTGGGTCAGAAAGGTACCCAGTATGAGCAAAACCAACCAAAATGTCATTTGGTGTTTCAGTGTATTGAGTGGCGCTTTCGCCATCAACATTTCCTTTAGGGATTGCAGTTCCATATGCAGTTCCTCTTGTCTCTCTGTAGGGAAAGAACAATCCCAAGTCAATGGTTCCTTTTAGGTATCGAAAATGTTCTTGATACCATTCCAATGACGCTGCGTTGGCGCTGAGCTAAATCTAGCTAACAAATTTACTAAGAATGCAATGTTTGGTCGAGTACATTGGGCTAAGTACAATAATGCGCCTATTGCACTTAGATAGGGAATTTCAGCTCCCAACACCTCTTCGTCATCTTCCTTTGGACGAAATGGATCTTTCTTTGCATCCAATCTTCGACTGATCATGGGAGTGCTAGCAGGATGCGCTTTGTCCATGTTGAATTGCTTGACTTTTGGACATACGCAGACTGGTGGATTAGTATTCCACAAACTCGGTGTTCTAGTTCAAGGCCTAGATAGAATCGAGTTTTCCCAAGATCTTTCATCTCAAATTCGGATTTCAAGTAGCTCGCGGTTTCTCTTATTTCATCAAGAGTACCTATTATGTTCATATCATCGACATATACAGCTACAATTGCAAATCCGGAACTTGTTTTCTTTATGAATACGCAGGGGCATTACTTCATCGTTCTTATATCCCTTCCCAATCAAGTAGTCACTTAGACGGGTATACCACATCCGCCCGGATTGTTTCAATCCGTAAAGTGAGCGTTTCAACTTAATTGCAAACGCACTCTGTGTTTTAAAGTCACTTGACTTGGGTAATGTAAGGCCATCAGACACTTTTCATATATATCTCTGAATATAGATCCCCATAGAGATATGCAGCAACCACATCCATGATCTGCATTTCCAGTCCTTCAGAAATTACTAATCTAACTAAGTAGCGGAACGTTATAACGTCTGATTACAAGCATTTACATGCATGTAATTGTATCTAAAACACTAGAAATAAGCTAATACTTGAGCCAATTATAATGTAGTTAATCCAATTTTATTTGTTTTGTAGGTAATAAGTGGAGTTACGGAAATTGAGAGAAAATGATGCAAAAATAGTGCAATTTGGAATTTCCGATAAAAGGACGAAGTGATCGTTATGGGTTAACCATAGTCAATGCCGGTGAAGGAGCGGAATATAAATCCATAACGTTACGTGCGGCGGGATAGATTTTAGAAATAGAAACAGAAATATATATATATATATTTCTATATATATATATATATATATTTACATATATAATAGTCCATGATGACACAATCATTTAATTAACCAAATGGTTAATTAAACAATGCATCCTTGCATCTGCACCGCCAGACCAATTTCGGTCATGCCACGTGTCCTGGCCAATATCATTTCATTGTCTCCCGACCAAAAGAAAAACCAGCACGTGCTCCTATAAACAGGGCACAACAGAAACTGGAGAACAGATCAGTGAGTTTGGAGGCCAACGATGTTTGACTCAGTTATGATACTTCAGTGAAATTTTAGCTTCAGATATATTCATGAGTCTACTTTCGTATCCAGTTGGTCTCACCCTCTTTGCACCTCTGGAGCTTCAGATATTACAGTTTTGGTGACTGAGGGTCAGCAGAAAATGTCATGACAGATTGGCAAGTTTGACCATCTTTAATTTTCATTTCCATTGGAGATAGGTGGCTAACTTTATATGGATAGAAATCTCTCTGAGTATACTTTCCATTTCAAGTGGCCTCATCCAATTATCACTTTCTGAGTATGAGATATAGGCATTTGAAGACAGAAAGGTCATTGCTGGAAGTTTTCTGCACTCACTAGTTTTTGTTCACTCCGGTTGGTTGGACTTCTTGCACTTCAACTCTTCAATGGAGGCCATTATAGGGCTGTTGTGAGTTTTGTTGGAGGTGGAAAAGCCTGTGATCTTAATGGAGGACCTTGTCCTTATTCTTTGGTGGCCTATTTGTGACACATTTCTCTTTGGACACTATATATTTCTCAATGGAGTCGATCTTTCTTGAGCACCTTGAGCTATTATGGAGCATACGTTAAGGAAGTCAACGCCTTGTGCCTTGAAGTTGGTTTCTTATTTTAGTCTTCTCCGAATGTCGTGAGCAATGGAGGGTCAACAAAGGGGGTTTTCGTATCTTTTCTCCGCATTTAGTTTAGTATATTTGTGTAGTTTTTTTTTTCTTGTGCTTTCGCCCGGACTTCACTCTCATGCCTAATTCCGATTTGGATTTAGCTTTCGAGCTCACTTGAAAACATTGAGGACAATGTTGGTTTTAAGTGTGGGGGGTGAGGGCTTGGGCGCCCTTAAAAAAAAAATAGATAGCTTTTTGTAATTAGAAGTTAGTGGTTAATACCTTTTCCAACCCCAATGACGAGTCATGGACTTAACTTGTTGTGATTGTGAATAGATTAAGCATGATCTAGGACTTTGAATTTGTTTTGTAATTAAGTGTATATGTGATCTATGCTTGACTATATGTGTGCACATAGCCTAAGGTTAGGTTGGTTCATCATAATTAGAGAAGCATATAGATGATTTGATTGACTTGCATACCCTTATTTGTGAGCTTTTGTGCCTATATCTATAGTGTATGCATCGTTCATTCACTTATTCTTTCATGTGTGTACAATTTCATGACATTGCGTATCTAGAACTTGCTTGAGACCTCTCGAGGCTACTTTTAGCTTGCGACAAGATAGAAAGGATGGAGGCATTAGGACTATACACCACCATGGCCAAAGAAGCATGTGCCCAAAAATATTTATCACTAGATTGCCAGTTTGAGCCTATTTATATAATTTAGCCTTTTTGTTCATTACCACCACAAATTCCTACCTAGCCTATACACTTTTATCCTACCATTCCATGGTAGTTGGTGAAGCGATTAGAGAGAATGACTTTATGTTTGAGTGCTTCAAAAGAAAGAAAAAGTCAAAAGTGTGAGGTTACAAAAGAATAAGTGTGGGGGTGAGTGATTTGTATAGAAAAGAAAGTTCTCAAAAAAAAAAAAAAAGAAAGAAAGTAAGAGTTGAAATTTTTTTTTTTTTTTTTTGAGTATTACGTAGTATAGTGTGGGTTGTACATTGGGTTTTAGAGTGAGTGACTTAGCATTTGAACTCAAAAGTCATATATCTCTACAAGAGAGAGTTGCTTAACGGGCTTACATGGACTTTGTATTCCTTATTCTTCATTTCTATTAGCCACTTGCCCTTAGCCCCATTACAACCAAATAAAAGACCTCTTGATCTTGAATGTTGTGGGTTACCTAGCGGAGATGAGATTGAAGAGCAAGCATATGGCGGCGCATGATGTGAAATTGCTTTTGAGTGAAACACTTATAGCCCCTAAACACTTGAGCGGTAATATTTAGTGAATCTATGTGAGTTTAGTGGGTTATGTCGGGTCTTCTATGTGTCTATTTGGTTATGGTGGATTGATTTGACGTATGGATATCACATGCATATACTTGAGCATTTCTCACACGTGCATCTTAATTGCCTTACAAATTCAAAAATCCTATGTTGTGCTTTGTCAACTTCATGGTCATATACATAATTAGTTCTCTGAGGGTTATGGTTGGAAAGGCTAATACTACACTATCTTTATGTTTGTGAGTTATTAGATTTTCGGATTAAATTTCATTTAGTTTGCTTGAGGACAAACAAAGTTCAAGTGTGGGGGTGTGATTACAAGCATTTATATGCATGTAATTGTATCTAAAACACTAGAAATAAGCTAATACTTGAGCCAATTATAATGTAGTTAATCCAATTTTATTTGTTTTGTAGGTAATAAGTGGAGTTACGGAAATTGAGAGAAAATGATGCAAAAATAGCGCAATTTGGAATTTTTGATAAAAGGACGAAGTGATCGTTATGGGTTAACCATAGTCAATGCCGGTGAAGGAGCGGAATATAAATCCATAACGTTACGTGCGGCGGGATAGATTTTAGAAATAGAAACAGAAATATATATATATATATATATTTACATATATAATAGTCCATGCATGATGACACAATCATTTAATTAACCAAATGGTTAATTAAACAATGCATCCTTGCATCTGCACCGCCAGACCAATTTCGGTCATGCCACGTGTCCTGGCCAATATCATTTCATTGTCTCCCGACCAAAAGAAAAACCAGCACGTGCTCCTATACATTCACAGCAGCCATCACCGTTAAATTCTCTTCCCCTCTCGACCAATGGACAAGATGCATTCATTTTTCCTCTTTCTTTGATCAACAGCCACCACGACTCCAAATATATAGCACCAACCCTTATTCCCAGACGAGACCAGACCCTAACAGAGCCGCACATACCAAACAGAGGCAGCCCCTTTGGGCTGCTCTCTCTCTCTCTCTCCTCCTTCTCCTCCATTTTTTCCTCTTTTCTTTAGTTTTATTTTAGAGATTTCAAGGATTTACTCACACAAAGCTTCAAGGATCTATCAAATGGCTCAACCTCTACAAGATTCAAGATTTGGGTAATTGTGGGAGTTATAATTCAAGAGTAGTCATGTTGGCTTTCTAGCTAATTGTGGCTATCATTGTTTTCTCCTACACTTCTCTTTGAATTTTGTAGTTTTGATTTCTATAATTATGGGTTGTGAGTAATTTTCTTGTTAGGTTTTAGGGTTGTGTCTCTAACCCAAATTTTGTGTAAAAGATATTTAATTTAATGTAATGATGCAATTTTCATATGATGGATGCTTATATCTATTTTTGTTGGGTTAAAATGCATGTCTAGGAGCCTAGTCAACTCTAGGGTGTGTATTTTGAGCATGTCTAGGACGGAGTTAGGGGCTTGACCCCCTCTAATTCCTAAGCTAGAAACCTTCAATTTCGTATTCGAGGGGTTATAAGCATGGTGATTTACACTCGTTGCGTGATTGCGCGGGCGGGTCGCTTAGTAGTCTAATTCCTCGATCTCTACGCCTCTTGGTGTGAATTAGTGACCCTTGAACCGGCTCTAATTCATGCCAAGTGAGTTTCTACGGCTCTTGAACTGGAGTAGGAATACCATGAAAGAAAATTTAGGTCCTTGAGCCTTGAACCGCCTTGGATACGACTACCGCCAAAATAGGAAATATGCATCTACATTATATTAGTTTCCGACGCATAGAATTTGGGTGAAGGATCCTCCCTAGCACCCGACATTCCCATTAATATTTTTATGTTTTTATTAATTTCTTTGCATGTTTATTAGTTGCTTTACATTTGATTACTTTTTGTTAATCTAAAATCAACCCTCAACCATTAAACTTTTCCACTCATTTGTGCATATCCATCACTAGGCTCTTAGTTTTGATTAGGCTTTGGTGAAAACCAAAGCCGAGCATTGCTAGGGCTTGGTGCCTTAGATTAACATTTTTATTTATTTTTTTTGTTTGCTAAGTGTCTTTATTTCCGATTACCCAAGGATTGTGGGTTAGCCACTAATCCCCGTGGTACGATAAAATTTGGGCATAATATTTCCCTATCTTGACAATGATACGTACGCTTGCGTAAATGTGTATCCAAGTCAACGTCCATTACGGGAGAGTATGTCTCCTCGTAGTCAATTCCAGGGCGTTGTGAGAAACTTTGCGCCACAAGGCGAGCCTTGTACCTCAGGACTTCATTCTTCTCATTACGCTTTCTGACAAAGACTCATTTATGTCCTACAGGCTTTACACTTGGTGGGGTAAGCACTACCAGACCAAATTCCTGTCTCTTTGCCAGAGAATCTAATTCTGCCTGGATTGTTTCATTCCATTTAGTCCAATATGCTCTTTGTTGACATTATGCAACAGAACGTGGTTCGATATCATCGTGCTCTATGATTCCTTGAGCAACAGTATATATCATCAATGTGTATGGAAGATCTTTCTATCAACTCATACGCACTCTCATAATCCTTTGAGATTTCTTTGTTCTCTGGAATCATTTCAAACATTGGAGTGTCCTTCAGTGTTGATTCATGGACATAACTATAATCAGAGACAATCTCATGAGAGGGATTCTATACATTGATGATTGGTTTGTGCTTTACTCGCCCTCTTCTTCCTTGGGTGAGTGTCAATCGAACCAAGTGGCCTCCCCCTCTTCCTTAGGGAGCCACGGCCTCAACCACACCTCCACTAAGTGTGGTTGTAGTGCCTCTATCTGCGGCACCATGCCCCTTGTTGGGGACTTCTAACCTTGCAGGCACATTCACAGCTGGTATATGTGATCTCGTCACTTTTGCGATATCAGTAAACGCATCAGGCATCGAATCTGCTACGTTCTGAAGATCGATTATTCTTTTCATTTCACTTTCACTTTGTGAAGTGCGGGGATCAAAATGAGACATAATGGGAACAAACCACGACAATTCCTGTCGTTCCCTTGGAAAATCCTTTTTCCTATCTCCTCCTAACGACGGGAAGACTGTCTCATCAAAGTGACAGTCCACAAATTTAATGGTAGGGAGATCGCCTGTCAAGGTTTCCAAATAGCGGATAATTTTGGGGATTCGTATCCAACATAAATACTTAATCGTCTCTGAGGACCCATTGTAGTGCGCTGTAGGGGCGCAATAGGCACATATACTGCTCAACCAAATATGCGTAAGTGTGAAATGTCAGGCTCATATCCAGTTACCAACTGGTACGCAGAAAATGGTTGGCTAGTTGTGGGTCTGAAACAAATAAGTAAAGCTACGTGCAATATTGCAAAACCCCATGCAGATATAGGCAGGTTGGTGCGCATAACTAATGCCCTAGCCACCATCTGTAGGCTTTTGATGGTGGCTTCTGCGAGACCATTTTATGTATGCACATGGGGTATAGGATGCTCTACATCGATCTAAATAGATATGCAATAATCATCAAATGCTTTTGATGCAAACTCTCTAGCATTATCAAGCCTTATAGACTTGATAGGGTGATCAGGGTGCTGAGCCCTTAAATGTATAATCTATGCTAGAAGTATTGCAACATTTCTTGTGGACAATAAAACGACATGTGACCAGATTGTCGAAGCATCCACCAGAACCATAAAGTACTTGAATGGTCCACATTATGGATGGATAGGTCCACAAATATCTCTTTGTATCCTTTGTAAGAATGGAATGTTTTGTTTTGTATCTTTAGCATAGGAAGGTCTCGATCCTGTTTTTGCTAAAGAGCAGGCTTTGCAAAACGAGTGATGTGCCTTTGAAATAGCCAATGAGGCATAATAGGAGGGAGGTAGTGCTTCTAGTACTTCAGAAAGCAATGACTGCATTTGAGCAATACTAGAACCGACACCTTGCAGTGTGGGGGATTTTTCTCCCATTTTTCACTCAAAAGAAGGGATGTCCGTGTGAGTTCTTTAAAAATACGGATCATCATGTCACGACCTCGGTGCCATAGGTGGTCATGCAAAAGCTTATATGAGTCAGTGTCCCACATTTCATTGTTGGTGACAGTATAGGATTCAATGATCCAAATCGTAGTGAGGTGCAGTCCACTAGATTGACTTATAAGTTTCTCTAAGATGTGTTTCCTTCCACAGTCATTAGATGTAATATCAAGGTATTCAGTTCCATTCTCACGGTGTGTTTTTACATGATAGCCGTTGGCACAAATAGCTTTGAAACTTTAACAAGGTTCAATTAGCTCTTGGTGCATATAGAGCATTTGTGACTTTAAATGTTGTGCCATTAGGCAGCAAAAATTTTTGGCAGTTCCTCGCCCTTTTATTACTTGTGATAATCCAATCATCATAGTCACAGAGAAATTATAGGCTATTAGTTCAATGAATAATTGCCTATTTCTTAATATTGTGTGGGTAGTCCCACTATCATCTAAGCACTCAAGTTCTCCTCCATTCATTCCTACAAATAAATGGGAGGTATTTAGAAAATATAACTCATATTCTTTAGAGTATTTCTATTTGCGTAGAATGGTATTCTTTTCATTCTAATAATTTTTCTCTAGATGTATTACTTTACATCTTTATAGTGCTATGTCAAACCATGTAAATATGTGTATAGTAAATAAATTTGAATAAATTCAGTGCTTCAGAATAAAATTCAAAATTTATTAATAAGCCAACGATAATCAAATCAAGGTCTTGTACAGAAATCTTATTCATCAATCCATGATTGAAAATAAACTTTAAGACCAAACAATAGTCTAATTAAAAGTGAGGCATTATGCCTTCACATTTGGAAAATAAAAACAGATCAGTCAAGATTGAGAGCATCCATTGACTTAGCAAGTTCCTCTTTGCCATTGAAGTCTGCAATTGTAAGGTTGACGTCTAGTTCATGACCTCCTTCTTCTATATAGTGAGCTTCTTGTTCTTTAGACTCTCTATACCTCTTATAATTGGCTGCTACTCTGTTATTTGCTTGGCAGTTCTTGTACCAATGCCTAATGAATCCACACCTATAGCATGGTTCATTGTCAACTCTTTCCTTTTGCATCTTGTTTCCATGATCCCCATGTCCCTTTCCACGTGGTGCATTGTTGCCACGTGGGTAGGGATCAACACGTCTAAACCCCCTTGCATTGGAGTTATTTCCACCTTTCATTTTTCCATAATTAGCCTCGGGAATTTTCTTTGTCCCAGTGAGCCTGACATTATTATTCAAGAGAATCTCATTTTGTCTCTCAGCCACTTGCAGTAGACTTATCAACTTATTGAAGGTTGTGATTCTTTTGTTGTCATACTCTAACTGATACTAGTTCGCTAGTATAAAAGCTAGTATAAAAGATGAAGTAGGAAAGGTGGTAAGAGTTTTGTAGATCATATCATCTTCTATGATTTCCCTTCCACAGAAATTGAGACGTGCCTTTAAGCGCAACATGTCCTTGTTGAAGTCATTGACCTTTTTATAGTCAAGCAAGCAGATTCCATTCCACTGAACAGCCAGTCCTGGGAGCAAAGTATCTTGAATGTTCCCAAAACGTCCTTTAAGGGCATCCCACAATTCTTTGGGTGTCCTCAACTGAAGGTACTCCCAACGTAGGCTAGGATCAATGTGTCGCCTCAGAAACATTAAAGCATCTGCTTTCACCTTATTAGATAGTTCATCATCTTTGGGGTCAGTAATGGTGGCAGTGTAGTCTTTTGCCACAAAGGCAGTTTCCATATCGGAAACCCAACGATGGTACTCAAGTCCTTCTGAGTCCAAAATGTCAAACTCAGGTCGAGTTGGATTAGCCATCTACATAAAACAAGAAGGGAGATATAAATTACACAGTCATAAAGACATCCACGTAAATTATTTTCCAAAATATGAATTAGATTTCAAGACCAAGATTAGTAATGGTCACATTTTTTTTGATGCTATGTGAAAATATTTTATATATCACAGTAAGTGTGTGCATAATGCACATGAATTTTCATTATCATGGCAAAACACAATTTATATATTGTATTCTAACAATAACAATAGCACATTTAATAATAAATAAAACATAGCATATAAAAATGTTAATGTCTAAAAGTCTGGCGGTAGCCGGACCTTAGTTAACGCTGATCCGTTGGGCGGATCGATACTTGTGTCAATGTTGTAATCCCCGTTACCTGTCAAGTAAAATACAACGGGCGTTAGAGGGAGACCGCGCTGGGCGGTCTTCAACTCTCCGATGCCTAAGTTAGTCAATGTATTTATGTTGACAAAGTAACAGTAGGTAAGTATTGAATGCGTAATTAATGAGGAGAGAGGAGAGAACCTTTTATAGGTGAGGAAGAGACTGATCTTGTCTTTGTTTTCGATGTGGGACTGATATGCTTCAGTTCTCAGTTTCAGAAGCTTCTGATGCTAACTTGGCGCGGCCCGTGGCGGCGCGTCGGTGGCGATCTGGAGGCGGTCCGACGCCGAGGCTGTAGCCCGCCTGGCGGTGTGTCCGCAAGTCATTCCTTTGGTTGGAATTAGTACCTTTGGCGGTACAATGAGCATGGCCCATTATAGCTAATTATGCTTGCAAATGTACATGTATGTACAAAAAATAAATTACATGGCATGCTCAAATGTCACAAATATACAACAAATTATATACTACACATAATAATAGCAAGAATATATCATGCATAAAATAAAATGTAAACAATATTATAATACGAAGCATGCGTAAGCATAATTTATATAAGCGTAAAAAGAAAAACATGCTCAAAATTTCATAAACAATATATAACAAAATATAAACAATAAAATATATAATCATGCTTAAAGATAATCATATAAAGCATAAATAACAAGACATACTTTAAATGATCAAAATTACCTAACTAAACATGCTCAATAACAAAATGTGATAAATGTATAAACAATAAGGTATAAAGCATGCTTAAAAAAAGATAAATAAAATTCACATGCTTGATTAAAATCATAAAAACAAAATAAAGAAAACATACTCGATGTCTAGAAAATAAAACGATCCTAGCGCACGCGCGTGTTGGTGCAGGCATGCGTAGCGATGTTTTTGGGCTTGAGAAAACTGGACTGCTTCGTCTTTCTTTTCAGCAATAGGCTTTGTTCTTTTTTTTTCTTTGTTTTGGGCCCTTTTTTTTTCGTTGCTTCTTTTTTTTTTTTTTTTTTTTTTTCTTGGGCCTCAGGCCTATTTCTTTTCTTTCAGGCCGGCTCTTTACATTGAGCCGAGTCCCAGTTTTTTCTGTTATTTTTCTTTTCTTTTCTCTTTCTCTCTCTCTCTCTTCTTTCCCGTCCTCTTTCCTCTCTCCTCCTTCTTTCTTCGCCTGTTCTCTGTCCCTCTTTTTTGTTTTGGCAGGGTAGTTGCTGTGGGCGTGGAGGCTGGATCGGCGAAGGCAGCGGCTCGGCGAGTCAGTGGCTGGGCAAGGCAGCAGCTAGGTAGGATTGGTGAGCTCCTGGGATGGGTTGTAGGTGCAGGTTTGCCGGCTGGGTTGTTGCAGGGATCGATCTGGACGTGAAGGTGATTAAGGCTGATCTGCAGGTGGGAAGGAGCCGTGCTTGCAGGTGAGAGGCCGGTAAGGTGAGGGGGCCGCATAGGGATGCATGCACAAGGATGGGCTGCCGGAGGCCGGTCTGGCCTGCGAGGACTTGCGCAGGATGCCGGTAGGGAGCATCACTGTTGTAGGCGGGACTGAGGCCACGCTGGGCTTGGTGGTGGTGGGATCTTGTCACGCCCCGAATTTTGGATAAAGGAATTCAAATCCAAAACGCAAGAACAAACAATCACAAGAAGACTCTTAGAAAATTTTTCAAATAAACTAAGCAACAACCAAACTGAACTCACAATGTCAATACCGACTCGTTCTTTAGAGTCACATATTACATTACAATAGTTTACAAATTAAACTGAATATCAATTCAACTTGTAACCACTCTCACCAACTCACTACACAGTGGAAGACTACAAGTATAAGCGCCCTTCTACACCCACGTGACGGAATGTCCACCTCAGCTTCGATAACGATCACCCGATATTTTAACCTGCACAATAACCCCTACACCACAGAATAGTGCACTGGGAATGTAAACAACAAACTAGGTAAGCTTTTCAGCCCGTATGAGTAAACTCAATTAAAGTGACTCACGTCACTCATGCTTATAATTTCTCAGCTCGTGAGATAATTGAAGCAACAACATTTAATTCCATAAAATACATGCTTTCACCATCTTAGCTTAACAAAAACAATATGCAATTATCACAGCAAAATCATCAAGTTTAAATTAAACAATAACATGCTCAATAATTTCAACCCAACTAAAACCCACATGCTCTGTCTCTCAATTCATTTTATCTTATTTCTCACAATCTCCAATTATACAAATAACTCCCAATATTTTAAACATTTTACGTCCCCACAGTCTATCAGATCACCATTCCCTTGCCCAAACGGCACATGCCAGGAAATCATACTCATTTCCCCCAACATAATGTGGTTGCCAAAATCATGTCATCCCAACTCATTTCCCAATCACTACATATCACAACCCACAACTATACCCACAATAAGAATTAAGCAAAATCAGTAATCCCTGCATAGAAACTTAGTTCAGGAGATCACATGAACACAACAAAACAATTCATAGTAATTCCTACATATGGTTTAGTTCAGGAGATTACAAATAAAACAAACAATACAAAAGGCAGTAATCCATGCATATAACTTAGTTCATGAGATTACATTAAAACAAACAATTCAAAAGACAGTAATCCCTGCATAGAAAATTAGTTCAGGATATTACATTAAAACAAACAATTCAAAAGACAGTAATCCATGCATATGACTTAGTTCAAGAGATTACATTTAAAATCAACAATTAGAATGACACGGAAAATAGATAAAGAAGTCAAACAACTCACACCAGAGTCGATGATCACCCAACAACTCCAAATAATTCATCTCACAACATGACTCGTTTTCAAAACTCGACATCCTTACCCCTTAAGGTAACATACATCACAAAAATGATAAAAAAAATCATATTATCCCTGTTTGAGCCCAAAAGCAATTTTGGCAAAATCCTCTAGTGGGTTCGAGCCAGCGGGCTGATACCTGCGGCCCAAAAATAAAATTACTCGGGTTTGGGTTATAGCTTCGCCCATTCCATGTTTCATAAGGGGACGCAACCTTATGGAAATCGAGTAGTAGAGGTTAAATAGGAAACTTCAATTAAGAATCCTTCTAAGACAAGGAGCAGTCGAAAACCCTAGGGTATAAATACAGGGTTAAGTGGCGAAATCAAGGACCTCTCTCTAATCAATAAATTCCAGCGATTACAAAGCCTCCCCGGAGCAAACCTTCAACCTTGTTGAAACCCGGTGACCGCCCGCCAGTCCTAGTCTCCTCGTGAGCCGACTGTCAGCTTCACCAGATCAACCCGGCGACCGTACTTCCAGTCCCAGTCTCTTCCCGAGCCGACTGCCAGTACTACTGCCACCGATACACCCAGCGAAGCAAGGGTAACGCCCTCGCAACCCAGCGAAGCTAAAGATACGTTTTAGCAAACCCCGTGCTTTCTCAGAACTTCCCAGTGATTGCTCTGCTCAACCTACAATGTTGAGTATCGATTTTGGTGACCAAAGAGATCACAACCAAAGTCCTTATCCGTAAGGCAAAAGTTCTTTCCCAAAAGGCAAGAAAAGAACCCTGTGACGAGGTTGGTGCTCTCCTTGTCCACAGCGCTTGAAGAAGAAGTCAGGTCAATGGACTACCCCAACGACTGCACCCCGCGGTGCTGGCACGCCTGCGCAACCACACGCTCAAAAGGGACTGTTTGCACACCAGCTGGTTTTGGAGCCAAACATTTTGGCACGCCCAGTGGGACCGGAATAGTGTTTCTTTGCGAACG